>JASJET010000090.1:2427500-3627500 GCA_034092305.1 Diaprepes abbreviatus | reverse complement strand
GCCTCTCCAAGAAAAAATATCGATTAACTCTTTCAAAATTGCTTAAAATGACGTCAAACTTTTTCTGTTCATTACAAAAAGAGAATTTATTTTCACGCCATAATTAATTTTCTACACTGGAGGGGAATCCCTTTAACGTAGAAAATTAATTACGATGCGAAGCGAAAACAAAATTTTATATTAGTGAGTTTTTGCTACCTTTCTTAAGATGTTAAAATCTCAGTACTGTATTATTCACAATTCACAATTTTTCGTTTACTCGGAAGAAGAGGAGAGCTAACAGCATTTTATAACGGGTGTCTCAGAATGTTTTTCGTTTTTGATTCTTAAAAAATAAAACATCAGAATTAATTCAGACTTGTTCAATAGCTGTTAAATTATAGAGTAGTTTTTGAATTTTTATTTATGAAAAACAACCATCTTTAAATGCGCACCATCCACTTTTTCAGAATCATTTAGCCTCGAACTCAAATTTTCAATTACTCGCTAGAGTATCGCTCTTGGATCGCGTGCATTTCGTCTGTGATTATTTACTTTAAAACATTTTACGTTGACTGGTAACGGAATAAAAACTTTATTTTGTAAGTAGTTCCATAGAAAAAAATCAGCAGGAATTAAATCTGGACGATGGTCAGTTAATATCCCCTCGGTGACTTATCACTCTTTCAGCCAAAACATGATTTGTGACGTGGAAAGTTGGTTTATCTTGTTGGTAAAATGTATTCCGGTTGTAGTCAATGTTGTTTTGCATTTCTGGAGCCAAAAAAGTCCGGATCGTATGACAATAAGGATCGGAACTAACAGTCTGTGCGACCCCAGTGTAAGTGAGAACCGTTGTTTTTATAAAATGCTCGCACGCAAAATGCGCGCTGTGGTCCCGTGAAACGTTCCACCACTAAACTTGAAAAGCCAATCAATTGTTTGACACTACTCCCCACACCCCGCTATCGGTATTTAGCGCACAAAACAAAAACGAAAAACATTCTGAGAAAGCCTTTATATGTATCAGTTCAGAGGTTTATGTCTTTAGAAAATTGCCAGTAAAAATTCGCTATAATATCCTTTTGTGGTATATATGTCATAATAATTTATAAATTTCCATGAAGATGGATTTTTAAAAAGTATTTTCTTTAAAAAAAATAGGGCTTTCTGTGGGAAAGGACGGTCGACCTCATTGAAATTACTACCCTAAAATGAAAATTAAAACTGACTGTAATAGGTATAACTTAACAACTGAATATTCATCCAAATGTAACACATATCAGATTGTGATTTAAATAATAATCTCATTATTATATATCAATATCTTAATTAATTTTGATTTAAATTATAGTTTTATTTTAGGTCCTATTGACAGATTCACATTTATATTTAGGTATTCAGAGAATTTAACATGTTTTGTTCGAACTGCATGGCCCTGACATAATTATTTGAATCCACGTGGTAACATGACATATTCTATTAATTGATCGAACCCATTTGTTTTACGAAAAACAATTTCAAAAAATGTAGGTATTACTCTTGATTTTGTTTTATCTCTTTATATAATTTTTTGATGGAATTATTTATACGTATTTCCTCTCCCTAATATTAAATATCTTCCAATAAAATAATTACCAAAAAATATCTTTAAATTAATAATGAGTAGCTCAAAACAAAATTGAGAATGTCTAGGGTCAATAATCATTTTGTTTCCTTTTTAGAACGCATCATGTCAACCTGGAGAACTAGGATCTAATTGCACATGCCATCCAGCGATACCATCGAAATTAATACAATCCCAAGAGGAAGGGGAATATTTCAAGCCGATTCATTAAGCCCATTGTGGTTCTGACTTGCAATGAACCACTGTCACGCCGTTTGAACTCCACCAAATACGGTTTCAGTATTAGAAATAACAACGAAGAGGTAGTAAGATTGAATCATCTTTTTTACAAATATGATCTTAAACTGACGACTGCTACCAGAATAAATGCTCAAAATTGTGGAGGAGTTCTCCGGAGATATCGGAATGTAGTTAAATATTGGTAAGCAGCTCGACTAACAAATAATAAACTTACGTTCATATTTCGACAGGTTAGCGGACTCTTCCACACTACATCAAGCGATATGCGAGGCAGAAGATTCAACGCCGCTACAGCTAAGGGAACAAAATATTGCGTCTCATCACCAAACAGACCACGAGAAGTTACAAGCCTGGTTACGGAAGCCACTTTATGGACGGCATCCAAATGAGGTCAATCAGGACAATGTCGACAACTCAGCGTCGAACTACTGGTTAATTTCAGGACAGATGTCTCCGGAAACAGTAGGCTTTTTGTTAGCTATCCAAGACTAGGTTATTCCGACGAAAAACTATCGGAAGTTCATTATCAGAGATCCCTCAATAGAAAACGACCAATGTAGATACGGCTGTCGAACATTAGAGACAATCCAGCACATAACTGGAGGATGGCAAGCGTTGGCCGCAACGGAGTATAAGGAAAGACATGACTCTAAGATATTCCACCAAGAGTCAGCAATTGCAAGTAGGAAAGGTGCCTTATTACAAATACAATCCGAAGCCTTGAAAAAATGAGTTCAAATTATATTGGGACCGAACGGTTCTAATGAATCAGACAGTTGCTCATAATAGACCAGACTTATACTAACAGATACACAATAATCTAAGACCAAAATACAACGAAAAGATCGCCAAATACAGATACCTGGAGGTGCAAATTCGAAAACAATGGGCAATGAACAGCGTCCAAACGATTCCCATAATTTTATCAACAACTGGAGTGATACCAAAAAATCTCCTGCAGAATATTACGGGATTGGGCCTTAGTGAGCATCTGTATAAGTCGATTCAGAAAGCACCACGCGGACCGTCCGAACGTTCGTAGGAAATCCCGCAGACAATCACCTAGGACCCGATAACATGGAAAGGGTTCCCACAGAGCTTCATACTTTTGGTATCTTTGTATACTTGGTATGACTCAATATTCCCTGGAGGGAGTACGAAGTCGTTTCGCTTGAAAATATATAATAATAATCCGCTACCAAGATACCACAGAAGAAGAGGATTGGTGGATATTGGTAAGCAATTGGATCAACAACTAACAAATTTACGCTCATATTTTCACAGGCTGGCAGAGTCTGCACCGGGCAATATGCGAGGCAGACGATTCAATACCGCTGCGGTGTGACCAAGAGAAATTTTAAGCCTGGCTACAAAACCCCCTTTATGGACGACACTCAAAAGAGGTCAACCAGGAAAACGTCGACAAATTAGCGTTAAACTACTAGTTGACGTCTGGGTAAATGTTTTCTGAAACCGAAGGCTTTCCACTATCTATCCAGGGTCAGGTCATCTCAACGAAAAACTATCTGAAATACATAATCAGAGACCCTTCGATCCAGAACGACCAATGCCGATGTAGATGTCGAACACTAGAGACAATCCAACATATAACAGGAAGATGCATATACCGCATCGGAATACAAGGAGAGACACGATTCAGCCGCTAATATCATCCATCTAAAGTTGGCAGAAAAATTGAAATTGTTGCATATAGAGCACCACACTATAAAGACAACCTGGAGCCTATACAGGAGAACGAGTTCAAACTGTACTTACGGATCATACAGTAGCACATAACAGACCTAACTTGATTTTGATAGATAAGACATCCAAGAGAGCAACACTAATAAAGTGGCCATACCAAACAACAATCTAAGGGATAAGCATAATTAAAAGATCGCCAAATATTATTTTGAAATTGTAAAAAGGAGCAGGACGGACAAAGGAAGTCTACTACAGAGAAAAGTCAGCAGAACACTCTTGACACAGCTACAGAAACATCATCCTAGCTGAACGAATAAAAATAATAAATTTATGTCCACAGATTAGCAGACTCTTCTCGCCGTTATATTGAGGAAACATGAACTGGCGTCACTAAACAGACCAAGAGAAGCTTCAAGCCTGGTTGCATAAGCGCATTCATAGACGACATGACAATTAGATCATCCAGGGCAATGTCAATAAAGTGGCGTCGAACTCTTGGTGGACGTCAGCGCAATGTTTCTAGAAATCGAAAAATTGTTCAAGCCTATTCAAGATCATGTTAGTCCAAAGGAAAAATATATCTGAAAAACATCATCAGAGACTTCTATATCTAAAACGACTAATGATAATAGGACACTGAATAATAGAGACAATCCAACAAATAGCAGAAGGATGTCAACTTTCAGCGACCTGTGGAAGAGTTTTTAAGCACAGTTTTCAAAAATTATTTGTTATACTCTGGTCTTTTCAGAAATAATGACCAAATTAATAAAACAAACATTTTCGATTTATGCTTGTAACACATAAAACTGTAGCTTCTATGTGGTAAATTACTCACATGCATGATCGTACAACTTTCAGCCAATATCCCATAACATTACTCACGGTGACTATAGCCATTAAAACACAAGCATTAACATAATTCTCTATGAAAATTTTAGGAAAATAAACTTTAAATTAAGCATAATGGTAGTCGATTGCCACCGCCCCGAACCCTCACACCTGCTGCTTGTGCAACGTTACATGCATCGTTACGATACATATGTTCCTGCACGAGGCAACAATCTGCAGGTTTTTCTGCTGCAAATTGCCACCGGTCGATTTAACGACTGGATATGGAGAAGGCATTAATTGAGACAATGTAAATAAGTCATCTGTACAACGGGTATGTACCATCCGCAAATTGCACCTGGCTGGGCGGGGAAAAGTTGATTTTTAAACCGGCGTAAAGGAAACAAGGATTTTTTTAAACATACATACACTGCCCGTCAATCACTTTTGCCATGTCTACGCGAAAACAAGTTGAAATTCTAAGTTCTGTATTTCAGTAAGGAATCATCGCATGACAATTATGAAAAAAGCATTTAAAAGCTCCTTGCGAGTACTTGCAGATGACAAAAAAATTAAAAAAAAATTTTTTCGACTTTATTAAATTCAGCGCCATTTTTGCAGAAAAGTTTGTGAAAAAATTCTGATCAAACAGTTTTTTAAAATTTTACAAGAGGTTTAAATTACTTTTTTAAAGTTTGATCTAAATGCATTTCTTACGAAAAAAATGACTTTTTTTCAATGTTTTGTATATTATTAACTGAACTAGATAGAGAAAAACTTCAAAGAGAAAAAATGCCTGTTATTACATGCAGAATGATCCCTATTAGTTCCGAAATGTTTTCCGCAAATTTAATTTTTTTAATTTTTAATTTTTTTTTGAAAATAAAAACGATAATATGCTGTTTACGACTGTTCACTCAGTATGATACCAACGCGTAATTTTCGGACAATTTTGAAATGTTTTTACATGTAAAAATATTCAATTTATTCCTTTTTTTATGTGTAGTTTAGTGGTAAACAGTTAATTCTATGATAAATAATTAAAAATTGGAAATCACGTAGAGAAACCAATGTAAAAACATTTGAAAAATTGTCCGAAAATTACGCGTTGGTGTCATACTGAGTGAACAGTCGTAAACACCATATTATCTTTTTATTTTAAAAAAATTGAAAAATCAAAAAAAAATTAAAAATTTAAAAAATAAACTCGCGGAAAACATTTCGGACCTAATGAAGGTCATTTTGCATCTATACTTCAGTAAAGAATATACAAAACATTGAAAAGAAGTCATTTTTTTTTCGTAAGAATGGTCATATTTTTGTCAAAAATTCACTTAGATCAAACTTTAAAAAAGTAATTTAAACCTCTTAGAAAACTTTAAAAACTGATTAGAATTTTCTCGCAACGTTTTCCACAAAAATAGCGCTGAATTTAATAAAGTCGAAAAAAAAAATTTTTTAAATATTTTTATTCTCGATTGAAGCCTTTAAAAAATTAAAAATCGACTTACACTTTATGTCATCTGCCAAAACTCGCAAAAAGCTTTTAAAAACTTTTTTTCAGAATTGTCATGCGATGATTCCTTACTGAAATACAGAACTTTGAGTTTCTACTTGTTCTCGCGTAGATATGGCAAAAGTGATTGACGGGCAGTGTAAATTAGTCGAAATGTAAAAATATCTATAATTGGTTTATGCGAGCAATCATTTTGTATGTTGAGTAACTTGAATATTGACACTGATATGCCCCTCTGACAAAAAAAAAGTAATTTTTTAAGACCCATATATATATATATATATATATATATATATATATATATATATATATATATATATATATAATATTTATTCTCGACTGAAGCCTTTAAAAATTAAAAGTCGACTTACACTTTATGTCATCTGTCAGTACTCGCAAAAAGCTTTTAAATGCTTTTTTCAGAATTGTCATGCGATGATTCCTTATTGAAATACAGAACTTTGAAGTTCTACTTGTTTCCGCGTAGATATGGTAAAAGTGATTGACGGGCAGTGTAAATTAGTCGAAATATAAAAATATCTATAATTGGTTTATGCGAGCAATCATTTTGTATGTTCAGTAACTTGAATATTGACACTGATATGCCGCTCTGACAAAAAAAAAAAGTAATTTTTTTAAGACCACTAAAAATCGGATAGTTGGCAAAATATAAAAAACATCTGAAAACAGATTTTAGAATTCAATTTTAAGTTGTCTGCAAAATTTAAAGGTAAAGTTAAAAAAAAAAATAAAAACAATTAACAATTGTTTCTTAAATATTTTTCTCTTTTTAATGTGTTAAATAAGCTTATATATATATATATATATATATATATATATATATATATATATATATATATATATATATATATATATGTATATATATATATATATATATATATATATATATATATGTATATATATATATTAGTGAAGAACCTAATTAAGACAGATACGATTTTTGACAAGAGTCTAAGATAGGGAGATACTTCGCATAAACTGTTTATACGGGTTCTGGAAAACATCATGAAAACACCCTCTTGTGGCGAAAAGTAGTATTAGTGCACGTTATAGGTATTAAAAAGGTCTTTAATTTCGTGTTTCATACGTCAAAATCGATAAACAAGTTATCGAGATAATAGCGAAAAACCTCCGTTTTTGCAATATTTTATAAATCTTAATAAATTTTACAATACTGGCCGAAAGTGACATATAACACTTTGCCGATGAGGCTATTATGGGTCTTTATAACCGTGCGAAAGTTCAGCCAGATCGGTTGAATAGTTCATAAGTAATTTCAATTGTTTATTAAAAACACCAAAAGTTTAAACAATTGCTGCTCAGAAGATAATGTTTCTAGAGATATCTTTAAAAGTGAAATGGATTCTTGAAAGATCAAATTACAAGGAAATTTGAAAAAAATATATATTTTGTTAATTGTTGTTAAAAAAAGTGGGTTAAAGAAGATTTTTTTTTGCTTATAAACAATTAGAATAACTTTGTTTTTTGTAAATAAATTCTGGTTAATACAAGTTTCTATTTTCCGGCGTTTCCCGATTTTCCACGGTGATTAATATTAGCCAATTGTTTATATTTCGTCCAGTTACTCCAGTTTAAAAAAAAATGAAGGTCCACGTTTTCTAAAATCATATCGCAGCGCGAAAACGGACCACCATCTACTTCTGCAAGTACCTTCATTTTAAAAGGCTATCACTTCATGCACAATGCATAAATTGTATACTTATTCGCTGCATCATAAAACATAGGTTCTCGTTTAAAATCCGTGAAAATTTCGACTTTTACAGCCGGATTCACTAACATGGTTTAAATTTAAAATCATCCTAAATTGACAGCAGAGTACTTAAACTGACAAGAGCAATAATAAGTCAAGCAAGTTTTAAACCCTAAAAAAAATACTAGCATAAAAAAAATCAATTTGTTTTATTACTGAACCGGCAAAAACGGAGAACTTTATTTATTTTCGGGATACAACTGTTTCTCCTACATATTTCAAGGCTTTATTGCAAGGTTCTTTTCCTTAACATCCTTAATTTAGAGTTTATTTGTTGATAATAAAACTGACCGACTATTTGATTTAAAAAAAAAGTTTATCTTGACTCATATTGGTCGTAGAGCGTTTTTTTCCTCTTAAAATTCAGGGTTTCCAACCACCCTTTCAGTCCACCTAATAACAAGTCTGTACCATGAAAAATAACAAAGTTATTTTAATTGTTTATAAGCAGAAAAACGCCTCTTCTCTAACCCACTTTTTTAACAATAATTTTCGAATAAATATAATATTTTTTCAACTTTCCTTGTAGTTTTACTTTCCAAGAATCCATTTTACTTATTAAAATGTCTCTAGAAGCATTATCTTTTGGACAACAATTGTTTAAACTTTTGCTGTACCTCTTTACGTGTTTATCATTTACCAGGCCTCCGTATGATGTAAAACCTATATGTAATAAATTTATCGGTGAAATCGATTTTTTTTCATTACACAGACTGAATTAATATAGTGTTAATAAGTGACAATATACAAGAACTAACATCCATGCTAACAGAGCTCAACGAAAAATCAATACAGGCGGGAATGCCGATAAATCTTAATAAAACCAAAATTATAAGTAATGATCCAAATAACACTATCATCGAAAACGATAGAAAACGTTTCAAGCTACAGATATTTAGGAAAAATAATTAAAATTGTCAAAGAAAAGCAAAGGGCTGAAGGGTCACGCATAGTTCAGTTGGCGTAGGTTGCCTTCGATAGACTCAATTTGTTATTGAATGATAAAAACGTTCCGATCAGCATGAAGAATATGACAGCAGCATACTCCTGGTGCTGAGAGTAACGCACAGGTCAGTGGAACGGGCCATGCTAGAAGTCTCTCAGAAATCAACTGAGAAATGATGCAATCCGAGATAAAACAAAAATAACAGATGTCATGGAACATATTACATGTCTTAAGTGGAGATAGGTGACAGGGCAGGGCATAGATAAGTAGAATAGCACAGTGGAGACCACGAAAAATCAAAAGGAATGTAAGAATACTACAAATGAGGTGGATAGACGATGTAAAGAAAATAAATGGGATAATATTTATTGATTTATTTATTTATATATATATATATATATATATATATATATATATATATATATATATGGTAACTTCTTTGGATTAGGTTTAAGATTAATACTGCTATTCTGTGCTTGACGTTTCGCCCAACGTAGTGGGCGTTATCAAAAGTATAATCTAAAATAAAAGCAAAATACAACAACCATGGTCACAAACGCACACTTAAATGACTTAAATTAACACTTAAAACGATATAATATTAATTAAAAACATCAATCTATCAAATAATGTGAATTAAACAGGAAAAATAACTATAACAATTATTCCCAGTACGCACCTCAATTTACTTTTGTCATGTTTCTTAATGAAATATCTGAAGATTCCTTCGGTTACTATCAACTAGTTATTTTTTTAGTTGGAAACCTTTTTATTTAGTGTTTTCTGATTTGTAAGTAAATTTTATCAATATCAACTATACAGTGTGTTGCAAAACACTAAGGGCTAAAATAAACTAAACCACCTATTGTAGCCCTTAGTGTTTTGCAACACACTGTATAGTTGATATAATAACCAAATAAAAAGGTTTCCAAATAAAAAAATAACAAATTGATAGTAATAGAAGGAATCTTCAAATATGACAAAAGTAAATTGAGGTGCGTACTGGAAATAATTTTTATTTGTATTTTTCTTTTTTAATTAAAATTATTTTATAGATTGATATTTTTAATTAATATTGTATCGTATAAGTGTTAATTTAAGTCATGTAAGTGTGTAGTTGTATTTTGCTTTTATTTTAAATTATACTTTTGAAAAAGCCCACTACGTTGGGCGAACGTCAAGCACAGAATAGTAGTAATATATATATATATATATATATATATATATATATATATATATATATATATATATATATATATATATATATATATATATTATTTTCACTACACTCATTAGGTTATATAGAATCTCCCAGAAGCAGACAGAAGTAGACAACCAAAAACTCAAAAATCAAAGTGTAGTTGTTTTGTTTCGATGACTCTGCATAAAAACGTCTATTTTGTTTCAGTGACAATAACTAAAACTAGAACAGTAAAGGTACGAATAGAATCAACTTTCGGTTTTGAAGAGAGTTACATAAAAAAAAGCGAACGAACACGCGTTCTGGCGATGTAATGGACCTCCAGTTATGATCCCGCAAATGCGGAAGGTCAGCAAGAGTTCAAACTTATGCTTCTGGTTCCCTTTTGAATTTTTTTAGCGGGACTATGACGAAATGCAAGATAATGACCACCACTCAACAGGTCGACATACAAACGCAATTTATATCGGTGGAGCTGTTCCGAATTAATCTTCGAACATACGTAAAACCTCCATTATTTGAAGTCCGTTGTTAGAACCGCGCTGCTGACATTGCACGTACAAGGTAATATTTATTTCAACGCTGATACATTGCGAATAGCGTTTCCTACATTGCATATAATCAATTTTCCCCCTAGTATACGTGAAGACCATCTCAAAAATTATAACCGCGAATATTGAATGCATAAATTGCGAGTAGTAGTCCGTATTGTTAGTTACGGCCTCCATCGTAATCACAAAAATGATTCCTTAGTCCATCAGCTTTAGAATTCACTCCGTTTCTGTGACCGTTCTCCCAAAATAACCCAAAAATTGTATCCACGAAGTTATAAGACATAGAACGGTTTAATTTTAAAATTCTACTTTTAAGGAGTAATAAATAAGTGATATTTTAAAAATGTAGGTTCCTAATTTGTCCACGAATCTGTAGAAGGTTGCAAAAACCTGTACAACTTGGCGGTATATTTCTAATCAAGATAAAACCTGATATTTAAATCAAATCGACTTAAGTTATTGGGCGCCTACTTAGGTGAGTTATTCAACCGCTTATAAATGCATTTTACAGTTAATACCTTTTATAAGATATAAAAGTTCCGACTTTGGTGTGCTAATTTCTCACGACCACGGCGACGGTCTCCACCCGATAGACATGAGGAAGAATTTCCTAGGCTAATTGCCGACATAACTTTACTGTTACAAGTTTACAAGTAATGAGACTTAAAGGTGCGTATAAATATGGCGAGTCGAGCTCGAGTCGAGCTTCCAACGAACTGATCTTTGTCGGTTCGAACCCTTTTTCGCCGCCCGGCAGCAAAAGAGATTTATTGCATCTGGACGTTGTAAACCAATAAAGGGTAAAGAAAAAAATATTTAAGTTTTGATTATTTTCTTTATATTCCGAAATGAAATGTAGTTAATTTTTTCTTATTTTCCAAATATTTAATAATGAACCCGAAATCAGCTTATGTAGGGTTCAACATAACTATGGTGCCGGGACATTAGAAATAAATCTAATTTTTTAAATGGTTTTATTTACATATTATCTCCTATATTTATAAATAAAAAAGATACCTTTTTGTTGTATTTTTACAAGATCTATTAATAAATCTTGGAAATCAGCCTTTACATGAGTTTGTGTTTTCCCTTTCACTGGCCATTATTACAATACCTCATGCTGTCAAATTGGCTGAAATTTTTTTATTATCATATTTTCCTTATATCATTATATTCCGAAATAAATAAGAGGTAGTTTTTCCTATTATCGAAATATTACTTAAGTAATCTCGAAATTAGCTTATACGTAGGTCGTCAGTAATCTGTTCACGGTTCAATATGGCGGTTTCAGGTTGCTAAAAAAGAACCTACTTTTTTCAGGAGTGTTATTTTCTAATTATCTTTAATATTTCAAAGTAAAAAACGAAATTTAACCGGTTTATTTACTAGTTTGTTTGGCGATGATTGTCGCGGCGAGTGTGGCTGCATCGATGCGAACTTCAATTAAGTTTTTCTTTAATAACATAGTTAATGCCGTTTCACCAGTCCTCGCTGATAATTTTTTTTAATGTATGTAAGAAATTAACGTATTCCTTATAGATTACATTTTGGGTTATCCCGAGTTACGAATTAGTTGTGCCCATATAAGTTTAATGGATTTTAATTAATGTGTTCGAAGCACAACATTTCCAAGTTCTTCAGCCCATTCGTCTATCACATGTTTCTTAAATTCTCTTTCTTTCTAATTTGCAATTTTTACAAGTTCCTTCTTTAGTAAACCGTTCATAAAGGAAATATATTTTTTTAATAACCAATTTGTAATATCGCTTTTTCAACTATGTTATTGGCAACTTTTCCACCAGTCTAGAATGATAGCTGGCGTTATCCAAATCTACAACTGATCTCTCCTGAATCAATTGTATCATTTGATAAAAATATCTTTGAAAGATATCCGGCGTCATTTATTCACGTTAATCTTTGGTAGATTTCGATTCAAACTGCTGCAAAACTCCCATAAATTTCCTCCAATATGAGTTGTAATGAGTTGGTGGCCCTGAGGGGTTTTAAATCTGTCGATAACCTTTCTAAGAATGCTTCTCGAAAAATTGCTGTATTCTTATCTTCATACATTTCTTGTACTATGTGTCCTGTACTGAGACAAATTACATCCACATGCCCTCCCTGTGGTATTTTCTAATTTCCCGCAAATACCGTTTTCTCTAAAAGTATTTCCTCTGTATCACCTCTATTTTCACTTTCCCTACGAGAAATTCATTTTGTTAGCACTTTTTACAGATTGGTTTTTCCCATTCTACTCTTGTTTCATAACTTTCAAAACTTTATCGAGACTTGCTTTTTATTTTCTAATTAAAAACTTTCTAATTCGTTAACGTGTCTTCTTGGTATGTTTTTGAAGCATTCTTATAATTTTTTCTTCTAGGGTACGGTTCAGGCTAGCACACAGTTCCACTTTTCCTTTCCTTACTTCACCTATAAGTTGTAGATTCGCTAAGTTTTGGACTAAAAATAGAAATTTTCAATAGCTAGCATTGAAAGTTGTAAGATAATAACATAGCAAGGCCTTACATTTATACACATCTGAAGTATACTTAAAAATGTCATTACTGTTAATAGCCCAATTGAGATGTATACTTCTAAATCTAATTATCACATACAATATCTACCCCTTGCGTTATCCAGTCATTTCCAAAAGAAAAATATATTTCATTTCACACATTTACTTCTTTTCTTCTCTAAAATTTTTGTCCATAACTCACAAATTTTGGAATTATTTTCAGGTCCTCTATTTTCTTCCGATCACTCCATATTCACTTATGAACAACTTTTAATCAATTAATGCCAAGTGATAAATAAATTTCATTTCATTAACAAAAAAATAAGAAAATCTCGTGTCTTCAGTCTCACTGTAAAGTAAATTTTTTCGAAAAAGCGTGTCATAAACCCGTCTCACTAGATTAAAAAAACCCTTTGGGTTCGCACCAAAAAACCGACAGAAAATGGATCGCTGCGAGTCTCGGTCGAGCTACTCGAAAACAATAGAACTATAAAAAAATTGACTTCTTGTGACCCAACTGCATTTATTACCTCATTTCAAATTTGCCGACGATGGCCCTCGATAACAATAGAAATCGGCAAAATTTCAAAAGAGTCTCGTTCGAAGCTCGAGGCATACTCGACTCGAGCTCGACTCGCCATATTTATACGCACCTTAATAGTGGTCTTCCAAGGGTTCCGTCTTGTAAATCAGAAACTAACTCGGAACCGTGCAATAATTAATATCGATTAAGCCAACCGCGAGTACAGAAAAGGAATTTTTCAATTATATACCGTGTAGGTAATGATCGTAATGGCGACAATGATCTTTTATTTTTAATAGACGCATGATTTAATTGATTTTTATTACCGATTTAATAATTTTGTATTAATTCATAGAGTACGTGTATATCATGAAAACTGGATATAATTCAACTGACCGTATGCGACCTCGTTTGAACCTTTTAGGTGTTTGCCATAAAAATTTGAATATGATTCGTAATTTCCTTTTCCCGTTATCTAAAATTGAACAGAAAAGACATGCGTAATAAGCAAAGTTGACTGATTGATTAAAAAGTGTAACATGTTGTGGTTTGTACCGTCTCCACACTGAAAATTGATCAACCCTCTGACCATGAGGATTTAATAGTGAAACCCATCGAAGAAATTATATGTGTTATAAATAATATACTCTCGCCTAGTCTCATAATTAAAATTAACTAAAAGAGAATATGTGTTAACGGTTTCAATTAAATGGGGGCTTAAGCATGGGGGCTCTTTGTTCTATATAATAATATAAAAATATACAGGTTTGATTAGCTGCGTATATATGCTATTGAGTATGTCGAAAAAAAGAGAGGAAAGGGAACTAAAACGTTAAAATGTTTTCATTATTTCATACATTCAGCTGATCTCCAAATATGACAAAATCGCAAAGTGCTACAAAATTAAGGGGTGCGTTTTTGAAATTAAGGTAGATTTGTTCCCTTTTTGGTTTTTTGAGTTTTACTTGAAACTATAAATTTTTCGAAGATACATGTATATAGAAGAGTTGTAGGTAATAAAATTTAGAATCGAAATATTACTTCATGAAGCCAAAAAAAATCATTTATCAAAAAAAAAGCCCCGAAAAGGAAAAAAAAGCAAAAAATTCATTTTTTTTTTAATTTTTCCCTCATAACTGTTTTCCAAGTGAAGTTAGGTGTGCTTTATGACAAGGAGTGCTAACATTACGATCATTAAAATAAACTCCTGCAGAAATCTGAACGATGAAAAGTTATCAAGATATGACGTTTCGAACTTTGCTACTTTTTTCGATATTAGCAAATTTTTCTGGAAGTGAGTATAGACATTATCTCTTCCAAAAAAAGCTGACATTATGCCCCTTAAAATGGTCCTCAACCAAAGTCTGTACGAGAAATAGTTGCCGAGAAATGGCATCTCAAATTTTCAACTTTTTACGATTTTTATAATTTTTACCCGAACATTATGTTTCTGCGTGAAAATTTTTCTTTATTTAATGAACAAATTATTTTAGGGTCTTTAATGATAAAAATGATTATATTATTAAAAAACATTAATATCGAATACGGAATGAAAAATAAAATTAATTGTTACATTATTGTTATACCTTTTTAATTTATTTATTTTTATTCAAAAGCTTGATTCAGTTAAATTATTTTCAATAATTTTCACAACTTCTTCGTCAGTATCACGCTACTCCTAAGGGGATGCAAATTTGTGATAGGGTATCGAGACCAAAGAAAAAAGAAATTAAATAAATTTAGTTACGACTTCCAAAAAACCGTTAAAAGCGGGCGAGATTAAAACTCGGATCGCAAATACTGGAAAGCTGAGAAATGCTGGAATAAATGATTTTATATATATATATATATATATATATATATATATATATATATATATATATATATATATATATATATATATATATACATACATACGACTGGTTGATTTCAGGACAGATGTTTCCGCAAACGGAGGGCTTCTTGTTAGTTATCCAAGACCAGCTTATTCCAACGAAGAACTATCGGAAGTTCATCATCAGAGAGCCCTCAGAGACAATCCAGCACATAGCTGGAGGAGCCAAGCGTTTGCCACAACCGAGTATAAGGAAAGACACGACTCAGCCGCTAAGATATTCCATCAAAAGTTAGCAAATAAGTTAAACCTATTGCAGGTAGGAAAAGTGCCTTATTACAAATACAATCCGGAGCCTATTCTTGAGAACAACCAGTTCAAGTTATACTGAGACTGAACGGTTCTGAAGGATCAGACAGTTGCTCATAATAGACCATACATTATACTGACAGATAAAATTTCTAGGCGAACTACACTAATCGACATTGCTGTACCCAACAACAAACAACAACATAAGGCCAAAATACAAAGAGAAGATCGCTAGATACAGAGACTTGGAGGTGCAAATACGAAGACAATGGGCAATGAACAACGTCCAAATGATTCCCATAATTTTATCAATTGGAGTGATACCAAAGAACCTCCTGCTGAACATCAAGGGACTAGGCGTTAGTGAGCACCTGTACAAGCCAATTCAGTAAGCAGTTCTCCTTGCAGTCGAGCGAACCGTCCGAAAGTTCGTAGGAAATACAGCAGACCACGTCACCTAGGACCCGATAACATGGAAAGGGTTCCCACAGACCTTCATACTTTTGGTATGTATATATATATATATATATATATATATATATATATATATATATATTCCAGATTCTTGAACCATAGATTATATTTTGTTTTTTCTTGAGTTTAGGTTCTTTATCCAACAAAAAATCTAAACAATTTGACCTTTTATATAATTTAAAAAATTCATAAAAGAACATGTCTACAATTTAAAAAACAAACAACACTTTAAAACACTATTCAAATTTTTAAAATATATTTAATTTTACCAGTACGCACCGTGAACATTTTGTTTATTAATTAATAATGGAGTGCGACTTTTTATTTTTTTATATTTTATAATGCACCAAAAAAAAACGAAACATCTCATACATTTAATTCTATATTTAAAAGGATATTCAATTTTTGATGTTTATTAACAGGATCGAATACTTAATATTTTTGTTTAAATTAGGCTGATGTAAATGTGGCTCAATTTCCTATATTCGTTCTGTCGTTAACAGTGTTTTTATCTTTTTTAATTTCTATCATTTCCTATATCTGTAATTTTGGTAATTCATATCCTTGTTCTTAATTATGGTACTGTTGTAATCAAAGGTATGTTTCTGGTCCTGTATTTTTTAGGATGGTAAATGAATAAAAGAACAAAAATTTTTGAAAATACTTTAAATAGAGGGCGAAACGTCAAATTGGCTTAAATTTTTTGCTCGATAAAGAACCTAAACCCAAGAAAGGACAAAATAAAAAAAAAGGATATATATATATATATATATATATATATATATATATATATATATATATATATATAAATATAGTTATGTGCAATTATGAAATTTTGTTCGCTTTGGACAAAGAATAAGATTTAACCATTTTTTCTAAATAACCCTGTATAAAAAGTAGATCGCAACTTGTTACATTTCTTAAAAAGGCAGGATTGCTTCCAGCTAATAATATTTTCCAAATGGTCCAAATGGTCTAAATTTCTAATAGGCCGATATTTATAAACTTGATTTTTTAAGTAAACCCAGAAAAAAAAGTGAATGGGGTAATATCCGATGATCTTGAAGGCTAAGGAACTTCTTAAAATTGTTGGATCCATTTGTTGAGGAATTGTTGATTTGGCCGTTGTCGTACTTGTAAGGTGCTATGAATAGAAACACCATCTTGTTGAAAATGAAGGTTTCTCATAAATTTAAAAGTAGATGACATATACGGTTTATCTTAGCAACCATTTAGAAGGTTTTCGAACAAAATATTTAAACTTAATATTAGCTTAAAATGAGTGTTATGAATTAGCACATGAAACATACTGATTTATATATAACCCAACTCCAGAAGCTCTAAATTACACTAAGTTTGCCACCGACTTTGTTCAAGATCAGTGTAGAGAGAGGAGAAGGCAACAATAAGCGTCCTTTTGCTTTAAAGTGTTATAACTTCGGAAACCTTTCAGATATTAAACATGAAGTATAAATTATTCCAGTAGACAGGTATCTTTTCAAAGCTCTTGCAAACAAACAAACAAAGAGATAAAACTTTCAAAAATAATGGAACTAATCATGGACCTCTTATATTAGTGTAGATTAGTTTCATGTTACGATAGATGGCTGTTAAAATGGGTTTTAGATGTACGTTAATTTTGTAATAACAAGATATTTAACGCTTTAAGAATTATCTCTGCATTTTAATAAAGAAATTGACAATCAATGTTACATAAGACACATTACATGTATGTTTACGAGTTCAACGACTTGAAGTGAAAATGTTGCCATTATTTAGAATCATCTAGTTAAACTAATTTATTTATTTACTACTTACAAAATATGCCTCGCTATAAAATCAGTTAAAGACAACTTAATTAAAAATTTGAGGTCATTGCATGTACTTGCTGGATAATTTGCCTCTCTGATAAAATAAAAATTATAAATAGACACGCAAAATGTCTCGTAAGTCATAAAGAATGCCTTGAACTTACCCTCTTAATTTTACATAAAACAATATATATATATATATATATATATATATATATATATATATATACAGGGTGTCCAAGATAAGGATCCTAAGAATGGGGATCTCGGAAACAGTTGGAGATACGAGGTCGGTTAAATTAGAGAAAAGTTGCGCAATTTAGTGCTAAATTAAACGCAGTTAAAAAAATTTAAAAATTTCAAGCACTTCCGGAGATTTCCGGAAAAAACCGAATTTTGGCAAAATCGTTTTTAATTTTTGTAGGCTTTATTTAAAGAGATATCAAAAAATAAAAGGTAGATTCTTCTTGCCACTTTTTATTTTTTATAATTTGGTCTAAACAAAATTTAAATCCGACGTTTCGTTTCTGAGATACCATCATGAACTTTCATTTTTTATATGGAACAAAAAAAAGTATCCCATGTATTTGATAGCATTTTTTATTACAAATTCAACGGTGTATCACACTTGCATATCAAGTGTGTAGTTCATTGGCTTTTATAAAACTGATATACCTTTCTCTCTCGCTCTCATGGAGCTCTTATGGAAAGTACTTGAACTACGTATTCGATATGCAAAAGTATTTTGAATTTTTAAAATTTTTAAATTGCGTTTAATTTAGTACTAAATTGCGCAACTTTTCTCTAATTTAACCGACCTCGTATCTCCAACTGTTTCCGAGATCCCCATGGTTAGGATCCTTATCTTGGACACCCTGTATATATATATATATATATATATATATATATATATATATATATATATATATATATAAACTCTAGAAAGAATAAAGAAATTTCAAAATGTAAGAAATCAAAGCATCAATAAAATAGGAAAAGTCATTTGGACTGGGGTTCAAGTCACTGTCCTCCATAATTGACTCGGAATCTTGGTTAAAGTCAAAAAAACAAAACACCGACGACAAAGTACGTTTGTGCATATTTTTGAAAATCCCGCACGTATCGGCATGCGCACAACGAATTTCGTGTTATCGACTTCTTCAATTGATAGCGTCACTAAACGACCAGTTTAAGGTAGTTCATTAGTGAAACGGCTTTTCTTCGGAATGTGATGGAATTTGAATATATAGTTTACAAAAGTGTCTTTTATTTAACAAAAAAAATGAAATTTTTTAATCGTCTGTGAGATGAAATATTAACAATTAAAATATGCATAAGTAACATGGTGGAGGTCACTACATATGACAAAATGCCAATACATTTTGAATTTCTTGACCGTTTTGTTCAGAAAATACAGATTTTTTAAATAAAAATAATTTGAAAACATTTGACGCGTACTGGGGTACAATGATCACAACTTGGCAATGCGCGATAATTCAAACCTAAGTTAGTTAGGTTAGTTCTTCATAATGTGACATTTTTTAAAAAACATTTCACGATATTTTTATTTATTTTCTCAATGTGTTTGGATGTGAACATAACAAACTGTATAGGTATGAGACTCACACTTTATGAACGTTACTATACACACATTTACTCTATAGACCATTCAATATAGACATTTGCGATTTAATAATGAACTCTAAATTGTAATTTTTCTATAATAACGTAATAAAAGGTTGTAGTACAGTATAGTCCCTTTAAAGTGAGTATGGCTTTACATGCCAGACCGAATCTATTTTAGGGTATTCTCCTTACTTTTACCCCCTCCAACTTCTTTGGTAAAAGGTCGTAAATTAAAACATTTTGAAATTAAGTTAAAGGAATTCTACTAAAAATATAAATTTTGAAACGAATTAAAAACGCTAAACTTTTAGGCCCAATTTATAGTAAACCTCTCAAAATACACTTCAACTGTACTGTGACCGTGTTACTTTCCTTTCTCAACTTTGCAAACGCAGCTTATTACCGTAAATATACGCGTCGAAGGTGCTTTTATTGTGACATAAGCCTTAAAATGTAGGCCAGTAGGTCAGCACCGAGAAAGACTCTTCCTTGGCCACGGCAGCGGAAAATGTAACGAATTTTTTCGATGGCCGTCAACATCGATATTTTTAGCCAAATGAAACCGTATAAACACACTGACGACCGATTTGCAAAGTTCGTTTGCGTATATTAATCGATAATTAAATTAACAGGATGGAAAATAATTAATCATTTGACAAGTTTTAATACTGGGTGAGCCAAAGTACATCATCGAAAGATAAGTATATATTGTATACAAATTTTATTTTGAAGTCAATTAATTGTCTAAAAAAGTAAAATTATGTCTCAAACGAGAAGTCAGTCTACCACCACTAAGGTCAAAGACGAAATACTATTTATTGTACATTGTTAAAAATAACCTTAAATTTAATGCAAATTTAACGTCGAATCTATATTAAATTGAATGATTTTTGTACCTAAAATCGTGAATAATTTACATTTACTTTGAATTTAAAGCAATTGATTGAAATATCAGTCCTTTGTACATTAAATTTGATTAAATGATATCTTAAATTTCAATAAAGTAACTAAAAAGACATTAAAATTAATTCACATATACCCTAATACTAAAGGAATTTACATTATTATTCAATATTCATTGCATGAGATTCCGGGAGATGGCGCAACTTATATTGAACTTTTTGCTTAGTATGATATAAGTTGCATAAAGGATTCAATTTTCCTATGGTGAGGTGTACATATCTACCCCATACCGACGGGAACCAATGAGTTCGGAACCGGTCTAGATGGCAGACACTACCTAAGGGAAAATGTCCTTGAGAGATTTTCTCTTGGTAATAATTTATGATTAAGAGAGTTAACGCCGTAAAGTCAAAGGAGGCTTTTTTCAGTGTAGGAACATGCATAAAAAAGTTGCAAAAAAAGTACATAAGAATATACAGTTGTGGTCAAAATAACAGCAGTGTTCCAAAAATATCACTATATTAAATCGTAATGCTGGTTTTTTTGAAAAATTGATCGGACCCGTCGACTTTGTTTTCTGGGACGATTTTTTTCAATATAAAAAATCTTACAGGGTGACTCAAAGGAAGTTGTGCTATAATTAACTTTAATTTTTTTTAATAAATAGCAACCTCTGTTGCCAGTTCACAAAACATGAAGGGTTACACTCGTATTTTGATGAAATTTTCAGTATATTATAAGGGGTTCTCCAGAGTGACCCCATAAAAACATTTTCTAGTTAGGTTTATCATCAAGGGGTTAAAAACAAAAAAAAATGTTGTTTAGAGAACTTTTTATAAAAGTGAAATATTCTGATGTGGTTTCACTATATTGTAAAAATTACTCCCTAAGGGGATCCCGTAAAAATATTTCCATGGTGGCTATGTTAAAAAGAAGTTAGAAACTGAATAAAAAATAAAATTAAAAAGAAAATTTAGATCTCTTCAAAAAAAAAGAGCTAAAAAGCGAAAAATAACTATAAATTTCTATATGGAATTGACATTTTGAAGTTGGCTCTAAATTATTACATAAAAAAATGTGGTTCACAAGAAAAGAGATTCACTACTTACTAACCCTACACATTAAAAAAATTAGTTCTTCAGAAATATAAAAATCATAGCTTTATGGGAACTATTTATTATAGATACAATATTATAGGTATACAACGTTTCAGTGAAGGAAAACCTTTTAAATAAACAAACTTATCTAATCCGGGTAGAAATTGAAGATGTATTTTTTTTCTTTTTCATTAATTTATTTATAAGATGAGAATATTATTTAAAAAAAGACCATAAAACTAAACTAAAGAAATATCAGTTAACGTAAAATGGACAAGAAAACTATCAATATATGTTATAAAGTATTACCAAGACCAGAAATAGAAATCATAATGAATTATGAGTAGGTTTAATAAGCATGAATTAACTTTAACACATAAAACTTTATTAACCATAATAGAATTAAACTGAATCGTAGAATTATCATTACAGTTTTTATTAAATATACAATGTCTCGCAAAAAGTGTGCAATCGGAAAAAAACTTGATTTTGACTTGAATTTTTTTCCTTTTTCATTAATTTATTTGTAAGATGTGTATATCATTTAAAAAAGACAATAAAACTAAAGTAAAGAAATATCAGTTAACGTAAAATAGACAAGAAAATTATCAATATATGTTATAAAGTATTACCAAGACCAGAAATGGAAATTATAATGATTTATGAGTAGGCTTAATAAGTACGAATTAACTTTAACACATAAAACTTTATTAACCATAATAGAATTAAACTGAATCGTAGAATTATCATTATAGTTTTTATTTTAAATATACAGTGACTCGCAAAAAGGCCGCAAACGAGAAAAATCTTGATTTTGATTTGTATTTTTTCCCTTTTTCATTAATTTCAATTTAACTAATAAAAATTTCACACGTCTGATAAACATTATTCTAGTTTTAGAATAAGTAGACTTTTTAAGGTTCCGGGACAGCCTTAAAATTTCGCTAGTTTTTAATCTTTCGCAACGAAATTTTGCAGGTACATATGCTCTAGTAATACAAAAACGAGATGGAATTGGAAAATAAATTAGGATAGCCTCCCTCGTGTAAAAAGGCTAAGAATGAAAAAAAAAATTTCGTTCACCCCATGAAGTGGTATCGTTAGATTTACGAAATCTGAGCCTCCAAAGTGGCGTTATAAATATCCTCCCATTTAAACTTTCCAATGGTAAATTTATAAATTAAAATCTGAAAAAATACGATATAATAGCTCTCACTAAATGTATGCAACAAGAGTAAGTTACGTCAACAAATTGATGACATATAATAAAAAAATGGCAAAAATTTAATTTCGTTTTTTTTTTGTATTCATCCGATCGAGTAGGGTACCGTTAAATAGGTCTTTAAAAATGCAATCAAATATGTATATAATATTTTTTTATTTAGTCCTCTCATTTACGAAATATATGCCGCTAAAATTGTGAAATATGGTGAATGCTCCGGGCAGGACACTCTTATGATTAAAGGGTTGCAGTTCTTATGGCGCTCCTTGATATGGAAGCGCGAGTTTTCAATGTATTGATTTCTGTATTTCTGTGAGGTTTGATTATTATATATTTTATTATTTCTTAGCCCAATTTATTCCAGCATTTTCTGTTCGATTTACTACGACCTATATATCGGTTTAAATTTAAACATAAGATTTTTTTTATTAAATTCTGCCCTAATTTATTTTAGGCATAAATCTGAAGTTTTATTGTTACCCCTTTTAGTTTCTCAACGACAGAGTTTGAGAATCTGAAAAATTTCGACATAACAGCACTTTGTGAATAATTTCAATGACAATTGCTACCATTAAGTTTTGTTTACTAGATTAAGAAATACATTTCGTGTGATAAAATTTTGCAGGAACTCAAAAGCTCCTACGGAACCATAATATAAGGCATGTCCGACAAACACTTGGCCAAACAAAAATTTTATATATGGTGCACCTCTTCTGAAGCTCACTATATATCACCATGCGGGAATAGGCGTCCAGAAGGCAGGTGTGTAAGTAAATCAGGATAATGATTTCTTTCCGCGAATTATTATTAATTTATAAGATAGCATGCTAAAAAGATAAGAAGTAACTATGCAAGATAAAAGATAGGTGTGGATAACTAACTGCATCGTAACACTGGTACGTACGGTTTATTTATGTTCAACAATAAAGGAAAACTGAGTTCATTTGTTATCAAAATTTGTGAATTCGAGCAATAATTATTATGGTTATTTTAAAAATCCATCTAAACAGGGAAATAAGGAAGGGAACAATATGATCGGCGTAAATTGACACATAACTTGCGAATGACTATTAAATAATAGGTCACTTTACATGTGGTCCCTTATCTGTGCTTTGATTTAACATCCGTGAGTAATTCATTATTCACAGGTTGTGATCAATCGCAGAAATATTGCTATCCATTGTCATCTTTATGAATATTATAATTTTTATACCTTTAATTTGACACGAGATTTCCCTGGATAATATCGAGTGCGTATAAAACAATCGATCAGATGCGTGTTAGACACGCAATTATATTAAGGTTTCGTACAAGTTGTTGAGGTTGTTAGTTTCTTTTTTCAATTTCATTGTAGATTTGTCGTGAAATTAATTGAAAACATGTTTCTGCAAAATTTTATATATATACAGATGGATATGACGAAACTTTTAACGGTTCTTGCAGGCTAAGAACACCTAAATAGGAATAAGAACTACATAAAACTATATTTTTCGAATTTTTATGTCAGAAGAAAAATGATCCAAGATAGGTAGTCCTTCGTACCATAAATTTAATTTATGAATTTACCATATTTATTTATACTTCTTTAATGTTTAAAATATGCCAAAGGTAATATGATAAGGAAGTTTATGACTAGGTTTATGATTACTTAGAAATTGTTGCTATATATGAAAAGTGGCAGGTGGGTTTTTCTTTCATTATAAACTGTGTTACGCAATACTTGAATTTTATTTAGGTAAGTCTACTAAAAAATAAATTTTAGAATTTAAAATTTTTCAATTTATTACCGTCCATCTGAAACCTCCCGCAGTGAGCTAGGAAACAAATTTTATGGCCCTTCCTCTTTTGGACATCTACAATTACTTTAGAATAGCGAATCAAAATTTTTGTATATTGGATCTTTTGTCTGTAACGGTACTAAATATCAGCTCTTTACAGTAAATGGTCTCCGAGGAAGAAGACGGAGTATTGAACAAACAGACAGACAGAAACAGTCGTGATTCGTGTTTCACATTTTGACAAGGAACACACTAATATCCTTTAATGGGTTAGTATATTTTTGTACTGACCACATCATTGTTTCCAGTAATATAAACTTTTAAGTGCGATGAAACAAGTGTTGGTTTATTATAAATTAGGCCAATCAAAAGAGATTTTTTTGTAGCAATAGTCAGGACACTGACTGTGCCAACTAAAAACAATCCGTAGTAATATTTTGTTATGTTTTTCACTTTCTACTATTTTACGTATAAAATGAAAACTAATGAAGTAACCTCGATGGTGTAATTAACAGTTTTGAGATCCAAATTCTTTCAGATAACACCAATTTACGTGAAATTTGTACAGTAGCTAGGGAATGATCCAAGAAGGAAAAGTTATATAGTGTGGAAGTGTGCTTTTACCTTGGAGATGGGTGAAAATTGCAACATCAAAAATAATCACAGAAATCAATAGAGCAACAAATGTTAGGCAAAAAATGTTTTTTTTTCTGGAACAGTCAATATTTTTTAGTTATCCGTGATTGAAAAAATCCATTTTTCATCAAAAATGCATGTGTAAGTACAAAAAATGAAGCTTATAAAAAACAAACAGCCTGATTTTTTAGTTTCTGTAGATGCAAGATCAACCAAGTTATAGCTCATTGAAAGTGACGTTTGCAGAAAATTAAAATAGTAGCATTTAATGTTGGATAACGGAAAAACGAACAATAACTCAGAGAAAACTCATTAGACCTGTTTTGAATTTTAACATAACCCATGTACAGTTTATTTTATCTAAGTACCAGTAATATATTCTAAAAATTTGAGCGGTTTAAAGTGTTTAGAATTTTAGATTTTTTTCGGGTCTATTTTCAGAGTATTTATGGATACATGTAAACATCTGTTTGACATCTATAAAGCGTTAAGGGATTAAAATTCACAACAAATTTATCATTAAAACATTTCAAACTGCTGAAAACAATTTTTTTTTAAATTTCATCAATTGGGGTAATTTTTAAGGGTTGAAGTATTGTAATAATTCATAAATTGCATTAGCCAATTTCAAAAGATTACAATTTATAATAAATTTCAACATGATTCCAATCTGTAATATGTTTGAAATTAGAGTTTTTTAAAGTTTTGCCATACGGGGTGGTTTTCACCCTCTAAAAATAAAAAGCACATATCAGGAGCATATAATTTTTGATCTATAGGGTAAAAAAAGCTTAAATGCAAATTTTGAGAAAAATCGGTCAGAAAGAATTTAGAGGTAATACCCCCAAAAGATACTTCATCAGCCCCGCTGCCCCAACTACTCGACTTTTTTCACTCGTTCGGATTTTTTCGGTCATATTTTTTTGATGTCAAATAAAAAAAAATAGACTTATAGAATGGTACTTCTAGTTTCAAAATCTTTTTACATAATTTAAATCGGACTATCGATGTCGCATCTAGGTCCGCTGAAAAATATCAAATGGCAATTGTGAATTTTTAGGTATTTTCTATTTTTCTCCGATGCCATAACATGGCTGTAAAATTTTAATTCGGACAATGAGTATTGCTAAAACGTGATGTCATATTCTGCGCAATAGCGTGGGCATAACGTGGGTCAATTAGTGCATTTCATTTCTCTTTGGTTTTTTTTTTTACTTTTCTGGTGTCATCATTGTTTTATCCTAAATTATAAATTTATTATCAAATTTTAGTCCCATACTTTGCAAGGGTGTTCTTAATTCCAAAGCAAGGACTATAGTACTGAACGAATATGTGCATCAAACTTTTTGATACAAAATAATAAAATAGGCTTGTAGTATGGTAGTTCTACTTTCAACATAATTTTACAAAATTTAAATCTGACTATTCATGACACATCTAGGTGCGCTGAAAGTGCACAAAAAATATGAAATGGCAATTATGCAAAAACTACATTTTGAAGAAGGCATGAGATGTCTGTAATTACTGTTCGAAATATAGTCTCCTCATGTGCCACAATGACAGGAATCAGTCAGACAATACTCGGCATATTTCTTAGTGCAAGAAAAAATGGAAACCATGTGAAGCTGCCTAAGATACAATTCCTGGTAGGAAGCCGTTAGAAGTTGATGAACTAGTCAGAAATATAATAGGAAAAAAAGTACATTCCTTTTATTTTAACAATTAATATCCCAACAATTGATGAAATTTTAGCAGCTATAAAGGAAGACGAAAATGTACCAGAAATGGGAAGAAAAAAATTGTAGAAAATACTACACGAGTTGAATTTTTTTTGACAAACGCAGAACAAAAAATCATTTTTAATAAATACAGAAGGAATAATATGCTGGAGAAAACAACATTTAACAAGATCTCAGAAAGTACATGGATTAACGAAGGGCATTCAGTAAGTAAGGCCTTTTTGAAGGCTTGCATTTTAGCTTAAAAATTCCTTCCGGTAAAGACCGGAAGTTAATTCTAACTCATACTGGAAGTGACGAGGGATTTTTAAATGGAAGTTTACTTGAATTCCATATAAAATCAACCAAAGGATACCACAAAGAAATGACTGCAGATGTTTACGAAAATTACTTTTCTGAAATGATTAATTCAATGCCTGAAAATTCCGTCATTATCATGGACAACGTCAGCTATCATTCTAGACTAGTAGAGCGATTGCCCTCATCCTGCTGGTGAAAAGAATATGTTACAAACAGGCTGAATAAAAAAGGATTATCTTATGAAAATCATGGTTTAAAAGCGAAGCTTTTGAAATTAGCCAGAGAAAATAGATCATAATTTAAACGACTATTTATTGATGATGTAACTGTGGAACGTGATATAATTATATTTCGGTTGCCACCTTTTCATTGTGAATTAAATCCAATAGAGTTAATATGGGCTCAAGTGGAAGGATTTATTACAATACATAATACTACCTTTCAATTAAAAGCTGTGCAAGAACTTTTAAGAACGATGTTAGATAATGTTATTGCAAAAAACTGGAACAAAATAAAAGATGTGGAACCTCGACAACCTTGTAGGAGACTGTAGAACCACAACTGTGACAACATCTGATTCAGATAAAAATGAGGACATTTTTATTAAAATGTAAAAGTCAATATTTCTATTCTCTATTTTCTTCTCACCATTACCCTTATATTAACGATTTTTTTAGAATAACCACCGTTAGGAATTTTATGGAGTATGTTAACCCAATATTGGTAAAAAGCTGGTTCATTTTTATTCTACTTATACACAAAATAAGAGGATCAATCTATATTTAAGGCATTTTGGAATGTACAATAACGTTCTGTGTTTCTGAGAAAAAGGAAATAGTTTTTGGGCTATGTTGATATTTCCCGCAAGTGGATCATGACCTTCCGTTGTTTCAGCCATTTTTTCAGAAAATTAGAAAAAACGGAATTTTTCGAGCATGTTATGTTCTGATATCTTAAAAGTTCTCTATATTCCCAATGATTAAGTGTCCGTAGTATTCTCCATATTCTGTACTTCTTGATCGTAAAACTGTCTTTTTATGAAATAGATTATTATAGCTTCAGGTAATGTATTATTTTCATATTAAACGTTAATATCTAAATATTTTGCCCGCATAGCCAATTGTGGAGGCAAATTATTGTAAATATTCCAGCTACATGCTGTGTAACCCGTCAAGTTAACTTATTGCATTTATAAATGAACTAATGATTCAGATATTTTATTAAAGTGGTACACCGCGAGTGCATTAGAATTTTAAGATAGCAAACCTATGCCATTATCTCTGAAATGAGTTTTCTCAGAGAGCTAATTTATGACATATTAAGAATACAAAAGAAACAAAGTAATTAGGTCGTTTTAAAACTATTTTGATGAAGTAATTATTGAACGAAATAAGTCTTTTACTCAGCACGTTTTCGATTATACGAAGTTTTTAAGCTGAAAATTCCCTGTAAATGCTTAAATAAATGATAGTATATTAAATGTATTTCATAATTCCGATTGCAAGTAATAATTTTAGCGTTTGATATACAGGGTGAAGATTTTAAAGTGTTACAAGGTGACATCGGGAAAATGGTTTGGAACCTTTTAATAAAAGACTGGTGGTGCTACTGTCATAAACTTATTTTCTATAAATCAACACAAAAAAATCTAAAGGCGCGTCCACATTAGTAAAAATTTACGTGCTGTGTGTGTCATGAGGCAGATATTTTTGCTGTATACCATATACCACGAAAATTTTTACCAACGTGGACAAGGCTTAAGGTGATTAAATCGGCTTTTATTAACCGATTGGACGTCACAAATTGACACGAACATTACATAATTAATTTTCTATAGTACAAGCAATGTAAATTTAAGATATATGCTAAGGGTTGTGTTATGATTTGAATATATATATATATATATATATATATATATATATATATATATATATATATATATTTTACAGCATCTTTATATGAGACAAAGTAAGTAGCTGTCATTTCCAACTTTTTTCCAAATTGTCTTCTAAAAGTGACAATTTTTCTCTGGCTCAATTACCGGCATTAATGAACCTCCTGCTCCAGAATTTCTGCCTAAAAAAATGACCTGCGAATATACTACAGGCTGCCATGGAAAGTGTAGTTGCCGAAAGCAAGGACTGACTTGCTCTATGTTTTGCATCAATTGCGATAATGTGCGATAATGTACAAGAAGCAGCGATTTTAGAAGAGGAGGTCCTTGAAGAGGTGGATGAAGATATTGAAATTCAATTTGAAAATGTTATCGAAGTAAGGTTATAAACTGTTGTTAATTTATATAATTAACGAATATTGAATAATTTAATATAATAATATTTTTATTGAACAAAAAAGGTATCTTCATAATGTAGATAGAAAAAAAAAACAATATTTTAGTTCACTTAACTATCCGGTAATATTAATAGATTTCTTGAAAATCCCATTTATTATTAACAAATTAACTTGAAATACTTTTTTGATTAAGTAAAAATCAATTTTGTTGCAAAAAAATAAGAATTAAAACAATATCTAGGCAGACGCGATAAACATTTTAAAAAATGGCTAACTTTAAACGACTATATCTTAGTCAATTTTAATCAAAATTACTTTTCCAATACACCATTTTAAAGAAAATCTCATCTACTTTTTTTCTGTGAAGCATATACCTATTGTGGTAGAACATCCCACCGTTGTTCTCCGACAAATTTGGCTTAAGTAGGAGTTCCAAGTTGTGGAAAGCATGACAAGGATGCCTGGAAAAGGCATCGGTGGATCCCATTGATAAGTCCACCACCGATGCCGGCACGAAACATCTTAACATTTTGACGGTGGTCGTAATAGTTCGTTAGTTATATATCCCTAATATCAGGGGCATTACTATGATGTGACGCCCGAGCAGGGACGGCGGAAGATAAGGGTCTAAACCGCCGTTGGCTTTGATTAAGCCTGACCCGAAACTTGGAAGACCACCTAGAATGTCCGTTCCATAATTCTCTTATCAGACCTGTGCTTCTACAGCTTGGACTTTCTACGATAGTCAAAGTCGGTCAAGCAAATGCCTTAGGGGGGGGAGGGGCATGTTGTGGTAAGAACATCCCACAGTTCTTCTCCGACAAATCTGACTAAAATAGGAATTCCTATTGTGGAACCAACATCTCACCATCATTGTTCGACAAATTTGACTTTAATAGTTTGCGGAGAGGATGTCGAGGATGTCTGGGAAAACATGTCAGTCGGAATCCCACTGACGAGTCCTACGACTGACACCGGGACAAAACATCCTATGACTTTGACGGTGGTCGAAAAATATTTGCGACATTACAAGTTATGGAAAACATAACAGGGATGTCTGGGAAACGCATTGGTGGATCCCACTGATGAGTTCACCACCGATGACAGGACGAAACATCCGAACATTTTGACGGTGCTCAAAACAGTTCGTTAGTTATATGTCGTTAACATCAGGGGCATTACTACGACACCATCTCTGCTCAAAAAAAAAATATCCAGGTAAAAGAGTAAAAAAATGTAATTCTCTACAAAAAGTTTCGTTTTCGAGTTATATTTAAAAAACTGAAAGGTTTGCATTTTCACCCCTATCTCCAAATTGCACCCTCTAATTTAATAGCATTCTGCGATTTTCTCATCTAAAATGACCAGTTTAACGATTATGCAATAAAAACCCTTGAATGTCTTAGTTCCTTTCTATATGACATAATCAATAGCCTATAATGACCCCACATTAAAATAAACTTTAATATCTTTCAGGTTTTTATTATTCTTTCGTATTTTTGCACGTATTGTTTTCAGAATTCTTCAACAACTTCCAAACTTCTGGACTAATTTTACTTTTTCGTACTTTTTGTACAACCTTTATATACCGAAAACGTTAGAAAAAGACCGAAGGTTGCTGTCGACCATAAGTAGAACGGTTTACTGTTACTGTATTGTTGTATGTTATGAAAGCAATTAAAGCGCAACATTGTTCTGGTTCCGATAAAGAAAAGTTTGGGGACGGTTAAGTAAAAATAAAAGTAGAACTTGAGGATATAATAGTGGGTATTTGGAGCGTGAGTTAAATCGGTTAAAAATCCTACTTGGATTGTATTGTCGAATTGTAGATCATAAAATCTGATAAGCCGGTAGCTGTACCGTGCTTGGGTTTGTGACCTAAAAAACAGATTAATTCTTATTTATTAGTTGTTATTAATAAAAGTATGCACATGAATGATAATGAAGATAGCGTAACTTATGTATTTATGTATAGCAAGATCATAGCCAGAAAATAGTACTTATTTAAGTTGCTCGAAGCTAACTCAAAAACAACGACTTCCAGATTTCAATTAGAAAGCATGCGAAGACTGACGAGCTGTGGCACCCATGACCCCATTTTTTTACGCCCTGTATGATAACAATTTTGGACGTTTTTTACATACCTTTAACTATTAACTAAAAATTAAGTACTCTTCATTCATGTCGCTAATCCTAACCGTTCTCGAACAACGTCATTTTATTTACATCGTGTATTTGGCGTATTTCGATAAAAGATACATCTTTGTTCCTATCAAATGTTCAACCTTCAACCTTATGATAAAAAAAATTCGATCTAAAATTAGAATTTACCTCTTTAGTTAAAAACGTCTAATTATGTTAATTGAAGTTCAACCTAAGTTCACAAAATATGTGCGTTTTATTTTGTAGGCGCCAAAAACAAAGTATCATTGTTGCAAACTTTGCTATGTAGGAAAGAAATAAATAGCCTGCATTTTAGAACTTGTCAACTTTCACATCACTGACACATTGATTCTTTACTTGGATATTAATTTACTGTTTTTTAGATTTCGTAGTGAAATTAATTGTGAAATAATTCGAAATATGGAATACACGTCTATTGAGTATGCAAATATACATCTGATGTATGATCTAGCATCTTGCAATGCTTTGGAAGCCAAAGATCAGAAAACATTTCAGCGAGTTGACCAACGTCTAAAGGAGAATAGTAGGCGATTCTATATAACACAGGGTAATATTATTAAATTCCTTCATAATTTTAGGAAATTTTGAGAAAAAAAGTACTGATGCTGGTCGGGGAAGAAAAGTGCATGCGCCGCAATTAGAGGAAAATGTTATAAATCACTCCTTTAACGAACACTCGAAAATTATCAGCGCAGTTTAATACGTTGAAAACAATAGTAAATGAAGTTCTTCAAGAACAGCTGTTATATTTGTATCATTTGAAAAAAGTGCATAAACTGATTCCTGAACATTTTTCCCGTAGAATACAATTTGCAAAGTGAGTATTTGATCGGCAACGAAATAATATATACTTTATTAGCACTATTCTCTTCACGGATGAAGCAGAGTTTACCAAAAATGGTATTATAAATTTACACAACTCACATGTATGGGCAGATGAAAATCCTCATAAAACTATTGTTTCTCAACATCAGTTCCAATCAATTAATGTCTGGGCAGCAATCATTGGCAATTTTTTGATTGAACTATTCGCATTGCCGGCGTGACTGAATCGAAAACTTTATTTGGAGTTCCTCCAGAACGCTTTCCACGGTTTAGTAGGGGAGTTACCCCTTGAAATTTTCCGAAACATGTACTACATGCACGACGGGGCATCACCTCGTTTCAGCGTTGCTGTATGAAAACACCTGAATAACGTCCATCCAAACCGTTGGATAGGTAGAAAAGGACCTATTGCCTGGCCCCCGACCTAACGCCGTTGGATTTTTACCGGTGTGAACACCTCAAAACCTTGGTGTATTCCACTCCGGTCGATGCTAGGGAGGAACTTCTACGGAGAATCACGTTTCACTGTGAACAAACAAGAAACAATGCTGAGTTAATATGGCTGGTACAGCAATCCTCAATTCGTCGAGCCCGCGAGCGTATCAGACCTCACGAAACCCTCTTATGAAGTTTTTAACTAAGCAGTTAGTTAAAATTTTTATTGAAACTATGGATCCAGAGGACTCGCATCTTTTAAAAGGATTTCAAGACTTTAAAGGTCGTAATTTGAGATCTCAAAAGTCAATAAACTTTGATAAATTCAGCGTAAGAACTCCTCAACTCTAGCTTGCTATATAATTCAATTAATCAATCGATTACCCTTTCACAAAAATGTTTAAAAACACTTAGTATGAAACCGTACAAGTTTTACAAAATAATAATCTCTTTTAAAACAATCTCTTTTCGTCAAAAATTATAGTAAAATAGGGCATGAAGGTTTTCTGTTGGCAAGGTTATACAAAAAAATCAATTTACCTTGTAAATCAATGGCGTAAACATCACACCCTGTATAAAAACCTACTTAACATTATTAATTTAATAAACAGTGCATGTCTTTAGTAACATTATTCCAAAAAATAAACATTTCTGGGAAGTAGGCAACCTTAAATAGCCGGATCTAACGGAAGGCAAATTAATTCTCCGTTTAGCCCAACAACGTTGGAAACCAAAAACACTGACGAGTATGTCATATAGTAACAATCTTTCATCTACAGAATTGTTTAATTTCAATTCATGGTTAATAAGTTGTGGGTCACACTGTATAGATTTCTCACAAAAATATTAAAAACTACACGTTTTGAAATCAAACAAGTTTCACAAAATAAGAATCTCTTTTAAAGCAATCTCCTTCCGTCAAAAATTATAGTGAAGTAGGGCATGAAGGTTTTCTATTGGCAAGGTTATACAAAAAATCAATTTGCCTTGTAAATCAATGGCGTAAGCATCACACCCTGTATAAAAACCTACTTAACATTATTAATTTAACAAACAGTGTATGTCTTTAGTAACATTATTCCAAAAAATAAACATTTCTGGGAAGTAGGCAACCTTAAATAGCCGGATCTAACGGAAGGCAAATTAAATCTCCGTTTAGCCCAACAACGTTGGAAACCAAAAACACTGACGAGTATGTCAAATAGTAACAATCTTTCATCTACAGAATTGTTTAATTTCAATTCATGGTTAATAAGTTGTGGGTCACACTGTATAGATTTCTCACAAAAATATTAAAAACTACACGTTTTGAAATCAAACAAGTTTCACGAAATAAGAATCTCTTTTAAAGCAATCTCCTTCCGTCAAAAATTATAGTGAAGTAGGGCATGAAGGTTTTCTGTTTGCGAGGTTATACAAAAAATCAAATTGCCTTGTAAATCAATAGCGTAAACGTCACAACCTGTATAAAAATATACCTAACATTATTAATTTAACAAACAGTGCATGTCTTTAGCAACATTAATCCTAAAAAAATGAATTTTTGTTAAGTGGGCAACCTTAAAAACCCGATTAGGAATATTTAATTTTATCTGGATTTATCGTACGAGGGAAATTAGGAAAATTGTCTATCTTGCCAGCCCAGAAATGACCAGCTTTAATCTAGTAAATTGTCAATTAGCGAATTTAGAACAAAAGTTATTATAAATGTGAACACACAAATAAATCTGATATTCTTATCATCAATATAAATCTTATTGTATTGCAGCTAATGATAATTACTTTCTATTTATGATGAATTTATTATAATAATTATAATATGTTAATCTTAGAAACTCTTGTCTAATTATTGGTAAATATGTTCATTAGTAATATTATTATATTAAACTTTCTATTGTTATTTTAGTTCTAGCGTGTAGCAACTTAAAATGCAAAAACTGTTTTTTATTCAAATCTAAGTAAGCTCGAAACTTTAATTATTTTGATGCTGTGGATACCACGTTCATCTTACCGCTAGTTAACGCGATAATTTAACCACAAATAGAAGGTCGATTTATTGCAAAAAAAAGAGGTTCAGAGAAAAGAAAAATGTATGACATTTTAACTTTAAAACCTGTCTAAACTTACAATAGAGGGTTTAAATAGACAAGTGCAACAATAAATCGAGCAGGTTTTAAACTTTAAAAATATACGGATAAAAAAAAATTCTGTATTTATTAAACCGACAAATATGGAAAATTTGTTTATTTTTGGAAGAAAATTATTCCTATTACCGATTTCAACGCTTGAACTCTAGGTTTTTCTCCTTAATATTTCTGTGTAAGCATGATAATATTTTCCATCTAATCTGTAGAAACTATTTTTAAGCGTTTACAATCATTTTCCGGCCATGTTAATAATATCCAATGATTATTTTTTCATCCTATCGGTAGAAACGATTTTTCATTGTTTATAAAAAATACAATAAACAATTAAATCGCTTCTGACAACCTTCTGTTCATGTCTGTAAAATTTCATCAAAATCAGTTGAGCCGTTTCGAAGAATAATCCGTACAGATAGATGCCACTATATACATGATATTCCATTTAAAAAAAGGCGTAAAATAGAATTGAAATTATTAATATTTAAATACTAATTTTGGACACCTCATCAATTTCCTCATTAATATATTGTTCCTTACGGCCGGTCTTCATACACATTTTATTATTTTATAATCTCTTATTTTCAAAATTTTGACAACTGTTCACACAACTCTAGTTACATCAACGACTTTTTAAATAAAATTGTTCGCGAAAGCCGATCTGGACCCTTTATATACGTTTTTCGCCGATACCAGAAGATTCCCGAATATTCAAGAAGGATCTTCATTCTACATGGAGAATTAAAAATAAGAAAAAGAAATAATCAGCCAATTCTAGAACTTCTGTCATAGGCGTTCCACGTAAAAAATAAGGAAATAGAATTTTCTAAAGTTACAAACCTTCTTTCATAGACGTCTCATGAGGAAATTAACAAAGGTAAAATTAACATAATAAATTATGAACTTGTAGAAAATAAACTTAAACCCTAAAAACACAAACAAATACTATGGAATATATATTTATAAATGCTATAAAGTCCATTACAATATTATTAATTATAAATAAGTGGACACCCTGTATAAACATCATTTTATAATAATAATAATCAGAAAGGGTGGATTGAAGCGAGATTACATTACAACAATAAAATAATAAAAACTATACAAATGTTTTTTTATTTCCCAATACTTCTAATTTTCCTCGTGTAAAACAAGCCATGTTTTTCCTATTTCCTGTAATGTATTTCCATTAGTATTTTTTAAAAGCTCTAGATTAAATAAAAGAACAACAATTTTAAGTTTTCACCTCTGTTGAACAAGCAATAAGCAAATTTACGATCGTTTTGATTTATTTAACTTTTATGTAGTTTATGCAACGATAATTAAATTTCTGTTTCAAATTATTTTTACAATAAAACGAAAAATGTAAAGTTCAGCATTTTTTATCGAGTATTAAACTACACCTACAATAAAGACAGGTGTAAAGAGAGGTGCGTTAATTACGATTAAAAGGTGATATAAATATGCCCTATTGAGCAGATTGTTTCTAAGGTCAATCGTTTTTTCGAACTCGTGTAAAATGAATCTAACGTTTCTTAACGACACGTTATGTGAAGACTGAAAAAAATTACGAACTAAAGACAACGCCATTCAAAAATATGTTTAATATCATTAATATACCTCTACTTATTTATTTACTTATTATAATTTCACTTATCTCAAAAAAACATTTAAAGCAATTTCCTTAAAAGATGAGGCTGATACATTTATTCAAGTAATAATTGCTTGATTGCTTGGCGAATTTCTAAAAAATGATCATTAATTTAGCAAGATAAATTGTCAAAAAAATTTACACCATTTTGCCTAAGGGAGATAAATAATTATTGAATTATCAGACTCAATCTTTTGCCAACATTTTTTGTATCACTAATTACGTATTATCGACCCGTAGGTTCGTTAACGATTTCAATAATTTTTTCCAAAGTTATTAACAATATCTGAAAATGCCATTTTTTTTAATGTTTTTCGCAAATATCTCGCTAATTACCAAATGAATTTTAATGGACCAAAATGCATTTCAAAGAATTTTTAATTGCCTTCAACTTTAATGCTACGTTTATGAATGAAAACGATATATTTCGAATTAAACGAAGAAAACCGATTTTTCCCTCTTAGTTGTTAGTAAAAAAAATCGAGACACCAGAGATACGAGTCGATTTGTATCCCCTGACAGAATGATCTTCAAAAAAGAAAATTTCAATATGCACTGAATTTATTTCAAATTCTAATATTTCTGCAACTCATTGTCCAGTTCAGCCATAATTTTTGAAAATTGTTATTTATTAATATTACTGAGAACTGAATGTTAATATCATATCGGGACTCTAGCCAAAATGGTAAAATTAAAAAAAAATATCTATACCTAGACCAATAGAAAATTCATATAATTTTATATTGTTGAGCTTTCGACTATTTTTATATGGTGTTCTAGTGTCGACCTTACCTGAGTAGGAAAGAAAGGTGTACTCCAAGGATTCTTAATATATTTTTTACTGGCGTTAGCTTATAAAATCATGCGATAAGTATTTTTAGCAAATCGAGGATACTACAAAACCAAGTGTTAAATAAAACTAATCCACTAACAGTTTATGGCTATTTTATTTGCGTAAATGATTCGCAATATATTGCCAATTTAATAAAATTTATTTTCAATTTTATACGTAAGTAAATCCCAGATAAAATAGAAGTAAAAACATTGTAAATAGGAAACTTCATCGTTACAATTTAATTTTTTTTTTCTCTTCACGAAGATGTCGATTTCCTACAATTATTTATGCTTATACTTTAATTTTGCCACTCTCAAAATGAAAAAAAAGCAAACTGCACAATCCAAAATCCCTGGACAAGCTTGTCAGAAACGAAGCATCTAACCCGGGTCCCTTTTGCACTCCCTCTCTCCATTCTCGTCCCAGCTGAATCCCATTTCAAAGGATGCTTGATCCTACGGGGGAAATTTTGAAACATTGTCACGGCACCCTGTGCGCTGCGTGACGTCACGCAAGGCTGCAAAGGGAATGTAGCAATGTTGTCAAGTGGATTATGGCAAATAAATGACCGAAATCACTGCTAATAAAATTTATCGAAATGTTTTATAATTTACCAGTTACATTTAGACTTGGGATGAGTATGCAACGCGAGGAATATTTCTTTGATTAACATTTCGGATTCCCAGCCAAAATTTCTAAAGTAGATAATGTCAATTCCGAATATCCGGTGAAAAAAAAAAAACAAAAAAAAAACAAAAAAAAAATAAAAAAAAATCACGAAAAATCCTGCAAAATTCCGAAATATCGTTATAAATTTGGAAAAAATATTCTTAAACATGCATAAAATCCATGAAAATTTATTAAATATTCGCAACCTAACAAATCGCAAATATAATTTTTGAATCTGTTTCTGGATTCCCGCCACATCATGTTGTACTTCTTCATATACGTCTTCTCTAATTTTGCTAATCCCCTTTTGCATTTCTAGTTCTATGCTCTTCATATCTTCTTGACTTGTCTTAAGTTCCTGTCTCATGTCTTCCAGGCTTGTTTTTAGTTCTTATTTTATATTTTCTTGATTTTTCTTAATGTCTTCATTCAATTCTTGGTTCGTGTTTTCTTGGCTTGGTTTCAGTGACATTAATTCTTGTTTCATATCATCTTGGCCTGTCTTTAATTCTTGTTTCATGTCATCTAGATTTTTCGTTATACCTTCTTGGCTTGTCTTTAATTCTTGTTTTGATATCATCTAGATTTTCGTCACACCTTTTTGGCTTGTCTTTAATTCGTGTCTCATATCATCTAGATTTTTCGTCATACCTTCTTGGCTTATCTTTAATTCTTGTTTCATATCTTCCTGGCTTGTTTTTATGTCTTGTATCATCATCAGTATCTGACTTAAACTAGTTTATAGTTTTCTTCCATTTTTGCTTTCTGTTTCCAAGTTTTCACAATATATATATATATATATATATATATATATATATATATATATATATATATATATATATATATATATTGTGTCCCAGAATCGTTTTTTTAAGGAGATAATTTTGACTTAAATCCAGTAGATCGGCTAAAACGCCACATATGACAAGAAATCCAATTATAAGCAAAAAAAAAAGGAAAAAAATATAAATAATCCCAAAAAATATAAAAAAAGTTACAAAAGTCGTACAATTACCTATCCCTGTAGTGTACGACTCCTTGCAAAATTGAATGAAATCTTAGGAAGTTGTAACGAGTCTAAATCGACTTGGAAACAAAAAAGTATATATTTTACATCAAAATATTTTTAAATATCAGTAATTAACAATAATATCAAACCTAACCACATTTTAAATCCTACTTCTTACAAAAATAACTTAACAGTGACGTAGTTTGACAAGATTAAAAAATATATAACCAACGGGCTATTTAACTTAATTAAACAGAAATCTCAACTTAAAAAAAAATATTTATTTATTTTGCGAATAAAATATGTTTATATTACGTAAATGAAAGTTTTTATGTTTGATCACGTGATAGAAAACGCTCCACGATTGGTTGCAACTCTGGTGACGTCACATATAAGTAAACAAATAGAATTTTACTAATACGTAATTTTAAATATTCCTGATGTTATCGAGCGATTTTCGATTATATATCTTTTATAGCTGAGTTCTTTTGCTAAGTGATAAATATCAAAATGAAGGTAAATTTTATGCAGGCTAACCAAGAGTAACCTTCCCGTAGTAGATTTACTTCTAATGGGATTTTTATACTGAGGAACTCAAAATCACTCAAGAGTCATACCAAAAATTTGAGTATAAAATGAAAAATTGAATTGAATGTCAACAATAAGTGTACATGTGACTATAACAAACTTCTTTGGATTTACAGGTTGAACGATCTTTCACTTTAATTCATCAGAGAATAATAATGCATTTGTCCTTGATGATCTTTTAGACAAGGAACATTGATCAGAAACAGCTCAGCCATAAGATAGTGCAGTGAAATAAAAACATAAATATACTCATATTAAAGGGATCTTCGCACATAAAAAACCATATAATTAGCTCCTATGCATCTGAGGTTTCTACGAGCTAGTTCTAATTTTATTCACCCTCTAGGTTCCACTGGAACAGAAACAACAGCTTTACAGGAATGCTTATGTACGCCGATGTACATTGTGGCACTACACGCCACTTATGAACCATTTCATTATGTCTTGTTTACTATGATATGACGCCATACGTGTCACGTGACCAACGCCATTACTCAAATTGCTTTTCGACGCCCTTCTTTACCATTCAAACTTTTTAATTGATTTTTACTAAAAATATAACAGATATCCTGGAAATATTTATGTAGTGTGCATTAAATGCAATAAAAAATAATATGAAATAATTTTTCATTAGTAGCCTTATTGTATGCAACACTATAGAAATACAAAACTGGAGATATGGCAACATGGCCAGTTGAGATCGATAGGGGGAGAAGTTTAATAGCTAAGAACTCGTGGAATGAAAGGCGGGATGATTGAGGAGGTGAGGGGTTTTCATTAAATTATGCATAATTTTGCAATTAGTAGTATTTTCACGATACTGTTTTTTTTTATCTGCTCGCCTTCATGCAAATATGAAACAAACGAGATAAGGACGTGGACAAGATGCAGCAAAAGCGAAAATGTAAATCGAAAAAAGGTTTGCGTAAGTAAAACATTTTTTTCAAATGTGCCATGCAATAAATATATCCAAGGCAACGCAAAAGCGATTACTTCAAATGTTTAAAAAATGTATAAAAACACCTTAAGGTTAAATCGAGAGCAAAATAAATTATCTGATAAAACTGACCTTAAATAATGTTTACTGCAATAGGACAAGTTTCGCTTAAATTAATTTTGAAGTGGCAATGACCTCCAAAACGGATACTATGTGTGGATTTTGGCAGAGGCCAGGAGTTTTATTAACACACTTAAAAACTACGAGATAAAATATTAAGCGCTGAGTGCAAAATCAAATTAGCCATTCATAATAAATTTTCATAAAATGCGGAATCGACTTAACGGTGTTCGGCTGTTTTTCCTCACAGACTAATGTTTGATACACCAAAACTTTTCTTGAGAGACAGCCATCACTACACAAAAAACTATAATACATATATATATATATATATATATATATATATATATATATATATATATATATACTACACTCATCAGAGTACCGACATCTCCCTGTTTGTGCAAAGGACAGATCGGAAGACAGTAGAGACGAAACATGTACCTCTGCCGTATCACTTTAGCGGAAAAGGTAAGTTTTGGCTTTCCTTTCGGTATGGTGATACAGGTAGGCCATCATCTCGATGGTGATGGAACAGGATGAGTTGTGTTATGTAGCAATTTATTCAAACTGTGCAACCTCTAACACGGGAAGGATATTATGGAATGAAGTTTGCATTTACTGTTCTTCTTCATCTATACATGGAGTTGCATATAGTTGTACGTTTACTGAATGTGATCATTTTATTACGCAGCTACAGGAGCAATTAACAATTGTACTTTCTGCCAGAGGGTGATTAATATCAGGCATACTAAAGGACCCACAGAAAATTGATATAGACGAAATAATCTCAATACAAGCGAAGGACAACTCCTATGCGATAATTTTCGTCAACTTTCAAATCACATGAGATTTTGAATTGAACCATTTTTAAAAGAAGATAAAAGGAAAATTATTAATGAATGTACTATTGATGAATATATTTTTGGTAAAAAAACTCCAAGTGTCGATCCAGTTGGACAAAATAAACAGGAAGACTCGAAGTAAACATTATTTAAACTTTCAGCGTCTTCAACTTGAGGATAAGAATAGTTCCAAATGATTACAACCCAATCAAACTAAACCAAAACCAAATGGAAAATATAAATTTATATTAAATTTAAAAAATTTGAATAAATATTTTAAAGCACCTGATTTTGAGTTGGAGGATTATATGATAGTCATAAAGTTGGTAACAAATAATTGTTAGTTAGTAAAGACTTAAAATGCCTATTTTTCAGCAAATGTATAGAAAATATTTACATTTTTGGTTTCATTTTTACCAAAATAACCAGACCCGTACTAAAATATTTGAGAGAAAGAAATATAATTTGTCCTTGATATTTAGAAGATTTTTTAATTATGGCAAGAACTAAGCAAGAGTGCATATTAAAAATGTAACGAATGCTTGCAATTTACTATCAGAATTAGGCTTTATTTTAAATTTAGATAAAAGTGAATTAATTCCGAAACCGGAAATCGTATATTTGGGTTTTATAGCTAATAGTTTGGAGATGACACTGAGTTTACAAGGACGAGAAATTGTTCCATATACATTATTTGGAATTAGTAGCCGTTTTTCATGCCATGTGATTATTTATTAACGCTGGCCTAGGTACGACGAATGCATACTACAGTGTGTAATAATCATGTAGGACAACAGCAAAGAATAATATTGGCTCCTTGGAACCCTGGATTTGTTTATTTATAGAGCTGCCCAATAAGGAAATAAAACTATCTTAGACTGTTTGTTATACAGTCTACAATATAAAACTTACACAGTGTGTCCCAAGACGAACTTTCGCGATCTATTTCTCGGAAAATAGACTTTGGAAAATTTCTCAGTTTACTAAAGTCGATGGGGGCAATTCAACTAAACTATTTTAAAAATGGTGCGACTTCCAGTTATACCGATGCCTTCTTGCTTATTTTAAATGGAATACCCTATGTTATTTAATTTTTAGATTTTACTAAAATTATAGACATATTTAATGTACAATGTTAAGAATAACCTTAAATTTAATGTACGTTCCTTAATCAAATTTAATGATTTTGTGCGTTAAATCGTAAATACGCTACCTATATTTTGAAATTAAATTAAATTGAATATTACCTTAAATTTGATGTAGAAATTATTAACACATAACATTAAAATTAATGTACAGTTTTTTTACAGTGTATACTATCCTATACCAAAGTATATATATATATATATATATATATATATATATATATATATATATATATATATATATATATATATATATATATATATATATTGTCAAAAATGGCATTTACAGGCCTCAACTTAACTATCAATTTCTCCTATATGAAAGCCTTTATTATTTAATTGGGTTGGTAGTTAAAAGTTAATTTTTTTATACGTATACCCCCTATTTTTATAATGTTATCTTATTTAGCATAAAAAATAAGGGTGACTTTGTATCAGGTTTTCTATTCCAAAAATTTGCAGTTTTATAACAACTTATTTTAATAAATGTTCAGAATTTCCACCCAGAACTTCTAAACATTTTTCGCATCTCCGAGTTAGTTCGGCATGGGTGGCAGCTTTAATTGAATCTGGAACAAACTTTCGAATGCCATACACTGCTTCATCGTTGTCTGTGAATTACAATAAACGATGTTTTTATCGTTCCCCATATAAAATAATCCAAGACAGATAAATCAGGAGAACGAGGAGGCCAAAGAAAAGGTCCATCATTGGCAATCTACCTGTCATAAAATGTTGCTTGTAACAAGCTGGTAACTGGGACGGTTCTGTGTGGTGGAGCGGCAACGTGTTGGTAAAAAATTTTCCTCTGTTCAGTTAGAGGTAAATTGCTTAAATATTGATTGTCTAACTCTTTTAGAATATTCAAATATATTTCTCCTACAAAAGTTAATACGTAAATAAGGGTGGAAGTTGTGTTTTAACAGAATTGTGTGTATTGAGCTCTTCGAGATTCATGTTTGTCTTAATGATATCATAGGATATGTCGCAAAATATTCCAGAATTGCAAATTTTGACATTTTCATTCATTGGAAATAGGTTTCCTTTTATGCATTTTTCCTTAAGGTTACCAAAATTTTAGAAACTTTCCAATATTCGTTTAACGCTGTTGCGTAACGGTTTCTGTTTCTCTGGACATTTGTCATCAGATGTCCTAACATGTTCTTGATAAATCTTTGTTACATTCCCCATAGATAATAAACAAATTTAAATAATCTTCGTGCGTATAATTTAATCGCCCCGGCATGATTTTAATAATTGTCAAATAGGAAGAAATAGTGATATTTCGGTAATGCTCTATTGTTTTCTTTCGTCGCATTTTGACGTAATGACCAACTAATAACAAAACTTAAAAACCATACTAAAAATGTTAAATTGCCAATATTTCAAAAACTACAATTTTTTTAAATAAGCAACCTTATTAAAAGTCATTCTTTTTCAATGTAAAATAAGATAATAAATTGACTTTTAACAATCTTTTCAAGTTAAAATGTAGATTTAGTTTTTGATCACCCTGTATTTATTTATTATCAAAATATCAACACGGTACACTAAAGTAGATCCCCTTCTAGAAGGAAACCAACATCAATTTAATAATAAAGGCTTTTATATAGGAGAAATTGATAGTTATGTCTAGGCTTGCAAACGCCACTTCTGACATAAATATATCAAAAACAGTTAGACTTAGGCATAAAATTATATATACATAAAATATGTCTATAATTTTACGTAGAATCTAAAAATCAAATAACATATAGGCTATTCCATTTAAAATAAGCAAGAAAGCATCAACATCCGATATAACTGGATGTGCAACCATTTTGAAAATATTTTAATCAAATTTCCCCCATTGATTTTAGTAAATTGCCAAATTTTAGAAATTTTCCTATTTTCTGAGAAATTCATTGCGGCAGTTCGTCGTGGGACATACTATATATATATATATATATATATATATATATATATATATATACCTTTCCTTTCCAACAATCATATGACCAAACTCAGAACTTCAAACCTCCCTATATGTTAGACGAAACGCTACCCTTAAACCCATAATTATACTTCTATTTTTGTTGATCAAAAAACTTAAAAATGTTACGTCAATCCCGACGGGATTAAAATAGAAATTCCTGAAAAGGTATTTTTCTTAGAAAATAAAAAACTGATATCACAAGTCCCACGCAACTTGAATTGTTTTGAATATATACGTATAATCTAACAATTGCGTGAAATACTAGATTGAAGAAATAAATTTAAGAAATTACACCTTTTAAAATAACAGTTAGATTAACAAGAATGAATAATCAGTTGTGGAGTCAACTGTAATCGCCGCCATTTATTATTTGTTTACTGGTGGCCAGGCGTTTCTTAATATCGGTCAAAGCTCGATTAATATTTTTTTACACCTAAAATTTCTCTAATCAAGATCAGTCAAGCACAGCGGCACTCGAAATTACCTCAGACACATAGACAGACATATTTCCCTAGGATTTTTAATGTCTTATTTTCCTTACCTATTTCAAATATTTAAAAAGCATTTATAAATCCAACTATTAGTTAATAAATATATTATTTATTAAATTAAAATAATAAAGATAAAATTAATCGAAGACTGAAAAATACGGTGTCGAATATTCTGTAACTGTGACTGCAGTTCCAGTTCCACTGATGACAGAAAATGGCATGCCAATTTTCGAGACTCCATTTTTAGCCGTTCATGAAATATAAAGATACTGTTAAAAAAATAAATCCCCTCTTTTCCCATCTATGGTAAAAACATCTTTTTACCCTTTTAGAAGTGTAAATTTAAACATCCTAGCACATGAATAGGTCATTAAACCAAAGAACTCTTCAAATTCGGATTGTAAATCTTCAACGGTTGGCAATGATGCAATGATGGATCAGTCAAAACTTATCTGCCTTTTTTGTTTATGTCTTGGACATATGTATGGAAACATTATTTCATCTGTGCATTTTTAAAATTTAAAATTATTGGATTAGTATTGGTGTGCCACTGTTGTCACCAACACCATATTAGGAAAAAAAAATTGATATTAAGTATTAAAAACCTACCGTGAAGCAAGGGGTGGCAGTATTATTGTTTGGGAATGCTTTTCCAGGTCTGGAACGAGCCCGATAATGAAAATAACGGAGAAAATGAATCGATTTATGTACCTCGGCATATTACAAAATACTATGTTGCCCTAGGCCGAAGAAGAAATGCCGCCTTTATGGAAATATTAACCAGATAATGACTCCAAACACTCATCCCGTTTGGTAAAAAATTGTTTTTTTTTTAAAAAAAAGCGTTGATTTACTGGAGTGACCTTCTCAATCGCCAGACCTAAATCCGATTGAGCACTTTGGGAACACTTGGAGCGAAAAATTAGGGAAAAGAATAATTCATAATGAAAATCATCTATGGGAAGCTTTACAAGATGAAAGGCGGAAGATTCCAGTTGATGTATGTCAAAATCTTGTCGATTCAATACCAAGAAGATGTGGAGAATTCATTAAGGCAAAGGGGTATTCAACAAGAATAACTTCTGATTGGCCCCAAAAAACGATGTCCATGAGTTTTCCAGCCGAATATTATGTTTGAGCCTTTTGAGAGGTGGAAAATCTTTAAGAATTCATTGCGTGGATTCTTAATTTTGTTTCTGAATACCAGATTTATCGCCTGTCCTATTTTAGGATCTGCATCCAAAGATTCCAAATGAATTTTGCTGTCTAACGGATTTGGAAACCAAAAACCAAAAGTTTACTCATCTTTAATTTATAATGTAGAATTGCCAAAACACTTGGAGCGAACGACGATCGTGGAGCACCATTTCCACGTTCCTGCAGAAACATCAGGATTGATTGCGCCTGAAGGCCTTTCACATGGTTGGTCAAATACAATGGATTCATGACTACATCGATACTGTTGTAACCAATATTTTACTTTAAAATATGACGGAGCTTCTTTTCCATATTTGGCAATCATTCTTTCGTGAATATCTTTAGGACGATTATGTACTTTGATTAAAAATTTGATGACACCTCAATGTTCCAATTCCACAAAATTCATTTCTTGCCACAAAACACTTCAGAAAAAATAAATTAATGAACAAATTTGACATTAAATTTAACCTACAAGTAGAAAAGAGATGTTACTCTCGAACGATACTCGGCAAAGCAGTCAGTTATTTATATCAAGGGTAAGTGGATATATTTTCCATCATGCCTCGTAAAGAGACAATTAATTCTATTCATAACAAGAGTTTTAAAAGCTATAACAGCTAGTTAGTATCACAAATGTATGCGGATTTTTATACAAGGTAAACTTCTCAAAAGGCGTTTGTGAAAAAAAAATAACAAACCAAATTTTGTAAACATCGTGAAAATTATTTAGATATTCAAATTCCAAAAATCAGGCGAATTTACTGCAGCCTAAAAGTACTGAAGTAGTTAAATAACTACCATTTCGAAGTTTCGATTTTATTCAATATAACTTGATCCATCCACTTATGGCTAATAGTGTAAATGTACACCATACTTAATAAAATCCCAATAGCATAAATGTTTCATATTTATTGATAATAAATTTACTTACTATGAAACATAGGTGAGACACACCGTTTAATTAAATTTCCTCTAAAATTTAATTTACACAGTTATTTGATTATCATTCTTGAAAGTTGAATATATGGAAGTTATATAATTTGCTAATGAATTGCCAACCTGTCGTTCCATGTCATCAATTAACTTCTAACAGTTTGCGCGTAACGAATCGAGAAATAGTTAAAATATGGACCAAATTGTTTTTCTCGGCTTTAATTCTTCCTAGTGTAAGTTTGGTTTGTAAAACAATTTTCAAGAAAAGGGTTGGTTTCGAACGATCGGTATAAATAAATACCAATAAAGCCTAACTTGGCTGATTAATCGCAAAATTAACTTAACAAATTGATGACCGTCAAATTTTAAAAGTGTATATATATATATATATATATATATATATATATATATATATATATATATATATATATATATATATAAAGCAAGAAAATCTTTTCCTTGTAAAAAATTTACAAGAAAAAAATTTTCTAGTTAGTTTCGATGTAACATCACTTTTCACGCAAATACCAGTCAAAGAAGCTCTTTCTGTAATAGAAAACAAATACAATCTGTCAAAATATATCGTCGAATTAGCTAAACACTGTGTCGATAACACTTATTTTACTTATGAAGGCCAACGATATGAACAAGGCGAGGAAGCCCCTATGGAATCGCCACTATCTCCTGCACTCGTTAATTTATTTATGGAAAACTTCGAATCAAGGACTTTGGAGGCCACCTCACACAAACTACGACTGTTACGCGTTACGTAGATGACATATTGTTATCTGGCAACATGGAGTAGAAAATCTCAAAAATTTCCCAAATCACATGAACAGTATACACCCAAAAATCAAATTCACCATAGAAATAGAACAGGAAAGAAAATACCTTTTCTAGATATTCTACTGAAAACAAAAGATGATAGTTTGCTTTCACACACTGTCTACAGAAAACCCACTTACACCAATAGACACCTCAACGCCGATTCATATCACAACTCCGCCCAATTATTTGCCCTAGTGAAATCACTCGCGTTTCGATCTCAGTCCCTTACAGATCAAGAAAATTACCACAAAGAAATGAACGTACTGCAAGACCTCCTAACAAAAAATGGTTATAAAAAAAACATATAGACAAGGCTCTAAAAAACAAACGCTTGGCCCTGAAAAACCGCAAAAACCAAGAGAAGAGCTCCAAAGCCTTTATTCCTTATGTCAGAGGCACCACAGACAAAACTGCAAAAATTCTCAAGAGACACCATATTGAAACCATTTTCACAACAGACCGTAAAGTGAAGGATCTCTTGCGAACACCTACAGAAAAAATCCCTCTAGAAAACTAGGGAGTGTACGAAATTCCATGAGGAGAATGCAGCTCATCTTACGTAGGTCGAACCAACCGTAACATAAGCGCCAGAAGAGACAAACAGATAAACTCTGTCAAACAAAAAAAAATTTTTCTGCACTGGCCCAACACTTGTTAAACACAGGACATAAAATAAACTTCTCAGGAACAAAAATGCTATCGAGATGTGAAAACCTGTTCACAACTATTATAAGGGAAGGATCGAAATTGCAAAGAGGCCCAACAACTTAAATAGCAGAGATAATAGCCAGCGATTGCCTAATACTTGGAAAAACCTGCTTACGAAACATAAACAGTAATAGGTAGTAAAGAAACGGATAACAACTCGGCAACATGACTCCAAACACGGGCAACAGGGCCAATGACACGCAGCAGGGCTCACAACCTGACTGGCCAGAATCATCTAGCCACGTACACACGGGACCGACAGCACCCGAGTCGCAAGCGTCAGTTCGCCTTCAGACGCCATACAGTGACCTTTAAAAATCGTGAATTAGATTTCAGAAGGACTCAGCACACACACGGGATACCCGAAAACCTTCGATTACACGTGCAAAAGACATACATATAAAGAATATACCGCTGGTCCCAGCGTACCAATGCCGAAGATCCCTTGCGTGAAGGACCGGTTCTCGGCATATGTGCGCGACGCTTAGCCCCGCCCCTTTAAAAAAGAAAGACTATATCTTCAAATATTTGTGTCTCTCACGCCAAGCGCAAGTCGAAACACTAGCACCTGCGGTCTATTCTTTATATGTCTATGACATAAGGTAGGTTTTAGCAAAGAAGTATAGTTTCTTCTTTTTAATGCATCCTGTGAGGTAACAATAAATATCCCACTGAAGCATTCCAGGATTTTTTTGAAGCAGCAAAAAAGTAAATAAATGCTTCGTGGTGAAAGAATATTGTTGAACTATTTTAAACTAGTTAGAGCAATTGACAAGTTGCCACTTGACAAACAAAAAGGTGTATATCAACAAAGGTGTTTTTATATATCATTAGGAGCAAACAATCATTTTTTAATTTAAATTGTGTTAGTTGCCATTTTAGAGATTTTTTATATATAATTTCCTTCACTTGAGAGCGCGATTTTTACAGAGCCAAAAAAGCTGAAAGTTTCTCTTAAAGAGGAGCTCACCTAGCAAGTTACATATTTTGAATTGTTAACTCGGTATATTTTGTAATCATGTAGATCCTCTCGGCCTACTTATGAGCGAGCTGATGCTTACCAAGTATGTGTTATTAACCAAATTGAAGGACTTCTTAAATGAAAACTTACCTGAAACAAAGAAAAATAATTATTATACAACCCTGTTTAAAATGTGATATAATGAATAAAACACAATATCGTACTATGGTACGTATATCGTACACATTTTATTAATAGCATATCAGTTAGACAGTATTTTTAAGCCGAGATTCGGCGATTAAAACAATTATGATCGCATTAATGTCTTCGAAAGTTAATAACTTGTTGCAACATGTTAATGGCGCTACTGCCTATACTTTCGTTTACTGACATTGCTGAGTTTTATAATCGACATAGACAAGTTATTGAGGGTAACAACAAGCGTAAATCGGAACAAGATTATTTTTAACACTGATTTATGCATTCTATATTGTGTTTTGTTGCTTGGATGTAACGGCGAAAGAAGGTAAAATTACTTTAAATCAAACTTTATGCATATAATTCTAAACTTTAAACATTTTGTTTAGTATCAAACAACTTTAAATAAACATTAACAATATAACATGTGATTACTGAATGCAATTGATATAATTTTTTGATTTGTTCAAGTACCACACGACCAATGAGTGCTATAAAAAATATACACATAAACAAACCTTAGATGATTTAAAAGTTAGAAATGAAAACCTAAAAAGGGTAAACAGTGGACTACGTAGAGATAACATTGAGGAATGTAAAGGGGTTAAGCCCAGTTAAGAATAAAAATCAACGCAATTATCAACGAGGCGTTCTAATAGTTATCATATAGATACTAACAAATGTATTATTTGCGACAAAACATCGTACAAGAGAAATTCTCAACTACGTCAGATGGAATTCTGGGCACGTGCTGAAAAATTCCTGATTATCTGAAGATCTTATTTACAACAACACTGTGTTATTTTTTTCACTAGAAAGTTTATTAACTTTGAAAATCAAGTATTTCGTTCAATACATTAAATCGTATGAAAATATATGGAAAGTATTAAAATTTTAATAAAACTCAAGCAACGCACCAACACATGCAAAAATTGTTATAACTGAAGTTCCTTATGCAATTGTATTGTTAATTTTATGATTAGATGTTTACGATTATTAGGGGGTCTTTTAGGTTACAATTTTTCAAAAAAAAAATTTTTTATTAATTTTCTTTTTAATAAATCTCTTTTCTTTCAATTAAAAAAAATGAATAAAAAAATTCTTTTTTGAAAAATTGTAATCTAAAAGACCCTTTAAATAAATAAATAAATAAATAAATAAATATATATATATATATATATATATATATATATATATATATATATATATATATATATATATATATATATATATTGTAACAAACTATATAGCGTTATATATTTTATAGTATTGGTCTGTGTTTATAGTTTGTAAGGTTTTAGGCTGTTTCAAACTGAAGGGCATAAGTATCAGCCTGAGAAATTTTCGTCAGTCGGGCCATTCTTAGAGTTTCACTTGTTTCTGGGTCGCGTAAACCTTCAAAAAAACTATTCACTGCTAACTCTTGCTTTATTTCTTCTGGGTATGTGGGGTAGGTCAAATTTATTAGTCTCACTATATCCGCCTCATATTCTTGAAAACTTTCGTTGTATTTTTATATTCTTCCTTGGAGTTGGGCCTTATAAACTTCTTGGAGATGGGCTTCCCCATAGCGCTTCTCCAGAAAAGTAACAATAAACTGGTAATCATTCTGTTTTTCTTCAGGAATGTTACATAGAACTTCCATAGCTTCACCTCGTAGTGTTAGAACAAGAGCACGTGCCTTCTCAGGTAAACTCCCATTATTGTCGGTGGCGGCAGCTTCGAATTGCTAAAGTACTTCGCCGTCGAAAGTAAGTGGCTTCATCAAACTAGTGGTAGGAACACCATCTACCTTCATTATACCTGTACTGGCTACCTTGTCCATTTGCCAATGTAACTGTTGAATTTCTTGTTCTTTGCGCTTCATATCTTCTTGATTGTTTTTAATGTCTTCTTTCAGTTCTTGTTTCATATCGTCTTAATTTGTCTTAAGTTCCTATTTCAGGTCCTCCAAGCTTATCTTTAGTTCTTGTTTTATACTTTGTGGATTCTTCTTAATGTCTTCTTGGGTTGTTTTTAGTGTCATCAATTCTTGTTTCATATCGTCTTGATTTTTCGTCATATCTTCTTTCAGTTCTTGTTTCATATCATCTTAGTTTGTTTTTAATTCTTTTAGTCATACCTTCTTTCAAATTCTATTTTTCTTTCTAATTTTCTAACCTGAACTAACTGATCCCATTTCTGACACCAATTTGCTCCGGACGGTCGGTATTTTAAACAAATACCGTATTATTAAACACACTCTATTATTTCAAAAGATTTTTATTGTCAGCTTCCCTTTTGACACTTACAAAACAATTCAAGTTGCATCGGCAACGTCTCAAACTAAACTGTCCACGAAAGCCGATCTGGACCCCTTATATACCCTTTTCCCGGATACCAGAAGATTACGGATCTTTCTAGAAGGATTTTCATACTACAAGGTGTAATAAAAATAAGAAAAAATGAGTTATCTGGCGATTTCAAGACCTTCTTTCATAGGCATTCCGTGTTAAAAATAAGAAAACAGAATTTTCTAAAAAGTGCCAGATGATCGGCGAAAGCTTTAATGGATTATGTACACTAGGTGAGCGTCTGGAAGTAGACTTCCACTTCCCCTCATACATGAAGGCATGTACGTTATACCTGATAAAACGCTATTTGTTTATAGCATTAGAAACCAATAAAAACATTCCATTTTCGCATTGCAATTAATTCCAGCTTGTAATTCTTGATTCAAACTATCAATTGTTGGGTGCAGATTTTGGAAATATTTATCTAACCAATTATGTTAAAGATTGGAAAAAACTGCCATTTTTCAAATATTCAACGATTTTTAACCCAAAAACTATGCGTCGTATGGAAAAACCACAAAAGACATTTTTTGCTTAAAATAGACCGAGGAACACGAAAAAAAAATTTTTTTTTTTTGGTTGGTAACAAATTACCTGACCATTTTTCGGAAATCCACTCTCGATGTACAGGGGATCAAAATACATAAAAAAAAAATTTTATGGATCCATGTCTCTTCATCTGCTACGAAAACCCACTGGGTTCCACTACTAATCAGTGTCCAAAACGAAACGATCGATTTAAAGTGAGATGTCTGTTGATTACGATCGAAACAGTGGACCAAAAACATACAACGGCTTGTTATTCCTACCACAATGAATAAATCGATTCTATGCGCGCAGCTTTGTTTGTAGATTTGAAAAAAAAGCCACAAATATATATTTTTATTGTATCATTTCAAGTCAATTTTCTAAAAGTGGTATTAACACTCACAATCAATATAATACAATATATAAATTAGGACCAGTAAATTGCCTGGTAAATTCGACTGATGCGAATAGAGATAAAAAAGTAACTTTACTAATGGAAAAACTTTGAAAGATTTAGTTGAAACGCTTCAACTGCTGTATTATTTTCGAGACTATTTCGACTATTTCTCATCTTAGACATAAAAATAACAAGCCCAACAAAAATAAATAGAAATGCGTAGTCAACAAAAACAAACGTTTTCGACTTTCTTTCATATTATACAAATGTTTACATATAAAAGTTTAAGATCTTAATACTGAATGATGTGTTTAAGGCCACCCAAGTTCTAGTACAACACTAATACCATTAGAGATGGCAATTTACAAGACCTAATAAGTCTTCTTTCAGTGAGATTCTTGCTTGTACAGGGTGGGGGCAGAGCAACTTGCTTATTTGAATTTGGCGCCCTAAAGCGATGGTTGCTCCGAAGTGGGTGGCGGTAGGTGTTTTGCAATCCCCTCAGCGCTCGGCACGCAAACATGCAGCTGCAAGGCGAATCCTTCATGAAGAACTAAAATTTCTTGATATTTCCGATAAAAATGTCTAAATTTATGAATTTTTATACAATACAGTGTCGAAATTGTAACAAAATTTTAACGATTTAGTACCAAAAATTGAACCTAAAGTGAAAAGTATTTTAATTGTTGTTCGCAAAACTGAGGAAATATTATAGAAAACGGAGATCAGAATCGTGTTGAACGACCTCGAAATAGGGGAGAAATCCGAAATTTTTTCAAAAAAACGTGGTTTTCCTAAATTTCTCACAATGCAAACTTTTACCCAAAGAATTATGTTCAAATCTTTTTTATGTCAGTATTTATTTTATTAATCATTTAATAATGAACTCTAATTTGTAATTTTTCCAGTATAATAAGGTAATAAAATGTAGCCAAAGTCCAGTCCTGTCCCCTGACCTACTGCGCAAGTACAATATAGCCCCTTTAAGGGGAGCACAGCTTTACATGTAGGACCGAATTTACTTTACGGTATTTCTCTCCTTTTTACCCCCTCCAACTTCCTTGGTTTATATTAGGTTATTGTTAAGTAATATAAAATAAATTCAGTCCAGGGAGAGAACAAACATTTTAATGGCAATCAAAAACTTCACAACAATAACAATGACAGAAGTTTTTTACTTTTGACGGTTATTTTGACGAGCCAAAACTACTTGTACCCACAATGGCGACGAGCATATTTCTGACAGCTCAATTTCAATCTGTCATCCATTTTATTTTATGAAATCCATGTCCCTATGCCAACTCTCAACTTGATAACTTAAAAATAAGAAAAAAAAATTGAACTTTGGCAGGCTGTAACTCGCGAAGTAACGAGTTTTCGACTATGATTTACTATCTTTATTTTATACCATATATAATAACACTACATTCATAAAAATGATTGAATGATTTTGTTCCAAATTTTAAATCCAGTTCAGAAAAAATCGGGCATTAAAAATATCATTTTTTTGCGTAAGTGCCGATCAATCTCAAGTCTTCAACTCCTTAAGTCGTCCTTCTAAATTTGCTTGTAATCTCGGGACTTGAAAGCTCCATTAGATAATATTGACCCCTGGACAAAAGCTCGCCTCTCCGCCTGTGCATCCGGTTCTGCCAGGTCGGATTCTCGTTTCTATTGTCACGAAAAACCAGCTCTCCCGGCGGCATCGCAACCGACCGGAGTTGCTGCATCGCGGCGTGCATTTCTACCTGTTCTTTTCATTAGCGACCCCGAACGAAGTCGTTGCACCAATCTCAGACCTATTTGTTAAATTACATGGTAGTTCAGCAACCCATTTTGTCGAGCGGTTGGTTCTGCATCTATGAAGAGAGATCCTTAGGTCTTAATAGAAAATTTCATCTTCTAACTTTTATTTAACTGGGGACTGATAGAAGAAAAAAGATTTTTTATCTTCTGGACCGGTAAGACAATGATAGACATTAAAAATTGCTTTTCAGGTTAATTTTAACCCCTAAATTACGTACAAATTTTACTCACGTTATAAAAATAGATTAACTCTATACAGAGTAACTCAGTCTATGTGTACATAGCCCAGCGGTGTCTAGAAAAGTTCTGGTAGGCACTCACCATGAAGATACAGTGTGATTTACCAAATTTTGCCAAATATTCCCTTACAGATATTTCCTAAATTATTGGTGATTAGATCTTTTTTGTGTTTCAGTCATAATATTACTTCTATGGAATTAATACAGATCTTTTCCTACGTTTCGGTTTATTTTATTATGTAAATCATCTTCAGAGTATTAAACTGTAAAAAGGAGTTAATATATAAATTGAAAATTTCTTTCTTACCTAATATTAACTAGTAGTTACACTTAAACTAAAAATATTTGTTGTTTTTATAAACTTTTTTTTGTTTGTTTTTTTGTACATAAAAACATAGGAAAAAAACGTGTATGAATTCCATAAAAGTAATACTATGACCGAAAACCAATAAAGAAATATCTAATTAATAACTGCAAAAGAAACAAAATTATTGGTGATATTAGGTTGCTAGTTGATAATGATATTTTAGTATCCATAAATGAATATTTCGTGTTATAACAATTTCTGATTTGCAAGGCCGAAGTAGAAAATGGACATATTTATTATTTTTTAAATAACAAGTGGTTTTAAGGAAATTAATTACACGTTTAAAAACTTTAATAAATACTTATAAGACTGGTGAAATTTATTTAGTTAAAAATTAAATAATACTTATTTAAAAAAGATTATTTCTTCTGATAAAACTTTTTTACAATAATTTTAATTATATTTAGCCAGTAAATAAAGAGATAAAGCGTTCGGTAACATTTATTTTTATTTATTATTTTCAACAAAATTGGTAAAAAATTAATAAATAGAGTTGATGCGGCATTTTAAACATGCAGTAAATGTCTAAAATAATATTTTAATCACACTTTAAATAACAGGTGGTTCGAAAAGTTCCGAGACAGTCACATAGATGGCGATTCTAGTAACATATCCAGACGATCTTTAGTTAGTACCAACCTTTAAATGATACGTGTTAAAATTTGATGACATATCGACCATTAGTCGTTGAGGTATTCAAGTTTGAATGACTCACTTTATCATATTTTTAAAACAATGAAAAAAAAGAGTTTCGTACGTTGATAAAACACTGTTATTTAATGGGAAAAAATACCGTTAAAACTCTAAAATGACTTGAAAATGATCTGCTCCGTCGAAAGCAACTGGTTTACTGAATTCAAAGATAGTCGTACAGACAAAAATGATGCTGAACGCTCTGGGTGCCAAAGTGAAGCTATTACACGGAAAAACACACAAAATCGTTTTGAACAACGATAAAATGGAAGTGCGTGAGATAGCCGACATCGTAAAGACGTCAATAGACGTCATATTTTGCACAAGTATTTGGGTACGCGAAAGTTCTATTCGAAGTGGATACCGCGTTTAATCACAATTGATCAAAAACATTTTGATGGATCAAAGCGGTGTTTGGAGCTGTTTAGGCGAAATAAAGAAGATTTTTTCGTGCGGTATGTGACAACTGATGAAACATTGATCCATCACTACACCCCGAAGTCAAATCGACAGTCAGCTGAGTGGACAGAGACGGATGAAAGCCAACCAAAATGACCAAAAATGCAACAGACGACTGGCAAGGTTATGGCTTCCGTATTTTGGGATGCGGATGATATTATAATATTCATCAACTCTTTTGAAAAGGGAAAAACTATCAATAGCGAATATTATACGGCGTTATTGGCGCATTTGAGAAAGAAAAAAGTGCTCTTTCATGAAAACAATGCGCCATGCCACAAGTCTATCGCAACGATGAAAAAACTGCATGAATTGCTCTTCGAATTGCTCCGAAACTGAAGCGTATTTTGAAAGATCGAACAAAACGTTCTATAAGAAAGACACAAAAATGTTAGAGTAGCGCTGGAATGATTGTATCAGTTTAGAAGGAGAATATGTTGATGAATAAAGTCGAATTTTGCCAAAAAATTATGCTTTTATTTGCTAGTCAAGGAACTTTTCAAACCACCTGTTACTAACAAAACTTTATGACAATGATATATCTGTCATTCTGTTGCCGCCAAATAGTTCATAATAAGTTACTATGGAGCTAAAGCAGATTAAAATTCGGTACTAAACAATCATGCGCTTCACAAATCTCAAAATTATCGTAAAAAAATTTGTATCCGAATAAATATTTTTTCTAAAAAAGTTATTACTTACCTCTCAGAAAGAATATTTTAGGCATTTATTTAACTTTGAAAGGTATTAAAATCTTTAAAAAGCTGTACAGAATGTTTTGTTTTTAAACAAAGAATAAATATGCACATTATCTAATCAGGCCCTGTAAGTCAGAAGTTATATAACATAAAATATTCAGATATGGTCACTAAAATCTCATTACAAACTAGCAACTGTTGCAAATATGCCGGCGATATTACGACATAAGTACAATGATTTTCAACCACTAAAAATTTTTAATGCGACACCCTTGTACAAGTACTTATCTACTTTTCGGATGTTATATTTAAAGTCATTCCTTGACGGAATCTATAGGTAAGATGTTTCATCTATAAGTGTTCATATAACACAACCTAATATCACAACTTCAGGAAATATCTGTAAAGAGTATTTGGCTAAATTTTGTAAAACACACTGTATCTTCATTACGGGTGTCTAACAGAAATTTTCCATAGCAGATAAATATTAACCCTATTGAGTAGAATAGGCTATGTATAATTAGATCAGAGTTACTCTGTATAGTCCATTTATTTATTACCACCATGTATCATTGTAACAAGACATTATTGCATTCGTACCTTAAATGTCATTTCCATTCAAATATTTAAAATTTTCCGGAGAATTTTACTTCAGAAAACGACGTTTACCGAAGTTTTTTAACTAGTAGAATCTACTGGAGAAATAATTGTTAAAATTTAACTCTATTTTGAACAAAAATTTTGAACTACGGCCTTTTACATAGTAAGTTTACCTGTAATCAAACAATACCTGACGATCGCTTTTATCTAATGCAACGTATCTACATGCTAACTTTAACGTCTTTGGATACTAACTTGACGTTTCCAGACACTATTCTCTTCAAAAATAATAAACATTGAGACTTATGAACTCAATTCGCCTTAAATGTAAAAAAACCAGATTTTAACGGTGAAACAATAAATTAAACTTCAGCTGCCAATCAAAAATAACAACTTGATTGACAACTGATATTTAATCCGTTGTTTAAGGGTCGACCGTGTGAATCAGAAGCACTACTAAATTCGACTGAAATGATTTAATGATTTTTATATTATTTTTGATTAATAAAATTATTAGGCAACTACAACGCAATAACCCTACTGCTGCTGTGGTGCCAGGTATGTATTTTCCATCAACAGAAGAGAATAAATAATACAACAGTATTTCTGAAATACGGAGGAAGAAAAGAAATAAACAAATATATGGAAGTACAGTTTTTTAGACATACTACTTTATCACCTACGGTCTTTCTTGTCGCAGAATCTGTATTATATTATACAATTATTTAAAGCATATAAAATTCTATTCACCGGCAATACCCAAAGATCCAGAATTTTCTCAAAAATGCCGTCACTAGATATAGACCAAAGTCTTTTTCTTCCATTATCTGAATAACGAAGCTTCAGCGAACTACTCTTTATAAGAACTTTTTGTATTGTTTTAATTGAGGAATCTACACTTAAACGATGACATATGTTTTTTAAAACGCCCTGCATATTAAACTGTTTTATAACATCTGACACTCAACTTAAACACGTTTTATTTCTTAAAAAAATATATACTCTTGTGCTAAATGAAGTGGAAAAGGGGAATATTAATTATGAAATCTTATTTCAGTTGAAGCAACATGAAGTTTCTATTTTATTCATACAATTTTTATAAAAAAATTGAACCGCTTTGAATTGAAGTTTTTGAACTAGGTGCTAAACTAATACCTAAGAGAATGTGAGTGGAATAAAAATATCAAAAAATAATTAATTTGAAATTGCTTTCTTACCATAGTTTGTCTCATGTTAGTAGTTATTTGTTTCATTTAGAAATATTTGGCACCAACTTCAAAAATTCCAATATCGTATAAAAATTTATATTGTTATTTTTTGCTTTTTAATGCATTTTTAGAACTTGGTTCATTTTTTTAATAAAATTTTCATTTTTCAATTTTTGATTTTGAATTCGTTGATATTCATAAATTATTTGAACTAAGAACTAAGGGAGATTAGTGTACCTCGCAATGATTCCAAGTTCGCAAAAAGAACCCATTTTATACCAAGTTGTAAAGCACTCTAAAATGAATAGCTAAAAATTCTCAATACCAATATTTAAAGAACTTGGAACGTAAATATTTTTAGTCCGACATATTTTATCCTGCATATTGAGTTTGTATATATCCCAAGAATCCTCAATATCAATTTTGGACAAAGTCGCAAAAATGTCAAATTTTTAGTCCCCCATATGGTATCGACCAAATTAAATTGTAAAGAATTAAGTTCAGATTCGCAACCTACGACCCCGGTAACCTTCTTATACCAAATTTTAAAAAAATTTGAATAACCTAAAATTTTTAAAACACCCTATTAGTTCCACCATATTAAATTTCAAAAAATCCACAAATGTAAAATTTTTATATGGTCATAGTGCATCTCGTATATTAAATTTTTAAAATAAATTTAAATTCATTATTTACATCCAAAAATGTTGAATATTTTAAAAATAATTTTAATTTCGTAATTTTCATCGTCTATACCAATTTTGGAGAAAATCAAGGGATGTAAAATTTTTTGGATGTCATATTGAATTTTTCAAAAATTATTTTAAATTCATAATTGAAACTCCCAAAAATCCCCCAATACCGATTTTGGAAAAAATCGACAGATGTAAAATTTTTAATCGGTCATATCGAATCTTTTCAAAATAATTTTAAATTTATTATGTGCGACCCAGAAAACTTCCTCATAACAATTTTGGAGAAAATCCGGAAAATTAATTTTTTTGTCCTGTATACTGATTTATTTAAAAATTATTCCAGATTCGTTATGTGCAACTCCGAACGTTCCCCATACCAATTTTGGAAAAAATCGGACAAAATTAATTTTTCGTCCGCCATACTGAATTTTTTTAAAATAATTTCATATTCGTTATGTGAGACCCCAACAACTCCCTCATACTAATTTTGGAGAAAATCGCATGAAAATGTTCACGAGATAATTCAATTTCTTGGCCGAAAAAAATTATTTTAGTTAATGAAAACAACACAAATGGCGTCTGTATGTCAAAACGGTCCGAGTATGGATACCGTCTAATAATATGCATTTAATGAATTACAAAATCAGGATTTGTACTCTTTCGACAGTATTGTTTTTGTCCGATAATGTATATTCACATATTACTATTGGATTTCCAAAAAACATTCAACGCAAAAATAATTGCGAGATTTTAACTTTAGTAAAAATTACCTTTTTAACGGCGTTCTGCAAAAGGTTAAAAAAATAATGAGGGAGAGAAAGACAATAAAACCGATTATTTTTTAGACTTTACTATGTTTTTATACCACTTGTAAAATAAATTTGACTAACGTCGGACAAATAGAAAATCAAGCCTAATTTATGTTAGTTTTTGTCAATTGTGTTATAATTATTGAATTATCTTTTTTATAGTTTCCGTAAAGAGTATACAATAAACCTCTATACAGGGTGTCCCATAAGTAATGGCACACGGAGCAACAACAGATCTCATGTAAAATTGCGATTTAGTCAAACTTACTTTAGTCTAAAAGTTAACAATAACCAAGATACACAATGTCAAAATTAAAATTTGGGAAAATAGAAAATCTCTTGTATATGAAGATGCAATAAATAGAATTATGGGAAATATATAAATTCAGAATGTCACGAACTTATTTTCAAATGAACAGGAGGTAGTTTATTAAACCCGTCATCAAATATATTAAAGTACGCATATATGAAAATTACATCGAACATTTGTTATCTAAAATGGATTGCTGCTTTTATTATTTTATTTATTTTTATAGTGCGATACATATTTGAAATTTATGACTTATGTGACCACACTCAAAAGAGAAAATTAAATTACGTCGATTAGTCATAAAAACAAAGTTTTGAATAAAACAATGGGTGTATTTTTCTTTCCTGCAAAAGCATTAATCTCAACTTTAAAATCTCGATAACTTGATTGAAAATAATTTTTTGGCAAAACGGTAAAATACGTGCACTTTTTTTTGGTTTCTATAATGATATTTTTCCGGAGAAAGCATTTTTTAAAATTTCATTGCACAATTTGAAATGGAATCAGTCACTGAAAAACAATTATTCGATCTACCCCTGCACTTTAGTATCCATGAAAATAATTCTAATTGAAGAAGCATATTAAGAAATCCTCGAAAAAGATCGTCAAAAAAAAATTAGTTTTTAAGAAAATGGCGTTTGTTTTTTTTTCCGAAAAACGGCCACCATTTTGTTAATTAAGAAAATTTTTCGGTTTACAAATTTTTTTTCGAAAGTTTATGACTCATGTGACTTTAATCAAAAGAGGAACTGAATTACGTCGGTTACGTTATGAAAATATACAATTTTTAATAAAAACTTAGTTTCATTTTTCTTCGCTGCAAAAGCTCTAAGATCAACTCAAATCTGGATAACTTCATTGAAAATGATTTTTTCGCAAAACGGCAAAAAACGCGTACACATTTTTGGGTTCTACAATAATATATTTCACAGAGAAAGCATTTTATTTTTTTGGCTATTTTCACTGCATAATTTTGAATGGAATTAGTCCTACAGACACTTAATTTTCTATTCGCTTTACACATTATTACACCTACAATTATTTTGTAAATCAATTTATTTAAAATTGGTTATATTGGAAATATATCTCCAAAACGGGTATTTGTAGCAACATTTATACAATATACATTTTTTATGTAAAACAAGCCGGTAAGCAGGTTTTTTTGAATTTTTTGCCTCAAAAATAGCACCAAATGGCAGGCTTAGGAGCAATCTAGCAATTTTTTCAAAAAATTACGATAAATATCATTATTTCTCTTAGCCTCAAAAGTTGCCTAATTTGGTGCTTAGTTTCATTACAGAAATAAAATAGAAAACACCAAGAATCTTGGTATTTTAGGACATAATCGAAAAGAAAACAAAAATATTCCTAATTTTGTATATTTTTTTTATTCTCAATAATAATCTCTAATTAATTTTGCTATACGACGATTTGTTTTTCTGGAACCAACATCAGTTTAATTTTCTTAAGTGCGGGCCTCGATTTTTAACACTTACAAATTTTATTGTCTTCCTTCTCTTACTCATCACTTCTGTATGTAAATTAACTTAAATTATTGTTGAAGTGTTAACAGTAATATTAAATAAATAGAATTAACGAATTTACAAATTTGTAGGTTTGCCTTACGGGTACGACTATATGTAATTAAACTACCTTGCGCCTAATTAAATGAAGTTAGCGTAAAATATTCAAATACTACACTACTTATTTTTCTATTTGTTTCTCAACTTTTTAGTTATTTGAGGTCGATTCTTTATTTAATGAAAATACAACAATTTCTTAACTCTAAAAAAATCAAAAAAACCGGCCCAGCACCAGCAGCAGCGTCGGTTATCCGCCCGACCAACAGATGCGTTTCTATCAGCTGCCACCTGCCAAATCGAACAGCTGGCCGCTCACCCCCGGCAAGTTGGCCGCGTTTAGCCGTCTCTATCCTTAGTTTGGCCTTTTTTAATATTTATTCTTTTTCTGCTGTGGTCACAGTCATGCGAACGATCGATTGAAAGTTCGATGAATTGTTGAGAACGGGTTGATTAACACGTACTCGAGACGCCATTATTGAAGAATTTAAAACGGATGTGGGTCGATTGTTCTAAAACACACCCCGTATTTTTTACATTTGATGTTAAATGATTTATCTGTTTTTATTTCATCAGCAAAAACGTGGTTAAATTTAGACTTATTATAGAATTTATCTAAATCATTTTTTTATTTTGATGCCTACAATAATATTATTAACAAACCTTAAACACTCAGATCTCTCGCGATCATGATCTGGCAGTCGAGGACTACCTAGAGAAAGTAAAGAATAAATACCCAAAATATAATATTACTTTTTCTTACTTATTTCCTTATTTCTACTATTATCTTTTTCCCACTTTTCTCACTCAATTCTAGCAGAGATTTTTTCGTTATTAATTTGAGTTTTAAAAATTTGGCTTTCTTGGCCGTCTGAATATTTCGCCTAGAGGTTTTTTCTAAGATAGGTATATCAATTTTGATTACCCCTTCTTTTTCTCAAAAATTTAATTTTCAATTTTTTTTTCAACAAGATAAATTATTATGTAATTTGTTAAAATTCTTTACTCTTCTACTTAGAAAGGTTTTAGTTAGCTTGCCTTTTATATCATTTTACAGACGGAATAAGCAAGCCTAGGACAGTCAGTCGAGAAGCATGTAAATCCATCATGCATTTATATCCTTGCTTTATAAGTCCGTTTCTCATATCCATACAAAAACAGGTTATGTCACAGCAAATCTAATTTAACAAAAATGTTAGTATATGTATATAACATTTTTCTTGGTGATTGTTCATTGGATCTATCAATTATTGTGGTTGATTAACAGGGTAAAAATAGTTGACACATACAAGTCAAGATTTGCACAAGATTAATCAGATAATATTTTTCCAAAAATTGTAACTATGTGGCTGCTGCAAAGCGGGTTAAAATGCAAAAGTAGGTTAATATAAACTGAAGTAGAAAAATACATTATGGATACATCATTTATGATAAAATAATACTTATGTTACTTATTAAGCGGCCATTTACAGGTACATATACCATTTATTAAAAAATTATAATCCACTACTGTTATTCTTCCTTTCTTGTCAAACTTTAAGTTACACCGTAAATTGATGCCTTCTTGCTTATTTTAAATGGAACACCATATATGTTTTTTCATTTCTAGATTCCACGCAAAATTATTATTTCATTTAACTGTTTTTGACAAATTTTAAATATTATATCAAAAATGGCTTTTCCAGACCTAAACATAACCACCAACTTCTCCTATATAAAAGCCTTTCCTATTTAATTATGACTGGTTTCCTTCTATAAGGGGATGTACTTTAGTAGAATGTGTTAATATGTAGATAATAAAAAAATATAGGGTGATCAAAAACTAACATTAAATTTTAACTTAAAAGTTAAATCAATTTTTTTAAACGTAAACTCTCTATTTTTATAATGTTATCTTAGTTAGCAAAAAAAATAAGGGTAATCATTTGTATTGAGTAAAAGGTAGGAACATGACGTTTTTTTTTTTTTTTTTTTAATTTCAATATTTATTCCCTATTTCGAGGTCATAGAACAACATTCTGACCTTGATTTTTCACTATTTTTCCTCACTTTCCCGGAAGACCTAAAAAACGCGAAGCGTCACTTCACAAAATACTTTTATTTCAGTTAAAACACCGAATTTACATATTTATTTTCAATGGAATAAGTTAAAATTTATTGTATATAATATATTTTAATTATTTTTGCACACATTTTGGCAAACCAATTTAGAAAAACTTGTATTTTCAAGGAAAAATCAAAAATACGTGTCGGAAATGCCATGAATTGTCAGACTATCTCAACTAACCATTATATTCGTGAAAAAGGGCGCAATGTTGCCAGATGTAAGATATTTTCGTGATATAAACTATAAAATTTATCCATTTCAGTCAACAACATAATTTAATTTTTAATACAGTTTCTGGGTAAAAATAATCTTAACCACTCAAAATTTTTGGTTGGTTTTGGTTAGCTCAGGTTTAGCTTGATTTTGGTTAATTTGGAAAACAGAAACTAATCTAAATTGACCTTGATTTATTCTTTCCTGATATAAACTATGAAATTTATCCATTACAGTTACGAATATAGTTTAATATTTGTAATGTATAAAAAAGGGTAAAATTAATCTTAACCACCAAAAATTTTTGGTTAGTTCTGGTTAGTACAGGTTTACGTCGGTTTTGGTTACTTTGCAACACTGAAATTAAACTAAACTGACCTAGATATATTAATTAAAAATGTTATTGTCCAGGAGAGACCAAGTGGAGGTGGGAGAATCTCTGCCAGAAAAGGATATTGGAAAAGATCATACGTTTAGGTTAGTTCAGGTTAGTTTAAGTTTTTCAAACTAAACAAAACCAAGCTAAACTTGTACCAACCAAAACTAATCAAAAATTTTGGGTGATTAAAATTAATTTTACCCTTTTTTATATATTACAAACATTAAACTACGTTGTAAGAAAAGAATATATGTGAATTTTAAAGAAATCGTATTTGCAATCTGGCAACAGCGTCTATAACTACAAGCACGTCATTTTTATGCGAATTATGCAAGCTATTATTTAATGGCGGGGGCCGTTTTATTTTTATTTTTATTGATTTGTTTCTTGCTAATTTTCCTGATTTTTTCCGATAAAAAGTGCATATTTTTGAATTCTTATATAATACAGATGCTTCTATCAGTGTGGAATTTGTGGTTGTAACAAAAGTTTAACGATTTAGTGAAAAAAATTGAACCTAAAGTGAAAAGTGATTTTTCCTGTTTTCCGCAAAATTGAAGAAAAATTATGGAAAACTGAGGTCAGAAGCGTGTTCGACACCTCAAAATAGGGGGTAAGGATCGAAATTTTTTCAAAAAAAAGTCATTTTCCTACATTTCACTCAACACAAATTGTTACTAAAATACGAGTAACATTTTATAAGGTTGTCTATTCTAAAAATTCGCAGTTTTTGAAATATTTGCAATTTAACATTTTTTTTTTGTATACTGTAAAAATACTAAACGGCTTACCTACAAAGGCAAACAACTTATTTCAATAAATGTTCAAAATTTCCACTCTGAACCCCAAACAATTTGGCGAGATTCCTGTTTGTAGAGTCACTTGTTTTAACGACGTCATAGGATATGCAGCAAAAGATCCCAGAATTGCAATTTCGACATTTTCATCATGATGCATTCTTGCCTTAACGGTGCCTACATTTTTGAAATATTCCAATATTCGTTTAATAGTGTTCAGTGATGGTATTTGTTTATCTGGATATATATCAACAAATGTCTGGCATGTTCTTGATAAAACTTGATAATAAACAAATTCAAATAATTTTCATGCGTATAATTTAATCACGCCGACATGATTTTTATTAATAATTGTCAAATGGCAAGAAATACTGACATTTCTGTAGTGCTCTATTGTTTTCTTTCGTCACGTTTCGCCGTCATGGCCAACTAATAACAGAACTTAAAAGCCATAAAGGGTTGTGATAATACAAAAATGTTAAATTGCCAATATTTCAAAAACTATAAATGTTTCGAATAGACAACCTTATTCAAAGTAACTCTTATTTCTAATGCTAAATAAGAAGATTACATTTAAAAAATAGGGGGTTTGTGTATAAAAAAATTGACTTTTAACGATTTTTTCAAGTTATTATTTAATGTTAGTTTTTGATCACCCTCTATTTATTTATTACCAAAATAACAACACAGTACACTAAAGTAGACACTGGACACACTGAATACAATTTTTAATTTAACATGATTTTAGGCGAGTATGGTGTGAGACAATCTGGGGTATAAAACGACTTAACTGTAGTAGGCATTATAGATTGTTACACAGGTAAAGAGATCACAAATTATGAAGATCGCTATCTCCGTTTAGTCGGTTGATAGTTCGTGGCCAAGAAGGCCGGAAATAACATTTCAACCAAAAAACTAAAAATGCTTTTTAAGCTGCTTGGGCCGGTGGATTACCAGACGATTAAATATGAATGGTTAACTTAAAACACCATACTATTACACCCCAGACAAAACAATATTGCAAATTATTTCACGCCTGAAAGTAGCGGGTATCCATTTCCTTTGTTATTTAACTTCAAATTTTAAAATTTTTATGGCATATTAACAGTGAGTTGCTCAAAACATTTTAATAATAGATTAGCCAACAAAACGTTCTGAACGTGACAGTATAAAATGAAAAGGCATTGGCAAGGCTGACTCAAAACTTTTATTAAATTTATTACGTGATAGTAATATAGGAATTCAAAAACACAGCAATAATTGTTAGCTGTTTCTATATGTGAAATGATATGATTTGTGGTATAATACTTATTAACAAACATATATTAATTTATAACAAAAATATTTAGCAAATCAGTGGTAATGAAAATCTCAAGGATTGATGATGCAAAATTTCAAGACTTGTGCGAATAATTGCGAATTTATAATTTATTTAAAAGTATATTGAGGTAACGAAATTTAAGGATTTTAGCTTATTTATTACACAGTTCCGCGGGTTATTTAAATGTAGTCAAAATGTGAATATACCCAGTTTGAGGAAAATATTCTAATAAAATTTGAATCTTAAAAAAAAAGTGTTCTTAGCAGTGACTTACGGAAATAATTTAAGTATTTAGGATATTCTGTTTAATCGAGATCAATTAGAATATTTATTATATATATATATATATATATATATATATATATATATATATATATATATATATATAAGGGGAGGGGGGAGTAGTGGCGACTGACTAGTCAAGAAAAAATACTCCAAACTGGCGTTATTGGGGATGCAGTCTTTTTTAATTTGGTAACGAAAACACCCTTTTTTGATTCTGTCAAGCTTTCGAAAATTTATTTACCTCTTCTTCAGGACATCTCTACAATTATTAATTAAACAGTTAAAGTATTACCCTAACCTATAATTATTAAGTAACTCCCCAATGTGGTTTGAATATGAGACAAGTAAATTTTTGAAAAATAATAGTAAGCAAATTTCGAAGAAATTGCATGGAAATCACTACAAAATATTATTAACCAAACAACGTAATCTTTGACAGCACTTTGAATGGCGTGTTCGTTGTCATGTGATGTAAGAGTGATTTAATCATATTTTGATTATTAAATAAAAATTAAATAATTTAAAAAAAGAGAAAAATATAGTGTTTTTTAAGATTTCTGTTATGCAAACTATCGTGGCAAAATTATATTTTTATTTGAATACAATCAACATTGCTACTGTGTTTTAGTTGTAATACAATTATAAGTTATATTGTATATATAACAAAACTTTAGACAGGGTGCTAAACTAATGCGTGATATTAATATGGTAACTACATAAGAGATAGGAGATCAGGTAAATTAGGGAAAGGTTGGGATTTAGGTAGCAGAGTTCAAAACACCTGCTTCCTACACTGGTATTTGACTTGTGCCAGAATCATTGTCGATTAAAGAGACCACTCCTATAGCGACATTTACTTGTTGAGTTTTTAGTTGTGAATTTCTATCAATTTTCTTGTGGAATAAATAAAGATCATATAAGTATGTTCAAGTATGTGTATAGCTCAAAATTCTTGTTCCTATGTACGCTTTTAAGATGAATTTATTTTTAAGCCCTTTTTTTATGCAACGAACGCAATGTCTCGCCTACTAAGATAGTAACCACAATTGAAAATTATAATAAAATTCACAGAGTTTGATCAATTTTAGAATGCAGTTTGTACAATGAATAATCTCGTGTAAAAGTGAATTTTTGTTCTCGTCTTATAAACAGAACTTTATTTTGTTTCTGTCGCAAAATATTTACAAAAAAAAGCATTATTAAATTGTTATTAGTACTTTTAATAATAAACCCGTATATCAAAAACATAAAGAAAAATGATTGGGAAAAATTAAGAACTCTTAATTTTATAGAAAATAAAGTAACGAGTAATAAAAGTTACTAACAAGATTGTAATTTTCGACTAAGTGTACTTAAGCTTGAAAAAAAAAATATATGAAGGCGTTTGTCCCAGATGACTGCACAAATGAAATAATTTTTCTGTATACTGCTTTCTTTCATTGATTTTAGTAATAGAATAACACAGTATAATTCTACGTAAAAAACAAAAACACCGAGATCGAGTACGATTTCTTTAAAATTTAATAGTTTTTAACATTCGAAGGTAAATCATAATTCTTCTGAATATACAGTAACTAAGCAAGTTATCCGCCGTGGCTTCGCGAGCGGGGTTAATGAGGAACGGTTTTGGGAGGCTAATACATTTAGCAATAATTAATTTACTTTTTTCGCTATTATTCTGCTTCTATTTACGATATCAATATGAAATAACTTTTATACATTTTTTGCGAGTTGCCGCTACATAACAGGTAGTCCGAATTTTTTGTCAAAATCGATTTTATCCATCAACATAGTCTCCTTCTAAAGTGATACAATTATTCCAGCGCCACTCTAACATTTATGTCTGTCTTACAGTGCGATTTGTCCGACCCATCAAAATACGCATTCAGTTTCGACAACCATCTCTTCATTGGAGCCAAATCACGTTCCGACGAACATTTTTTTGAGGTTTGCGAACAAATAAAAGTCGTTGGGAACAAATCTGAAAAATATGGTGCAAGCGGAACCCATTCAAAGTGCAATTCATACAATTTTGCCATCATTGTGATCAACTTGTATTGGTGAAAGAGCACTTTTTTCTTCTTTATTAGGGGTCGTCTTTCGCAATTCCTTCCTTTAAACGCACTAATAACGCCATTGATGGCTATTGATGGTTTTTCCCTTTTCCAGACAGTCGATGAATATGCATGCCATGCGCATCCCAAAATATGGACGCCGTAACCTTGCCAGCCGACTGTTGCATTTTTGGTCCCTTTGGTCGGCTTTCATCCTTCGCTGTCCATTCAGCTGACTGCCAATTTGACTCCGGAGTGTAGTGGTGGATCCATGTTTTATCCATTGTCACATACCGCATAAAAAAATCGTCTTTATTTTACTTAAACAGCTCCAAACACCACACGTTGTTGTTTTTGGTTAACTTTATGGTTGTTTAAAACGATATTGTAGATTTTTTTGGTGTTCCCCATCACTAGTGTTTGTAAGGTCGCGTTGGAATTCAGCAAATCAGCGACAAATAGTTTCTTTCGACTTTTCGACTGAACAGACTCCTTATAACACTTTTCAAGTCATTCTTGAGAGTTTTAACGGTATTTTTCCCATTAAATAACAGTGTTTTATCAACGCACGAAACTCGTTTTTCTCATTGTTTTGAAAATATGAAAAGGTGCGTCTTTTAAAACTTCAATATCTCGATGACTAATGATTGAAATATCATCAAATTTTGACGCGTGTTTGAAGGTTGGTAATAATTAAATATTATCCCATTAAGTAGTCTAAGGTTTAAATATATAATTGTTTATTTGTTAATAATTTTACGTAAAGGCTACATAATAAAACTATGCTAATGAAATCAAAAATAATAAAAATAGCTTTGCAGTAAGTAACATTAAAAACGTATAAATATTTTAACTAAAAGTAATAAAATATTTTAAAACTACGTGATTTATTTTTAAATTATTTTTACTACCCGAACAACTAAATAAAAAATGACTGGCCGGCGATTTGATAATTTAGTTTTTTTTTGCTTTATTGCAAAATGTTTTCCGGCTTTTTAGAACAAATTTGATAAATTGATAGCTCGACAGAACTTTGTAGTTGTAAAAGGATATTAGAATACACGATATTCAATATTCCTAACTAGGATTTCAGAGTGGGGCAATTACACCGTCCTGAATCAGGACCCTAAATTGCCATGGCACCCGCACTTTCTAAGCAGGTTAAAAATATGGCTTGTCTTAGGTGAAGTGGCTGGTTGTATGAAAATAAAAAAAGCAAAGGCTGGGTAAACAGCAATGGATAATCATATATATATATATATATATATATATATATATATATATATATACTTTTTTTTATTTTGACTTTTCTTTGGTTTCAAATCAACTTGTCTACACTATTTTAGCAGAAAAAATGGGAAATTAAAAAAAATAATTTTACGCATGCTGTTGACCTCGTTCTAAACACAAATTACTTTCAGTATGAAAACACCAGTTTTATCTACCATTGCTCAGTTAGTAGAGAGTAGAGTTTAACAGTTTCAACGAAAAATTACAATTTACGTCCGAAATTGAAAATGAATTTTCTAGATATGACACTTATATGCAGAAAAAATAAAGCTTTAACTGAATGATACACCAAACCAACTTGGTCTGGTGGATATCTAAGCTGTTTCTCTAATCACTCAAAAACTAAAAAAAAATAACGTCTCCAAAATTCCGACCAAGAATACTGCAAAAGGTGAAAAAGACTAATAAATAATAATTTCAATGAAAAGACTATCACCGAAATAATTAATAAACGAACATATAAATTTTATAATAACCTAATCACAAGAAACATCGAACATAAACAGCAAAAATATGTAGCATTACCTTACACTAGTGAACTGTCAGAAAACATGAAACACATGAAAAAAAAGCTTGATATTATCGTATGCCACAGGTCTCATAATAAATTATATACACTATTCACTAATTTAAAAAGTAAGACTCCTCTCATGAATAAATCAAATGCAGTATATTCGATCCCTTGAATTATCAAAAATTGCTAATAAAGCAAATGATAGAAATTAAAAAAGATCAAAAACACTATTACCGACAGATCCGATATAAGAAATTTGAGCCACATTTACGCCAGTCTAATTTAAACAAAATATTAAGTATTCGATCTTGTTAATAAACATCAAAATGGAATATCCTCTTAAACATAAAATTAAATGTTATACGTTTTTCTGGTGCACTGTAAAATATAAAAAATAAAGCACACTCGCATTCCATGTATCCTCAGTACTTAAAGAGACGATGTAAAAATTACATTTCAATATTAATAAATAAACAAAATGTCAAGGTATGTACTGGTAAATATATATATATATATATATATATATATATATATATATATATATATATATATATATATATATATATATATAAGCAAATATCTGGCATGTACTTGATAAAGTTTTGTTACATTCCCCGTAGATAATAAACAAATTTATATAATCTTCGTGTGTATAATTTGATCGCATCGGCATGATTTTAATTAATAATTGTCAAATGGCAAGAAATAGTGACATTTCTGTAGTGCTCTATTGTTTTATTTCGTCGTGTTTTGCCGTCATGGACCAACTAATAACTTACAAGTCGTTTTTACAATACAAAAATGTTAAATTGCCAATATTTCAAAAACTACAAATTTTTCGAACAGACAACGTTATTCAAAGTCACCCTTATTTTTAAGGCTAAATAAAAAAAAAACATAAAAATAGGGGGTTTACATTTAAAAAAAAATGACTTTTAACGTTTTTTTTTTTTCAAGTTACTATTTAATGTTAGTTTTTGATCACCCTGTATTTAATTATTATCAAAATATCAACACAGTATACTAAACCAGATCCCTTTGTAGAAGAAAACCAACCCCCAAGTAAATAATCAACGCTTTCATATAGGAGCATTTGATGTTTAGGCCTGCAAATGTCATTGTTGACATAAAATTAAAAATATGTCAGAAACAGTTAGACTTACATATAAGACATTATACATGAAATATGTCTATAATTTTGTGTAGAATCTACAACTGGAAAAACATATAAAATGTTCCATTTAAAATAGACAAGAAGGCATCAACTTCCGGTATAACGGGAAGTGTCACCACCTTCAAAATATTTTAGGGGAATTGTCCGCATTGACCTTAGTAAACTGCCAAATTTTAAAAATTTTCCAAAGTCTACACCCAAGATAGCATATATAATTTCAAAACATTAAAAATATATCAAAGTCTAATATCTATACAAAATAGTAGCTTTATAAAAAATATATAACTGAAATGTAATTTTTCTATAATATGTAAGTTTAGGTGTAAGCCATAAAACGCAAAACATTAGAAAAAAATCAAGAGATATCTTTCTACGGATAAAATAAAATGCCAAAGCAAGAATGTCTGAAAAAATTGGTTTTAAAACTGACTCCATACTTTCTTTAAATATATATTCTATAACAAAGTATTTCAAGACATTTAAAGTTCCCAGAATTGTAAAATAACTAAATTTTCCAAAAACGGATGAGAAGTTCTAAAAATTTTTAGGAGTTCAAATGGTGGCCACATGTCCGTTTTAATATGCTACATTACAAAATAATAAAACGATATTTCGCTTTAACAAAAATAAAATAATAAACTTTATGTCTTAACTGTCGAAATTAAAGAACAAAAGGGTGGGTACGTAAAATAAAATAACATTTATTTATAGTCAAAATGCCATGGCGGGTCTTATCTCGTAAAAAAGTACTTAAAAGCGACAACAAAAGATTTTCGTCTTCTAGAAATAGATTAAGTTTTAATGCACGTGTGTTATACAGCCAATAAAATCTGGTTTCAAAGAAGAAATAAGAAAACCGACCAAAAAGAGGAAGATAGAGCACGTACAAAAAAATCGGTTTCAGTCCGTCGACTTCGGGTCGGTCTGGGAGTACATGCAAAGGTTCACTGTACCACCGAAGGTAAAACATAATAAAATACAAAGTATATCATACCACGGCAAGGACATCGACCCAACCACGGCAGGACTTCAAGAGCACGGACCCGGCGGACGACTGTATAGGCATCGCACAATGGGACGAATTCAAATTTTATCGAGGCAAGCAGAATTTTTTACTGGATAAACATTATGCCGTAATGAAGAATATTTCACTACGGAAATGGTCTTAATTGATGAAAGTTTCTGGAGATTTTAGAAGATTTTGTGAAAAATGTTTAAACCAACACCCAAATCCATGAAAGCATGTATTTTTACGAATTTAAAAATTTGACAAAGAGGGGGTAAAATTTTTCTTCCAACACTAAGTGTTTACTAGGAGAGGAAAAGGATAAATTCAAGTCTTCTACAAATTTTTCTTATTTTTAAATATGCTGAGAATTTTGACCCAACACACCATGCCCCATCCCACTGTAAAACGGCGTGACGTTATTTTTGGCTTCCTTTGTCCCAATCATGGCTTTTGATACGATACATAAGGTCTTTTTAACAACTCATAACTTTAAAATGCCCAATAAATGCCGGGCTTATTAACACTTAAATAATTTAAATTTAACTATACTAAAATGTTCACAGAAATAGAAGGAATAAGAAATATGAAACGCCAAGAGTTTTCCACGAAGGTTTTATATATTATATAGATTAAGAATCAATTTTTTTTGAGAAACGTTATCAGTTGGTCGTATCAAATGGATGATTAATATTGACACTAATTGAATAAGACAATTTATAAAATATATATGTACTATAAAAACTATGGAACCCGCGTAATTTATTTACCTAGCTTAAGTTTATCTTTAGGTTTCGAGCTATTTAAAACAATGTAAAATATTGAATAATGTACTTTTCACATGCACAATACCCTTTTTATATTGTTTACAAAATAAACACGTGAAATAAACTTCCTCGAACGTATCCATGCCCGTTTTTTTGGAGTAGATTCGACAAAAATAAAATAATAAATATTTTTAAACCACCTTGTAATATATTTTTAAATTCACATACAACATTGACAATTCTTAAAAGATAATGCAATTTTTCCACAACTTAGATTAAGGCCGAACAGACAAGAAAATAGCAAAATTTCACCAAATAACAAATATGTGGCAAGCCAGGTAAGCAAAGAGTTCGGCTTCTTTCAACGGTAAGTAAAAACTAACATTAATTATCTTTGGATTCTAAAGCTTTAAAAAAAAACTTACCAAACAACTCCAAACGCTCCGTAACCAATAGGTCTGTCTGGCTGGACCTGTTCTTGTGTGTGAGCGGGCGCGGCTGCATGTTGGGGATGATAATAAGGCTGGGCGGCGTGTAAGCCCCCTTGCTGTCCCCCCGTAGCGGCGGGACCCGCTGTACCCTGCATCAGGCTCATAGAGACGGACATCGATACCCTCGAGTGGCAACTGGGCCCCACTACAGCCATCAAATTTTCACCCCGACGGCTGCCGGACTAATTTACGGCACTAATGGGTTTCGTTCGAGACATATTTGTTGTAGCTATTTAGGCCTGCAAGAGAAGAAAATAAATTAAAAACTTATTCTTTAAGTGCAGGTATTCAAAATAATAATAATAATAATAAAATATAACTATTTTTGCAATTAAAATTTCTACCTCCAAATTCAACGCAAAAATTGTTACCAATACAGAGAAAGGGACAGCTATTGGACAAAAACTCGCTAGCGTCCTATCAAACCACAGTACCTATAGAGTATTAGTAGTAAATTAGAGGAACAATACAAATTATTCCAGCCATTATAGTGTAGCCAATCGGACTGCTTGTTGATTCATATTGAAAAGAAAGATCAGGCTACGAGAAAACTGTTTAATCTTTGTTGTTATTTGGTCTCTTTATTGGATTCAATCATGATATATATTTTCTTATATGTCTTATTGTGCTCTGCTATAACTATAAGTCCTCATTAGCAACAATAATTCGGTAACGTAAGTAACAACTCGTATTGCGTTTGTCATTTATTAGTGGCTACAAAATATTTTTTTAAATATATAGCAAATAGATTTATGACACCAAACAAGAACAATAACAACCACTAATTTAAAGAAAAATAGGGAAAAAGTATATTTTCAATTATATAAAAAGAACCACTCTTATAAAAAGAACGGGTTTTTCATCGGGCCATAATTATCAATATCCATAATTATGAAAATAAACAATGGTCCCCAGAAAGCATCAGCTTCCTACCATTAGGTATAACTAAAATGCATTCTCTCAGAATTAAAAATAGAATCTATCTTCAATTGTCCAGAAGATTAAAAAAAAAACTTTTCAGACTGAAATGGCTTTAGAGAGTGTATTTTTCAGTAACTTTAATTTTAGAATTGAGGATATTTAAAAGAAAAAATATATGTTTAATATATATGATTAACAAAAGAAATTAAAAATAATAAATAAACTTTTCTGAACGTAAGTAATAATAAAAATAAATATATAATAAACATTGTTGGTTTAATGACTGTAATGCCCCAACTATGTCCTGTTATCTAACCACCACATATTTTCTACGGAAACCAGATAGAGTTAATGATTTTCGTGAAAATTATGTAATTGGTAATGAATAAGTTTCATAGAGACCAAAATTTTTTGAAACATTATGGTGCTGTTAGTTATCTACAAGATTAAGATGTATTAAAGATCTCATTAGTGGTCAGAAAACCCCAAAAATACTTAGAACTTGACACAAAAGTAATATACCGAGAAATTTGATTACTTGTGCTATTTAGGTACTATTTATACAATTAAGTACATAAAAATGTAATTAATTATTTCGTAATGGAAAATGATAGGAACCCCTTCAGATTATCTACGTCGAATATTATCGGAATGAACCTATTTATCGTTATATCCACAAGGAAGTTTCTTTGAAAGTTATGAGTTGATAAATTTAGGAATAACACATTAAACTTACCAAGTCGACAGATTTTGATAGTTAAAAATGTCACCAATGAACAGTCCCAGGGATGTGGTAACGTTGTCAATCACAACACAATCTCCTTTGCACTAGATTTTTTGCACTTTGTTTTAAGTATTACCCAAACAAAAACATACACTTAATTTTAAATTAATAAACACGTTTTGCGAGTCCTCATCACTACATAAGGCGTTTATCTGACAGTTGTTTTACGTATTGAACACTTCACGGTACGATATTAGTTTTAGTTCGAAGTTAAACAACGAAAAAGTTAAATAAATGCAACTAGGGGAGGCGTTTGTTAAATAAATAAAGGGATTGTAATGCTGTCAGGAGTTAAACACGCGCAACATACACTCCACCTTAGTTGGAATCGGACTAAATAAAATCAAAATGATTTCGTTTTCCTTGCCGCTGGTCCTTGAAACCAAACTGCGCAAACGTAACGCGAGTAATCGAGACCCTGCTTTAACAATTTATCACGGAATTCTCTTCTGTGGCGAATAAGCTCCGCCCTCACAGAGGAAGACATGCCTTAAATTGTAGAATACGATTGGCTGAGGAGAACAGTAAAACGCGTTTAAAGGAAAATTGTAGAGCTGCTTTAAACCAGCTGATTGTCAAAGCGGAAATAGTCAAGTGTTGCAAACAAAAAATACAGTAACCGATAACGCTAACAATAATTGATAATTTTTCCATTCACAAGGCGAGACAGTGATTGCGCTGGATTTTTATCATTTCCAATTTGTTTTTTATATACCAAATTTCAATAAGCGTATGGTCAGGGTAACAACGTTGGTAGATTAAGCTGATATCTAATTATATAATTGACCGTGCATTGACACTAAAGAATCCGCCCATCATTCACGGAAATATGATGAAAGACTTCTTACCAAACAACCCCCTGGTGTTTAAAGATTTTTAAAATTGAATCATATCTATACAAAATACATTCTCATATTTCAAGAAGGAGAATGCTGATTCAGCGGAATTAAGTTGTCGACGGGGGAGGAGACGCCAGCAATATTCCCATTTATAGTGTAAAAGACAGGGTATATTTTTCGAAACTCTTGGGGGGGGGGGCGATCGCAAGAAAAAACGAGTTGTCGAGGGGGGAGATACCAGCAGCATAGACATTCCTAGTATGAGAGGCAGAATCAGAGCTATTTCCTGAACTCAAAGCTCTTGGGGGGGGGGGGGGGGCGATCGCAACAAAAACAAGTTGTCGACGAGAGGGGAGATGCCAGCAGCATACACATTCCTAGTATTAGAAGCAGAATCGGGTTTATTTTCCTGAACTCAAAGCTATGGGGGAGGGGGTTCGCACCCACCGCCCCGCTCTCTTGGATTCACCTCTGCTTCTATATTTCACTTCTCATCTTTGCTCCTAATCCACTCTGTGGACGAAATTCATGACGTTGATCTGGCACAGGATGGGAAGTGTTTTAAGTTATAAGCAAGGTCAATGCCAGAATGTGGATATAGTTTTGGACGCTGAAATAATCCGTATTAACAAATGGCGATTGTTCAAAGTTGGCGTGTTAACATGTTTTTCGTTTCTGCAAGCTACATCATTGTTTTTAGAGCATAAGTTCCTTATACTTTTTTGAAAATATTAACGGGACCTTTAATTTAAACTACCGTCGGTTTCGTTTGGTCAATTAGTTTTTGCAAAAATGCCGAAAAACGGTCAAAAATGGTTATTTTTTGCAATGTTGATAGTTATTGCAAAAATACCTTTTTAAATATTATTATTACCTTAATTTGAAGCTTTCTTAATTCTGAATCAAATAAGCTTTTGTAAAAGTTGATCGATTCATTTGTTGCCGAAATATGTTAATTTCTTAACATATCTCAGCAACAAATGAATCGATCAACTTTTAAAAAAGTTCATTCGATTCAGAATTAAGAAAGCTTCAATTTAAAGCAATAATAATATTAAATGAAGTTATTTTTGCAAGAATTATTAACATTGCAAAAACAGCCATTTTTGACGGCTGCAATAACTACTTAACCAAATGAAACCGGCGACAACATAATGGTCTCGTTAATACCTTCAAAACAGTATGACGAACTTACGTTCAAAAAATAATATTTTAGCTTGCAGAAACGAAAAAAATGTCTACGACAATTTTGAACCTCCGCTATTTGTTAATGTAAATTATTTCAGTGTCCAAAACTATATAGGCATTATCGCATTAACCCTGCCTAGCACTTCCCATCCTGTGGCAAAATAACTTCATAAAAGGGCCTATTTCTCGGCTACAGACTGAAGTATCCTGTGAACTTCAGTTATTATTAATCAGCAATTTTTTTAAAACTTGGACAGAGTATAACTGAAATAATCAGTAGGTTCACTCAACTTCACATCAATCAAAATTTCTGATGACCTAAAAATATATCGCCCTAATTATCTTGTGAAAACGGTGAGCGTTGTAACCAAAGCTGCAGCGATAGATTCAAGCTTTGTATGACGACGGGGAATTTTTTACTTTTGATCTTTATTTTATATGAAATAACGATAATTATTTGGTTATATTACACCATCCCAAAATTATCAGGTCAACAAGAATATAATTTCAATCATGTAGTGCGAAATAAAACTCATTTTTTTATGACCTTTTGCTATATTCGTCGCAGCTTTCAAGCGTTTTGCAAACTTCGAAATAAATGGTAATCCGATGGCGCCAGGTCAGGGCTGTATAGAGGATGCGACATCATGTCCCAACTAAACCTCAAGAAGTTTCTAAAGTTACTAAAGAATGCAATATCATGATGAAACACAATTCTGACAATTTTTCTTTGATTGCTTCATCCAATTTCATTAATTGTCGACACTAAACATTTGAATTGATCGTCCGGCCTCTTGAAAGCAGCTCAAAATGCATAACACCTTTGTAGTTCCACCAAATTGACAGCATGACTTTTTTTGGATGTAATTCAGCTTTAGATGTGTTTGTGCTGGTTAATCACGCTTGGACGATGATCGTTTTCGAATAATGTTACTGTAGATGATCCATTCTTCGTCACCAGTGATGATTCTTTTCAAAAAAGGGTCGTTTTCATTGTGCGTGAGATGCATATGGCAAATATTGATTCGTTGTGTTAAGGGAATGTCTTTCAATTCATCTGGAATCCCAATATCGAGCTTCTTAGCAAGTCCAAGATATTTTACGTGATCATTGTGTTCGCTCCCGAACAGAAAAATGTTCGAAAAAGGTTGTTAACTATATTTGGGAGCTGATAAAGAATTTAATTTCAGTCAAAATTGATGACAGAGATAATCTGGAAAATTTAAAATAGCCTACCTTGTAGCTGCTTCACAGATGTGGAAATTGTGATTATTTTTTCTGGACCTGAGACTCTTGATCTTTGGCAGATTTTAAGTGATTTTAAATCATTGTGTGCGCTTCCGAACAGTAAAATGTTCGAAAAAGGTGGTTAACTGTATTTGGGCGCTGATAAAGAATTTAATTTCAGCCAAAATTGATGACGGAGGTATGACAATCTCGAAAATTTAAAATGACCTACCTTGTAGCTGCTTCACTGTTGTGAAAATTGTGGTTCCTTTTCTGGAGCCGAGTCTCTTGATGTTTAGCAGTATTATAGGTATTTAATAAATAATTATTTTAATAGTTTTTTTAGCATATTTAGCCGACATAGAGAGATACTAGTGAACGTTGGTTACTCCTTGAGCGAAAAATTCTGATACGTTCGTTCTGTTATGCAATCAATACTATAAACCTCATATATATCTCTCTGTGAGCCTCAGCAGCTTTCTTTCTTTTACGGAAATAAAAAAGTAAAATATGCCGAAAATGTTCGTTTCTGCACTCCATGTTAAAATTCACTCTAAACTAACGGATACCAAACCAAATTAAACACAAGTTGCTTCTAAAGTAACCTAAATGTGACAAATGTCAAAAGAAAAAACATAAGACCTTCAAAACAATTACAAACGCTCTCTATGTATGACAATCAAAAATAATTGTGACATTATGTAGTATAACTATATTATTTTATATATATATATATATATATATATATATATATATATATATATATATATATATATATAGTTGGTTATTTTCTTGGGAATATGGTTCATTTTTATATATTGAAACTACATATATAAAGTAGTCATACTTATTGTATATATATTTTTATTTTTCAGGACGTTTGGATTCTTTCGAATCTTTTTCAACTGAGGGTTTCCGCGGATTCTACAAAAAAGTACATTTTTAATATTATTATATACGGAAAAACAGGTTAAAAACTTACCATTAAGAACAGAGATTTTTGTTTTAAACAAAAATTAATTACATCACAAACCAATTATAATCACACACTCTCGTGTATATTAACTTTTCAAAATTATTTTTAAAAGTTCAGCTAAAAATGGTTTTTAGAGAACTTTATTTTTTCCGACGGCGTTGGAATTTTTATTAAAATTTGAGTTTCACGGTTTTTATTTAGCTGAAGACTTTACTTTGAGGTTCCTCCCCTAGCAATGAACTGATATCAGCTACTAGAGTTCGCCTCCAAAGAATTTCCGCCTAACAGACGAGGTTTCCTGGCCTTTCTAGTTTTTATCTTCTTTCTTGAATCGAATTCTTGATCGTCTTATTACGACAACCAAGAACCTCTCTTCTTAAGCCGTCGTAAGCAGACCGGCCTCCCTCGTTGCATAAGCGCAAACAGCTTAGTGATCCTCTTGATGCCGAAAGGGGCGTTTCAAGAAAACCTCTAGGAAATTTAAAACTCCCTATTCACGTGTTAATCTGTTGAATTTTTTCTTCTGGAAGGGAAACTGACAACAATCTCTTGCGAGATTACCGACGATTGGCCCACCTATTGAATATTCCCCGTGCCTTTCTCTGACGTAGTGCAAGTGCTAGACTAATCAGCAACGGTAGAGAATCTCACGTTTCGCCTGAGTAAATGCTTCAAAAGACTTAGATACTCGTGTGCGCGTGTGTAAGAAATTTGAGAGATCTGTGCTCTTTAAAAGACAATCAGATTCTGCTAACGAATCGCGAAATCGGGTGCTATTTATACTTTCTCGGCACTCCGTCGGGTCCTCCGAAAGGAACCAATCAGCGCTTAGCGCGGTCTGCCAAAGCTTTATGTCTGCGCTGCCGGTTGTATCGGTGTCTATGCGCCGTTACTGCCGACAACGTGCAGTTTATTTCTCGGAATTTCAACCGTCTTTATTCGTTTATTTTATTTTTATGATTTTTTTTTAGGTTCTTGTAGATTGAATTCTATATATATATATATATATATATATATATATATATATATATATATATATATATATATATATATATATATATATATATATATATATATATATATATATATATATATATTGTTTTTAAAATAAATGAAAAAAAGTATATTATTTAACAAGGTCTAACAAAGAACGCACGTCCATGGGGTAATTATAATTCTATTTAAATTTCATTCATCACGGCGGAATGGAGTGGAATTTATTAATGGATTTTTGTAGAGATAGATACCCTACTGACTGTTTTGGTTATAATTTTACTTTGGTATAAAAGGTGCGATACAGGGGGGATAAAAGTGAGGAGCAGAAAATAGTTTACTCCATAGTCATACGAAGTTACCAGTGAAAAACCTATCCTTATTTAAAATTTTTCAGTTACTTTACTTGTATTCTTAATTAGGCATCTGATAAGATCTTGTTATCGAATTTTCTTTGCCGACTCAAAAAATCGATTGTTATTTTTGCGGGTTCATTAAAGTACCAGGATATGCCCACAAAATTTAATGTTAAAATTCGCAGAAATAAAGATAATAGCGGCCAGCATCGGTCGCGCGACCCGGGTTCTCCAACCGAGTATGTAATTACATTCAGGAAATGCCGGAGCCTTTTGTTTTGTCAAGCAATTCTTCTCTTCGATATTTGTAATAATAAAAATTGCGTCCAGATTTAGTCGCAAGAAAACATTTATAGAAGGAATTATAGATAAGCAAACTTGAGGTTTAAATATACATCAAATACTAGTACTTACTCGTCACAGCATCGCCCGCGGTGGTAATGAGGATCGGTTTTGGGAGGCCAACCCATTACGCAGCAATAATTAACATACTTTTTTCCGTATTATTCTTCTGTTTATGATATCAATGTGAAATAAATTTTGTACTGTTGCGGTTAATAAGGCCGATTTTACCAAGAGATGGTGTCACTAAAACATTTGTTGGTACATGCTAATGACATCTATGACGTTACGAAAGGTAAATATACGCCATTAAAAGCCAGTTTGTTATCAGTTGTCATTGTGCATAAAATATTGTTCTTTACAGATTCGAAAATGTCGAACTTTGTACCATGAAAAGGCATTTTGCGAGGAAGGAAGTTTAATAACCTTCTTTCATTTAAAGAAAACAACTGCTGAATGTTATCGATTGTCGGTTAAAGCTTATGGTAAGAATATTTTAACCTAAAAAACTTGTGAATAGTGGTTTAAAGGCTTCAAAAGTAGTGATTTTGATGTAGAAGACAAGGAACGTCCAGGTCAATCGAAAAAGTTTGAAGATGCAGATTTGCAAGAATTATTCAATGAAGACTCAACTCAAACGTTGAAACAATTGGCAGCAGCATTGCATGTTTCCCAATCCACTATTTTGGAACGCTTACACACATTGGACAAAATCCAAAAAGAAAAATGGGTTCCTTATAAAATGAAGAAAAGAGACAATGACAGGCGAATAACCACTTGTGAAATTTTGCTTACTAGATAGAAAAAAGTTTTTGCATCGAGTTGTAACCGGTGATCAAAAGTGGGCCTATTTTGACTTGAAGCGCAAAAAACATAGGTAGATCCAGGTCAGTATTCAATATCACAACCAGTGCCTCCTATACATACATGGAAAGAAGGTTTTGGTGTATTTTTGGTCGAATGATAAGGGAGCTGTGTATTACGAACTGCTAAAATCTGATGAAACAATCATTGGCGATCGATATCGACAACAATTGATAAAATTAAACCGAGCATTGAAGGAAAAACGACCAATATATGCTGAAATACACATTATTTTTCAACACGAGAATATTCGCTCTCAAATTGCAAAATGTGTAACAAACTATTTGGAAAACGTTAAAAAACACGTCCTATCCCACCCGCCGTATTCATCAAAGTACTATTTATTTCGATCAATGTGGCACGGACTTTCAGAACAATACTTACATTCCTACGAAAAAGTGAAAAATTGGCTTGATGAATGGTTGGCGTAACATCTGATTTTGGTTTTCGAACGGGACATACTCTCCAAGAAACGTCGATTAAGGAATGAAGATCAACAGTAAATTTGACATTAAAATACAATACTCTAATGAGTTGTGTATGGAAATTGAAAGCTACAAACACCAATCGTGACAAAAATACTATCAGGATACCAACTTTATCATCACATTAAAAACAATCAGTAGTGATATTTTGTTATGTTTTCTACTCTGATCCATTAATTTGTTAAAATCTAAAAATTAAGTTTTTTTTTTCGTTTTTTGCTTATAAAATCAAAACGAATGAAGCAACCTCGATGAATTGTAAAGAATAAAAATACCAACAAAATGAGCCCTAGATCGACTCAATCGGATCATTAGTAAAGGAAAAACCGAAAAATTAGGCGCTTTTTCGAAAATTCATATCTCCGTCAGCTTTTAAGTGGTAGCGTTGGCCCTTTGCGAAAGAATAGTAACTTGTATGTGCTTTAGGCGTGCCCAAATGATGCGCTGTAGGTTCATTAGTTTTTGAACAATGGCCATTTGAAATTTCTAGTGAGATTGCCCCCTTCCCAAAAAAAAAGCTTCGAATTCAGGAATTTAGACGCGACTCTCCTTCTTACACTAGGAATATGAATGCTGTTGGCATCCCCCCCCCCCACAGGCGACAACTTGCGTTCGCCTTCCTCTCAAGAACTTTTAATTCAGAAAAATAGAACCGACCGTGTCTCTTACCTAGGAATGTGATTGTTGCTGGCATCTCCCCCTTGGCGAAATCTCGCTTTCGCTTGTGATCGCCCCCCCCCCCCAAGAGCTTCAAATTAAGAACTGTTGGCGACCTGTTCCCCCCGTCACAACTTGCTTTTACTTGCCATGCTGTATTTTTCGAATATCACCGCTCCCCCCACCAAAGAGAGAGGCTTGATCCGCCCCTGCATCCATTACACATCGAGGTATGCTGAAAGTGCCACATGTATCGGAAATGTGAGGCATAACCTCATTTTTATCTTTTAAGTTGTTAATGTTAAAGTTGAATGTTTATAATATTATTGATATTCACATTGTTGTAACCGTTTTAATTATAATTTGGGATGGACGTTTTAACTATATACTTGATTTGTACTGTGTAAAGGCTGCGCTGGCGTTGGAGACTGTTCTTCAAATGGCAAGGTTGGAGTGTACCCTTTGACGAGGTCTGATCCCTGAGTATGGTCTAAATAAGATTGAAAGCGCTTGTCCGATAATTCAAAAAATATACACTGAAATACACAATATCTCTCTTTTTCTTTTAAGCTTATTACCTCACGCAAACAACACATAATGGCTAAATAATTTTTCTTATTAGCCGTTTGGCCCTTCGGAAGGAATTTTTGATGAATCAGAACTTTATAATTGTAGAAAATAATGAAACTTTGATTTTTGAGTTTCTTTGACGTCCCTTTTTGGTCTTTATTCTTCAAATCCGTTCCGATGATTGTTACGCCGTAATGATACGTTTGAAGAAGTTTGGGTCGCTAGCTATGTTAAAAATCATTTCGGAAGCGACAAACATTCCATGCTATTTTGGAAGAAAATCCACACCACCCGAGAAATGCACATAAAAAAAATATTTATTAGACTTCAAAAGTTTATTTTTAAAAATGGCAAATTTACGATGTTAAAAGGTAAATATAATTCCGCACTTTTGGGCATCCGCACTACAACACGTTCAGTTGATTATCGATAAGACCGAACTTCGAAAATCTTGTTTTCACACTTTGGAGCTCATTATACTAAATAAAAAATACAAAACGCAAATAAAAAAGTCACTTATAGTACTATAAATCCATCTAAATCGAACACAACTCCCAAGGCAGAAACCACAAAACAGTAAAATGGCGATGTACCGGTATAGTTCTTTTACGAATGACACTAGCAAACCAATGGATTGATAACAAGAAATCAGTTGTGCGCATACAAATAATTGTGGAGTTTTCAAAAATACGACTGTATTCAACAACCTAAAGTGTCGGGATCCATTATGGAGATCAGTAGAAGGGATTCATTTCATGACCAAGTTTTCGATCAAGCTCACATAGCATTAAGTTTCTAGTTGCCTATATGTTATTCTCCTTTCAAGCAGAGAAAAAGAAAGCAATATATAAAAACAGTTTTTATCCCGCAAATACAACCCTGGTCCTCTCTCCATACTCGTCTTGTCCACCTCATGGTCTCGTCAGTGGAACTTTATCCGTCCGAGAGCAACATTCGCAGGAAGCAACTGGTATATAAAATATAAATTCCGATACATGTCGGCAGGATATTAAAAAGCTCCCGACTTTGATGTTAGACTGAAAAATATCGCCAGTCTAAAGTAATTTTCTGGTTTCCGAGATTTCCAACTTACGTGATAGTTCTCTAAACAAAATACGATGGTTTTCGACAGACGCGGACACAGCATTTCACTGAAGGAGGAGGGGTGGGGGCAATTTATGTTCGATGTTACCTATTTTCCAAAAAATTTGTTCTAAAAATCATACAGTCCTTTAGATTTGCTTCGATGCCTTCACGGTCTTCGGCGAACGCCTTGTCACTCAAAAACTTTTGTACGCGATGTACAATACTCCGGATTGGTCTTATTTAACATTTTCAACGTTTGGGTAAAATTAGTTTTGTTCAGAATATCAAATTTAGTATAAATTGTTGCTCACTTAACTTCGGCATAATAAAAATCCCCACGAAACACAAAACAACATCCAATCAAAACCACTGTAACTTATTCATCAACAGCACCAACTTAAAAAACACAAGGAATGCGATTTTTTAGTACAAAATTCAAACAATAATGTATTGCTCTAATCAAAATATGATATTTGATCATAGTTAAATGGCGTGTTTATGCCTAATGTCAAAGTTCCTAACAAAGCTCTCTAAAAAACTTACTTTTTCCCATTAACGTGTGTACATGGTTTCTACCTCTTTTAAGTCATCCAACTGATTGCAAGTTTCGAGAATGGGGCGATACACTGTGTAAAAGAACATATACTGTTAGGTTCAAAATTGTACCAGACCATATTTAGTTAGTTACCCGAATTTAAGGACCTCAGGTAACTTCATATTAAGGCCACTGATCTATAGAAGCACAGGTGGAAAGTATATGGGATAAAATACATTTAAAGCAGGTAAAAAATCTGAAAATAGGAATGATGCAGGTAAAGTTTACCCTAGCAAAAAAATTGTATTGGTTAAGAAATAAATAATTCTACTATTAACAGCGGCGCCCATATAGATATTCAAATATTTTGGATTTGTAAAAAAAAAGCATTTCCCACAGAATTACTAAGTTTAGGTTTCAAAAATGCTTGTCTCGCAAGGGGCAGTAACAATATTCTAATTTTATTTTCCCATTTTAAATGTTATTTTTGTACTGAATCGCAACTTTTATGATACTTTAGAAGAGTAAAATAAAAACAAAAATTAATTCTTTTAGATTTCCGATATAGTAAAATCTATTGTTTTAATCTTTTTAAAAGTTAATATATTATTTCCTTAATAAATGTTGGGAATTTCATGCTGGTCATTACGTCAATACATATAAGCTATTTATATTCTGCACAGTAAATTATGTTTCAAAATGTATACAACAGACGAAAATTATCTTTGTTTATGTAAAAGAAGGATAATAAATCTAGATGAAGTTGTTTTAGGAGGCTATTTGAAAAGTAAGCTAGGATTTAATTAATTCTAAGGCAAGAACTGATAAGAATGTATGACTAAAAGGTTTAATTTTCAAAATTCATTGTTTCCAAGGTTTTTTTGCTATACTTTTATCTCTTATCAACTACTATATAAAAAGAAAAATCATGCCATTAAATTCGGTGAAGTATATTAACATAGTAGAACTAAAATAACCAGTAGATTCAATAGGCCTCGCGATAGCTTCGAGTCTGGTGTAATGATATTCTGAATTTTATACTTTTGATAGTTTTGCATTTTATTTTAAGAAAGAAAGCACAAGGAAAATTTTTGCATATCTCTTAATAGAGTGATGGTAAAAATCGCCGGTTTTTGATCAAGTAAATTTCAAAGTTATTTCTACCTCAAAAAAAGTACATAAATATTAATCGAAAAAAAAAAATTACGTTGAGGTTTTATTGCTGATTATTGGGAGTTCAGATATTGAGCGGACATAAACACAGACAGCTAGAGTTCAAAGCCTATTCAATAATCTCGCTTAGCGGCTATGTGGGTTTAGAATTTTAGGTTTATTGAGTTTAATAGACCTTCGCTCACCTGTTTACTGTGATGAACTCTTTTTAGGTTAAAAAAACGTGGAGGCTTATTCACTTAACGGAAGTATTTGATCCATTCTCAGCTTATTGTGAGAAGTAGTTTCTGAGAATCAACAAGCATAAATCACTTTACCTTAGGTTGAAATTGACTGATTTTAACGATTTTCAAAACTTTTTTGAGGTTAAAAAGGAATTTGACTTTATTTAGTCCATGTATGTACAGGGTGTCTCATTTTCGACACTGTAAGGGGTTATTGGAGTTATTATCAAAGATGAAGTATTGCAGTTTTCATTTTAGTGTCCTACTTTTTAACGAAATGAAAAAATTTGTTATGGCTCTCTTAGTTTCTAATCTACAGGATGATTTTAAAAATCTTCGTTTTTTAGGCTCATCTCGTATTTCCGTAATGCGTTAATTTATCAAAAAGGTAAAAACTGACACATAGTTTTCTACGTAGTGTCGCATTCAAAAAAGTTTAATTTTTGAGATATTAACCAAACTTATAATTTTTTTAAATAGGACACATTGTATATTATTTTAGATATTGATTAAATATAATTTAGACTTTTCAAAAATATGTAATGTGTTTATTTTATTTTGGAAAACAAGGTCAAAATTCGATATTTTTAATAATTTACTTTATTTGTAGGTCATGGCCAATTTATAAGAAACAAATGCGAAATTTTGACAATAATAATTATACCAAAGATTAGACACTTTAAACGTTAATTTTAATGTTTTTCTATATTTTTAATTGTAAACAATTATTATTACATTTTTTACTTTAAACAATACTGTCATTATAAAACCAGCATATTGAAATCTGAATGCAAAGAAATAAGAACAACATTATTTCATAAAATTAAAGTAACAAAAATAAAAAGAAACTTTGAAACTAACAACAACCAAGAGTTTTTTTAAAGATGGTTTTCAAATTGACGGCCGTTTTCTCGAATGCAATATCGGCACAGTTTTGTTATTCTTCTAATTGCATTTAAAAGAATCATAGGTCTATTATGAAGAGTTTGGAAGGTCAAACCAATTGTCTCACGAACTTCCGCTATAGATTCACGTCGTGTCATACACTTGATTTTGCATAAAACTCCATAAAAAAAATCCAAAACGGAAAGGTCGGGAGATCGTGGGGGCTATCTCACTGGCCCATTGGTACCTATCCATCTCTAAGGAAAGTTATTGTTCAGAAATGGTTTTAACAGTCCAAAATATGGCTCGGGGCACCATCTTGTTCGAGATAAAAGGAATTGAAATGAGCCAATGGAGCATTTTCAAGCAATTCTGTAATAATTTCCTCAAGGATCTTTAGGTATCTACATGCTGTGAGACTCCCTTCATACATCCTGTAGGCTATGCGTTGGCCCAAAACAAAACACGAGACACCAACCCCGAAGCGCCCTTGTTGTGCCCTTTCGAAAGTTAAATAGTGATTTTCTGCAGACCAATGCCTCGTGTCGTGACGATTAAAAACTGCAGTACTTGAAAAATAACATTCGTCAGACCAGATGACAAATCTGCCAAAAGATTCCTTTGTGCGGATTTGTTCTAAATACCATTGACAAAACGTTACTCGACGCTTATCATCTCCGGGGTATAAATATTGCACTATTTTAAATTTATATGGATGGTATTTATACTTTTTCAAAATTCATTCAGCGTCTGATTTGGCTACACCAACTTCCTCCTTTATTTTTCTACAGAATGATGAAGTTATTGCTGCTGCGTAAAATAACACATTTGTTTCTTTTCTCTCCCTGTCTTCTTTGACGTATGTTTTGGGACGCGACAGAATAAAAAATCCAAGTTCAACTATATTTCTTTTTAAATGAGCAAATATGTCTAGAAAGAGTTGCTTTCTTTCTAATACCTAACAAGAACAAAAACGATCGCCAGATATGAGAAGTTATCCTAATGAAAATGCTTTAAATACATTACCTATTGCAATATAATTCAGAAGCTTCTTGGGGACTTTCATTGCTTTATATAAAACATACTAACATATCATACTTTTCATAATTATCATAAACGACCATTGTAAATGCAAAATAAATAAAAAGTAAAATAAAAACACCTATGTAACAAAAAGTTTTCATAAATAATAATAAACTGACAATACTGTGAAGTTTTGAACATCTGCATTTTGTTTCTTATAAATTGGCCATGGCCTACTGTTACCAATAAAGTAAATTATTGAAAATATCGAATTCTGCCTTGTTTATCAAAATAAAATAAACACATTACATATTTTTGAAAAGCCTAAATTATACTTAATCAATATCTAAAATACTATACAGGATGTCCTATTTAAAAAATCATAAGTGTGGTTAACATTTCAAAAATTAAACTTAACTCTATAAAAATTTGTTTTTACCTTTCTAATAAATTAACGCATAACGGAAATACGAGATGTAACTAAAAAACGAAGATTTTCAAAATCACCCTGTAGATTAAAAACTGAGAGAGCCATGACAAATTTGACCCCGGAATCTTTCGTTTCGTTAAACCGTAGGGCACTAAAATGAAAACCGTAATATTCTATCTTTGATAATAAATCCAATACACCCTAAAAGTGTCGAAAATGGGACACCCCGTACTGAATTCTAATCAGCAACAGAACATTGTGATAAATATTTTACGAGAATTGACAAGACTGAATCAAGAAGTAATTTACGATAAGTTGATTATCATCGAATTTTCGCATTCTTCATCCATTTTTTGAGGTTAGAACGAGACCGAGACGTAGTGAAGCAATTTAAATCTCAGATTCTAGGTCAGTGTTGTGGTTTTCATACAACTCTAGGTCAAAAAATATTTTTTGGTGGAGCTGGGTCATTTAATTTTTTGTTTTTTTGAAATTTATTACCCATTTTTCAGGTTATGAAAAACTGGAATCTGATGAAATAATATATATACTTCAAAATCAGCATCAGTGCATTGGTTTATGGATCAAAAAACGGTCTTTTGTACAATCACTCGTTGATGTAAATTGTTTTTAAGTCACAGCTCTCATTACTAACGTATAAAATCAATTACATTCGAATTTAAATAAAATGGTGCACTTTTGCCAATAAACAAAAAAAAAATAGATTTTTTTAGATAGTGGTAAAGCTGAAAAAATTTCAAATAGAGCATCGACAACCAAACCTCTGAAGTAAGAAGAAATATCTCAAAATACACCTATTTTGAAGAAAAAAAATGGCTAATTGTGGCGAAAACCAGACAACATTTACTACAAATCGTCCAATCATGAATCAAATGGGTTAAAATGAGTGAAAAATATACCTAAACATAGACGGGAACCGCGCACCGAAAAAAAAAAACGAGTGAAGAGAATACTATTCCAGCAGCGGGGATCTGTATATACATAGAGTAATGGAAAGGGAAAAAATATATTGAAATAGCTTCAGTGGTTACCGCGAAAAATAAGTTTAATGATGAATAATAAGCAAGTGGCACGCTTCATGATCTTTTTTCGGCATATCCTCAGAGTTCCCTTTACAACATACTGAAGGCTGCATTAAAGGATCTCGCTTCCATAAATAAATTATTTAAAAAAATCTCATCCAATTATTAGCCTCCTTTTCAGAATTTAGTTAAAAATAATCCTAAAAACAAACTACTGATATAAGTAATCCGTTTACTATGAACTTTTACATAACAGAGTTTACTTTTGCCAAATAGAATAATAAATATATTACCTTATAAAATATGGAAAATTACTACTTTTCTAGGTATTTTTATTTCTATTATGTAGCAATTAAGACAGCCGAAATGATGTTCACATCAGAAACTTTTTGTGATTCTTCAATATAAAAAAATGATTTTACAATGACATTTCGTGTAATTTTTTAGGATAATAAATAAAAATTAAAGAAGTAAAAAAATTATTACCTGCACGGTCAGACCGTGCTTAAAATTATTTACCTGCACGGACCGACCTAGATCTAATAAAAAAAAAATAGGATATGATGCCTTATCCAGAAAAACTTAAACCAGCACTAAAAGTAATAACCATAAGTTTTCACTCTTTTCCTAAAAAAAAATATAGAACTAACAAAATACCAGGTAACTATTAGGCTGTCAAGCTCATGAAGATCATATACAGGGTGGCGCAATAATGTGGCGAAGTACTCTATCTCCCTTTCTTCCCAAAAATTTTTTTTTAATAATAATTGTATAATATGAAAATTTCTACAATCTAAAAATATTTTCAATTACACATGCTGCTTCATGACAGCGTGGTGGTAAAAAAATAGTTATTTAATGGGATACCCTGTATATCCTTGCATATTTGGATTCCCCCCCCAAAACTATTCATATCATAGCCTATTTTTTCAAAAATTTCACCAAATTTTGAAAAAAAAAATGGTCCTCTATAATCTATTATAGCTTTCAACTTACAGCAGTTATAGTATACAAAATTGACACTGAGAAAGGTAAATATACTATTGAAGGTCTAAACAATTATCTCATATAGGGTGTTTACCAAAATTTTGCTCATTAGATGAAATGTAAAGTAATTTTTCTTTGATTTTTTAAATGGAACACCCTGTATTTAACTACTATCTCATGTAGAGTTATGTTACTCCATCACTTTTCATAAAATCTTTCTATACCTATCAGCGCTAGTTTTTAGAAGTAAACGCCAAAGTAATATCTATCGTTTGTCTATTACTAGAAAAGAGTATTGTTGAAAAATTTCTATGAAATATTTAAGTTTTAAAATTAAATAATTGATTTGATTCTAATACTGAACTAAATACAGATTGTATAAATTGTTCTCTCTAAAATATGTTAAAACTTATATTATTGCTATTATTGATCTAGTAAATGAAAATGGCAATCATTTAAAAAGATAAGTTTAGTTATTTACTTATATAGAAAACAAATCGTTAAAGAATAAATCTAAAAATTACTCTACATCAAATTAAGATAAATTTTAAAGTACTAATTAAACTTAAAGTAGTTAATTAAACAAATACTACTTAATTAGTTGTTTAAAATGTCCTCCACCTTCTTGATTACACAGTTCAATACGTTTCCCAAATTCACTACGCAAATTGAGACACATTTCAATATTAATATCTTGAAAACAATTTCTTATTCTGACCCTCACTTCTTTCTTTGTTGTAGGCGATTTTTTTAAATTGTTCTTTAACAAACCCCCATATTCTCAAGTCCATGGTTAAATCTGTAGATTTAGCAGGCCACAAAACAGGTCCTCCCCTTCCAATCCAACGATCTGGGTATGTGGCATTTAAAAAAGTTATGATTGGAACTGTATGATATACTGGGGCACCATCACGAAAAAACCACATTTCTTCTCAAGTTTCATTTGGTACTTAAGCCAATGGGTCAGGTAAATGGGTTTGAAAAAAATCTAAATATACTTCCCCTGTTACTCTTGGCTCAAAAATGTATGGTCCATGATCACCGACAATATCTCCCCAAATATTTATGAACCACCTAGTTTGGGAATTGTATCATACAAAATGTGGACTTTCTGATGCATAATGGAAATTTTGTCTGTTAACACTTCCGTTTATATGAATATTCAGTTTTGAGTCCACAGACGAAACTCCAATTTTCTACAATAATCTTCAGGGAACAATTCTTGAAATAACTGAATGTGATAGGGGTGCATTTTATAAGCATAAAGTCATTCGGTCAGCATCAACCTGTCGTCAAATTTTTGAAAAATAAGGGAGACAGGGTACTTTGTCACACTACGGCGCCACCCTGTATATGAGGATATCGCGCCTCCATTTTTACAGGCGGTTGGACCGTACAGGTACAAAATTTGTGAGCATCGTCGGATTGTGAAAGAAACTTTGAAAAATAAAACTATACAAAAGCAATAATAAGCCTGTTCGAAGAAAACTCACAAACCAGTCAGCACCACTTAAAATTTACAAAAACAGTTAGATGACAGTTTGCCAACCGTTATCAGATATTGTGATTGACGATAACGGATTGTTCTGCGAACGGACCTAATATTACAATTGATTTCGGATCCAATTATCAACAGATCGATGTTTCAAAGCATACTTTTATGTTCGGTAACAATAACATGCTCTCCAAAATTTTATACAATCCATTCATTACTTCAGTACCCGAGATATTGTAAATTGGTTACAAAAAGCCAAATATACACAATAAATAAAAAAAAAATAGTGAGAGGGTTTTATTTAAAAAGGTATTAAAAATTGAGGTATTTTTCTTTTTTTTTTCAGCAGTTGGTCACTAAAAATCCTTTTTTAAAGGTCTTGAAGACGTAAAGTCTGAAATAAATTCATTATTTAAAAAACGCTAGGTTTTTTGAAAAATCGTTTGGACACGTGGAATTTGTTTTTCCTTTCCAATATATTATATCATAGAGTGTATATTTCTGTACACTTTTAGACTCCCTGCAAAATTCTGAACATTTTTTCTATTACATGTGTTATCTAAATGTAACTTTTTTCGATTTATCAACAGTTATAACTCGAAATGAAATATAATTATTGACAAACATCATATATTCAAGGACCTATTCCTTTGTCACATTTTTTGTTTTGTCAGCAGAAGTTCACGCCTTTCTTAATGATGTTTTTGAAAACAGGTGGATTGGAAGAGTTGTCTGTTGAGTTGTCGCCAGGATCTCTAGACTTAAATCCTACGGACTTGTTTTTATGAAGTTACCTTAAAGGTAAAGTTTTCCTAACTAAGCCAACTGACATGGAAGACTTAAAGAATCGAGTGATTCAAGAAATACAGTTAATAACTACAGAAATATTCAGACCAAATTTATAAATCGCTCAGGTTATTGTTAACTAACCAGTGGAAGGAATTTTCAATATTAAGGTAGTTCACTCGTGAAACGGCTTTTCTTAGGAATGTGGTCGAATTTGAATATATAGTTTACAAAAGTATCTTATTTAATTAAAAAAAAAACGAAATTTTTTAATCGTCTGTGAGACGAAATATTAACAATTAAAATACGCATAATTAGCATGCTGGAGGTCACTACATGTAACAAAATGCCAATACATTTTTGAATATCCCAAAAACGGTTTTTACCATATTTTTTAAAAACGAATTCAACGTAGATCCAAAAATTATGAATTTTTTTGGAAAAAAACCATGAATTTCTTGACCGTTTTGTTTAGAAAATACAGATTTTTTAAATAAAAATAATTTGAAAACATCTGACGCGTAGTGGGGTACAGTGATCACAACTTGGCAACGCGCGATAATTCAAACTTAAGTTAGTTCTTCCGAATGAGACATTTTTTAAAATATATTTCTCGATATCTTTATTTATTTTCTCAATGTGTTGGGATGTCAACATAACAAACTCTATAGGTATGAGACTCACACTATATGAACGTTACTATACACACGTCTTCTCTATAGACCATTCAATAGACATTTGCGGCGCTGCCAGATTTATTATATTTACAGTTATTACTGTGAAAGTTAACGTGTGTTGGGTACAGTCTCGTACAAAAACAAAATTCTTTAGGCCTGAGAATCTTTAACTTTTGTACTTACTTAAAGGCTATACTTTTGTCTACGACTGTCGCGAGTGAACGATCTTAAATAAAATGATACTACGTGATTTCGAGTTTCAATTGCCGATAAATCAAAAAACAGTTACATATAGATATGGGGAATGTAATAGAAAAAATGGGCAGGGAGTCTAACAGTATATAATGAACTGAGAGTTTATTTAACAATTAAAGTCGATTATAGTCACCTACATATATATATATATATATATATATATATATATATATATATATATATATATATATATATATATATATATATATATATATATATATATATATGAATGAAATATTTTGCTTAAGGTTCTGAATTGGCTGTTGCAGTCGGATAGTTTGACTGAAATCGTTACAGCAAAACTCAAGATGGCGCTTACAAAATGGCAGTTAAAAATTCATATTGTGCGATTTCCCCTAAAATTAAAAAGGGGACGAGGCTGTTGAAGTCGCAGATTATTAGTCTAAAATATAGATTTTTTAAGTATGGCTGACTAAAATTGTGAAATTTTCCGGTTTCGTTCAAAACTAATAATGAGAACGAATTAAATTTTCTTAAAATTCGATACAGTGGGCTTCAAATACATTTTTTGAATTCTCTTAAAATTGACTTTAAGGGGTTTCGAGGGTACCTAAAAGACGAATCGACAATTAATTTATAAAAATTCAATATGGAGCACTAAAATCTGCCTGGTCAAATTTTTTTCAAAACAGATGTTTGGGGAGTTCTAAGGATCGAAATAATTTTAGATGTTCAACTGAATGTGGTTTACTAAATAAAATTTTAAAAATGATAAATATTTTTATGAATTTTTATCTGTAATTGAAATTTTTGAAGTCTGGGCCAAATGAATCGTCATTCCCATATACGGTAATAATTAATTTGTGATTATTTTTTGGGCAATTAAGAATTTGATGACACTGCGATGCTCCAATTTCGCACAACCCTTTTTTTGTTATAAAACGCTTCATAAAATACAAAATAATGAATAAATCAAAGTCAAATTTGACACACGAGTAGAACCAGGTTGTCTCTATTGAACTTAAATACGCAACGCACAGTCAATTGTTTTTTTTATCAAGGGTAGGTAGATATTTTATCTAGAATCTCTCATACTTAATTAATACCCTGTGAACGGGATAAAAAATACATCTATATATTATATTATAGTCTTAGTTGCGTTTTTTATTAAAATATTATACAAATGAAGATACAAGAATGAAAACATTCTAATTTTAAAATAAACAGTACTGATAATAAGTTCAAAGGCAGTTTTCGTTCTATTCGAATATATACATACTATAAAGATACAGATATACAGAAAAAAAATAATATTGCACTTCCTTATTCATATTTTTACACATACAACAGTTTATAAAAAAAAAGCAAAATAATTTTCCCTTATACAGACGAGAATTACATTTTATAAATTATACCTATTATTAAATACTATTTAAAGCCTTTTTACACAATATCACAATAAAAAATGTAGAGACCGGTCAAAGAGGGTTTACCTGGCATTTATTGTAGATATCTTGGGATCTGTTATTTTTAATTTCTTCTACCTGCTAACAAAACCTCATAGTTTCGACATTCAAGACTGAGTTGTCTAACGGCAGTTGCATAGGCACGTTGTAGTTCGAGAAGGCTCTAAAAATTAATTTTAAAATTTACTATTTCCCTTTTCAGCACAGCGGTAAAAGTAGAAATTATGTACATTTTATATTTATTATTTGATAAAGCAACAGAGCTGTAAAAAAATCATGATTTTAAACACGATTTTTCGTAACAGATTAAAAAAAAACATGTAACACATAGAAGCAGCGTCGTAGCCAGGGTCTTTGACGCCCAAGGCGAAATTCCGATATTGCACCGTTTTAAAGATGAATATTCTTAATAAAATGCCCATTATTACTTATAATTTATTTATTAAACATAGCATGTAAACGGCATGTCAATCCAATACAATCAAGGTATATTATAATCGTATTAGATAGGACTTGATCAATGCTTATGATTTATATTATCTATAACATTATTTTTCTAGATTTCTTGATTGCCATTTTATCAATTATTTGGCTTCTGGCCAATTTGTGACCATAACTAATCTTTAATTAATATTAGTTTACTAAACGGTCATTCACAACTGGCTAATGTCATAGCCAACGTCTGCGCCAAACGTAGCGCTATCCCTATATTTGGATAACTAGACACTAGCCAATATTCTTCATAAAAGTTCAGAAGTGTTTAAACTTTGTAAAATTGGCAGTAAGGAATTGGCTTGGTGTTAGAAGCTTTCAGTTTCGATTCACAACTCATTAGAGTTTAAGTCATCTTTGCATTTTAATGCGAAATCTGCTGCTGATATTCTTAATTCCTCAATCGTCGTTTCCTGGAAGGAATGCCGTTAAGAAACCAAAATCAGATACTACACTTGACAGACTTTCCAACATTCATGTAATATGTTAAGTTAACATCTTTATGGTAAAGTTCCATTTTCAAATTTTGAAGAGGAATTAACGTAGTATTAGCGACTTTGGCTTTTTCATCGAACATTACCTTGGCCTTCCTTCCGAGTTTTTCAGGAAGTTCTGGTTCTATCCAAAGTCCAATAGACAGTTTCTTTGCTGATTCTAAACATTTATCAATTTGATTTTTTTTGGAAATCATTAAAAAATTGCTAAAGGCCCTCTAAAGGTTTCGAAGCAACTTCTACAGACGGGATTTGATTTTGCAAAATTCGGTTAATATGGTTAATATTTTTGAGTATACGGTCCCCACACACTCAGAAAGCAAATAAATTCAAATTCTATTATTTTGAATAGGCTCTTTGCCAAAAACACAAACTCTGAGGTAAAGGTTTTCTCACTCGTTCCCTTTGCTATAGAATATAATATTTTAATCACTTTTGGAAATTGGGTGTACAAAGAATGAACTGCATTATACTTTGATGACCAAATGGTTTCAGGTGAACTTCAAATTTGGCAAAGCTTTCCAGCAAGTAGTTAAATATTGTCTGCAGTGTATCAAAGAACGTAGTCATTTCCGGCGATACACAAGTATAAACTCCAAAATAGATTAAAGAATGAGAAGTACATGGTAGAAATCTGGTTTGAGAGATTCGAGCTTGAATACTCCGATATTTACCAACTATATCAAGACCGTTGTCGTACAACTGTCCCCTACAAAAGTTTCAAGTCATCTTTGCTTATTTTGTATATAATCTCTTCTGCAAGTCCGCTTCCTGTTTTTCCTCCTGTACGTATAAAAAAAGAAGAACCTGAAGCTACAGTATTCGCTACGGCATAGGTTAATATCCCACCCCCATTCATGGAAGAGACCATTAGAGCCATTAAGAAGCTCAAAAATAACAAAATGGCAGGTCGAGATAATATCTTGGCAGAAAGTTTGAAACATGGAGGGAACGATCTAATCACACAAATACATAACCTCGTGAAACAAATTTGGAATCAAGAAATCATTCCTGATGAATGGAAAGAAGGGGTAATAATTCAACTCCACAAAAAAAGGGACCAAATGCAATGTAAAAATTACCGAGGTATTGCTTTACTAAGCCACGCCTATAAATTATTCTCCAGCATTCTCCTTCAACGCCTCTCTCCGTATACCGATGAGATTATCGGAGACTACCAATGTGGCTTTCGAAGCGGAAGATCAACAGTTCACTATCCGACAGATGCTAGAGAAATGTTGGGAATTTAACAAAAACTTACATACCTTGTTCATTGATTTCGAGCAAGCATATGACAGTGTTATTAGGATAAGGTTGTGGGAAGCTATAGAAGAATTTGGAATCTCGCACAAGCTGATTAGACTGTGTAGAGCGTGCCTGGAGGGGGCAAAAAGCTGTGTCAAAATTGAAGGAGAGTGTAGCCAAACATTTTCTATCAACAGAGGATTAAAACAGGGAGATGCTTTGTCGCCAGTACTGTTTAACCTTGTACTGGAGAAAGCCGTAAGAATAGTATCAGTTGACGCGGAGGTTTTTGGGCCAAGTGGCCCTAAACTTATTTTGACCTACGCGGATGATATGGGCGCGATAGGAGAAAGCACAGTCAGTGTGAAGGAAAACTTCATAAAGATAGAAAAAGAAGTTCAGAGAATAGGGCTCCGAATAAATGAAGGAAAGACCAAATACATGCATGTCTCCCGCAACCCCGCCCGAGACAGAATCAGGCAGAACGTCACCATGGATGACTATAATTTTGAGCATGTGCGAGTTTTCAAGTACCTGGGCGCAGTGATAACGGCAAACAATAATATGCAGGAAGAGGTTAAACAGCGCATCATATAAGCAAATAAATGTACATTTGCGATACAAACCTTGCTTAAGTCAAAATTTATCACTAGAAAGGCAAAAACCGAAATTTATCGAACAATAATACGACCAGTAGCAATCTACGCCAGTGAAACATGGACCCTGACAGTCCACGATACGGAGCTGCTAAGAAGGTTTGAGAGAAAAATTCTGCGCATAATATATGGCCCATACCGAGACCTTGAAACAGGCCGTCACAGAATGAGAAGCAACATGGAGCTTGCACAAATATATCAAAGCAGGTCATATAGAAAGGAGTCAAAACGATCGACTAATAAAACGGGTATGGGAGGAAGCATCACAAGGAAAAAGACCACTGGGAAGATCTAGGCTTAGATGGAGAGATAACATCCACAAGGATCTAGCTATCCTTGAAGTTGACCAGCGAGAATGGAGGGAGCTGACACAAGACCGTTCTAGGTGGAGGCAGATAGTCGAGGCAGCCAAGACCCACCCTGGGTTGTAGTGCTACGGAGTCAGTCAGTCATGTATAAAATCACTGAAACTTTCTTGAACAGTGCATTTTTCGTAAGGAATTTCTATATAACACAATTTTCGTCACTTGCTATTGATGGTTAATATCGGGGGTCCAATCAAATGAGAGACTGTAATATTCTACTTTAAAATAGCTTAAATAATTTCGTTTCAAACAGCTGAACCCAATAGTGAAACCAATTCGTTTTGAATAATTGGGGATAAATATGAAGTAGATCCTTTCGTAATGAAAGATACATGTGCAACAACTTGTTAATTATATTTGCTAAGTAATTCCAATGTACTACTAAATACTAAACAGTCCGAACACTAACTTATTATAAATTTTTGAAGTTAGGAGAAAAATAACTTTCATTCTAGCCGAGAATATACAAGGTGTTTCTTTTAAAAAACATAAAATATCTTTTGTTTCTCAACGCTACGATACGACACTGTTTATTTAGAATGGAAAAAATCCTACAACTTTCGTATGTAAAGTTTTTCCATATTTTATAATAAAGCGTCTAGGTATCGTACTAAATATAAAAAAAAACTGTACGCCAGCTGGGCAGTGTTTTATTTGAAAAAATTAGAAAAAAGTTGTTTTAAAAATTGTAAATTAAGTTTGGGCCCCCTGTATACAAGAAAATTTTTAAAATTTCATCAAAATATGTTTAAACCCTCTGCAATAGAGTTTTTATACAATTTTATTACATTTTCTCTTGTGAAAATTTTAAAAGGAAGCGATATAAATTAGAAAACTTTTTATTAAAAAAGTAATACCTTTAAAGATCTTGAAATGCCAAATATTTTAAGAAATAATTAAGAACTTCAGAGAGGTTCAAATATACACAAATATACAGAGTGTTTTATTTCAAATTAAAACAAGTTAAACTCAACTCCGCAAAAATTTTTAGGGCACCTTGTACGTAAAAAAATATTTTGATGGAATGCGCCTTTGTTAAATGTTTAAGTATGCACTTGAACAAAATTCATAACTTCTATGGTAAAAGCGCTATGGAATACCGACTGGAACCTGTATAATATTTTTCATTTAGTCGCCTCCACCTTTAATTCTCCAATAGCATGGTTAGGTTACGTTCACTAATTTATAAGATACAAAAAAATATATTTTAAATTTAATCTCTAATGTTGCAATATGCTTTCCATTAAACAAAAAATCGTGTGTAAATTAGTATTTTGAATAACACAACAAGATAATATAGAATAAATAAAAAATAAAACACAGTTGTTACGGAACGCTAACATAATGCGTGTTCAACATGGATTTTTTTTAATGTTACCTATTCACATCAGTTACTTAATAATTTACCTGTAAGCTGTTGCCAAGTTGATCTCTTTTCTTCTTTTCCTGGGACACTTGTGCTTCAAGTTTGAATCGATTTTGCCTGACTCCTTCAACAATCTTTTGAAACTGTCTTAGAAATTCTTCTTTGCCACTTGTTGATTGCATAGCTCTAAAAATATAAAATATTTATAGTATAACTTTGAACAGAACCAATTTTATATTCATAGTAGACTTACTGAGGATAATTTTCTACAACAGAATTTAGTAATGATAACTCCTTTTGCATATACAGTCTTTTGTCCTCTAATGTGTTATATAAGGTATAATATTGTTTAGTTTCTTTGTGCTTTGCTGCCACTAAAAAAAGAAACAATAAATCACAAATTACAGAATATTCATATAAACCATAACATATACAAACGATGAAAAAGTGACGGGAGACAGGCTTTAGGAGTCTTCTATACTTTTTGAAGGAATTATTGGCATTAACTCTCAAAATCGACTGAACCATAGAAACTAAGTCTATGAGAGTACTAAATAGTCACCATCTTTGGGCTAAGTAATCTTTGGGCTAAGTATTATCATATAAAATAACATAAAAGTTACAAATCGATGATGCCCACGAAGACAATGACGCTGAAGTGTGCGGCGAAAAAAAAAGCGCTTAAAAATTTACGGTGAAAAAATACAATTACAAAACCCCGGCGAAAATCATCACTTCATATATACGGCGAAAACTAGAATGTCAAGCGGCGCAAAAAATTACATCCTTAATAAATACGGAGAAAAAAATTTTGAGTTGCTTTAGTAAACCGTCTTTAAATATAAGAGCAGTGTGTAAACCACTTGTAAGTAGTTATACATTAAAACTAAATGCAGCATAAATGGGACCTTAGCATAGCAGGCATGACTGCATTAATCTCCGTCATACTCCACTTCATTAATTTTTAGAATAAATAGTTGTGTAGCTTAAGAATTTGTTCTTATTTACTTAAAAATTAATAATTAAATATTCAACAACAAAATTAAGACAACGGAAGTCCAACAGATATCTACTGTATGTCTGTGTTTTGGCAGGGTTTAATTTGAACATCTAATCGACAATCCATCTCTTCAGCTTATTTATATGCCATTGTATTCTCAATATTAATTAAATGATCCTGAGGACGTCGCAAAAGCAGTATCGTCAGCGAATAAAAATAACCTGCACTGCTGAGGAATGTCTGATGTATACAGGTTGAAAAGAGTAGATGACAGAGGAGAACCCAGCTTTAATCGATCTGACAATAGATATAGTATCGTCGACAATGTAACGAATGGTTTGCCCTGCGATTAGAGCTAATAAATTTGCAAGCTCAATGAATAAACTAAAAGACTCAAATATCTCAAAAACTATTCAATATTATGATTAACAAAAATTGAAGTTTTTTTAATAATTTATGAACCAAAGTAGACAGAGAATGATATTTTTTCATTTGAAGTTTTTCAGATTGAGACCTATATATTTAACATCCTGTAACTCATTTTAAGCCAGGTCTTTATCGACCCTTCTTCATATTAAATATTAAAGATTTTCATAAAATTAGGGCGGTATTTACAACAAAACAAGGCTTTGGAAAATGCGACGTTTTTTCAATTAAAGATAAGATAAAGAAGTTTTAGGATTACATATAGAATAAAAAATTTATTCTTATAAAGAATACTCCATTTTAAAAAACATAACTTCATGCTATCCTAGGTTTTTAGCGCACCTTGTATAGTCCCAAATAGTTTTAAAATGTATACATTTTATAACTATATATTATACTAGATGTAGTTTATTGATACATTTTACCTATAAGCCATAAATCCATTCAATCTAAAAGAATAACTAAAATATTTGATGTTTCGAACAGACTTTGGTTTGACATGAGTATACCATATTTTGATTTTATTATTGTATGTTATTGATTCATATTTTATACCTTGATTATACAATTCTAGGAAACGTCTCTGATACTGTGACATTTCCGCTCTGTTAGGAACATCATCTAGTTGCCTCTGTAGTTTAGCAACAATCTGATTTTTCTTAGCCAAAGTTAATCTTAATAATCTAGTTTTCTCCGACAGTTCTTCCAGTTCCTTTTGTTGATCTGGCATTAGTTCCGTTGGCGATTTCATTTGTTTAAATTCTCTAAAAAAAAAGACAAATAAATTAATTGGTGATGATAAACAACGTGATATTGTAGACCATCTATTAAACATTATATATTGTATATGCTTCAGTGCTAGATAGATACATTACAAATAGTTTTTTAGTTACATACAGCTATACATACATACAATAGCAAAGCATAATATAGCACAAGGAATACGTCGAGATTAGCTGTTATAAATAATTCTTAATTTAGGCTACCACGTGAGTCAAATGAAATGTAGTACCAAATATTTGACAAATTAAATTAAAATACTAATAAAAAATAATATAATTTAAAAATAAATAGTTTATAAGGCATTTATATCATAAAAAAAAATTAAATACGGAAATTCATTCATTTAAATCAGTTAGTTATAAATTGTGCCTGATTTGCAGCGTTATGTTTTTACTGTCCATGTTTATATCCCACAAAGTCTAACCTTACTCTTACATAATGAATAAGCTTACAAAATAGTAATACGTTTATTCATAATATTCAAATGTCTCATGGTAAAGATAATTAACATAAACAATGGTAATAGAATATAGTGAAACAAAAAAAAAAGTAAATTAAAATAAAATTTTACTTCACAAGACGTGTATGTTCATATCAATAACCGAGTGACAGAAATAATATCTATTACTGGCGATTTATCAATATGTTTAAGACATGTCGTTAAAGAGGAAGTTTTTGGGTTAGAATTTTCCATGTAAAATGCATAAAATGTAATAGAATAAATTTAGTGCATACAAGTAGTTAGAAAGAAGATAATACACATCAAAAACGTTACATTTCTTTTCGATTAGCTTTTGGTAATTGTTAATTTGATAAATATGTATATATTTATGTATCTCACAATAATGAATTAATTTATATTACTTCAAAATTTTGATATTGAATATATATTCAATGATCTGAAGTGCGCGCTCATGCAACGTTGCCAAACGGTTCGACTTTATTGTAATGGCGGTTAATCTTAAATTTTATGTAATTTCTTTTAATTGAGATCTCCGTAAACCCCACGGTAAGCTAAATATTTAATTACAAAAAATCTGTATGCTTAAAAAAGCTATTTATAATTTTTTTCAACCCTCATCTAATCGACAAATGCTAGTATAACTCAAAGGAAAGCGCCAAGATCCTGATTTCCCATAAAACACTATACACATTTTTATATTTTTGAAAACTGAATTCTCAGAAATTTACATGGTAAAGTTAATCGAAATGTGTCGACAGTATAGTTTACGACTTAAACTATTATAAAAAAAATGATGTTATTTAATATAAACAGCGATTGGCCTTTCTTAAATTAACTTAAACTTGAATAAGCACAAAAATTGGAATAATAAAACATTCTGTAGTCTGAACCAGCTAAAGTTTTAATACGCTGATGTTCCTTTCCTCAAATTATTACTGGTAACTCATAATTTAAGTCACTATTTGGTGGAAAACTGCTTTGCTATTTATAAATCTTAATTGCAAATGCAACATCATTGGTCTCTATCTCTAATTTTTAAACACTTCCATCTATCTTATTTCTTTACTTCAGGATTTGTGCCGCCGTTTCCCTTGTATTTCGATAAACATTCCTATTTTAGCCATGTTGGAAACAGATATTTTACAAATAAAGTAACCAAACTTAAAAGTTTCGTTGGTCCAGACTATAGTCGTAGCAACATTCTGTTAAGGAATCCATTTATTGCTTAATCTGCTTGGTTCGCTTTATGACTTAATAAAATTGTCATTGCCCAACACTCTAAAAATAATATGGTGATACGACTTATGAAGTGCCTCAGTTCCATCTAAAGGTAGTCCTTTAGGAACCTTGCCAACCTTGCAGAGGGCACACACCTGGATCAAAGAAAAATTCAAATTTCTAAATAGAAAGATGGTCACGCAGAAAAATGCCCAAAAAATTTTTTTTTTATCTAATCATTTGTGTTTAAATATAGTAGAATTGATACCGATCTTTTTTCATACTTATATATTATTTCTTACCCTATTGCTTTTTGGAGCCGTGCTAATTCCTTTTTACAACTATCTCTAAATTGTGCTTCCTGAGCTTTTAAATTATCATTTAATACAACTAATTCTTCAATTTCTTTTACAGCACTAAAAGAATAAAGTTATTATTATTATGATTAACTGGGGAAAGACTGAAAAACATGAGAAATACGAAAAACTGCTAGTTCATGTAGGTATGTTAATTTTTGAGAATAAAAGGAAAAGTTTTGAAAATATAAAACTTTTTAAGGTGCTAGAAATTTAATTTAAAAAGTAATAGATTGTCACAAAGAATAAATATTATTGGTAGCAAAACAAAAATATTATTCATTAAAAATTGGATTGTTTTATTTCAGATATAATATTGACATATGAAGTATGAATTTTTAATCTCACCTAGGATTCTTTTTTTCTTCATCCTCGAATTCTTTTAGGTTTTTATCGGCTTCACATTGCAATACTCTAGTTTCTTCAAGCAACGTATTTTCATTTGCTAATTCTTCTTCCAATTCCTTCTTCCTCTCGCTCAATTTTGTTAAACTTTCCTCTAAAATTCTATTTTGTTCATCTAACAGAGCAATCTGTTGCTCTTCTTTAGACTGGACGCCTCCATCCTAAAATTTAGTAAATAACTTTTTATATTTTTCAACTAGTTCAGTTTAAATAATTATTTAAATAAAAAAAATTAACATACCGTATTTTTAAAATGAGCTAAAAAGTATAAAATAATTTCTCCTAGCCCTATATAAATTTATAAACCCATACAGATTTCTAAGACCATACATATTGTCCTGAAATTTTGTGATTGTGAATTTTTAACAGCTCTGAAAATACCTGTAAGATTTAAAAAACGTGGGTGCAAGAGATAACTGATGCATGAATAATTTACCGGAGTCACTAACCATTTTATTGCACTGCAATTGATATGAACTATTGTGTGAATTTTCTCAACGACAGCTACTCTCTACTCTCCTTACTATTATCTATTGTATGCACCCCACATTTTTTGGTTTAAATCTTACAAGTAGCTATTAAAAATCCATGGTAACAAATTTTCAGGACAATGTGCATGGGATTATGAATCTATATGGAGTTATAAATCTATATGGGGCTAGGAGAAATTATTGAATAGTTTTTAGTCCGTTTTCATTTAAATAATTACTTCCTGCTTTTTTGTCAAAAATCGACTACAGAATTTGTACCAAATAGACGAACAAACAAACAGACAAACAAGAAAGCGAGGGCTATTCTTTTGAGTCATTAACACTTTCACTTCTATCTCTTGAAGTAATCATGATCACTTCAGCCCAATGACAAGTAAATGCATATTTAAAAGAACATGAAGTTATCAGTTTCATTTTGTTCACTTTGATCAACTGATGAGTACTCAAAAGAATATAGCCAATATTGCATTGTCATCCAGTTCTGAGCTATGTTTAAAGCTTCAAATGTCTAGCTCAGGAGGAAGTTAGTTTAAAAAAATTACAAAATTTAAACCCAACATATAAACAAAGACACAGCCAATAAATTGAGTTAATATTGCATTGTCATCCAATTTTGAGCTAAGTTCTCCAGTTCATCGAGAAGTTAGTTTAAAATCAATCGCAAAATTTATACCCAACAGACAAACACATTACTTCATACTCTCGACTATTTCTATTTTCTATTTATTCTATTATAATTAAATAGACAAGAAAGAGACAATAAAAACGTGACAAAATATATTATCTATCTTTAAAATTTTCTCACTCTTTTCCATTCTATTTACACTTAAGGAGGTCCGTACCCAATATACATATAAAGGGTGTTTAAAAAATATCGGACTCCCTCTATCTCCGAAAATACGCAACCTAGACCACACATTTGACCATGAACTTGACCTTGAAGGCCATTTGAAAGTCAAATTCACTTTTTTAAAAGGAAACCCTAATTTTTTATTGCAGAAATGGAAAGCGGGGAAAATTTCCTATCCAACGATGTAAATAATATAAGCGGTAAAAACATATCTGGAGATCATTTGACGATCGAATATCCTTTTATATATATATATATATATATATATATATATATATATATATATATATATATATATATATATGGATTGGTGTAAATTATTTAATGACTGGAAAACTAAGAGTGATAAAGAAAAACTTTTCCTACAAAAGTTTCAAGAAATCGAACGGTGCATCTTGAAGTGACCTTAAATTTGACCTTGACCTCCAAGGTTATCTGAAGGTCAACTTCATAATTTGAAATGAGACCTCCTACTTTTGACCCCACGGAAAGATCAATGAATTTTACATTCACATATGACCTGATCTTGATCTTAACGTCAATTGAGTAAAGGAGACATCGATAAATAATAGAATCTACGCTATCGATAGCCATCTTGATTACAAAAATATCAATTTTTTCAAGTTCAGATGAAATGGAATTGTGACGAACATAGTAAATTATATTTTTTTTAAATCATGAATTAGCAGGAAAAGTGAAATACTTCAAGCAGTCAACCAAGCAAGAGTCAAAAAGTCTGAAACAATATGAAAATATTACTAAAATAACTATAGTTACCTTTAATTCTGAATGTAGAGATTCGTAATGCTTAAACAGCTGTTGTTTATCCTCTTCTGTTAAGTCATCGTCTTGCAAAATTTCCTAAAATTGCAATTTATATAATTATTGCATATGAAAATATACCAGAAAATAAAACGAACTGATACTATTAAGATGTTTACAACTTCATTCCAAAGACATACTGATTTACTTGTTTTTCAGGTCTAATAAAGCAACTTTCAAAATTAGGGACATTTTCATATATTCATTGTCGTAAATCAATATGCAAGTTCGAGTCATGAACCTATTAACAAATCTAACGTCAACAAACTTGTACCTAAGTTTCGGTTAAAGTTTAAACTATAATAAAATTTCAAATATTCAACTTAAACAGAGAACTAAATGTTTTTTGCACTAACAGATGTATTTATGTTAACCACACATAACCAGCAGTATAAAGCTACTTGATGAGTCATAGTCCCAGATGGCCCTACTTCATGTTTATAGCTACCATCGGTTACTTAAACTCAGAATAATCTAATCTCACTTTTAGCCCCATTCACACAAAATTTTGAGAACATATTCTTAAAATTAACTAGGCCTGATCTCTGAAAATTAAAAAAAAATGGCTTACCCTCAAACAGAAAATAATTAGAATTTAGAATATACTCTTTGAATTAAAATTAAGGTTTAATGGATCCTGACAGTTTTGTTTATTTTCTATTTACTTATTTAGAGCATTATTACATCCAACAGAATTTGAGAAAATTCACATTATTTAGCATTAATGCATCAAAACAATATCTTTATATACAAAACGTTGATATTATAGAATTTTAGGAAATAAATATTGAAAAAGGGTAGATTAATTTTTAAAGGATCGGTAGTAAAGTCTACAATAAATAAGTCAATACCTATCTTTAGAATAAAGTTGTGAGATTCTAAACAGGACGCGTTAAATAATTGAAAAATAGGTAGATTAATTTTTAAAGCATGGGTAACACAAACTTACAATAAATAAATTAACAGACCGCGTTTTTTCTTTGTACCTTATTAATATGTTATATAAATCAAAAAATCATTAAATAAAAGCAAAATAAATAATTGTTACCTCCTTTGCAGCAGTCAAATTGGCCAGGAGTTGTTCAATTTTTTTCTAAAAAAAATAAACACACAAAAAAGCATATAATAAAGCAAACAAGTTAAACTTTGGGTACAGCAAAAAAAAATATGCTGACAAACAATTGCATAGTTCTAATAAACTAAGCGCGCACTACGACTTTTTTAGCTAAGAGAATTTCTGCATCTTGCTGAAAACACGTCGGTATCATCCATAGCGTTTCTTAAAAAAAACGGTAAAATATAACCATAATTTCAAAAATGAACTTCCGCAGGTAAGCATGTTTTAACCCAAAATGGCGACCTCTTCTGGACTTTATTAATAGGTTCTTCTTTTGTTGAAATATTATTATCCGATTCACCACAGGGCCAGAATCTAAAAACTTTTCGAATCACATCCTCCTTCAAGAAAGTTTAGATGAATTACAAATGATGAATGTCTTTTATTACGCGAGTCAAAATAAAATGGACCGTTTTTAATTTTCACGGCGGGGTGAAAAAGTAAAAGTGCGCGCCTAGCCTTAGACTAGTAAAATCAGAACTCAAAAATGTCTAAATTGTGATATTAATATTTTAAATATTCTAGTTTATTCTCCATAAAAATTATTTTTGCATTGAATAATTTTTAGAACAGTAAAATGTCTCGAATACGAGGGCAGTCCGAGAATTAATCGGCCTGACACATAGATGGCGGTAGTTGTTAAAATATAATGACTGTGTTGGATAGTACCGAACTCAGAAAGATCAAGTTTTAAGTTTGATGACGCTATGTTGTTTATTACTTGTTTGACAGTCAACAATAGTGAATGCTCTCAGGAATTTGTAAACATAGAAAAAATTGGTCATCGTTATGTGATTCAATACTTTCATTTGAAAGGACGTAGTGCAATCAATATCAAAGCCGAGCTAGACTCTACTTTCGGGGAGTCTGCACCTTTGTTTTCAACAGTGAAGTATTGGGTGGCAGAGTTTAAACGGGGCCGTACGAGCTGCGAAGACGAACATCAACCAAATGAGGTGACTATTCCAGAAATGGTGAAAAAAATCCACAAAATGGTATTCGATAACCATCGACTAAAAGTGCGCGAGTTATCAGAAATGGTAGGCATTTCAAAAAGTGTTGTACATCGCATATTAACTGACCATTTGGACATGAGGAAGCTGTGGGCACGATGGGTGCCGCGTTTGTTTACAATCGAACAAAAATAGCGTTGTGAGGATGTTTCAATCGAGTATTTGGCCATGTTTCGCCGCAACAAAGCGGAGTTTTTGCGTCGATTCATAACTATGGATGAAACATGAGTCCATCACTACACACCCGAGACGAAGAAGCAGTCAAAACAATGGACTGAAATGGGAGAATCGGCTCTAAAGAAGACAAAGACGGTTCCATCTGCAGGCAAGGTCATGGCTTCAGTTTTTTGGGATGAGCATGGTATAATTTTTATTGATTATCTTGAAAAACGGAAAACCATCAAGGGCGAGTATTGCGCGAACTTATTGCACCGGTTGAGTGATGAAATTAGGGAAAAAAGACCGCATTTGGCGGCACATCCGTTATTGTAGCTCGACGTTTCTTACTACAAACAAGGTATCGGAGCTATTGAACATGGTTGGGAAAAGTGTATCGAGCTAAAAAGAGTCTATTTTGAGAAATAAATAAAATTTTTGCTAAAAATTTTGTGCTTTCTTTGTCAAAGTAATTAATTCTGAAACTTCCCTCATATATTCATGTCCACAATAAAATTAAAATATTTTGGTTGAAGTGGGTAAATGTAATCTAGGCGCAAGTGACATTTAGCTGATTACTATAGTTTTAGAAATATTTTTTGTTGGTCTGATATCTAATATTAATAGAAAAATCCAATTAGGTAGTAGAATTCAAATTTTTTGGAAACTAAACATTTGTGATTACAGTTACCCAATAAACATTAAAATTTCTTTTACATGATGGCCTAAAATATATTTTCTTGGTCTGTGGATCTATAAAATCCCCTGGGGCATGAAAATAGTCCACTCAGAAATTTATGTCTAATTTATATACAATCTTAACCAAAGAAATAAAAAAAAAAAAACATGCGCAAACGACTATCATGCATTTATATTTCTATATCGGCGCTGATACGATAAAAAAAAGTCTAAGCGATAATTATCAAATTAATTAAGAAATTTTAAAAAATGATCATTTTGAGAACAGGTAATCAGGGTATAAATTTGGTCAAGTGAAATAATACCCACGCGTCATCAATCTACAAAAATATCAAAATGATATTAATTTATTTATAAATAAGAAAAGGACAGAAAACAAAACATAATTATTTTAATCTATGCCATACATTACAAAAAATCTGATATAAGGGGGAGAACAAGATGGAGACAATCAAGACTAAGGAGCCATTTCGTGGTATGATTACAAACGTTCTTTTGACTCGTCAGTCAAAACATTATTTTATTGACAGCAATCATTTAAGTTTAATATACAATGTGTTATTTCATAGAAAGTTATTATTTATTGTTTTATAATTGATTATCGGTAAGTATGTATTCTTTTTATTAAAAACTTATATTTTAAACACATAAAATATTTCTAAACTTCAAATCTGTCGAAGGTGTCTAAATGACAGACATTCCGTAAGTAATTTTAAAACGTTTTTCGTACTACTGGAATAAAGTAATGAGCCTATTTGCCATTTAGATGATGTGCAACAGTTTGAGATTAATTTGTTTGAGAATTTATTTCATCTGTCAAAGAGGTGAAAAAATAATTTTATTTTTGAAAATAAATATTTTCAATTAGGTAACGTTATTTTCTGAAAGTAACCACTACTCTTAAAATTTCAAAGAAAATCCAATATGCTATTAGGAAAAGGAGAGAAAACAATCCAAATATTTTCTGTCCTGGAAAAAATAGACCTCTTCAAAAAGAAAAAACCCCAGATCTTCCCAAAGGAACCAAAATGGAAGTTCGAAATACAATCTACAATATGCACCAAAAAGAGAATAATCTGTTATAAGCTGACCTTGAAGGTAGTAGTATTGGTCTATTTTTAACAATAAATGTATTTTTTTTTGAAAAGAATGTTATTCTTAAACACTGCAGTCACCAACAAAGAAATTGTGTCTATGGGTAAATTATCGCCAAGTATTCTGTTTATGAAGCTGGAAATCAAATACAACAAAGATGACATCAGTGCATTGCTTCTGCAAGAACTCGTTTTTTGTATTTTTTTATGGCTTTTTTTAAGGATTATTATTTTTTCGCACTCTTTTGAATTTTGTTTGATTATTACTGTACTCGTTTTTCAACCTTAAGACCATTTATTTAAAAATATTGCATCCAAATGCAATTTTCAGTACACTATCTGCAGTAGGCAAGTCTTTATGAATATAAACATTGTATTAATTAATTTTGATTTAGTACAGATGAATATTACTGATGACGCACGGGTAATCTTTCACTGGAACAACTGTTTGTGAACAAGCAATAAAAAGGGTATTTCTTAAATTGTCAATTTTTGTTTTTTAGTACTTATGCATATTATACCAAGGTCGACATTGTAAATTAATTGCCAAATTAATAAAATATTTATCTGTGAACAAGATAATGTGTAAAACATTTCAATATATTAACATATAAAACTACTAATAATCAATTCAAAGATTAATTTTATGAATATTTTTATTAGTAATGATTTGCACACTTTATAAAATAGAATTACATATTAAAATATAAAGTACCTGCTCTTCTTCATCATTACCAGTTACATCATCAGTTTCTTTTTGAATTTCCTCTGAGCTACTACTTGTTGGTCGTTTTGATTTTTCTCCAGCACGAAAGCCATATTCCAATAATGTTATCTGTACTCTTGATAATATATCTGGGGGTGGTGCATTTTTTCTTTTATAATATCGGTGGGGTCTAAAATAGGTATGAATATTTTCAAGAAACTTAGTCAAAACAACAATTACACAAACAAAAGTTAGTAGGTGTAAATTTTAGTAATAAATAAGTAGTTCTTAATACCTGTATACTTCATTGATAACTTTAATATTTTCTAAAATTTTTATTTGGTATTCTTCAGTCTTGTTTTTAAGAGGAAATTTCTTTTCAAACTGATTTATTGCATAGGAACGTACAAAAGCAGATTTTTCCTGTCTGGCTTCCATAGAAGTTCTGACAAGCCACTAAAAAACGTAAACAATGTTTATAAATGATAGGGTCAAAACTGAAAGGATTTAATTTGTAACAAAACTTACTTGTATTACAGGGAAAATATGAATGAAGTCTAAACCTTGGATTTGATGAGGCTCAATCCGATGGGGACATTTTATTTTGGGCAATACACCTACAATCTTTTCAGTTAATGCACTAAAAACAAAGTTAAATTATTTTTAGAAACTTTTACTTATATTAAAATAGAATAAGACAACTTTATTTTCTTAAATAGGGAAGAAACATTTAAAAACATTCTATTTTAAATTAATTATTCAAAGAATGTTCACTGATAATACACGTTAATAGATATACTAGTTAAAGTGAGTTTTTAAGATCAACAAAATTACAACTACAAAGTTAGTTCAGTTTATATTTTATATATTGCCATTATTTTAAAATTTTTCCTTGAACTAACTGGCCTTGACACAAATTAGTTGGTAATGACCATTCTTTCTGTGCTTTTCATCTGTTAAACAGTTTTGGCTAAAATTTTACCCTTGGTATTTTTTAATGATAGCCCTGAAATGCCTAAATATTTTTTGATTATATTTATCAGTTGCTTATTGTTAATTATGTTAATTTGAAAAATACAGGAAAATGCTAAATATTAGATAAATACTATAAACCACAACAAAAATAATGTATTAAATAGCATAAATTACCAAAAATAAGTAAATTCAAGCAGTAAATACCATTTAATTTATACTTAATAAACATTGTTCAATAACTTGAAATATATAGTATTTACTCTGATGAGTTATAGCAAAAAAATTAAAGTGTTAAGCCACATGACAGTATACCAGATCAAGAAATGAAGGAAAAATCTGTAAAACCTAAATAATCTCACAGGTCTGTCGTTACTTTTCATTAAAAAAACCCTTAGAGAGTATAGAGTACATCTACAGATCATTATTTAAAACAAGAATATAGCAAAATATATATACTAAATGAAAATAACAGTACATTTTCTGCCCAATGGTTGAATTTTCTTGAAAAAGTAAATCAACATCAACGTCAACATTTAAAGACTCTATACACCAAGTCATACCACCCACAACTTTGTCAAATGGACTTAGGCCTTTGATCCTAGCTCGGAAATATCCAGCTGCTACCAAGAGGTCAATAATTTCTTGAAGTTTGACAGATTGTTCTTCATCTTCACGAACTTCAACCTAGGAACAAATATAGAAATTATCCATTTAGAAGAAATAATGTGATGTCAATATTGGTGTTATTATCAAACTTGTTCTTATACAAACAGCATTTTCTAGCAATTTACCATTTTCTACTGTGTTTAAACCTTTATTTTAAACATTATAAATTATGTACGCCTATAGTTTTTTGATACACTCCATGTATTACATTATCAAATGTACAGAAGTACATATTTTGGTAAAAATTTAATCCAAATTTTACCTGGATCTCATGACCATCTCCTTCCTGCCTCTTGGGAAGTTGTGATGCTTTTTTAAACTTCTGAAATAGTTCTTGATTTACCGTGGCCATTAATCACTTTACAGAAATTACTGTAGAAAAATAGATAGTAATTTATTATTAATATAAATAATTAAAATATTAAAAAATACAACTTTTGACAGAAACCATTTAAATCATAAACTGCAAAACACATGACATGAACAGAACCGATGTTAATGATAGAAAGTGATAGAAAATATTTTCCCATTGTTTTGATTGGATAGTCGTCCAAATTCCTTTCTAGTTTAGAACGGACTTTAGATTTGCGACGTACTTCATAGTAGTCAAATAAACTACTAAACAGTTGTTCATAGAATCGATCATAAAAACAGCTGATCAGACAGACAGAAATTGGTTTTATAAATTCTTCTACAATTTATTTGGAATTCAATATTTCCTCTAATGATAATTACATTTTATCTTTTACTTTTTGTCTCAAACTACTTTAATTATTGCAATTCTCGAGGAAATTATAAAAGGAAATTTAGATGTTTGTCATATTATATATTTTTTTATAATTTTCTTAATCTAGAATCTCCTTGATTTTTGAGTAAAATAACATAGGATGACACGAAATAATAAATTTCTGCATGCTACTCCAATTCAAAATACATACTTAAAAAACGCAAAAGTTCTTCGTGTCGTAATTAATATTCGAAATTGGTGTAGTAAAGTGTGTAGTAATAATCTTGACAGTTTTTTGGAAGCTGATGCTCAAAAATTAAAACTGGAGATGATAATCGATTTTTACATACCCCTTTTTGAAAAATTGAATTTTTTAGTTGCCTAATTTATCACTGGATCATACCTTCAAAAATTAACAACCAAAAATAACCAGATTCACTAGAAAGGTTTAAGACTTAAACTCAATCCAGTTGCAAAGCAAGTTGGTTAGTTGGTCATTTATGGTTTGCTTATCAAATTGTTATAATTTATGTCAACAATTAAATGCTCATATAGGAACCTTAACGATAAAAATCTAGTAATAAAGCTTTGAAATCAGTGATAGGAATAGTTATCTCCCTAAAATAGACAAAATTGTTCATTTTTAGCAGTTAAATAATAACCGAAAATGATTTTTTATCCTTGTACTTTTACGGCTCAAAACTCGTTTGACTTATTGTCGCATTTGTCAGTTTAAACCCTCTATTGTCAATTTAAACTGGTTTTAAAGACCATATTAGGGGGTCAGAATTTACATTATCAACTATCACTGGCGAGTTAAATGATACACTTTGGTTTTATTTTTTCATAGTCCAACCATAAATAAAAATACTATGAGGGGATCCAACTAAAAATTAACAATTATCAATTACCAACTAAGAAACTGATCTACTTTTAACTTCTAAGTTTAATTTTTAAAGTTGGCATGATTCATATCTGCTTTCGGATGTTATTGGCTGCGGGAAAAATCGATAAGTACACCAAAATAGAAAAAATAATATTAAAAACAAATAAAACTTAGTAAAAATGTGTCATAAAATAGTTGGAACACTTTATAATAAAATTAGTTAAACAATCACAATTGAAAAGCAATAAATGTATATTTTGGTTAGAATATTAATGGATGATTATATCAGTCTTTCTTTTTTTCAATTGCTTTGTTTGATAGTTTTTCTATTCAATTTTTTTAGTTACACATATTCGATGTTCGATTTGTTTTGTTGTATTAATTCCTTTCTTTTGTTTAATAACTGTTTAATTACATTTCAGAGTAAATTGCTGGGTGTGCTTTGATTGTATGTCGATTCTATGATTGCTGCTGTTAACATTTCATTAATTGTGCTAAAGTTCATATTTGTGTAGTTGTTGTTCTGTAGTCGGATTCTAATTTGCCCTGGTGTGATACAAAGTTTTTTTTGAATATTTGTAGTTTCCATCTTTTTTATTCTATTCATCTTTGCATCCATGTGTAGTTTTGCTCTGAGTTATCTATGGTCACCACCTGTTGTTAATAAATGTGTTTAGTACCTGGGTTTTTACTATTTTTTGTTGTCAACATATATCGATTTCATATTTCGTAGGTGCATCTAAGCTTATCCACCTCCACTTATTTTAGACAAATGTATTCATTATTCTGGGATTTTCTTTCTGTATCATTCATAATATCAAATAAATACAGTGGATAATATACCATTTTGAAAAACTACCAAAAATGATTGAAATCTACCTAATTTCTAGGAAACGTCTACCGAATCCGATTGTAGAAACAGTTTCAAATGCTTAGCGACTAGAATTTAAATATCATAGTCCGCTTGTTCAACTTTTATGAAACTGGACAAATCCCTAACGATAATAAGTTCGATAATTATTCCACTACCCGAAAAGCAAATTGAAAGAAATTATCATCATGTCGGATAGTTAAGCAGCCATCAGTGCACTGAGTTCTCAAGTTATCAGGTCCAAGATAGTCTAGGAATGCCCAGAGGAATTAAAGTGATTTGAGCAAGAATAATAAAGTCACCCTCACGTAGATACCGGGATAGAGGAGAACGAAATAGTAGATAGGTTCGCGAGGAAAGGGGCCGAGACACTATTTCTGGGGCCAGAGCCTTTCTGTGGAATCAGTAGCAGCGTAATGCTGGAAGAACTAAAAATTGAAGAAGAAAGCAGGAGATCCAATTATTGGACGGAGCTGGAAGGGTTGAGACAAGCGAAGATACTTCTTGAGAACAACGACCAGAAGAGATAAGCTTAAGTAAAAACCAACTCAGAGTTCTGACGGGGCATTGCCACCTGAAGGGACACCCCAAGAAACTCGGACTAGTAGAAGGAAAAGGATGCAGATTCAGGAGGAGAACGAAACCTCTATTAAAATCCTTCCAGAGTGCAGCGCTCTAGAAAACCATAGGATACGGTTCTTGGGAACGCACCAAATCGAAGAAGAGGAGCTACCCACCTTGAAGCCGTCCAACATCCTAAGGTTTCTGAGGGAAAGAGGATTGGAGGACCTGCTCTAGCTGACAAGGTAACTCTTACGACTTGGCCGCAGTAGGGGGGCACAATATATCTACTAGGTCGCAGTGTACAAACCCCAATTCTACGCACATATATACAAGGGCACGTACAATAGCGAAGGTGGCGACTTTCACAATAACAGCAAAACTAAATATTCCTTGCTTCAATGAACCCCTGATCACCAAATTTTGTTCAGATATTTTAATTTCTTCAAAAGTTATTTAACAACCTTGGTTTCTATTAACTTTTGACTAGGGTATATTTTTATTTAAGGAATCTGCTATGGCTCTGGATAGACTGTTCGTAGCCGTTTCATTTTATTAAAGGTGAAAAATGCTACATTTCCGACACAAGTTCGTTTATTACAATTGTAATGAATAGAGGAATTTTATTAATATCATTAAATTCACCAACAGAACTTGTATAACAGCTTAAAATTTATAGAGGACGTACTCTAAACAGGGAGTAAGAAATAAAAAAAGATAGTCTGAAAGTGTAAAATTTCTTTTTTTCAAAATTCGGGTATACTAAGTATACAACAACTTTTAACAATATATAAAAATATACAACAACTAAAAAATAACTATTTTGGAGGTAAATAAAGCTTTTAATTTTCCACAAATCATGAATATAGTATCATTTTTAGTAACTAAATTGCACCGTTAAAATAAAGTCTTATAATTCATCTATTGGTAAGATACTAACCGGGTTATATAGAAAACTGATATGAATATTTTCAATTCCACATTAATAACAAAAGTAATAATACTTTTTATACAACATTTACTTCATAGTCCAAGTTTATAAATACTAAAAATGAATAAGAAGAAAAAACTACTTGTATTTATTCTGTGAATATGAATAAATAGTAAATTGCCTGGACTAAAAATTATACACAAAATTTAGGATAGTTCAAATCCAGTGTTGCAATGTACAGCATATCTAAGTTTTTCTCGAAGAGTGCTTTTCTTCTGATAATTTGGCAATTTCAGTAGATTAAAACAGGTTGACGATGTCGGTAGCCGATTTTGCGGATCCTTTTTTCTTATTGTAAAGAAACCTCTAAAAACACTTCCTGAAAAAAGATTATCTTTAACAATGGTGTTATTTTCTACTTTATATAAACCCAAGCTTAAAAATCAGTTCGAAATAACATTTTTATAAGAAATTGAATCGATTTCTAAAAAAACCGCTAAAAAGGGAAAAAAAACAATATAAATCTTTTTTATGAAATTGAAATTTTTGAAGGTGACACAAAATTAATACCTGACAAAATGTGAATCACGTACAAAGATTAAGAAACACTTATTTGTAATGGCTTTCTTACCCTAGATTGTATGTATATCGTGTTTAGTAGTTATTTGTTTCATTTGGTAATAATTTTAATTTCGTTTAAAAATGTATATTGCCATTTTTAGCTTTTTAGCTCTTGTTTCTAAGGGCGCAAAAATTTATCCATTTTATCCATAGGTGTAGACTACACTAAACTGAACAATAAAAAATTCTTTGATTCTGAGAATTTCTCAAGTATCAGTTTTGAATGAAATTGTACGAACCAGTAGTCTGGTATAGTAAATCTGCCATCTTGAATTTCTGGAAAAAACTTGAAAAATGTAAATTTTTTAGTCCGACATAATTTATCCTGCATATTCAGTTTGAAAAAAATTATTTAAGATCCGTGATCCACGCCCCAACAATTCCCCAATACCAATCTGCCACATGAAATTGTAAAAAACGAACTTCAGATTCGTAACCTACGATTCCAAAATTCCGCAATATTAAGTTTTTTCAAAAATAATTATAAATTCGTAATTTACAGCTTCAAAAACCCCCCTTACCAATTTTGGACAAAACGAGAGATGTTAAATTTTTCGTCCGCCATTATGAATTTTTTAAAAATAATTTTAAATTCGTAAATTACACCCTCAATAACTCTCCCATACCAACTTTGAACAAAAAGGAGACATGTAAAATTTTTAAACAGCCATTTTAGATTCGTTATACAGAGAATGTCTGAAAAGTCCTCAAACTAAGTCAAATAAGAACACGTCATAAAAGATAAATGAATTTATTCACATCAGCTCTCTACATAAAACCCTTCCTTAGGTACACACTCGTTCTAGCACTCCTAAAGTTGCTCAAAGCTCTGGATATATCATTTCGTGGAATCACCTTTATCTGTTCGGTACAAGCTCGTTGAATCGCCGGAATATCGTTTTAAAAGTAACCTTTCATCTTCATTTTGAATTAAGGAAATAAAAAAATAGTCTGCTGGAGCCAAATCAAGTGAATAGGACTGGTGGGATAAGACGATGATCTGATTTGTGGCATAATAGTGTTGCGTGTTCGACGGAGCATTATCATGCAAGAGGGTTCAACTACCCGGATCGCGGTACTCGGACTGTATTCGACGTATCAAGCCGTTGATTACCTCCAGATAGAATGTAGCGTTCAGATGTGGTTGTTCGAACAGTAGGGTGGACAGCATCGCAACGTTTTCATCGAGAACAGATGTTGATGGCCTCCTACTTCGTTCGGCGTGTTCCAACAACTTTCTATCATCTTTAAAGCGCTTCCACCATGCGTATGTTGCAATGCGAGATACAGCTTCATCACCAAATGCTTATCGAGTCATAAAAAAAGCTTTTACGAAAGATTAAGCCGAACACAAAACTTAATCGTGCTTCTTTGTTGCGAGCTCATAAAAAATACCTTGAACACAACACGCAACCGCATACTACTCGAAAATGAAGTCACCAACAGCACTAAAATTTTCTACATATAATCGTCAGGTTTTCTACTACATGCTTCCTTGGTTGAACGAGAGATGGCGCTACTTGTATCGAGTGTAGAAAATTAGCTTGGGAACTTTTCAGACTTACAGTGTATACGACACCCAAAACTCCCCCGTACCAATTTTAGAGAAAATCAACCAAAATTAATATTTTTGTCCGCCATATTATTAGTGCCATCTTGGATATTATCGAACCAATTTCGGCCGAAATAATACGGGAACACCGCAGCAACTTCTTGAACATAATGCACAAAATTTCATTGAAATCGGTGTCGCCGTTCCAGAGTAATCGACGAACATACATAACGGTCGAACATAGAACCTCCTTCTTTTATAATCGGTTAATAATAATCTTAGTTTTCTACAATTGTAACTTGTTTCAAACACATTAGCTTTCTTAATTAGAACAAAATTATCGCTTAAGGGTGTGATTTTTAGAGAATATCTTACATTTACAATCAAATTAAGTATTTGTGAGTAATAACATACCAATAGTATCGCCAGTATCTTCATCATCTCCTACTTCAACACATCTTATAGAAAATGGAGGTTCTAAATGAGCAAATCCGAGTAAAGGTGGTTTAGAACAACTCGTCACAAACTAAAAAGTAATTTTTTACTTATACATTCTTATAATTTAATTTAAATAATAAATAAATAAGATAATACAAGGTAACCTAAAACCAAAGATAGGGTTTTGCAAGATGGAGTCATGTTTCATATGACTAAGTCAACAATGCAGTTTCTAACGGACAGGTTTGGTTAAAGAATAGTTTCCACTTCGGCCATCTTGACACCTGCTGAGTTTTTTCTGTGGGGTTATTTAATGGAGTGAATTTACGTTAATAAATCTAGATCCCATGATCAGCTAGAGAACAATACTCTAGGAGGCCCTTACAGCAAGGCATTTTAATTTCTGTCATGTAACACAGCATTTTTTGTCGGAACACACGTTACAAGGGGTCAAAATGGATAAAGCTGAAAACAGAAGCATTTGCGAGATGTTGTCTATCGTCGATAATGTAAAACAAACTCCATTTAACATGCTAACCTTATGCGAAGCCATTTTTAAAACACAATATTTAAAAAAAAATTATTTTAGCTTTATAAATGAGCTAGGAACGTATGGCATACCCTGTATAATTGTATTCCATGCAATACATTATATAGTTAATTATTTACGATTAAACCGACTTACTTTCAGAAACATTGCTCTCTCTTCATCATTAAAATCTTTCTCCAGTATATCCCATAACCACCCAATTACTCGATGAGAATCATGGAATCCTCCATAATACTGGCAATTTTTACGCAGATCTTTCAAGTCCAAAGGTATATTATCACCTGATATAAGTCTTTGCAACTAAAACAGAAAAAAATTCAGTTAGTACCAACTTAGGTAAGTTAGTTTTGTTTTTTCTTTTTTTTTTTATCTTACTTACTTCTGGTGTAGAGAAGAGTGATAACCAGTCAGGGTTTATAATGGATCGAAATCCTCGGATAAATGCTGCTGTTTGATCTTTAATTTGAACATGCATTCGAAAATGTGCCATAAGATGAATGTAATTTATTCTAAAATATGGAATGTACTTTGTATTTGATCAACAGATTTGTTTTTTACGATATCTATTGCAGGTTGTAAAATGGAATCATTTAGTAAATCAATAAATAAATAAAATTTTTACAAGAGAATACTAAAAACTAATGCAAATTCAGTTATCCAGTGGCACTAGCAGCCAGTAATACAAATGTAAAAAAAAAAACACATCAAAATGTATATTTTAAAATATTATGGGGGTATTCCGTAGTGACGACCGTTTTTGGATTGTAATTTCAGGATTTTATTTTTATGGGATAAGTAAAAGATACTGTTTTTTTTTTCATATATTTATATAACCTTTTCATAGAAAAATATGTTTAATTTATTTAAAAAACAAACTTCGCATCCTAGAGCGTGTAAAAGTTGAGGCGTTCCTCTGTTGGCTATCATCTGTAATGCCACGAGGTTAAAATATAAAAAATTACAAAAGTTATGCAAATATCAAAAGAAACGTGCGATTTTTAGGTGTAATGTTTGCTAAAAAAAATATAAACCGTACCAAGACAATTGCACTACCGACGATAATGGCAAGTGTATTGAAAGTATTGTAAAAGTTTCAAGGATATCGACTGAGTAGTCGTGGTTACCGATTGAAAAACCTAGTTTTCAGGAAAGCAGGTTTAAAGTTTTGGAATACAATTACACCGTAACAAATGTACTTAGGCTTCTTAATCTGCTATGCTTGGGCTGTATAGTTCTACAGGCTATGATACTATTACATGACTTGAAAAATATTTCAGATGTCATCGTAAAACATGTTATAGGCTTAAAAAGGAGCCACTTTTCACGCGCGTACCTGACACGTTCGCTCTCCACTCTAAGCTCTATAACTTCTCTAATTTAAAGAATTTTTAAAAACCCATTTGCCGACTTATTTTTGAGAGATCTTAGAATAAAAAAAAAAAATACAAACTAAAAAAAATCGATTTTTTTCAAACCACCACTACAGAATACTCCCTAAGTTACTAAAAACTCAAACTAAAGATTACTTACATGTTATCCTTCGTTACTGGTACTGCTTTACCACCAGGAACAAGTTCATGAGTAACAACCTTTCCCATGTTGTCTTCATCTACGCTAAATGTCAAATTTAACTCGGATACATCATCTTCATAATGTTTAACATAACTCAAGCTTCTGTACAATGCTGGATCAAGAGAAGGCAATTCATCGACACAGCTGTACATTGCTTGAGCTGTTTGACCAGAAACCTGAAACAATTCTTTGATTTTTACTGCGTTTGAAAACTTTAAATGAAATTTTAAATATGAAACTTTGAAAGTAAGTGATATTAGTTCAAAAAGTCAATATGAGTAAAAATATCAATTCGCAAAATTCTTTATACTTTGCAAAACTCTTTTGAAAACTGTTCGGACAGTTTCGTGCAAATTTTACATGTGGTTAATGACCTATCTCATTATCATAAAAATTTAAATGATAGTAGGATTATTAATTCCAAAAATAAAATTAAAACTGCCTGAAATATTCTTAAAACCGAATGCAATGAGATTAAAAAGAATTACGACATAACCCTAAAAATAGATGATCATATTCATAGTGACCCAAAAGATATTGCTGAACTATTTAGCAGACAGTTCAATGTACACAATAATTCAAATCTTAACCTCACGTTTCAAACTGAAGTTAATTATCCTACAATATTTTTATCACCAGTTAATTCCGATGAAATTTTTCGAACCCTTATGAGTTTACCTAATAAATTTTCAGCGGGACTGGACGACGTGTCCGTATATGTTTTAAAATTTGTCGCACACTGCATAAGTAATCCCTTAGCAAATATTGTTAATGAAAGTTTTGCCACACAGATCTTTCCTACTAATCTCAAGACAGCCAAAGTGATTCCTATATTTAAAAAGGGGGATCGCCAGTGCATCAAAAATTACAGACCAATCTCCCTGCTTCCAGCAGTGTCAAAGGTCTTTGAAAAAGTTATATATACTAGAATACTTGAACATCTCAACAGACTCGATATCCTGAGTAAAAATCAGTTCGTCTTTACACCTAACAAATCTACTGAAATGGCAATATTTAACACAATTTCCTATATAAATGAAAGAATTGACACAAATGATAAAGTAGCAGGTCTATATTTTGATTTGTCTAAGGCCTTTGACACTGTGGATCAAAACTTGCTTTTGACAAAGCTTGGTGCGTATGGGGTCAGAGGTGTTGCTGCCAGTTTGCTGCAATCCTACTTATCGGATAGGCAGCAAACAGTCTGCTTTGCTAAAAACAATCATCATTACTTTTCAGATAGAACTAAATTGTTGCAGGGGATACCTCAGGGCTCCATTTTGGGACCTATATTATTCTTAATATATGTAAACAATCTGGGGGATGGATTGGCCGCGGATAGCGTTTGCCAGTTTGCTGATGACACATAAGTGATTCTGGCGGACACTTCTATGCCAGGACTGTCTCAAAAGTGCACAAACTCTGCATTGAAAATGCAGCAGTGGTGTTTTGATAACGGCCTCACTCTAAACGTAGATAAAACCGGCCCAATTCTTTTTTCAAAGCATGCAATAAAGTCTGAGTCACTGCTTGTGTGGCTTGGGGGTAGATCTATACCTACTTTGGAACAGGTTAAGTTCTTGGGTGTTCATTTGGACCCCTCTTTAAACTGGGAACATCATATCTCAGCTCTTGGGGCTAGGCTTAGCAGTTTGTGTGGTGTAGTCCGAAGGCTTCGTGACGTGATCACTGCAGAGACTGTTAGGCTTTTTTTACCTTGGGCAAATACAATCTCTTGTCTCTTATGGTATTTCCTTTTGGGGATCATCAAGAAAGGCTATTAATATATTTAAAATTCAAAAACGCATAATAAGATGCATCTTCCACCTACATCCAAGAACTTCATGTCGACCATTTTTTACTCAGTTTAAGTTGCTTACTGTTCCCTCATTATACTTTAGATCTTTAGTCATGCTTATCAGATGGAATACGGAGTTATTTCCGCTAAATAGACAGTTCTATGGGGGAAACATGGTTATGACTACCAGAGGGGCGAATGACCTAAGGGTACCTTTACATAACTTCACCTTCTATGAGAGAGGACCATACTATATGGCGATTAAAGCCGTAAGGATGTTACCAAGAGAAATCTGGCTTACCGAGTCGATTAATTGCTTTAAGAGACGCGTAAATGAATGGCTTTCTGATAGTTTTTGTAATGTCAATATTTTTAATTTAATATTTTTTGTTTAGTGGGTTTTTCTCAAGCATTTGTTTTGTGTGTAAAAATTTTATTCCTTTTAAATTAGAATATATTATTGTGCAAACTGTAAAACTTTGTTCAGTTTAAACTGACTTTCATATTACTACTTTTTTAAATTATCTTGTATCTGTCTTTTTCTCCTTTTGTTTCCCTTGTGTAAGGTTCCTATCGAAATGTCGATTAGTTTTTATATTAGAGTACTTAATTTTTAGTCAATAGTTAAAGGTATGTAAAAAACCTTGTCCCAAGTTCTTATTATACAGGGCGTAAGAAGCATGGGGTCATGAATATCACAGCTAGTCCGTTCCTGCAGCTGTGAGTAATTCACAACACTTTCTTGAATAGTAATTTCAAGGGTCTTACCGGGTATACATCAATTTGAAGTATTTCTTTCAGGTGTTTTTTTTCACATCCGGGAGATTTTCCACATTTTCCCGGACACACTGTATAATAATAGCATTTTAGAAAATATTAACGAGCTCTTTAAGTTTCACTTGTCGGATGAGGAAATATGGGAAAAATAATTAAAAATAAGGACAATGCAAGTACGAAAACCAAGTTTTAGTCAATAAATATATTGTCATTATTATTATATGGCGATGAAGCATCTACAAAAACCAATGTATATCGGTGGCTAAGTGAATTCAATCGTGGCTGTCGTTCACTCACGGACGAGTTGCAAAATCAGTTGCATTACAAGAAAATATCGATGCTTTGCGTGAACTGATAACGCTAGGTTATCATCTGACATGCCGTGAGATTGAGGTGTCCCTAGATATTAGTAACACCAGCGCATATAAATGAACCTTTGGCCATAACTTGACAATCGCTTAAAAAAGACTCGTGTCAATTGTTGCAAGAAAATGCTTAAAAAATACGATCATGATGCTTCCAAAAATATAATATTGTGACAGGGGACGAGTATTGGATCTATGCGTATAAGGCCGAAAGTAAACAGCAATCGATCGTATGCTGAACCAAAATAAATAAAATTGTTCGCGCTCAAAGTAATCCGAAACACATGGCCACTTGTTTTTTCGGAAAAACTGCCCACATCATAACCGTGCCTTCAGAAAATCGTAGGCCGTCAATTCTGAACAGCATGCAATCATTGGTATGCTGGACATCTTCGGTAAATTAGAAAAACACACTGGAGGCGACGGATCGTTCTCCACCATGACAATGCGAGCTCTCACATACCGACTTAAATCAGCGATTTTCTGATTATTTAAGACATGGAATTGGCGGGCCATCTACTGTACAGTCCTGATTTGACACACGATGATTTCTCTTTGTTCCCATACTCAAAAAACAAACTTTGTGATCAACGAATTTCTACGCCAGAAGTGGCGGTTGATACAATTATGTTTGGATATACCATTTTCAGGGTGACAAACATGATTTTCAGATTGGTTCAAACGCATACAAAAGTTACTGATCATTGTGGAAAATATAAAAAAAAAACAATAAACCATTTTCAATAATAAATATTTGTTTTTGCTTGTTATTCCCGAAATAAAACAGGGTATCTGCTTAATTTCTCCATAATTTAATATAAATATTAACTTAACAAATTCTATTTAGTTTTAATACAACTCGTTAATATATTCATAATTAGAAAGTTATAAATATATAGTTGTGAACCTGGCTGCATTGCTGATTAGCATAATGCCGCAAAAAAAACTTAAGACCTACCTGACTTAGAAAAAAAGATGCGAAAGGCACATCGACAACGATCCCTTCATAGACTGCTTTACCTAACATTCTACCAGTAAACTCAAATAACTGTAGATGATTATCTTGCAAATGGGAGGTCGGCGATGGATATAACCTCTCCTCACTGGTAGCTTTGAAAAGGTTTAAAGCAGGGTCAAAAACTTTTTTAATACTCTCTTCTAAAAATTCTTTAAACACACCATCTTGATCAATACCTGCTTCATCTAAACCATATTCGTTAATAAAACGAACACGTATTACACCTTTTAATGCCTGAGGTGGTAGAAGAGCTAGTTGACGATAGCCGTCTTCTACAATGCGGTTTCTGAAATATATAATGAATTAAAGAAATATTGACAACTTATATGTCTACAGAGTAAATAAATTTAATATTTTTACAGATAGATTTTAGTACTTTAACTAGGATTCAAAATTAACATAATATGTGTGTTGTTCTACTGAAAGAAATTTAGTTGCATATTGTTACGATTTTGTGAGTATAATTATTAATAACTTTAAACTGTAAAATTTAAACTTTTATACCCAAATTTCTCAAGCTTCCTGTAATAAGTATAAAATAACACTTACCTATGAACCGTGATCAACGTAGATTGCGGAGAGGCACAAGCCGATTCCGTCAATCCAAGAACAGTCTTCTCATTAGAAATATACTTCCTAAACAATCTAACCCTGTCTTCGTGTGGTATGATATGTGGCATGCTCTGTAGAAGCAGTTGGGGTGCCCTCCTGCCCTTTTCGAGATCAACCAGGAAGGAAGAAACTCTTATGTCTTTAATTAACCAGTGGCCTTGTGAGGTGTAACTGTGCCAACAGTCTCTCTTGTACAGTACCATTAGAAGAGTGTGAAGTGATTGATAAAGTGAATTACTTTGAATTGTTTTTATATCTAGAAATAAAATGATGGATTACAGGGTGTCTAAAAAGTTTTACAATTTTATTAAGGGTTTTTCTCGTATGATGTTCATATATACAGACGTTAGCGGAGCTTTAACATATTGTACTGGAAAAAGCATTGCATTAATATGATCTGCACTCAATATATTTAATGCCACCGATATATTTTAACACTGAATTGTATTTGCCGCTGTCACTGCTACCTTGTGCTATGCTTTTGTAAAACTATAGGCTGAAAGAGTAACTTAGGACATTGACACGTAGAATGTTATAAAAATAGTAATAATAAATAGACCCAATCGTGCCAAATTCTGACTCTCCACGTTTGTACAGTATAATTACTTTTGATTGAACATTTTCAACCATTCCTCCAGATATCCTTAGCATATCCGACACATTCAGTGGAAACGACCCTGCACTTTAATAAAAGAAAAACGTCAAATACGTGTCCGATACGCATGACTATGGGTTTCGTAGCAGTTGTTGATGCTTGTATTCGAGATAATTAAAAAATTACATCGCAAAAATAGAACCGTTATCGGAAAACATATTTATCATCGGAGATTTAATTTTAAACAGTTGTTTTTTGTACCTCATAAAATAGGGAACATAAATTAACGGTATCAATTTCAATTGAAAGTAAGTGTTGTTATGTCGAGTTTCTTCAAATTTTCAGATCTCATTACAAGCAATTTTTGAGGCTCATTTCGTAAAATTATGCGACCAAATAAAAATCCCATCTTCTAGATGAAGCTTACAGCGCTTCGAAGAAATCACGGAAAAAACTCTATCAGTTGACTATGAGCCAATTTTTCGTGAAACAGACAACTTATGCAACAAACTGAAAGAAAATATAGTGAAGAAACACCAAAGTTAACTAAAAAAAATACAATCGCCTCAATAACCGGTCGGCTGAACATATATCAAGAAAAATTATTATCAACTTATCAAGGACGTCTAAAACAGCAGAGAAACAACTAAAATTGTTGTTCAAAGATTTGAATTTTGCAGTAGCACTTAACATACCAAAATTCCATACAGAATTACTCCAGAATAAACGGGTTAGCCCTGAAGAAACTTCGCAAAGATGAATCCAGCATACAAAGGAAATGAAACGGTAATCATGGACACCGTAACATACGATTAAAAAGTCGAGGATATTCTTAAAAAATACCTGTTTTAGCTATTATAAGTTTTGTCGACGAAATTACGTGGAAAATAAAATCTACCCTGGAAAACACGAAAAATTCCATACAGAATTACTCCAGAATAAAAGGGTTAGCCCTGAAGAAACTTCGCAAAGATTAATCCAGTATACAAAGGAAATGAAACGGTAATTATGGACACCGTAACATACGATTAAAAAGTCGAGGATATTCTAGAAAAGAAAATACACACTGCTACCTTACAATCCAACAAAAACAATGGATTCAAGAATCTACAAAACACTAAAGAAATGCTAACAAAAATCCACAAAACCAATATACAATTAAGACCAATAACAAGCTTTAGAAAGATCTCCAGCAAATGCGCTACCAAAGTTTCTTTTAAAAATCATTTAGCTCCTAGATGATAAGATGAATTCGTATGTCAAGAATTCCAATATATTTTGTGAATATTATTAGTGAAAGTGATTACTTTTGACGTGGAAAATCTTTATACTAATGTGCCATTAGCGAAATCTCTAAGCATAGTCAAAACTATCCTCGATTTAATGACCACACAGCGGGCCCTAATTCTGACAATATCTTAATTTTAAGGGGGATTCGTTGGTTCATGTGACTGAATTGAAATGTATATTGAAAAAACGAAAAGTCCATTAGAGCTTAGAAATAAAGAACGTACAAAACTTGTAGCTTATAGTTGATAAAGACTAGGGATACAACCTAATCGAAAGGTCGTACAAACAAACAAAAATAAATACAATGTAAATCCGAGAGAAAAACAATTTTTATCCCACTTTTCATGTGGAAGTACTGTAATTTTTTTTGCAATATTGTTTCACATCTGTTTTGGGTTAATTGAAAGCCTGCAAAATACTATCGAACAAGACGGAAAAAATGGCAGTTCAAGAAGCATTTGACCAACATCTAGTGATGACAAAAAGTAGGAATATTAAGTGTCCAAGATAATCATCATATTAACTATGAGGAGCTACAAACTTGGATATTGAGAAAACAACTGTATTAAACCAACTGTATACTAATAAGTATCATCGTTCAGAATATAAGTCATTCAAGAACTTTAAGAAGATGATTATGACAAGCATCTTTAATTTTGTGAATAGTGTGGCAAGAAATGTTTTTGGGACTCCGTTTTTTATTAAAAACATTGTTTTTTCCGACGAATTCACATTTTGCTTAAAAGGTAATGTCAACACACAAAGTTATCGGTATTAGCAGGATATAAACCCAAATTGGATGAGAAACGGACAGACTCAGTACAGACAAAAAGTAAATGTGTGGGGTGGAATCGTGTGTAACATCGTTATAGGGCTGATCTTTTTTGATGAAAAATTAACTGGTGAAAGATATTTACAGTTTCTATAAGAAAGTGTTATTTCTGCTATTTCGGCGCTATTTCTTGAAGAAGAGTGTCCAAATTTACTCAGTCAAAATATCCAGTTCCAACAAGAGGGTGCCCCGCCACATTATATAGTAGAAGTTTGTGCCTTTCTTAATGATGTTTTTGGTGGAATAGGAAGCGACTTATTGAGTGGCCACAAAGGTCTCCAGACTTAAAATCTCTTGATTTATATTTGTGGGGGCTACCTTAAAAGTAAAGTTTTCCAAACTAAGCCAATTGACATAGAAGACTTAAATAATCCAATTATTACTACAGAAATAGTGATAAATATTCAGAATGAATTTATAAGTCGCTTAGGTTACTGTCAATTAACCAGTGGGAGGCATTACAACATCTGATAATATGATAAATTGACTGTTGTTACTACTTCATTTCGAGTTTTAACTATCGATAGATCGTAAACAGATTTAGGTTTAGGACATGTAACGTAAAAAATATTCAGAATTTTACAGGGGGTCTAAAACTGTACAAAAAATTGAGGGTCTCTATTTAACAAATTAAAGTTGATGATAGGATAGCTTCCTTCAAGTCACTCTGTACGACTTAATATATTAGAGAGAAAAAACTATATCTTTATGTTTTGGCACAAGTCGGTACACTGGGACCCTCGATCTACCATTCATATGTCTATGGTTACATATATTTTTAATATTTAGGTTCAATCAATGGTGAAATACGTTAAAAATATAAAATCGTCTTAATTCTATCCCTATAAAAAATTTAGTTTGAATGGAAATATTAAAACAAACAAAAAAGTTCAGTATAGTTTTAAAGCTAACTTAAACTTACCAAAAAGATTACCCAAGACAGCTTTGTACAAAAAAATATTTAAAAAATTGGACATCGCTACAAAATCCGACAAACGAAAGGGATTTTGTTTTTCGTACATTTCCATATCGTCTAATAAACTAAAATAAAAAAGAACTTTTACCAACAGCTTTGTAATATTACAAAAAAATAAAAAAATAGGAAAATAGTAATGGGACTTTACTACTTACGTTACATAATGAGTCATACAATCAGCAAAAAGCTGCAACATTTGGAACTCTGGTGCTGAACACTTTGTGTTAAATGCTAAGTGATCTAAAAACGTTTTTAAACCACAATTTGGTCCGAGTGAACACAGAAATAACCAGAGATCATATAAAATGGTATTTTGGTAGCACAGCCCTAAACAGAAATGAAAATAACTTGATGTTCTTATAATACTCAACTTATATAAGGCTAAATGGGTTATATTGGTTACAAAAAAGTAAATCACAAAAACAATTTTTCAGAATAGTGTTTTTTTTTTAATTCAGGGATAAAGTTAATTTTTATGATTCGGCGATGTTGCCAAATTAGTATTGTATTATACATAGTAGTTTTCATTGTCTTAACCCCCAAACTGTACACTGATGCGAATTCGCATCAGCTAAATTTTCGAGTTGCTGGCATTTTATGCATTCAATTTCCCGAGATATATCCCAATATGACAAATATGTGGAACCTTTCCACAGGATCAAATCCAAGAGAGAGGGGGCGACGGTGGGAGCTTCAAAATCAAGGGAAATATTTCGCGGTCCTTATACTCAAGAGATTATAGACTCAAGCTTCCAAACTTACATATAACAGCCACGCCCACATTGTCAATACATTGAATAGCCTTAAAAGCAAGCTTTTAAATCCACGTAGTCGTATAATGGGTTGGGGGGTGATTTCGACCTTTTCTTTGTTCTTGTGATATCGCCCCCATTCCTTAAAGCGAAAGGGTGCCTTTTTAATGTCTCATGTTGTCAAGTATAGGTTCCTTGGTGTCTTAGTTACCGAGTTCCAAAATCTAGTTGGTGCGAAAAAAAATCTTCTAACTAATAAATTTCATGGGTTTTGTTGGATTTTACTCAAATGTAAAAAAATATACGATTTTTTTAGTTTAATATGCCATTTTTAAAAATAGCATTTGTTTATAACAATTTTTTATAGCTTAATGTATTTTTTACTCATTCAATTTATACCAATATATTCTACAGAAAATTTCACCTCAAAGAGATATTAATAGATTATTTTTATCTATAAACCATTAAATCCAAATTCACACCTGTGTACGACTTATGGGTGCTGGATTGAAGGGTACAGTTTGAGGGTTAAGAGAAGACATACTACAATTAAGTAAACTAAGTTTTTTTTTCATTGATGAACCTAATTTTATTTTTGAAAAATATTAACCTGTCAAAATATCCAATTGCAATTGAGTCAAAGTGTGTAAAGCTGTATGATATAAAGAACAAATCAGAACAACTCGATGAACTTCTGGACTTCCTAGTGCTCTATAACTTTTTTGTGTTGAAGTTTTACTACCTCGATTTTCCAACATCTTTTTAAAAAAGTTGCTACCACCTGAAGCTTGTGTTGGACTTGTTTGATGTGGTGGTTCTACACCTTGGACTAGTTCTGATAAAAAATTACCTAAAATTTTCATATAAATTAAATATTTATTAAGGATGTATTATGGAAGGAATATCGGGCATCATTTGAAAAGTTGATGGCATGGATTTAGGTAATCAAATAATAGCTCTGTTCGCAGAATGATCAGAAACGAGTCAGAGCCAATCAGATCGTCCAAAAACAGTTGGCAAAACTGTCACCTGACGATTTTTTTAAAATTCCAGTTGATATATAGCTACTAAAATTGAATTGTTCTCTGTTGTTTTGTGACATTGCTTGTTTCATTTTCAATAATTTGATTGGCAATAAAGGATATTATTATTATTATATATTAATAGAGGGTGCCATTTTAATGTGCAATCTAATTTTATTTGGGAATTTATATAAAAAATTAGTGGAGAGGAGCCATAATACATAGCTTAAATTAATTTTATTTTATTTAGTGAGAACATGAAAACTACATTAGGGAAATGACAATAATTTACTGTGATATGCATTGTTTAAAAAATGCAGAAAAAAATCTATTTCAGATATGAATATCTCTTAACTTTTTTAGAACCATTATAGTGTTCCAACTGAAATAAAATAAATATAAGTTTTCCGATTTTTATGAAGAAACCTGTATAAAACGATTAATTACAACAAATCATGAAAGTTTTAAAGAGGACCATTCGCTGTCACGTGAGTAAGATGAAAGGTAGTACCCATTATTTGACAAATTAAATTGAAATACTAATAAAAAATAATGTAATTCAAAAAATAAATAGTTTGCAAGGCATTTATCATTGAAATAGAAAATATAAAACAAATCAGATGGTTATATTTAGTGTGTGATTTGGAACATTTTGTTTTTACTGTTTGTTTATATCCGAGGCAGTCTAACCTTACACTTTCATAATAAATACGTTTATTAAATAATAAAATTTTTACTCATAATATTTAAATGTCTCATGGCAAAGATGTTGGTAAATTCGGAAGTTTCAAACGTAAACAATGTAGTCAGAATATAGTTAATGCAAAAAAAATTGTAAATTAGGAGAAAATTTCACTCCACAAGATGTTCGTGTTCATATTAATAACAGAATGATGGAAACAAAATGTATTACTGATGATTTGTAGTTTGAAAATTGTGATTTATTAATATCTTTAAGGCATGTCACTAAAGAAGAAATTTTTGTGTTGGTATTTTTCACGTAAAATGCATAAAATGTACTAGTATAAATTTAGTTCAAACAAGCAATTATAAAGAAAATAATACACATCATAAACGTTACGACAGTAACTTCTGTTTATCTTTTGGCATACATTAATTAGATGTAATTTCTTGTGATTGATATCTTAGTAAACCCAGCGGTAAGCTATATGTTTTTTTTTTGTAAAAAAGCCCACCACATCTAATCAACAAATGGTAGTATAATTCAAAGGAAAGTGCCAAAATCCCAATTTCCCATAAGACTATACAAATGTTTACATTTTTGAAAATTAAATTCTTAAAAAGTTACATGGTAAAATTAATCGAAATTCCGCGATACTACAGATTGGGACTTAAACTATTATAAAAGAATTCATATTCATTATGATCTAATATTTTTTCACATGGGCCGCCTTAATAGGTACAAAATGAGAGTTTATTCACGCTACTCATAAATAATAAAAAAAATCTACATTTTATAAAATAATTGTATGCAGATAAACAATTAAGACAAATTTGGTTTACAAAAATATTCAATAATATCCTAATTTCTTTGTTTTGCTATTCCAAAGAAATTAAAAAAAATTTCAAGTTACAATAAATACCCAAATAATAGATATATAGTTGTTTATTTCCTACCTCTAAACATTAAAAAAAAATTGCACTCATATTCCTTTCGGTCTGTATAAGTACAATGAACTAATGAAGTATTTAAATAGATAAAATGGCAACAACAAGTAGATATATGAATATACCTGCAGAAGGAAATAAAAATGGTATAACATGGCTTTTACAACATGAAGAAAGGGTACAAAATTTATTTTTTATTAAATCTATTAGAATTTTATTTTACCTAATAATATTTGCATAACCTCAATGTTCCATAAAAGATGAAGTTGCACCTTAATGTGAGGTATGGCAGCATGTAAACCGGGATCCATGGGTTGGGCAAACCAACCCAACACTGGATGCCAGTGCGTCAAAGTAGACTGCTTACTGACAACATAGTTTTGGCAGCTTTCTAAAAGTCCAGTAATAACAACCTAGAAAAACGTGGAAAATATATATTTTTTAAAAATAAGAGAAATTTTACTTTAATAAATGTATGCTGTCATAATATACCTTCGATTAATCGATATCAGTATATCAGTACTGTATTGGCAAAAACTTTTTGTTTTGGCTTACAAGTTTAATACATTCTGAGATTTTTTTGAGGAAAAAAGGAGCAAAATACAATCTGTAACTTAGCTCAATTTTGCATAGCCTAATTAACGCGCTTCACTATAAATATAGCCATAAAATATTGTTACAGTTATGTTACTTAAATTAACATGGAATAAATTTGTACATCTATAAAAATAAATTAATTAAAAGTCACTTACTGTAAAGGTGGGAAAACATAAATCTTTGAGAGTAGTATTTCGTTCAATAAATCCCAACTGAATTAAATTTGCTGTGAGACATAAAGCATAACTACCTTCAAGGGTATTAAATACTATCCTCATCGACTGTTGACTAGAAAGTAACTCTAAACTTCTCGTAAGAAGTTTGTGTTGCTGTATTGTTGTTAAAGACTAAAAAAAGAGTTATTTAAAATGAAAAACAAGAGCTACCCTAAAAGAGAAAATCAAAAATATAAAATAAATATATTCCCTTAAAAACTAAGTCAGATATAACAATAACCATGGTAATGATGAAAGGGTACAGATAAAATATTTTGAATCTGGATTAATAAAAACCAAATTCATATCTTTAACTATGATTTTTAAAATTTAATTTTTCTCATTTATTTAAACAAAAACATAGCCATGTCTATTTAAGAGCACTTTTTACCTCAAATATAGAGGGGAAAATTTATGTATAATATCTAATTCTTATGATTTAATAAAGACATACTTGATCTAGAAACCTCAAAGAGTCAAAGTATGGAAATCTAGGTCAGAACCTTTCTATGCCATATCAGGGGTACCCCAAGGCAGTAATTTGGGTTCTTTGCTTTTTATTTTGTATATAAATACAAGCTCAGAGATAGAAGAGATACGTAAGATAGTTTGTTTTATAAATTTTATCGTTAACAGTTGGAAATATAAAGGCTGCGATCTGCTAAGTTATATTAATTTTTGTGAGGCAAAGATCAATTTAAGATCCTTTAACAATGTCGTGGTTAGGACAGAGTACTTTTCAAGTTTTTCATTAAAAAAAAATGATGATTAAGTGCAATAGCTCTATTTGAAAACAAAGCATAAATATTTTTACAAATGATGTCAAAAAAATATTGTTGTTTAGAAATAGTGCTAGTGTGTAGGTCTTAGTCTTAGATATAATGTTAGTGTTGTCAATATCTTTATTTGTAATAACCTTCCCTCTTGAAGGTGTTTGAAAAGAGAATTTTAAATAAATAAAAAAATCCAAAAAAAAAATATTTGATAAAAATGGAATGTTAGTTGTATCTTATATCAAAGTAGCTAGTCTATAACAAATAAAAAAAGTACTAGCAAATATTTCCTACAAGATAAATGTTTTTGATAAAAGTAGGGTTGGTAATGGAGACCATTTGGCGCCTGTACCTACAGTGTAACGAGCGTGCCAAACCATGGTAACGTGGTCTTCCCAAGCTGTCACCCATCCAGTTCACTTCAGTGATCAGGCTTGAAACGGCTTGACCGTTGAAATGAATCCTCATCACAAGAAAAATCCATTATATCACATTATATGTGAATTATTTAAAATAATAAAAAATTACCACGAATTAAAAGAAATAAAAAATATGTTGTGCGGAGACATCTAAAATAATAGGTATAAACTCATTTTTTATTTATTATTAAAGAAATATACTCTAACGATGGTAAAATAATTTTTTTAAAAATAACTGGTTAGAAATCAAATGATTTCGTTGCACACCCTTTTAAGAAAATTAGTTTATTCTTGTATAATTATTTTCTGATAGCTAAGTTGATTTTATATTATTATATGACTAGTATATTATGTTCTTCATTGAACAACTTAATTTTCAATTGTTTAATAATTTACATGACTATGGCGACCTTTTGAAATATTTAATATTTTGAAAAAAGTTGGAGCAAACATAGGCCACTTATATATTTTTGAAAAGGGAATTTTAAGCTCTATTTTAATATCTAGTAATAAACAGGGTTTCTGACTCAATTTTCTAACTCCTATAATAAAATCACCAGAGGTGGTCAATATATAAGGAACAACTCTGTACATCATTTGTATACATACCTCAGGAGAAAGGGTTTGAAGGTGATGAATAAGTCCAGGTACAGAAAGTACATTAATTAAAAATATAGTCATAAATTTGTCTGAAAAATTGGCAGAAATCAAAGGTCTCAAAGCCAATGTTAAAATGGCAGCGATAGAAACTGTTTTAAATGCAATTTTTATTCTTCCCAATCCCTTTAATAGTAGGTTCTAAAAAAATAATAAAAATATTAGTTAAAATACAACTTAAAAAGCAATTAAAGGACAAAAGTTCCCAAAAAGTGCATAATTTAATTCTATTTTTTATAAAAATTTTATATTAATTCTATTTCTATAAAGATTTTAATTGAAAAAAAAATTCAATTAATATAGGACAAATAATAACAATTTTAAGATAAACAAAGTTACTGGTAACACTACTAGAGAATAATACCTTCAAAGTCAAATAAAATCCTCTATGAAACAGCTGACCCATTAAATTAGCACACAACTGGTTCATGCCACTTTTCAAAACCTCCATATTTTTATTTTTTAATACTATCCAATTGTTAGTACTTGTAAATGACACCAATACATGTAAATACAGTACAATAAGCTTCATATCAGAGGCAAGTTCGGGTTTTAAATCTTCCAAATATTCACAACTTTTCCATAAAATATTATTCATATGAGAGATCCATTTTATCACATGTTCTTTATTTAAAGCTGAAAAATACATATTCCTAAGCATATCATCAGTACTTAAACTTGATAGGCATTAATTATAGAACCAATTTGAAAATTTAATTTTTAAGACTTTTCAAAATTTTCCTTACCTACACCAACATAACTGAACTTAATGGAATCAGAATCAAGTGATGCCACCAAATAACGACATAATTTGGCAAAACGTTCTTTGTCTCTTTGCTTTCTCCATATTAGCAGTAGTCTAAGGCTCTGATGGTAAATATCTAAAGCAGGTTTTAAATGCTGTTTTGTATAATTTTCAGGTAATTCAGGTATGGTATTGTCAAATTCATCTCTGAAAGCAGTCACTCTATTAATTACTTGAGTATAAAAAATGCAACATAACGATCAGTTTACAACTTAGAAATCAACCCCCTAATTCACCAATATGGTCCAAGTTGATAATAATCGCAAAGTATGACAATAAGTCAATCAAGTTTCCAATTGTTTCTTTTTATGAGACAACGCTTATTGATTTCAAGGGTTTATTTATAGGTGTTTATCTTTAATTTTTGAATAAAAAGGTTTGTTTACTGACATACAAGACAAAAATGACTAACTAAAAGTATAACTTCCACCGTGACAAGATTGGGTGTAATGGCCTATTCAACTTTGAGACACTTTTTTAAAGATATTGAGTGCAGTTTTGTGGAGCTTAAAACATTCAAATAATATAATGCAATTTTAAAGAGAATTTTCTTGTGCGATTATAAATGTAATTGTGAAAAAGCTTGAGGCTCTGTCCTTACATGCTCCATTTGTATATAAACCAAAGCTTTAGGACATAATCTAATATTTATAAATATATATAAATAATGAAAGCCTAGATTATTTACTCACAAAATTTCCTTGGCGAACTTAATTCTTGCTAACCAACCACGAACATTGGCTTGAATAACAACAGCAGCTCCTTCTCTACGCTTTTCTAAAGCCCTTTCTTCTCTAGCAGCTTTGGTTTGTTCTAAAAAACTACCTTTCGAGTTCTCTGCTTTGTGAAACATTGTTGTGACTAAAGGAAGCCGTTCTTAAAAAGGATTAAAATAGACATCTTTATATTTTTTTAACTTTTTTGTTTACACTAAAATTGGAGATTTTTATGTAAAAGTCAAATTATCTGTCATCAAACTTTTATCAACCTCAGCTAACTTTCTTGTTCTGGGCTTTTATCACTTATGTTTTTGTGCATGGTGCTTTCTAATGCTACTGTTGCTATTTTAGGTTATAATTAGAAACAATTTTGTTTTGTATGTAATTTACTAGAATTTTAATATTTTTGTCACAAATCCACGTACTATATTTACAAATATGAAGCACAGAAATACAATTTATTTATATACTGAAAATTTTGGTCAGATTTGAATTCCAATGTTGTGGTAGTTCAAATCACACATCCCGAAAAGGTTCAAGTTCAAATCTAACTTTCTTGTTCTGGGTTCAAATGCCCTAAAAGTTTGAAAGATCGTAGCTACTTTCATCTTTTATTTATCTTTTAACCTCACTTTTTCCGCTATTAGTTGAAAATTTTAAAATTTAAATTACCTTTAGTCGATTACTTTTTCTTTTTTTTTATTCGATATGAGTTCTGAAGAAGAAAAGCAGTCTACAATTTCTCTGCCTCAAAAGAGATATTATAGGCAAAGAGCCCATTCAAATCCTATGGCAGATCATTGCTTTGACTAGTAAGTAGAGGGTTTGTTGATTAATTTTATAAGGTAATAAAAATTAAATCTTTACAGACGAGTTCAGTCAACAGTTAACCAAGAGAATTCTAGATTAATACGTCAAAAAATGTAGGTACCTAAACTATAGCGAAACATATTCCAGAATAAAAACTACAAAATGCAGGTGGTGAAGAATGTCGATATAATTTAATCAATCAATACAATAATAAATTTTATTAGACACAGTGGCACAAGAGAGGTCTTCCTGCCGATTGCTAGAAATAACTTAAATATTAAATATCATTTTAGAATTAATATTAAAAACATCTTATGACGGACACCGTTGAAAGTACATATCACATCACGTTTAAGTATGTATTTAAAAAAAGGTAATAATTTCAATTAAATAAAATCTAGGAAAACGTTTCCTTTAAAGAATTTCTTGATATACCCCCTATTTTGAGATTGTAGAACATAATTCTGGCCTTGGTTTTCCACAATTTTTTTCTGCAATACAGAAAATCATTCTTCACTTTAGGTTTAATTTTTTCCACTAATTGGCTACAACTACGAATTTCACGCTTATGGAAGCTTTTGTATTATATAAAATTCTATAAATTTACTCTTTAATAGGAAAAATCAAGAAAATGACTACAAAATTTTAAAAACAAAATTGCTGGTTACATCTGTCAGCAACATTCCCATTCTTAAAAGAATCAGAAGGGCGATAATTTGCGCTGTTGCCATAGCATAGATATGATTTCTGTGAACATATGTTCTTTCTTTCTATTAAAGCTGTGAAGAGAAGGACACAAAAAAAACATTTGGCTACTTAGCAAAATGTTTGTTTCAGAAAAAATATTCCTACCCCAAGACTTTGTACCATGATTTTTTTAAAATACATACAGGTTTATCCCCCTCTTTTAAGGAGAATGAAGCAGAACATTAATAATTTGCTTTCATTCTATATTTCCTTATGCTGCCTATTTCTTCTATTGTTCTGGTGCCAAATAATACTCTTTTTCCATGGTATTTATAATCCTAATTCATTTTTATACATCTTGGCTTTATAATTTATATTATTTTTTTACAGCAGATACCAAACCAGCTGCTTCCTTACTAACTCAGACCTTTGCTAATGTCCTTCTCTAGATGAGTTTAGATTAGTACAGGTTAGCTTCAGTTTTCTAAACTAACTAAAACCAAGGTAAACCTGAACTAACCAAAAATTTCAGTTAAGATTGATTGTACATTTGTTTTTACATTACAAAAATTAAAACTATGTTGTTGACCGAGATGTACAAATTTATTAAAGTGTTATAAAATAGAACTTTATACCATGAGAATATTTTACATCTGATAATGTCTTAATGAATACTTGACATTTTCAGTAATTGAAGTTTACGAAACATATTTTTGTTTTTTTCTGGAATAAACAAGCTTTTTTTAATTTGTGTGCTAAAATTTGTACAAAAATATATTACATACAATGTATTTTAACTAGTACTCGTCAAAGTAAATATGAAAGTTCAGTGTTTTTTTTTTTCAGAAGTAAAAGGAACGTGAAGTGACGCGTGTTATTTTTTGTGTTTTTCTTAAACTGAAGAAAAATTGTGAAAAACCATGGCCAGAGTCATGTTCTATAACCTCGAAATAGGAGACGTATAATGAAATTTTTTCAAAAAAAGTGGGCTTCCTAGAATTCACTTCATCAAAATAATTACTAAAAAAAACAGTAACAATAAAAACAATCAATCTTGTAGCTTTAGAAGGGATCCATATAAGGTTTGGGTAGGATATTTGCATTTAGAATGGATATTTCAGTTTCTAAAATAGTGTTCAGGTTTTGGGGTTTATTGGGAAGTTTTTTATTTCAAATCTAACAGTGATGAATAATAGATAAGATATGAGTTTACTGATATAGGAGGACATTGGAAGAATGGATTATAAAGGGTATTTGTTGAGCGTTTCAATCTTTTTATGGTCCTGATTGCTTCTTTCGCCTATATCAATGTTATGGAGAGATGATTTATGCATGTTGCATAGGAGTACATGACTATATTTGAGTATTGGTTAGCACATCATCACGTATATTCTGGCTCCAGTAAGAATATTAATTCCTTGATCCCTTTAGGTCAATGATTGAAAGTGTTTTGCACTGGACAGCACCTTCTTGACATTTTGGGTGTGTAGTTTAAAATTAAGTTTTCGTTTTCGATTAGAAAGATATTTTTTTAGAAGTAGTATTACATAATGGGGACAACACATGAAGTTTATATAGTAATCCATTTTGTCAAGTGCTATTAAAGGCTTATGTCTATGAAAAAAATGCTCCAATACTATTTTTCTTTATATGATGCTTGCACATAGCATGTTAATTTTATTATTATAAGAACCAGAAATTTGTAATTACCTATAAGCAATGTATACAAGAGGTTTAAGTATATAATTAATTATATAAGTTAATATTAAATTTATGTAGGTGCTTTTCATAAGCATTTTAGCAAGATGAAATAAATTCTATTAAGTAGGAGGATGTACTGAACTATATAAATAGCTAAATATATATTAGAGACAAAAAAGAATTTATCCTACTTTTTTTACCCAAGCAAGAACAATGTTTAAAATATAAACTTTGTTTTCTAAACCTAACTTAATGTTTAAACACACTTACTTCACATGTGGAGTTGGCTATTAATATATCCTTTAAAAGCATCCATCCAACACATTTGCCATTTTGTTAAGTTATTGTTAGACCTGATAATTTAATATATGGTAATATTATCATTTGATAGTCCACAGACTCCAGATGATATGGACTGGTCTAAGTTGTATCCAGAAAAATTTAAAGAAGGTGAAAAAAAATCCCAAGTAGAATTTATTGATATTGGATGTGGATATGGTGGCCTGCTAATTACCTTATCACCAATGTTTCCAGAAAGTCTTATTCTAGGCAAGAATTTCAGTTTATTTATATATAAAAATTATGGAGATTTTACTTAATCAATATAATATTTTGAAATAATTTATATTGTGTGGAATACTTAGTATTCAATAAAAATGCCATATAAAAATCTATCTGAACAAATAATTTCAAGTAATTGAGATACTATTCTTTTTTAAGGTGAGGTAAAACTCCATGACAGAAATACTCTTAATTATTGGTTTTATGATTTTATTGCAACTTGAAGTACTAATTATAAGTTTCCATAGAATTTGCAAAAGGTCTTTTACTCTTATTAAGTATGAAATACAAGACTTATTAAGTTACAATGTGATTATATTAATTTAGTAATCTACCCTATATTCTATTTGAAAGTAACACTTAGGAGATCCAGGAAATTATAATTACTAATACGTTTTTTTAAACATATTATTCCTTATTTGAACTAAAACTTAGAAATTAAAATTACTAATACAATTTTTTAACATATTATTCCTTATTTGAACTAAAACTTATGAGTTTCTGAAAGGAGTTTGGGAAGAAAAGAACCATATTTTAATATTTTTGCTAAGAAATATTATAGTTAATTGCAAATAGAGTTATTCATATTGCCACTTTTCCTAAACAAACTATAATAGATAATTTCATTTTTGGTCAAAAATTGTTATTCTTTTAGATTCTTAACTATCAGATTAATATGTTATAAAAATTGGATTTTAAGTTATGCAGACTTTTATAAATATATTTTTTTTTAGGAATCGAAATTAGAGTTAAAGTTTCAGATTATGTAATGGACCGAATTGCTGCATTACGATCACAAAGTACCTCGGAATATCAAAATATCGCTTGTTTAAGGTCCAACGCAATGAAGTATTTGCCAAACTTTTTTAAAAAGGGACAGGTAAAGTAAATACTCAAATATTTTGAGGTAAATAAGTCAAATGTAGACTGGTTTAAAGAGAAAGTTCTTATTTTATCTCCGTCATTGAATTAATTTTTTGGTCACATATTTTTATTCTTTTCTGTTACCATTGCTGAATTCCTTTACTTAAAGTACTTCATCAACTAATCGAGTTTCTTTTTATTTTTTTGTAACTTTAGGTATTCATTGTTAATTTTTCCCAAGACTGCGAAATTTGAGGCACATTGCTTATCTCATGGTCAAGATAATCACAAGAAAAAATGCAACATTTAGTATGGTATATATGGTGTAACATAATCATATATAACTTAAAAACTTATATAATTATTCTTTTAAAAAAGTGGATATTTGGTAATAATATTATAAAGTATGACGGTGAATAGATTTTTCGTACGACACGCCCCCTACTTTTATCCTGAACTTTTGACGTTGACTATACACTCTCACAAGAAGGAATAGTTTATGAATAATGCAGCGATAATGCGGCAGCACTGCTTATACTATGTGGTTCCAATAAATAATAAGTCACCTACTAAGATTATTTTATCTTTGTTTAACTTTTATCTGGGTTTTAGATAAATAAATAAATGTTTTACTAATGGTTAAACCAATTTAAAAATTTACAACACTTTGTAACTTACAAACAAGTCTCTAGACATATCAAACTACCAAACAATAAACAAATAAATCTAAAGTATCTATTTAACCACAGTACACTCATAATTTAAGACTACACTAACAACAGTGAAAAGTTAAAATTTACACTCGCTTTAAACTTTTTTGAAACTATTTAAGGACATGTTAAAGATGTCCAGATCATTATGATCAGGGGATAACTTGTTAGCTAAAATACACATTCTATTTAGTGGGGCATAATGGAGTAGTTGGTTCTATGAGTATCCTCAGAGAACACTTCAACCCATTGACTATTTCTTTGTGGTACATTGAAGCCAATATGCATTAATAATTCTGGAGAATCTATTATACTATTAACGATTTTAAATAGAGAAAACAAGTCAAAGTATTCTCTGTTCAAGAGGGTACAAGATATTTTCTTTAGCCTAATTTATAGGCTAAAAATCTCAAAAAGCTTTTTTGCTCCTTTTCCAGCCCCAGTTTTTACACATTGTAGAAAGGTGACCATATTGGTGAGGTATACTCCAATACAGAATGCACAACACTACAATAAACATTTTTAAGACAAATGATATCGTCGAAGTCCGTGTAACAAACGCCACTAATTTTATTCCCTTATTTGCGATATTATGTATATGCTCTTTAAAAATTAACCGACTGTCCAATATTACACCAATATGAAATACAGAATCTGTCAATTCCACAGACATACCGCCAATCTTATAATCGTACTCGATTAAAGTCTTTTTTCTACAGAACCGCGCTGCCTTACATTTTCCGATGTTAAGGTACAACTTGTTAGTAGTGCACCATACACTAAATGCATCCAAATCAGACAGTATATCGATGCAACCCTAATGAGATTTAATGCACTTAAAAATTTTTTAAATCGTCAGAAAAAAGCAGTGCTTTTCCATGTGAAAAGACTTGACAGCATCATTCAAAAACTAGTTGAACAGAAGAGAGACCAAATGCGCTCCTTGAGGAACTCCAAATTGCACCCTGACATATGACAAGTAATTCTTATATCGTACAATTTGTTTTCTCCCCGTAAAATAGCTTCGCATCCATGAGAGGAGCGGATCTTGAATACCAATAGATTTCAATTTAGTTAAGAGACAAGTATATTTCACCCTGTCAAACGGTTTGGAAATATCAGTATATATAGTGTCGACCTGTCAACGATCTTCCAAAACACATAAAAAAGTCAATACAAAATCAAAAGATTTGTAACTGTAGACTTCCACTTACAGAAACCATGTTCTTCCAAAACTATATGATTTATAAAAGCAGTTGTTAATCTACAGTTCAATTTAAATTGCCACTAGTTTTATCATTATAGGACATTGTACCCGGAAGAGTGTAACCACTCTTCTTCTTTTTTACATACTTTCAAAACTCTTTTCATCACTACTCAATACCATTTGCAGGAAAGAAATGTATTCTTCATAGTTCAACCTAGATAAGATCTTACACTGAGACCTTAAGTTTAAGAATAATACATAATCAGTTTTAGAATTAGTAGTCTTAAATCGTTTATGAGCTTTCTGATTATTAAATATCGATTCTTTAAGCTCAGAACTAAACCAGTTAGGAAACTTGGGCTTTTTTAGTCGCAATTTTAGAACAACATTCAATAGCATTTAAACCGTATGTAATAGTAAAACGCACGTATATCCTGGTTGTAATGTGTAAAAAGCTGGTAGCACAATATTAATGTCTGTTGATACTTAAATCCGAACTGACGACGTGGTCACCATCAATAAAAAATTCAATTTCTGTTCGCTTACTTCGCGTTATAATATTACTCCTCCATTCTAGTCCACGTGACGATCCGCTCGAAATATTACTAGATAATGAAGTTTATCTTACAGTTGTGAACTCATCTTGTAATATATCAATCCATATACTGGTTTTTCTCATATAGCTCATGTTAAATGTGTTTTTACGGAAAACTATATCAATAATGAATATTTAAAGTGTCAAGAAAATACATAGTAATTTGATTAGTCGATGAACTACCTTGAACTGTATTTATTCTATAGTATTTCAATAAACAGATCTATATTTAATTTATGAGCTAACCTGCACTTTATAAGTACACAGTAACTAAAGAGTGATTAACTGTGAGTGAGGTGTAGTTTAGTGTATTTTAATATTTAGTGACGGTGTAACACTCTAACTACATAATGTTTATGAAACACAGTTTTTAGCTTAAAAAAATGTTTTTCTTGTATCCTGATCCTCACTTTAAGAAAGCAAAACATAAATGGAGAATTATAAATCAATCTTTACTAGCTGAATACGCTTATGTTTTAACCGAGGGAGGAATGGTTTATACAGTAACTGATGTAAAAGATTTACATGAATGGATGGTTCAACATATTGCAGAACATCCACTGTTTGAAAGAGTTGGTGACGAGGAATTGGTTTGTATTATGTTCTTTAGATTCCTTTTAACATAGGATTTATTGGCAAATAGATATGCCTAATAAAAATACAAGTCAAAAAGTAAATTATAATTATTAAGTCAAACAATAAAGTAATAACAGTATAAATTCCATATAATATATATTAAAAAAAAAATAGAGAAATTACAAGCATCACGTTAACAATAATATCAAAGTCAGCTAAGTGAAAGGATACAACTAGAGCATATACTTTTTACGACCTCTTTTAAATGGATGCAAATATTGATAATATGGATGAGGATTTTTTTATTCTTTTAATATGATGAAAATTATTTAAGTTTCCCGTAAAATATGTTTGCATTTCTCCTTGCAAACTAAGCAACTCATTAAAATATATTGGTAGCATCCTTTCACTTCGCTTAAAAACAAGAACCATTGCAAAATATTATAATCTTTGCTTTACCCAAAACCATTACAGAGTACAATGTTTTATACTGTGTACATGGGGGTGTACAGGTTGCATCTAAGAATCATTCTCATACCTTGTTAAATAATACCTTTAATGACTGATTGTGAGTGGATACACCTTCCACAAGATATAATAATGTCGCAAAATAGTCAAAATGAAGCTGTATTTTAGTTTTAAAAACAGTTACTTTTGCAAACTTCTTGAAAAGAAAAGTAATTCTTTTTCGTGCCTTTTTTTTGCCAAGATATTTTGTTTCATCGACTTTGTTAATATCATTGCCTTCGTTTTATATCCATTTATTTAAGTTTATTAATCGCGAAAAACTAGTCAATAGCTTTAAGCAAAAATGATGTATACCAAGACTATTACTCCAGTGCTATAATCTTGACGCCCAAAAATGGACGCGAAATCCGGACGCAAACCTAGCCAGACTCATTCATTTCTGAAGCAATTTTCAATGTTGATTAGATATTAGTACAAGTACAAAATAATTAAAATTTTTATATTTGCGGTCAAAGTTTCTTTTTTTGGTTAACATTTTTTCATAAAGTGATGCCCCATATTGACATTTCATTTAATGAACTACAAAAAAGGAAAACGAATACATTATAAAGAAGCCAAAAAATAGCTATTTTAAGCAAAATATTATTTTAATAAGGAATATGCTGGACGATATTGCTAATGAAGCTTCTAATTTATGCATTGAACACATGTCCGCCAAAAGAAAGCGAAGAAATTACAGTAAATCGGACCACCGAATTGCTGGAATAGAAATTTGTGATATAATAATAAACTGTGCAAAAGATCGCTTTGATTTTAAAGATCACTTATCGGGGGTAGCATTATTATACTCCGATCAATTTGGTAAATATTGTGGACCTTTTTCTGGTGATTCATTAAATTTAACATGTTTCGCATACACAAATTTAGATAGGGAACGTCTGAAAACTGAATTATCTGTTATTTATGTCAGGGCAGATTGTAAAGAAATTTTTAATTGAAAATAATTTATCAAAGCCCTTTCAAGAAACAAAAAACTATTAGAAATGTTGATTACCATACCTATGACTACAGCAGAAGCTGAACCATCCTTCTCTATTAAAAAAAGAATAAAGACTCTTAGAAATTCCATAACTGATGATCGCTTAGTAGCTTTATCGATGTTGTCGATTGAAAAGAAGCCAATTAGAGAAATTTTTTACGATAGTGAATTTTTGTTCAGTGTAAATAGTAGAAACGTACGCAAGAGAAAAAATGTTATTTGTTTGTAAGTGTACAGAAAACTTATTATCAAACATTTTTTATGCACAGACAAGTGTTCAGTGCAGTATACAAAGTGCTCCACTTTCCAAATGTTTAAGCCTTACGTGGATTTCTAACAGACATTTTTAAGTTTTTTTTTGTCTCTATAAAATTTAAATGTAGTGCAGAACCCAGAATTTTTATGGTCAAGAACTGCCACTAAATAGCAATAGTTGAGGCTACAGCTCTATTTGTTTACAAGAAGAAAATTGCGATTTTTTTATATTAAAAAACGATATGTTTTTATAAAAAGTCAACATGTCAATAATATTTTATGAAAATATAAGGTCTTAGGTTTTTCCACAATAAGTTCATTAAAAAAATATCTCTGCATGAACAAATTAATGTATTTCAGAAACAAAACAATCCTAATCAATATATAAATGCTCATTTTATATGTTACCATGAGGGATCTCTTTTAAGGGAATCAAACCAATGGGAAAATAGTTTTTGCTGTAACTATTGCATGAACAAAACACGTTAATTTTAACGATTTTTTCGCTCTTTTGCCGGAACTAATTAAAAAAATGAATTGCTCTATAGCTAAAATTGTAGATTTTCTAACTAACTACAACTTACCATTTAAACTTTTTGTCTATAATCAGTACCTGAGCTTCCAAAAATAAAATAACGTCATTTGATGTAACGGTCACCAACTGTCATGGCTAGTTTTGTATTTGCCTCCTTTGTAACTTCCAATAGTCGGTTACCTTTTATCCAAAAATGTTTGAAATACATTGGGTCGACTTCTGACCGATTGTACTATATAATGTATTTAATCATTTTCCAATTTTTACCTTTTTAGAAAAGCGATCCTATTGTAGAGAAATTGTACAGCAGCACTGAAGAAGGACAAAAAGTGACTAGAAATAATGGTGACAAATTTTTGGCGGTTTTTAGAAGAACCGGTGACCCCCTGTAATCTGTCAGTAAAATAAATTTTTAATTAAAGACGTCTTGTTAAGAATCTTCTTTTCTTTTACCTATACATTGCATATTTTTACAAGTATAAAGGATACATTCTATTTGTTCATTTATCTCCTTAAGATTGAATTCAGGAATATAACATTTTACCATTTTTGAAATACTTTCATAAATTAATTTTTGCAAAATGTTGGATAACTCTGTCACGTTTGGTTGAGCAAAAAACTTTTCTATTTCGTGCTGTCGATAATGTTCTCTATCTTCATTACTGAGGGGACTTCTGAAAATTTTTCTAGACATAATTTGTCGATCGTCCATAATAAAGTCGGTGTAATAATTATTGGGTGCTTTAGAGGAGATTTTTAAATACGATTTGAATGCATCGCTATAAAGTACATCTCTAAAAATTAAGAAAGCTTTATTTATTCAATGTATTCACCTTCAGGAATTATTCTGATATAACTATTGGCACAATTTTTAAAAGAATGATTGCCTACATTAAACAAATCTAGTTATTCACAATAAGTTCAAACTAATATATATATATATATGTATTCTCTTTTCAAGCAGATAAAGGAAACAACGTATACAGGTTGTTTCCTGCAAATACAACTCTCAATACGCGTTTCGACCACCTTACGGTCTCGTCAGTGGAGCTGTAATATATGGAATTCTTTAAAAGAAATTGTATTTTCAAAGTTTAATACTTTTACCCAGGCGCGGATCCAAGGGGGGGGGGTGGTGGGGGCGGTCGCCTCCCCCCCCCCCCCAAGAGCTTTGAGTTTAGGAAAATGGACCCAATTTTTCCTCTTATACTATAGTTTATTCAAGAACTAGAGAGAGAGTAAAAAATCATTTTTTACCCTTTTTCTCTTCGCAAACTACCTGTGTTCTTTAGTCCGGTGTTTTTAGCAAAATTTGTTAAGACACATATATTTTTCATAGGAATGGGTTAGAAATTTTATAATCAAAAATACCTGTGTATAATAATAGACTAAAACGTAGGATTATTCTCTCAAAAAATTCTAAGTTATAATTTAAATACTTACAAAATATCCATTGTCAAAAATACAAAAAGTTAAACATATATAAAAAAATAAATTCGTCCATATAATAATAAAATATTTTTGGGGCTATCGGTTATTTTATTATTAATTAAAAACATTTTTAGGGTATTTGACGTTTCAGTTTATTTATTTCTTAAACCATCTGCAGAATTACACTTAAACACTAAAAAGGGATTCAAATTACATATGTAATTACTTTTTTTATGTTGTAATTAAAATTAGACCCACTTATTTTTATTTCTATTGTACTGATATCTTAATTTAATTTACTTTTATATATGGAAATACGATAGCCCCAAAAAAATAAGATAAACATGTTAATTCTACCCACTTAAGAAAAAGACACAAACACAATAATAAAATAATAAAAAACTTACGGCTAATTAGAATTAAATATATATAAAATTAAAGAGTGGGACACACTAAAATAAAAATGTATAAAAAAATAAAAAAAACATATAAACAACATTAAAAAATAAAATACAACAAAAACAAAAATTTAAATAATAAATTGTGTTTACACTAGTAACCATTACGTATCTAATTCCTAATCAAAGTCAGTGAAACTATCTTCGCTAAAATTAATTATAATTGGTTCCTCTATCTCACCGATTATGAGATCGAGTTCTCACATTTTGTTTTATTCTTTTATTATATGGATTTTTCCCAATTTTCCGCAGTAATTTATTCAAAAAAATCTTTCAAAAGTTTAGTTAAATTACTAATTTTATTAATTGTGTTATTTCTAGCAACTATACTTTTTACTTGTGAGAGATATTTACGTCTCCAACGGACAGTTTCCGGACGTATTATAAGAACAGATTTTTTATCTGGTTTTTCTCAGCAAAAATTAAGTTCTCTGAGCAATTTCCAGAGATCAGTTCTTTTAATTTCAGGTAAATCGCGATCTTCAATGATTTTAGTTAGAATTTTGTAGATGGTTGGGATCTGCTTCTCATAATAAAATGTATGTACAACCCTTTTAATTGCAGTTTTTATCTCTTCTTCCAACGAGGTTTTTCGTTTGCCTGTGATCGAGTGTGGCTTGGGAGTACTAACAATTCCAGTCGTTTTTTCTCCTTCAGTATTCGGTACATAGTAGATTTCCAACTCCTGTCATGTTGGAACATATCTCAACAGAGCTTTTAACATTATTATCTAGATATTGATATCTTAAGGCATCATAAACATTCATCGTAATGAGTTTTTCGTTGAGGAAAAAATGACCTGATTTAACGATTTTAGAATAAATATAGAGAAGAAAGCCATATCCTCTGGGTATCTCACTAATCTCAAATAATATATAAAAACAAGCGTAAACAAGATAAATCACTAAGAAAAAACTGTAAGTTGTACTTTGCTCACTGACATAAATTAAATTAAACTATCAGAAATTCTATGTTGCAGTAAATTTATAAAATATATTTAAATATAATGAAATATAATTAGATTTACGGCAGTTCTCAGTTACCTGCGGCACTGGAGCAGGTACGTTAGAGGTTTCGGTAACAGTTTTGTTACTCTCTCTAGTTCTTGAATAGAGTATAGGAGTCTGTATGCTTGCGATCGCCCCCCCCCCCTCCCAAAAGCTTTGAGTTCAGGAAAATAGAACCCATTCTGCCTTTTATATTAGGAATGAATATGCTGCTTGCAACCCCCCCCCCCCTCCCCCGTTGACAACTTGTTTTTCTTGCCATACTGTACTTTTGTGATATCACCGCCCCCCCCCCCCCCAAAGAGAGAGGCTGGATCCGCCCCTGCTTCTACCTGATAAAGAATTGCCAGATAGTTCGAAGATGAGAATTTCAATGTAATAGTGCAATTCTAACAATCATTTTAATAATTACAAATGCTTGTAATTTTTAGAAGAATACGTTAAATATTATATTAACTGGATTTCTGTTATTAAATTTCCGTCAATGGTAATTTTTACATTTTCATTGTTTACAATAAGTTTATATAAAATTTGCCATTATAAAAGCATGTCTGTGCATTAGCGTCTCGATATCAGAGACTGTGGTTGAATAAAATTTTTATTATGTAATGGCCTTAATTACGTAAGATTAATTTATGTAACAAATTACTTTATTATTGCAATTGTTATATACCGTAAAAAGGGGGTAATACGTAACTGCTGTACCAATCGCAACGATTTTCAGGAAAAAAATGTTTTATTTCAGTTTATAGCAGTCTGTTTACTTTTCAGAAACTTATATATAGCGCGACAAAACAGGTTCCTAGTACTATCCTATTTATAATTTTTAGATTTAGCAACGTGGCAACTTAAATGTTAGGAATCTATGAATTTTGAAAGCAAATTGGGAAAAAGTGGGATGAATCGCAACGACGGATTCAGACTCTGCAGCCGACGAACTTACTTTTGTTTTTTGCTCAGGCAGAGTTACTAAGATGCCGCATGAGTGTAAGGGTGATCCTAGGGCTAAACTTTGCCGTCAGGTTTCCGATGAAGTATACAAAAAAGCGATTAAGAAAGTTAAAAGTAGTGTTTCACTTAGAGTGGCAGCAGAAAAATACAAAATTGATTATACAGTATTCTATAGACGTAAAAATAAAAAAGACAAGGGTGAAAAGTGGCTATCCTAAGGTGGGAAAACTGTATTGTCCAGAAAAATCGAGCTCCAAATTGTAAACAGACTAGTTTGGTGCTCCAAATGGGGACAACAATTGGATTTATATGATCTGAGAGTTATAGTTAAAAATTATTTACACAAAATCGGTCCACGAGTTGAACGTTTAAAGGCAATTTGCCGGGGTCGGAGTTTGCATTGGGTTTCCTTAAGCGTCACAAAGAGAAACTTTCGATGAGGTTCTGCCAAAACATGAAAAAGTCGAGGGCAGGAATAATACCTGCCGGAGCTTATTTTGATAATCTTAAAAAGTCAATAGATGGTGTCAGTGCGTCTAATATGGTTAACTACGACGAAACAAATCTAACTGATGACCCGGCAAGAACCTTCGTCGTCGTCAAAGTGATGACCTTCCAGTTGTTTGAGTGGTACTCACACGGCGGATTGGTACTGTAAGGTGGAGGTTTCAGCGTTTTCCAATGAATTTTGTCCAATTTTTCTTGGATTAATGCAGCTGTGTGTGGCCGAATGTTGCCATGGCGCAGAATCGCAATGCCAATAGGCATGTCTCGCCTTTTTTTTTTATCGATAGGCTAGTTTCACTTCATCAAACAGTTGGCAGTCGTACGCAGCATTCACTGTACGCCGTTCATGTAGAAAATCAACGCGCAATATACCTCTGCAATCCCAAAAAAATGGTTGTAAGAACTTTCTCAGCAGAAAGACGGGTCTTAGCTTACCGCGGCATTGCTTTTCCAGGTTTTTCTACACTCCATGCTTGCCTGCTTAGACCCCCGAGGTGTAATGATGCACCTACGTCTCATCACAGGTGACAATAGGCTTCAAGAAATCATCCCCCTCTGTTCGATATCGTGCCAAAAGTCGCGGCAAGACGGTTTGCTTGCACTCATCGCAAGAATATTCATCTCACTGGTGCTTGTCTACGGTCGGCGTGCATGAGTCTCTTTTTCCACTGACTCTCGGCCATCGGAAAATTTTTTATGCCAGTCGTAGATTTGAGTCCTCGAAAGCGTTTTTTCAGCGAACTGTGCAGTTAGCTGACGCAAAATTTCGGCAGGTTTTACGCGCTCCCGCGACAAAAATTTAAAAATAATGCGTTGTGTTCAGCAAATATAAGTTTAATTCTTCATATAGACACTTAAACCCTTAATTGCATACATTTCGCTTAGAGAGACCCCATTCACATCATACCGCAATGGTAATTCAATGCTTAGCCTGTTAAAACGAATGGAAAAAACATTTTTCAGTATTAAGACACATTCTGTTTTCAGCAACCATCTGTTTATTTCATTCAAGTCACTGAAGCAATGTTTGATCTAAAAAAGTACCTTTTTAGATAATATGCAAATAGAAGAAAATTGAACTTTAATGAATCTCTATGTTATTTATGAAATGATTGAACAGAATTGGACCCTGAGGTATGTCTAATGTAACCGCCCAACTTAACCTGTTAATATATGTTACAAAGGTAGGATTTGAGCCATAAAAATAAAGGTCCCGAGATACTATATTTAGATAGTTTAGACAAAAGAAAAGGATGACTAACTTTATCAAACGCCGCACTAAAGTCGAAATAAACAACATGTACTTCTGCCTTACATACAATGGCACTAGACAAAAAAAAAGAGGATGACTAACTTATTTATCAAACGCCGTACTAAAACCCAAATAAACAGCATGTGCTTCTGCCTTAGATACAATGGCACTAGAAATGTAATTTGTTTATAAAAAAAGTCTAGTGTCAATTGATGAACCAGATATGAAATCACGTTGTTGAGGTATTAATAAATTTTCAAAAATACTTTGTAGTTTCTGCTCGATGCAGTGCTCCAACACTTAGGTTACTGTTGAAAGTATGTCTTGTCTCCAGTTTTATAACTAGAAAAACGCCAACTTTTAAGGATTATGTAAAAATTAAATAAGGATAAATATAAAGAAAAAACAGTGTTTCAAAAGGACGAAGAGAACGCCATCTAATCTCGTTGGTTGTGGATGGGTAATTGAGATAATGTCCTCTCAATTCAGTGGGGCTCACATGCATGTGTCAAGTGTAATCGAACACAGATGAAGTAAAAAATTATTGGAACCATTGGAATAAAAAGTTTAAATTGAAAGTAAAATATTTTGCATCCTATGTCATCATCTGCTGTACTCCCATCCAACTTCATTATTTTACTACAATCACCACTATTTTGGATTTAATAAAATCTCAGACATACTTGGGATTAGCAGTTTGATTGATTGAGGGTTGAGGGACTTTACACTGCAGCCTTACGGCTTATTGTATCGCCTGTTATATCTCTTTTAGGTGAACAAATTAAGTGTCTTGATCAGTTTTAGTAGCCTGTTCACTATGTATAAGCCTTCCGGATTGATCACTCCCTGAAGGTGTCTTCAGTATGTTAAAGCTTCGTATTCGAAGATGATATATAAGGCCGTCTCGTTCTCTTCATCACATAGTTTACGTATTGATTCCTCATTAAAAATGCCCATTGCGTAGATGTTTCCTTTGGATGCAGTGGTCGGTTGTAAATCCTGATACCAACTTGATCTGTTGTCTGCTTAGACGCAGAATTTCCCGGCTTAGTTTGCCATATGGTCTGCTGTGCTTGTGACCCGTAATGTGATTCCAGTGGTTTTGGTATTATTGATTTATCCACCAGGATAACCACCCACGAATAGTAGCCTTGGTAATTCCAACTACTGGTTCTGATCCAATAAATGAGATAGCAGACCCTTATCTTGCTTTTTCATTGAACGGAACGATCTTGTGTCCTAGCACCCACGCAAGAGTAACCTTGTTGTGTTTTGCCAGAGCAATAAGGTTTTGAAGATAGTCCCAGACCTGTTTTGATGTTATTTGATACTACGTTAGAGCTTTCAGCGCTGCCTGACTGTAAAAAAAAAATGAGAACGGTCCTGTCCCTATAATCCCTCCTCAGATTCTCCCGAAGATGAACATCGATAGCATATCTTTCTGTCTGAAAGGTTATCAGTAATATAACTCTCGATATGCCAAAGATAATTGTCATAATTACTTTTTGTTAGAGGTTTACACTGATATCACAAACTACAAGATACATTATAATTCATATCATAACCCGATTACTAAATTGTTTGTGAACCTGCATTTTTTTCAAAAAAATAATTTTTTCAAATTCATAAGAATGGAGTGGGATGTTCAATACGTTCATACAATATATCAACAGAAAACGCAATATTATCAGAAATTAACAAATTTCAATACATAAACGAATAAAACATGATTTATCAGACAACGGAAATCTGTATTTTTTATTTGTATAAGTTCATATATGTTTAGGTAGTTTGTGTATTTTTGCTAGAATTTGTATTTATTATATGAAATCATTAACGTTGAAATAAAATACAGAAAAAAATTTTAACATGTTTGATTAACAAGGTGCTTCGATGCTGCGCGCGTACGGAACGATGTTTCGTATAAATATTTCTTCCCATGGGTCGGCACGCATACGGTCATGGCACGATCTCTTATAGTGGGCGGATATCTTTAAGGTTAAAAATATGGTTTTCAGATTTTACACTCTCTCTGAAATCTTCCCAATTCTTACCCTATCGCCTCCTCAAGTATCCTACAAAATATTAATCTTTCATTTACACCAATCGTTGGCGTTGTGATTTTTTCCGGAAAATTTGATTTTCTTGTTTCTGAATAGTACATTTTTAGAAGATTTTTTGGTATATTTTCCATTGATTGATTTGGATATTGTTTAAATTGAATATCAGGATCCATATTTTGATCTAAATCTTTCGTATGTATAGTGGTAACGTTCAGATGTAGATTAATATATAAAGTTTCTGGTTTTGGTTCAATTTTAATGGGGTTTTCCTACAAAATAAAAGATGTTTATTTTGGAGGGTGTTACAATTGAAGGCTAAGATCTAATAGAAAAATACTTACTGGTTGATCTACTTTTCCGGATTCTGTTAGAACAAAGAAATTATCTATTCTATCCTGTGCTTCTTTATGTCTTTCTTTTGTTATATAGTGTATTGTTAAATCAGTATAATTGGTAATTTCACATGGTAAAAGTAGATTTGCAATACAGGGTTCCGAAAAAGATTTTATTATTAGTACTACAGGGTGAACCTCTTTAGGATGTAAAATACCATATTTTCTTTCGACTGATATTTCAATAACGTTGTCTATTTTGATTCTAGAACGAATGGAAAAAATACAACATTACGTTCACTAAAAATTATATCTACTAGTAAAATAATATACTAAAGACTCGTTAACTATTTACTAAAATTTGCGTTTTCTCCTTAAAGAGCAGGACAAATATTCGCCGTGAACGGTACTCAAGTTTTCTTTAAAGATGCGTTTGAAGGTCATATTTTAATCAAGGGAACCATATTTACACTATACCAAACACTATAGCAACGAGGCTAAGAAACAAATTAGGCAGCAATCGGCTAAAAGAGCAGGCAGGGTCCTGTGGAAGCTTTAGCACTTTAGACCACTTACAAGCTGTAAGAACCCTTATCGAGGAAGTCATGAGTACATCACACTGTACATTTCAGCTGGCATTTTCAAGTGATGCTTCCTCGACGGCTGCAATATATATATATATATATATATATATATATATATATATATATATATATATATATATATATATATATATGGCGGCCGTTATTTATACACAAATTCTTTTCTTATAACCTTTATTGTCGCAAACAATTCAAATTACTTCAACGAACTCTGAAATTAAACTGTCCATGAAAGCCGATCTGGACCCATTATCTACCTTTTTGACGATACCAGAAGATAACGGATCTTTCTAGATGGATTTTCATACTACATGGTGTAATGAAAATAAGAAAAAGGAATAATCCGGCGATTTCTAGATCTTCTGTCATAGGCGTACCATGTCGAAAATCTACGACTTTCATATTCGCATGAGGGCTTTTTTGACTTCTGAAGCTTTCGTGAACTCCCTTTGGTTCTTTTTGGATTGTACAACCACACTTTTTTGCCAACCGTTAAGCCACCAGTATTGGCTTTGAGGTCATAGCGGGTCTTTATTCTGTCACTTTCTATTTATAGTCGTCGCTGTACTTTCTCGAAGATGACAACGTTCTTCTTCCGCAGTCTCTTTCGCGGTCGCCGTCCCTCTCAACGTACCTTCTCGAGGATGACCTCTAGAAAGTTCTTCTTCCGCAGCAATGGTCTCATATCTTCGTCTATCTCTTCCGTAACTGACCTTTCTGCTATCGCCTCCACTAGCTGTAACTTCCAGGCCGTTGTATCCGCAGTGGTAACAACGCATGTTATTCGAATAGTACCGGCGACCCTGGCCCCTTCTTCCTGGTCTGGCATAAGTCACTCTAATGCCACAACCGCATACTTCCAACTTCATCGCAAGCCTTGACGGAAACTGCAGCACTTTTTTTTATCTTTATAAACAGCAAATCCAAAACAGGGGACACTATTACTCAACTAGACTTCTTTCAGTTCACCGTAAGGATTAAAGACAAGATATCAGCAATATGAAGGTGATAGCCATCAAGATCACTGTCAGAAGCAGTACTGCTAGTGCAGTGGCTTTGTACATGCACCTCTTGATCACACGTCCAACAACGAATCTTATTTCTTCTATGGAAGGTTGTGTTTTTGTTGTCATGTCTTTTTCGTTTGTTTAAAAATTGTTGCTCCCTCATTAACCTCACGAAAACTTCCTCGTTGGTCTTGCGATAATCCCTGGAAACGTTGATTCTTCTTATGATTCTTCCTTGGTTGCTTGAGGTCTGTTTGGCTATCTCAAGCTGAAGAGGATAAGCAAGAGCCTCGGAAATTTTCTTCAGTCGGGCCATTCTTGGAGTTTGACTTATTTCTGGGGCGAGAAAGTAATATAGTTATTAGCCGACTCTTTCGATGCTGGCACAAGTCTGAGAGGAATTGATGAAGTCATGAACGTACTCGCATTTGAAGCCGAACTATCAGTAAAGGACTGCTTCTACCGACTGTCCCGAGCTGCCGTTGTAACCCCACTTAACGCACAATTGCAACTGCTCAACATTTTCTACCCTCAAATTTCTAATAACTTCAAATTGTAAATTCAATATTCTTTCAGCGGTGTGATCCAAGAGTTGTTGCAATTGTATGTAAGCTTAAGTTTTTGACACTCGTATGTCTTCTAGATAGTATTTCTTCTTAGCCTGTAGAAGTTTTTTATACGGCGGAAAAATAGGAGAATCATACTGGAGGGCAATGCTTCTATATTTTTGATAATCTGCAACAGAAGACGTTGTTTCTACTGTAACAGACAACGCAACTTCGAGAGGCATTTGTAGAAGATAGGAAATATACGATTATGTGCGCACTTTCTTTGCAGACCTTAGCGATATTGTTAAAGCGTCTCTGACAATCGTCGCAGCATTCGAACATCCACAACTCCATAGACTAACTTCCGTTGTATAGGTAAGTTGACTAATTTGTTGAGTGTCCGCAAGATGTGTACGATCACTTCCTTCGGTAAAATTCATTGACGGGCGATATTTTTTATGCTCTCATTCCTTAGACGTAGTGTCCTCCACAGCAATTACAGGTTCTTCAGGTTTAGACTCGGGTTTAAATCCATTTTCGAAGGTTGAACCTACTCATTCAAAATATTTCAGTAAAGTACGCTACACAAAATGTATATTAATTATTTGTATTTATTTTCAGCGTGACTTTTTCTTGCAACCAACATTCATTATAATCGTGAAAAGCATTCAAGTTACGATATGATTTCATCCATTTCTATTTGGTTTTATTGAGCACGGATTTCAATATGTAACGTGCACCTTTTTTTTAGCACAAAAGGCGCCTTAAGTTAAGTTGATATGGCTTTTCTTGACGTTGGTTGCAAGCTGAACGTTTCCGAGATCTTTGATGATAAGAAATAATTCTTTCCTTGAAAACGATATTTCATGGTATCCCGTCATATTTCATTGTTTCGAGATTAGTTACAAAGCAATAATTTACATGTCTTAAATGACATTTCCCTTAAGCGTTAAAGACAATAATTGTGACAATACGCTATTGAAATAATTCTCATGAAGAGGAGCGCATTGAATAGGCCAGGTATCACTCTTTCAGTTATACTTGGACCGTCTTTAAACTCCAAACTGTCGAGCGCCTAAATTTCTCGGTAGCATACAGTCAAACTAAAACATATCTGAAATGTGTCTCAGCAACTCTCAGAAACAAATTTTTTCGTAGAATTGAAACTTATCGCTTCTTCTACATGGACCATACAAAATTACGGTGGTACTTTAAATTTTAAGTCTACATGAAAAATTTTTAAGGTACAAAAAAAAATGATTACAGGGCAACATTTGATCGCGAATTCATAAATGCCACATTTCCATTATGAAAATATTAATATACATTCTACATATCTTAACGAATAACGGTGAGAAAATTTTTCCATAAACAATCAACAGTTATTGAAATACACTCTTCACAAAAATGCTCACATGGTAGAGCTCCAAGGGTGCTTGATACGCAGCAGCTCGAGTGTCAATTTTCGAACTCATCTCCTGCTTTAGGTAAAAACCCTAGGACCTTACCTTTTGGGATTTCAAGGCACAAAAGCCGCATCTAGCAGGCGCGGATCCAAGGGGGGGCGGTGGGTGCGATCGCCCCCCCCCCCCCACAACTTTGAGTTCAGGAAAATAGACCCGATTCTGCCTTTTATACTAGGAATGTGTATGCGTGTATGCTGCTGGCATCTTTCCCCCGTCGACAACTTCTTTTTTCTTGCGATCGCTCTACCCTCAAAACCATCGAATTCAGAAAAATAGACCCGACCCGGCCTTTTACACTAGAAGAGGGAATGTTGCTGGCGTCTCCCCCTTCAACGAAAATTTGCTTTCGCTTACCATACTGTACTTTTGTGATATCAGAGGCCGTATTGGATATAGCGGAGATCTTATGAAAAACGTCAACAGTGTCTGTTACGTTGACATTTTTCATACTATGTCCAATTCGTCGAGTTGTGCGTTACCAGACTAAGGTATCAGCTATCAAAAACACGTTTAAGTTGATAAAATTGTAAAAATTGAATATTGAGAAGACAGGGAGGTCTATGGCAAACACAAAAAATTGGCTCGTGGTATAACAAACAAAAAAGTTTCGAACCTCTGGTCTAGACTGATTTGACATAAAATGAATCAACTAAACTTTTAACTTACGTTCCCCATATATACTGGATAATCTTATTTTTAAGGTTACTTTTAATAAATATCAATTTCTTTCTTCTGTTCCATATTGGTAAAACTTCTATGTTTAAGCATTCGGTAGACAAAACGACTGGAAATTCTGCGTAGTACTTGCCAATTGTTAAACACGGTTCTGTTAGACTCTCTATTGGTGCATACAAGCAACCTTTACCTTCTAATACAAATTCTAAAGTCTTCTGATCTTCTCCTGGATTCTGATATTTTACATCCATTTGTACAGTGTATTTTTTCAATTGAATCGGGAGAAACTTTACCAGTAAAGGTTCAGAACCATAGGGTGAAATTTGTAGTTTTGGATTTAATATTTCGAATATGTTAAATCCGTCTAATTTACACATATGCTTGACTTCTGTGGTATCAAACTCAATGTCTAGCAATTTTTTTGTATTGTTATACATCCAAAACATTTGCACTGGGGCAACCCTTGTTCCTATGTATATATTGCTTAAATTCATTTTGAACTCTTCTGTATAAAAAGAAATTTTAGGTTGGTCAGAAGGTATGGAAAAAATACTGAAATATATTTCAACAGCTCTGTGATTACTTAGTTCAATGACATAACACATTTTAATTTCTTGGGGTATACAGTACTGTACTTTAATAGTCAAAAATTTAGTGGCGTTGCTCTGAAACGAAGATAAAAACTGTATAAAAAAGTTATTAATATCTAAATTTTATTCTGAACAAAATATGTGGTTGAAGAAGCTCATAAATTTAATCGTTTTTAATAAATGTTACCAAGTGGGACCCCAAAAGACGCTGTAATAATTAAACTAGCTTTTAAAATGTTTGTTAGGACCTGAAGTGGGTTTTTATACTTTTAAAACAAGTTATTTATCTTATTATTTGAAAAAGTCAATGAAATAAAAGTTTTGGTAATATGGTAACACTAGTGATGGTATAATAGAGCGTGTTATTCCTAAGATACTCGTTTTTGCGAAATGCGATTTACAGTTTTGATAAGGAATATTTTTTTTGGAATCATTATCACTTTCAACTCTATCACTTTTAATTAATCATGATCACTTCAACAAAATAGTAATTAAATGTGGATTTAAAAGAACATTATCATTTTCACTTCTATCATTTTGATAATTGGCTCAAAAGAATATGCATGTAGATGCACATGGCAAATTAAATAAGAAACGTTACTCGATAGTCCTTTTCAATTGTTAAAGTTTTAATCAAAATAATTTGTCAAGTGTATCCACTTTAAGGAATGAGCGAACAAGTCTATTTGGATTTAAGTGGCTACATTAATAAGCATAACTGCTTTGCTAGAAGTGAAGGAAACCTCATCCTTGTCTAATCCCAGTTTGTTGCGAAGTTTGATTTGAATGTGTAATTGGATCTTTTTTTTTTGCGAGGATAATGCAAAATTTCTCTCATCGTCACTGGAGAGTATTATTCTATGATGGAATTATTTTTGGTCCCTCAAATGGAGGTACAGAGCTAGCAAAATTTGTCCTTTCACAAGACCGAGCCATATGCCACGTACTCCATATAATTATAGTGTTATTAAAAAAAAATTTCGGGGGTGCTTAATCTCTCGTTCTAGTGATATAGTCTGGCCCCCAAGGTTATCAGATTTAAGGACCCCTGACTTTTTTCTATAGGGGTATTTCAGAAATATGGTTTACGCTATTAAAAGACAATTCAGGAGCTTAAAGAAAGTATTAGAAACATTCTACGTCTTAAGACCTATTAAAAAATGATTGAAAATGTTATTCAACAGAAATTCAGCTAGTCATTTTTTAGTAGTCGTTTTATTATTGAATATAATCCAGTGGAAGTCTTAGAATGTGACATGATTTTGGTAACGGTATTCAGGAATATCGGCTAGACTTAAAATCCATAATTTCTGTCGGTGACTCATTGCTCGCATATAGAGTGCCCAGAGTTGTGCACCGTCAGGGACATCAATTCTAGTGGCATGTGCATTTCAGAAAATAATAAATTATAAAATTTTGTGGGAATATCAAAATATTTTTTTTAAAATTAAATTTATTTCCTCACATTTTTATCAACCCTGGACTGAACCCCTCCCCCTCCGGACTGAAGATCCTACCGATTTTCCATGGTCTGCGTTTAGCCGTGGTTGTTGGCAGCCCAAGGTTATTGATTAAGCTTCTGGTTTCTAGGCAATTAAGCCCAAAGTTTTATAAGTCGCTGATTAAGCCTTACCATACCTTTGGTCTTCATTCAGTGTAGTTGCTCCAGGTGCCGATTGCATCTATTGCTTGGCACGCTTCTTATATTTTGCTTACAATGTAGGGTTGTCATTTTAAGATATTTTATATGCGCTTTAGGCTCCCTTAAGGTATTTTATGTATATTAATCGAAAGTTTGTTGTTTACCTGCTTTTCTGAGTGATATGCAGTACATTTCCCTTTTCATTTGTTCGTTTTGGACCAACCAGGATGCGTTTAGTGTCGTCCTCAGGAGTGTGACATAGGCAATGTAGGTCACAGCTCACATTGATTCATCGGTAGAATTGCTGTCAAGAGACATATCTGAATGTAATGTTCAGCCACTGCCTCAACGTGAATGTTCAAGTCCCACATACTTTATTCTTCTTTTTTAACATGATCGACACACTTTTTCCAATTACTGGCCGTCACGTTTTTTTTCCACGAGCCATTCCATCAATGGCATATTTGATATATTTTGGTTTATTTACCCTTACTTAATCTAGCAACTGCACTTTAAGCATTGTTTCGTCAAATTCAATATTTTTTGAGAGGAGCCATTGGCATATCTCCGCCTTTTTAGACGCAGAAGTCGAATTTTTTTTTGGCGTCGTTTATTATACGGGGCATTGTCCATTACAATTACGGAATCGGGTTCCACAAGGTTTAAAATATAAAGCCGCGTACAAACCAAAGCAACAAACGGCGCAAAACATTTGGGAATGTTGTAGAAAATGTCAGTTTTGACGGTAGCGCGCTCAATTCTGCGTATGTGCGCTCTGTTTTGCACGCATTTTGTGTGTTTCCAAGCGGTGTCGGTACATCAAAAGAAATCTGCTCGTTGGTGTGCGTTAATTTGGACGCATTCACTCAGTTCGTTGAGTTCTGAGGCGCGCAAATTACTAGATTGTTATTTGTACTTTCATTCACAATGAATAATCAATCGGGAATCGCAATTATATTATAGAATTAATAGAATTATATGATCAGATCTGTATCTTCTATATATAAATCATTTAGTAAATTGGAGACTCTATAACGGGATCTACGTTTAAAGATTGTTGTCATCCAATAACGACGATTTTTCTTCTTTTTCTTTGATTTTAATGATAAATGCGACGCATGCAATTTGCAGTTTTTCATCTCTAATTTTTCAACTGTTTTTAGTTGACAACCAGCGCGCATACGTTAACGTTGACGAAAACTGATATACAGAAAATGTTGCAGCTGTTTGGACGTTATCTTCGCTGAGCAGAATGCTTGTTGCAAAACGTTCCCGAATGTTTTGTGCTGTTTGTTGCATTGGTTTGTATGCGGTTGTGTGCAACCTATAGACTCATATGTTGTAAATTATGTTGGTTGGTAGAGTGAGTAGCACGGTCCATATTTTTGGTAATAGTCTCGCGAATAAAGATGCTAAAAGTATCGCATCCGATATCCCTACGTATTATCGTGTTCCTCATAAAGTATGGGGCTCCACAAATCATTCTTAAGACCTTGTTTTGGAAGCTGTCTAATCGCCTAAATCTAGACCTGCCTGTGATGATCCAGGTCGGAGCACCAAAGGACAGTATCGATCGTATGAAAAGCTTCTAGATAGTCAGCTTATTCCTCAGGTTTAGTTTACTATTTCGATGTAGAATCGAATAGAAAGCCAACCATGACATCTTAGCTACCATGTATGTATGTATGTGCGTAGAGTTGAGAGTCTATACACTGCGACCTGGTAGATCTGTTGTGCTCTGTCGTAAGAGTTACCTTATGGGCTAGAGCAGGTCCTCCAGTCCTATTTTCCTCAGGAATTTCAGGATGTTGGACGGCTTCAAGGTAGTTAGCTCCCCTTCTTCGATTTGGTGTGCTCTCAAGAACCGAATTCTAGGGTTTGAGGTGCCCCTTCAGGTGGCAATGCCCTGTCAGGACCCCTGTCAGAACTCTGAGTTGATTTTTATTCAAGTTTATGCATTCTTTGAATCTCTTCTGGTCGTAATTCCCCAGAAGTATCTTATCTTGTCTCAATCCTTGCAACTATGTCCAAAAATTGGATCTTTTGCTTTCTTTTTCTATCTTTAGTTCTTCCAGCATTACGCTACTACTGATTCCATAAAAAGGCTCTGGTCCCAGAAATGGTATCTCAGCCCCGTTCCTCGCGAGCCTGTCTACTATTTGATTCTCCTCTATCCTGGTATGTCCCGGTACCTACATGAGGGTGACTTTACTATTCTTACACAAATTATTCAGTTCCTCTAGACATTCCCAGACCGTCTTGGAACTGATAACCTGAGAGCTCAGCGTACTAATGGCTGCTTGATTATCCGTCATGATGATAATCTCTTGGCTGTGATAGTTTTTCTCCTTATTAAATTGAATACACATCCTAATGGCATGTATTTCTGCCTGGAAAATGCTTGGTGACCTACCCAAGCTTTGGTAGTGTCTGGTGCTGGTCCATACACTCCTACTCTAGTCCCCTCCGTTGTTTTGAGCCATCTGTATACCATATAGTGGATTTCTTGCTGAATTTTTCAAAGATGTTTCCGGCCCATTCGCTCTCGCGACTCAACTTTGTGCTGAAGTTTTTCAGAAAGTTGAATTTCTTTTTCCTTTCATCTTGAGCCACGTTCCAGATTTGTTGATTTCTGGATGAGAGATTGCGCCTTCGTTTTATGACCTCATCTCTCATCATCATATAAATCGTCCTTCTCGACGTGTTCTCTTGAAATATATGTAGAGGTGTAAGGTTTAGGATTACTTCCATGGTGGCCGTTGAGCAGATTTTCATTCCTCCGGTTATACATGCACATGCCAGTCCTTAAACTTTCAAGTGGTTAGCGCTCGTTTTAGCCAGACTGGTTCTTTTGTTTCAGATCACTGCCCCATATGTGATGATTGATCTCACTATTGCAGTGTACATCCACTGCAGGATTTTTGGGTTTGTACCCCATCTTTTTCCTGCAAAGTTTCTACAGACCATCAAGGCTTTTATGCTTATTCCAGAGGAGTTTAGTTATCTATGGTCAGTTCCAGATATTTAACCTCTGACTTCAACTCAATAACATTCCCATCCATTTTGATAGTCTTCAGATTGAGGTTTTTTTTTGTGAAGGCTACTAGAGTGATTTTGATGGGGTTGAGGTTTAGTACTTAATGTATTCAAGCCCTCTTTGAACTATGTCACAGAGGGTATTCGCGAATTTGCCTCTTGCGATGACGACCACATCATAGGCATAGCCCAGACAAGATATTCCGAGGTTAGTCAGATCACAGAAGAGTTGATCTACAACTAAGATTCACATAAGTGAAGAAGCTACTCCCCCCTGAGGTTAGTCCCTACCCTACTAATGGAGCGAAATCATTTGAATCATTTATACTTGCATGAGATGTTTATTCCGCCGCTTCGTCGCTTTGGTGACCGGTATTAAATGAGCCACTGGCTGAAATTATGGATTTTAGGTAGAGTTAAGTTATAGTGACATAAAAACCTGCACTTGTTGCTTTTTGTGTGTTTGAGGCAACCGTAACAGAAAGAATCATTATATATAAAAAAAATCTGACCTTCAGAATTTACACCAGGAATAAAAGGAAATTATTATTGTGCCATCTGGGCATATAAAGTTAGATATAATAGTAAACTTTACTCACTTACTTTGCAATATTTATGAGGGTTTTCAGTGTCTTAGAGAAAAGTCGCCAAAAATGACAGATGCAACATTAAAAGAGGAAATTTATATGGGACCCAAAATACGAGAACTGATAAAAGGCAAAATTTTTGAGTTGATTAAGGCTGGAAAGAAAAAGATCTTGAAAATCCATGATACAGAGTTTTGCAGAATTGTAGGGAAAATACAAAACTAAAAAGCGTCAGTAAATCATGCTTTACACCATGCACTCTAACAGATGGAAAATGTCCTTTAAAATGCACATCCATACAATATACCATTTGTTAGAAAAAAATAATTGTCTTTATAAAAATTTAAACATTTTTAAATTATCGTTTATTTTTAACATACCATAAATCGTGTATCTTGTAATTCCATACTAAGCGCGTTTCTGTGTGGACATTCAAACTCTTTTTTTCTTTTGGAAAAACCTGAATCAGCTTTTTCTACAAGCTTACAATCGCACGTCTTTTTTCTTTTTAGTGTAACGTCGGTGTCATAGGATGAAACGTTAGTTACCGCCAATGTAATGGAAAATATTTTGTCTTGGACTTCAAATTCGGGCAATCTTAAGTGTATTTCTTCAGTTTTATCATTTGTAATATCTCTTAGAACAGTATTCAGTCTGTAAATATGAAGAAAATATATGGTGATTCTCTGGGAACTTTATCGATCGATTGTGGGGAAAACTATAATTAAAAAGACAGTGTACTTACATGAATGGGGGACAGCGGGCTAAAATATTTTCAAGATGGCGGCACTTCCGGTTATACCGGAAATAAATGTCAAATTGCTTATTTTAAATGGGACACCGTATATATTATTGCATTTTTTATTTCTACGTAAAACTCTAGATATATTTCATGTATAATATTCCATACTTAAGTCTCACCGTTTTGGACATATTTCAATTTTTATGTCAAAAATGACGTTTGCGGACCACAACTTAACTATAAATTTTTCCTATAAGAAAGTTTTTATTATTTAATTTGGGTTAGTTTTCTTGTAGACGAAGATCGACTTTAGTAATCTTTTTATGATATTTTGAAAATTATTAGTAGCTTTGTTATTAGTTGGCCATGACGGCGAGGCGCGGCAAAAATAAAACAATCGAACCCTACAGAATTGTCACTATTTCTTGCCATTGACATGACATACATTAATAATATTCATGCCGGGGCAATTACATTACACGCACGAAGATTATTTAAACTTATTTATTATTTATGGAAAATGTGATAGGGTTATTTCAAGAACATGCGATACATTCGCGATTCTATATCCGCAGAAACAGAAACCAACACCGCCAACTGTTAAAAGGATTATAGAAAACTTCAAGAACTTTGGATCAATAAAAGCAAAAAGAAATAGAAATAAACCAGTTGTTAATAATGAAAATATTGAAACTAAAATTTTAGGATAGCTCGTCGCATATCCGACAATATCTACAAGGCAAGTAGCATTAGAGTCTGGATTATCTCAAACATCAGTTTTAAGGATTTTATGGAAACACAATTTTCATCCTTATGTATATTCCATAGTACAACATTTAAAAAGCACTGATTTTTCACGACGAGTAGAGTTCTGTCAATTTATTTTACTTCGGTCAGAAGAAAATGCTGGTTGTTTGGATAATATTATTTGGTCGGATGAAGCCAAATGCACAAAAAATGGATTGTTTAATCGACGCAATTCACACTATTGGATTGACTCAAACGTATATCCATTTAGATAATTAAATTTTCAAGAGTCTTGGTAGTTTAACGTGTATTACGCTATAAGAAATGGCGGCGTCGTCGCCCTAAAATTCTACCAAGATAATCTGAATGGTAAGTTAGTCATTTTTGAAGACTTCTAGATACAAAATAGGTTTTTGAATTTATAGGTGAGCTCTACTTCGACATCTTGAGAAATTTGGAAGTGAACTATTTAGATAACTTGCCGTTGGCTGATCATAGAAATCAATTTTATCCACATGGTGGGACGCCTCAATATAATAGTCATTTAGTTAACAATCATCTGCAAAACTTGTTTTATGATCAATGAATGTCCAAGAATCGGCCCCATCTTTGGCCACCTAGCTCCCTCGACCTAACAGTACGTGATTTTATTTTTTGTGAGACAATCAAAAATAAAGTATACAACATCGCGTTAACCACTGTGAAAGATTGCATACAGCGGGTCAGAATAGCTTTTAAAGAACTTAATCCTCAGTCAGTAAGAAGAGCCACCCATGAAGAGTTCCTGCTTAGGTGCAAAAAATGTTTTTTAAGTTCAAGGGCCTCAATTTGAACATTTACTCAAATAATTTTTGTAACTTTATTTTATTAATGACTGATTTATTTCTATTTCTTTTAGCTTTTATAGATCCAAAGTTTGAAGTTGAAGTTTTTTATAATCTTTTTAACAGTTGGTAGTGTTGGCTTGTTTCTTAGGAAATCGGATCGCGAATGTATCGCATGTTTTTGAAATAACTCTATCACATTCTCCATAATTATTAAATAAGTTTACATAATCTTCGTGCGTGTAATTTAATCGCTCCGGCAGGATTATTATTAATGAATGTCAAATGACAAGAAATAGTGACAATTCTGTAGGGTTCAATTGTTTTATTTTCGCCACGCCTCACCGTCATGGCCAAACTAATAACAAAACTTAAAAGCCGTATAGCATTTTTACAATAGGAAAATGTTGAATTGTCAATATTTTGAAAACTACAAATTTTTGAATTATTACCCTTATTTTTAATGCTTAATATGATAAAATTATAAAAATAGGTGCTTTCTATTTGAAAAAATTCACTTTTGACCATTTTTTAAATATTATTTTTAGTCTTCTTTTTTGACCACTTTGTACTAATAATTTTCAAAATATCATAAAAGACTACTTAAGTCGATCTTCGTCTATAAGAAAACTAACCGAAATTAAATAAGAAAGACTTCGTTATAGGAAAAATTATAATTAAGTTTTGGTCCGCAAACGTCATTTTTGACATAAAAATTTAAATATGTCCAAAATGGTGATACTTAAGTATAGAATATTTGACGTGAAATATGCCTAGGATTTTACGTAGAAATCAAACATACAATAATATATAGGGTGTTCCATTTAAAATAAGCAAGTTGACATCTACTTCTGATTTAACCGGAAGTGCCGCCATCTTCAAAATATTTTAGCTAGCTGTCTACCATGCACGTCAGTACACTGTCAAATTTTCAGAATCTTCCTTATTACAGTTTTTTCACAATCGATCGATAAAATTTCCTGAAAATCATTTTATATAAAACTGGTATAATAAAAATGCTGAAATATAATAACCAGACCATAAGAAAATAATAACTTTTTTAGTTGGTTAGTCGATTTGGCTAATAAAATCAGCGTAAAAAGAGTATTGTATGCATATACACTGCGTGTCTTTTGAACTAGATAATTAATCACAAAGCAAAAACAAAATACCAACAAGACATTTCATCAATTTTTTATTATCGACCTAAACATTAATGGGTAGTGCAAGTTCATGTTACAACACAAAAAGAATGTTTTATTAATAAAGAAGTTATTAACAAAAAAAAAACAAGATTTATAAACTAATAACACCAACGAAAAAAAACAAAAGAAAACAACAATGTTTCTATCGCCAGTTTCTAAATCAATATTTTGTAGGACCTCTCCTAGCTCTATGAATTGCTTGTACCTTTCTTGATATAATTAAAATTAGTGAGTGAATTTTTCTTGACTCGAAGCTTGTCATTCTTCTCTTAAAGCTTCACACAGCTCGTCAAGTATCAATGGCTGATGATTTCTGGTATGCAGTTGTCTCTGAAGTCGATCCCAAATATGTTCTATTGGGTACAGTCAGGAGAGCGAGGGGGTCAGTCCATTCGAGAAATACCGTGCTCTTCTAACGCCAAATTAATAATATTTGCACAATGGGAACCAGTATTGTCATCCACAAAAATGAAATTGGGACCAAATTCTCGTCCGATAACGGGTTGAATAACTAAATCGTGCTATCTTTGAGAAGTCTCTCTCTTCAAAATGAATAATTCAGTGCGCGACTCCAAAGAGATTCCACTTCAAACTGTTACAGAGCCACCTCCAAAGGCAACTATTAGAGCCATATTGTGTTTAATATACCGCTCTCCTCGTTCACGCCATGTTAAAATGCGACTATCCGAATGATATAAGGCATATCCTGACTCATCCTTAAACAAATAGTTCTGCCGTTCCTCTGCGGTTCAGTTATGGTGTTCAATTGCCCATGTTTTGCGTGCAACGCGGTGTTCCCTGTTTAATCGGGGATGTCGAGCACGTCTTCTGGCTCTAAAACCATCTTCGTGGAACCTTCTTCTGATGGTTGCCAAACTTACATTTATCCCGGTGTGCGCTCGGAGCCCCGAGGCAGAAAACACTCGATTTCTCCGGGCCGTAGTAATCAAAAATCGATCCTCTCTTCTGGTTGTAGCACGTTACCGGCCACCGCCGTGGAGCATGTTGGCACTTCCAGTTTCTTGAAAACGATTCTAAGCCTGGCTTATTATATCAGCGACTTCAGACTGTGTATGGTTTCCATGTTGAAGAAGAGCTATGATTACTGCAAAATCATTAGAAGACAGTCTTCTCCGAGGCATTGTGTGGTATAACAAGATGTAAAACACTTCACGTTGTCACTGTGGTTCATGTTGCGTTTTTTGACTCATATTGTGAATGTTTGTTTGGAGATGGGGTATTTTCCGGGAGCCTGGTCAGACCTACACTTAAGTTTGGGGCTCCGGAATTTTATGATAAGCTGAGGCCTATGAGCCTGCTGTCGGTGGTGTCTAAAATATTATTATGAAGTAAGCAACTACTATAGTATCAACGATATTATTTCAAAATTTCAATTAGGTTTTTAAAACGGCCCCAGTACCGATGCAGAATGTTTTGGACACCACCATTGGGGATTTGGACTGCGGTCGCGTGTCGAGTTTGATTTTGTTGGACTTTTCAAAGGCCTTTGATATGATAATTCATCTTCTTCTTTGTGCCAAATTAAATCACTATGGTTTGCCGATTTGGCGGTGCAGTTTTCCGACCTTATCTAGTAGAAGATTAAAGGAAATCGAAGAATATATGAATTAAGGTTGATTATCTTGCCATAATCTCGGACAATTGCAATCGAATCATATAGTGGCGGCCATGGGTTAAATAATGTGGTGGTGGTCACAAGAGAAGTTGGTTTCATTGATTTATGACTTCAGGTTCTCTGCCTCGCCCATTAGAAAGAAAGGAGGATACGAATTTTTGCTCCCTCGCACTGTGGGGACGGCAGATATTGGAGATGCATAGTCTATTATATTTTTATGTAGTTTTTGGGAGATTTAGTTTTTCAGCATTTTAAATAAATAAGTTATAATACCTTTTTATGTGAAGATACTCGTTATGAAGTAAATTTTTTCCAAAGAGGGCGCCAAAATTATAGTCAACTATTTCGTGAATCTGCAATTTAAAATTTCTATTAATATGGTTTACTTCGTATACATCGTAAAGTTATATACTATTTAACCATCTAGATCAACGTATTCCAAGTGGTAATTCGTGAACCCCCGGGGATTTGGGAGCTTTATGAAGGGGGTTGTAACGGCAGAATTTTAAATTAAACATCGCAACAGGCAACAATTTGTAACGCGACGAGTCGCTACGCCGCTGGTGATTCGAGAACATTGTCGAACGAGCCAGCAACTAATACTTCAGGGAACCAAAAATTTTCCCAAATGCGAACGAAAGAAAGAGAATAATGTCTGCCGATATAAAAATGCCACAGTCATATATAAGGAAGAGTAGAGTCGAACTGAATTGTACGAGGAGCTTAAGAATCTCGAGTGATTTCAAAAAGATAAATGAGTTAAGTAGTTAATGAATAGTGTGTACATAATTATTAGTAGTGTAAACCAATTTAGTGATTTTTTCTTTTCATCTGCGTACGCCGAACGAGAAAGTAAATAATTATTACTCCGTAAATGTATCATGGATCTTTAGTTATAAACGAGTAGTTTTGGCAAGTCTGACGAGAAGCTGGACGAGCAATCAATTGCTTCTTTTACTTCGGTCCTTGATTTGGAACCAACACAGGGAGGCAGTTGTAGTGAGTTATCGTATCGTCAGACTGAAAGCAAAAAAAAAAATAGGGGAACAGAGTGAGAAAAATGGAGAGAAACGAAAATAAAAATGATTATTTACAAATGGGGTTTTTATTTTACCGGGTAGGAGTCACAACCTAACCCGCTTTGAGTATTCTGTAATGAAATCCTGGCCAACACCAGTTTAAAACCAACTCTTCTTCGTAGACAACTTGAAACAAGACATTCGGATCACAAGGATAAACCTTTTGAGCATTTTAAAAGAAAATTGCCAAGTAATAAAAAGACTATTGTTTCTTCTTTTCTAACAGATTTCGAAGATTTGGCAAATGATATGGAAAGTGAACTCTTAAAAAGAATAAAACTGAATTATTTCCCTATTTAGTCGGCCATTGTAGCAAACCCTTCAGTATTACTGGTCTATGATAGATATATTTTAAAAAATCCCATTCAAGAAGATATATTATTTGCAAAACCACTGAAAACCTATAGGATAGCTGTAGGAATTTTCGGTATGATCAATGATTATTTTGAAAAAAATGTTTAGCTGTATACTCTGCTGATGCAAAATGAATGACCGGAACATTTCCTGGTCTTGGGGTGCGGGTAAAGAAAATCAACGAAAATATTGAATGGATGAATGGTTGTATTCATAGACAAGCACTGGCATGTAGGCGCATGGAGAAGGGCCAGAGTCACCTTCATTCCGAAAGCGGGGAAAAAGGATACTATACACCCTAAATCTCTGCGACTCATTAGTCTCACATCGTTTATTTTAAAAATGAAGGAGAAAGCAGTAGGTAATTATATCGGAACAGCAATTCTTGAACAGGCGCCACTGCATCCTCATCAACATGCGTATCAAGCGGGTATACAATTAATAGATGAGATTCAAGAAGCACTGAACAGGAAGAAAACTGTAATATGTGCCTTCCTTGATATAGAAGGGGCTTTTGGCAACACTCCACATGAGGCAGTCAAAAGAGCACTCGACGAGAGGGGAGTGGACGAAACGACGTCCAAATGAATAGCACGACTTCTCTCCACTAGAATAGCAGAGACAGAGATAGGACAGGACACTATTGTCCCTTTACCACCAGAGGATGCCCTCAGGGGCGAGTAGCCTCTCCACTTATGTGGAGCTTAGTTGTAGACCAACTCGTCTGCGATCTCACTGACCTCGGCATATCTTCACAGGGCTATGCCGATGATGTGGTCGTGATCGCAATAGGCAAATTCGAGAATACTCTGTGTGACATAGACTAGAGAATGGTGCCAGATGATGGGACTAAATATCAACCCCACCAAACCACCCTTCACAAGGAAAAGAAACCTCAATCTGAAAACCATCAAAATGGATGGGAATGCTATTGAGTGGAGGTCAGAGGTTAAATATCTGGGACTGACCTAGATAACAAACTCCTCTGGAATAAGCATGAAAAAGAAGTAATCAACAAGGCTATAAAAGCCTTAATGATCTGTAAAAATTTTATGGGGAAAAGATGGGGTACAAACCCAAGAATCTTGCGGTGGATGTACACTGCAATAGTAAGACCAATCATCACCTACGGGGCAGTGATCTGGAGCAAAAAAAAACAGTCTGGCTAATACGAGAGCTAACATCTCAAAAGTTCAAAAACTGACCTGTGCATGTATAACTGGGGCAATGAAAACCGGCTCAACGGCCGCTATGGAAGTGATGCTAAACTGCACACCTCTACATATACTTCTAGAGAACATGGCGAATAGGACGACTTATAGAATGATGAAAGATGAGGTCATAAAATGAAGACCCAATCTCTTATCCAGAAATCAACAAATCTGGGACATGCCCCAAGATGAAATGAAAAAGAAATTCAACTTTGTGAAAAACTTCACCACAAAGTTGAGCCGCAAGAGCGAATGGGACAGAAACATCACTGAAAAACTCAAGAAATCCATAATATGGTATACAGATAGCTTCAAAACAACGGAGGGAACTGAAATAGGAGTGTATGGACCCGACACCAGACACTACGAAAGCTTGGGTAAGTCGCCTAACATTTTCCATGCAGAAATGCATGGCCATTAGCATATGTATTTAATTTAATAAGGAGAAAAACTATCACAGCCAAGAGATTATCATCATATCTGATAGTCAAGCAACCATCAGTGCGCTGAGCTTTCAAGTTATCAGCTCCAAGATGGTCTGGGAATGCCTTGAGGAATTAAATGGCTGAGTCACCATTTCTGGGGCCAGAGCTTTTCTGTGGAATCAGTAGCAGCTTAATGCTGGAAGAACTAAGCAGGAGATCCAGGTATTGGACGGAGCAACAAGGATTAAAGCAAGCGAAGATACTTCTGGGGAACTATGACCAAAAGAGATTCAAAGAATGCATAAGCTTAAGTAAAGAATCAACTCAGAGTTCTGACAGGGGTCCCGACGGGGCACTGCCACCTGAAATGATACCTCAAGACTCGAACACTCGGACTGGTAGAAAAAGAAGAGTGCAGATTCTGTGGGGAGAGAAGAAAAGCTCATTGACTTATCTTCTGACAATTCCCCAAAAACTTCTTTTAAAGATTATACTCTTTAATTGATTTTTTGACTCAGTGTAAGAAATGAATATCCTGTTTTGGCGGAAAAAGTTTTATTGCTCTTTTGTACAACATATTTACGTGAGAAAAAAATTTTCAACATACACTTAACTGAAAGATAAGTACAGAAACAGGCCCAAACTTCCAGACATCCTAATAAGGGTATTTTTCCAGTTCCGTATTATTTTATTCATTTTGAATTAATTCTTTTTTGTAGGTTAAGCTATCACTTTATTTTTTCGTTATGAACTATTATTCAATACGGAAAATAAATTTTAATAATCCATTTTTACTATTTTATTTACTGTGTTTAATGATTACACAAGGGGTTCGCCAATTTATTCGGGTTTTTGGAAGAGGTTCGCAAGCAGAAAAAGGTTGGGAAACGCTGATCTAGACAAAATCTATTGAGACAATTTATATGCAGTAAAAATTTTGTTATTTAGTTGTAAAATAAATTATATGTAATAAAATACGAGAAAAAAATATGTTGAATTTGTGATTTAAAGTTAGTTTTCAAGGTATGCATTTTTTTTCTAGATATGAACACTAAATAATTCAAATTAACGATAGATAAATATCTCTTCTACTGTGCTTGAAATTTTATACAATTCTGTTATTAAGAACTAAAATACAGGATCGCCAAGAGAGAAATTCATTTTTGAAAATTGAAAGGAAACAAGACTATTATATTTAAAGGCGTTTAATTTTCTACAATGTAAAGCCAATGAAATGTAATTTTAATGTTTCAAAATAAAATCATCAAGATGACGTCCTTGGCGGTTTAATCATTGGCGCAAGAAGGGAGAAGAGCTCTTCAAATTCATCGATAGTAACATGAAAATATTTTTAAAGAAATAGGATCATTTTCTAGCATTTCTTGAATAAAATTATTAGTATGTCTAAGTCTTTCTCCAGTGTTTTCCTCAGATATAGACCGGACCCAGTAGCGACGACTTTTCTGTTTCTTTAATAAAGAGTGTATCAATAATTTCCTTACATTTTGTAACTTTTTTTTTCTAGGTTACAACACTGCTGCAATTAATGTTTTATTTTGCTTCATTTTAATTTTAGATAAAATATAACCAAAAATTCTGCTAAAAGTTAGGTTAAGATAAAAAACCACATCCCTTATGACTGTGGAATGAAATGGTCCGTGTGGACGATACATTTTTAACTTAAAAGGACGTAATACGCTCAGATTTTTCTTATCGTCTGAACTTGCCCTCATGGTTACTCAAATTAAAATGGTCGTGCTACGCCCTGATAGCTCCACCGCGCCCCTTCCTGATAACGTTTAGAAATTAGCGCTGTTTCAAAAATGATTTTCTTTCTGGGCGACTCTGTAATATTATTTCCACTTTATAGAAGCTTATGGTGGTTTCAATCCAACCCTACATATTTGTATATTTACAGTTATCATTTCTTTAATATTAATTAATTATAAAGTAGGAATTCATGTTATTTATTAATTATAAAGTAGGAGTTCATGTTCTTTACCTGTATAGTTGGAAATTCAGCGAAATAGCTGAGCGTGAAAAATATAGTAGGCTCGCCAGATACCATAGGAGAGTCTTTTGTTACTCGGTTGTAATAGCCAAAATGCAGAGTTTGTGCCCCAACAAGTGAAATAATACCACTTATCATAAATTTTTTATCATCTTTCGGTTGGATTTCCCCAAAACAAGGCTTAATTCGAAAATTTCTGTCCTAAAATTATTAAATTGCAATTATATTAAGGTATATATTATTGTTGTTTTAATAGGTTAGTTAATGTATACCCCGCGATGCATGATTCCCGGTGACAAAAAAAATTATATATTATCCAGTGACCGGCAGAAAGTGTGCAGCATATAAAAAAAATTTATGTCTTTGAATTTAATAAATTTATTTTATCTTCAAAAATGGAGTCTCTGAGAAACCAAGTCACATCTCAGGGTAATTAGCCTTATATCCGTACAGGGGGCTCAGCGGTTGTCGATTTTTATTTCCTCCAAACTCATCCGATCAAAATAGATCAAAAATAAAATTCACAAAACGAGGGAACCTCTAATTCTGGACAAGGAATTTAACAGGTGCCTCCTTCACCTCCACTTCTTCTATTCCTACCGGGAAACAAGGAACCGTACAAGTAGTTTCAGCCCTTCCCGTCCTTCTCGGCCGCAGTAATGCATGAAAACTGAAACAGTCTCCTGTCGAAGATTCAGGAGGACCTTCAGCCAGACCTAGAAGGGCGAACATTTTTGGGTCCGAATGGAAAAGGAGAAGGGCTCGATCGTAGCTGGTCTCTTCAGAAGCGAAGTGTCCTTCCCCAGTCGGACACTTCGCTTGTGAAGAGACATGGGTCGTCAACCTAATCAGGAGGCTCTGAAAAGGTGATTCCCAAGAAAAGAAACCTGCTGGCCATCCAGCAAAAAAGTGTCAGTGTTCCGAGCTCGACGCTTTAGAACACTGCAAAGGCTAGTGAGCGTCCCAGAATGGAGAAATACGCTGAGATTGGTGTCACTTATGCACATGTGGCCGGAGACGAGTCTTTTGCCTGGTGAAAAACAACAAAAATGTTCCTCAGCACATCATGATCACAAGATATCTAAAACGATAGTCACATATGAACGAGTAAAATTGTAAATGGAAACCTTTGCCTCCTTCAAGTCACCTGGTAAGGATGGCATATTTTCAGCCTTACTACAAAGTTCTTCTGATATTATAGCAAGCCATCTCATAAAATTTTTCCTTTCGTGACTAAGCTTGGGATACATGCCGATAGTGTGGTCGGAGATAAAAGTAACCTTTATTCCCAAGGTAGGAATAGATTACACAAACCCTAAGTCTTTCCGTCCTATCACCTTGACCAGTTTCTTACTAAAGACACTAAAAAGTTGGTGGATCGATATATCAAGGAGGGAGTAATGGTGTAATATGCTTTACATCCTTTACAATTTATAGGCAGAAAGTTTGCAGTCCTATACCGACTCGTTACGAAAGTGGATAACGCGCTGTCAAATGATCGATCCACCTGAGGTACCTTCATCGATATCGAGGGGGTGTTTGACAACATATCCTACGATTCGATATGCAAAACTCTCCAACGACAAGGTTCTGAACCGACAGTAGTCGCATGGATCAGAGTGATGTTAACTTAGAGATTAATATATGCTGAGCTTAGTAATATAACTGTTAAAGCACTGTCAAGACGAGTCTCTCCACAGTGAGGACTTATATCATTTTTCTTATAAGGCTGGTTTATATACATAGACCTACGCCGACGACCTGGTTATTTTGTGCCTTGGTCGCGACATACGGGACCTACGGGGACCAATGATGCGGGCCCTCCAGATCACGAAACGACGGAGCCATAAAGAAGGTCCCGGAATAAATTCGGAGAAAACTGAGGTGGTACTCTTTACAAAAGAGAGGAATATAGGAAATTGCCCACAATCACATTGACAGGAAGAACCATTCAATACAAGGAATAGTTAAAAACCTGAGAGTAATTCTAGACTCACGACTGAGCTAGAATGATCATATTGAGGCTAGTATCAAGAACGCCATACATACGCCGCTATTGTTTGGCGGTCCCAATGAACATAGCTTCTGCCTACTTATACATAGAGAACGAGTCCCTCAAGACTGTTAAGGGTCTTAGTTGCTTAGGGTATTTCAGAGCTGGAACTGGCGGTTGTATCTGTGGAAGAGGGGTGGAGAGATGTCCATCACTTCCCATGCAAACAAACTATATGACGCCAATTTTAAAACCCACCCACTCTCTTAAGATACTTTTTCTAAGCAGAGAACATTGGGAGGAGCAAAATTTTCCTGGCGGTTTACAGGTGGATCTTGACGAGTTGAAGCCGGAGTGTTCGGTAGGAGTACAAGAATTAGTTTTATTCGTTGGAAAACGTGCAACGATCTTTCAATCACAAATTTATGCTATTCTGCAATAAACGGAAATAAGACCATAAATATATGGTTAGAGAGTAGGGCTGCAATTCTGGTATTAAACTCTAGTGTCGTAGCTTCGCGACCAGTGTCTGAATGCAAGGATGTATTGGATAATTAGACAAAGAACAACTGCATAATCAGGCTCGTGTGGGTCACTTGGATACACACGGAAATGAGGAAGCAGGTTGTTTGGCAAAGGGGGGTCGGCGATTGAATCATATGGACCCCAACCCGTTTTACTTGTTCCAATTATCGTCTAAAAAGGGAATTAAAATTGTTGCTGGAAAGTACATTTATTAAATTGAGGTGCGAGGTTTATGGAATGAAGTATACCAAGAAATATATAACTAGACCTAACGCACAACTTACTAGGAGAGGAAAGAACTGCGAATCAACGTGTGTCTACCGACAGGAGATTATCACCTGTGAGGCCATCTTCATAATATTGGCATCATGGATGACGCGATATGCAGATGGTGTTTGGAGGAGGATGAAACTGGTGACCATGTTTTCGAATAGTGTGCAGTATTCAACAGGCAGAGACATTTCAGAAATATAATATTGTCACCTGAAGTCGTTAGGCAACTTCAGTTAACGAGGCTGTTGGGATTCGCAAAGCGTAAAAGGCCTAACGAGGTCTAGGCGTCGAAAGTCAAAATTCATTCATGTCTTAGATATCTGGTGTCTAAGAATCGTTTTTTCCCAAATCAGTAAAATCATTGGAAAGACACCCACCTTTTCGTGACTCTGGGCTTAAGTTAATTTTTATTGTAGGCACTGAAAATAAACTTCTGACTATAGTTCAATATTTGTACTGGAGTCAGACGCTCTCCATCCCAGATGTGTGAACTTATACTCGTATATTCAATATGCATAGTATTTTCTTTCTGTAATACTATATTTTTTTTAAATAGGATATTCGATTCCTAGCTCATGTTTCCATGTGAGATTGTTGATGTTATCTATGAGCTGGTTAGAAGTTTTACGTTATACTTTTTACTGTACTCTATTATATTATTATATATTTGATTATTATTATTATTATTATTTAACTGCACTATAAAATGATAAAATTATTGAATTACATAAACGCCGTCGCCACATTGACAAGCTTGAAAAAATATAGGGCTGTTTCCAAAATTGAGAGCTTCAAATTCAAGGCTCACCATCCTACCAAATGGTTGACGTCCCAAATTTTCTGAACTGGGATGGGCCTAAAAAATACTTTATGTCAATATTGGAACTTTGCGATAAATTATTCCTGTGTAGGGTGTTGAAATGATATTACTACAATCTCCGAAACTGCAAGCCATATGAGATCATTTAATGAGTTACACCATCTTGGCGCTCAAAACAATGGGTTTAAAGTTAACAATTTCTTTGACGCAACTATTAAATATTAAATACATTTGTATGTATCACAGGGAAAAATTTAAAATTTTTTTTTTTGTAGAAATGGCAGCTGCTTGTCGATTTTTATCGGAATTTTGAGATTTAAAATATTATAGAAAATGAACGCGACATCTAATCAAAAAAAATGTTATGCTACATCTTAAGGTGCGTATAAATATGGCGAGCAGAGTACGTGACGCGCCCGTGACAAGCCTGCCTCGAGCTTGCAGCGAGACTTCTTTGAATTTTTCCGATTTCTATTAATGTAAAGCGCTTTCGGCGGCAGGCCTGAAAGGAAGTAATAAAAGCGTTCGGGATATAAGAAGTCAATATTTTCATAGTTCTATTGTTTGCAGCGCTGTCGGTTTTTAGGTGCGAACTCAAATGAATTTTTTTATCTAGTGGAATAAGTTTATGAAGCGCTCTTTCGAAAAAAGTTACTTTGCAGCGACACTGATGATATGAGATTTTTTAACCGACTTCTAAAAGAAGAAGGTTCTCAATTCGTCGAGTATGTATTTTTTTTTATGCATGTACACCGATTACTCCGGAACGACGGCATCGATTTGAATGACATTTTTTTACGTTATGTTCAGAAAGTTGCTGCGGTGGTCCCATATTTTTTTAGACAAAATTGGTGCAGTAAAATCCAAGATGGCGCTGACAATATGGCAGCCAAAAAAATTAATTTTGTTCTATTTTCTCCAAAACTGGTACGAGGAAATTTTCGGGGTCGTACACAACGAATCAGAAATTATTTTTAAAAAATTCAATATGGCGGACAAAGAAAATTTAATTTTGTACCACTTTCTCCAAAATTGGTGTGGGGAAGTTTTCGGGGTTGCACATAACGAATCTAAAATATTTTTAAAAAATTCAATTGTCCGATTTTTTTCAAAATTGATATGGGGGAGTTTTTGGGATCGTACATAACGAATCTAAAATATTTTTAAAAAATTCAATTGTCCTATTTTTTTCAAAATTGATATGGGGGAGTTTTTGGGATCGCACAATACAAATCTGAATTTAAAAAAAATTAAATATGGCGGATCCAATATGGTGGATTAAAGATTCTACATCTCTCGATTTTGTCTAAAATCAGTATTGGGGGGATTTTTATTAGTGTTAATTACGAATTTAAAACATTTTTTGAAAAACTGATCTGGCGTCCTGTAAATTTTACATTTTTCGATTTTCTTCACAACTGATATAGAGGGTTCTTCAGGGTGTAAATTATGAATTAAAAAGGATTTTTCAGGATTCCATATGGCGAATCCAATATAGCGGACTAAAACTGAATCGTTTTTGAGAATGTAAATAGGGAATATAAAATTATTTCAAGAAAAGCTGATATGTCAGATGTAATATGGCGGTCTAGAAATTTTAAATTTCCGGATTCATCCAAAATTAGTACTAGGGGGCTTTGAAGGGTTTAGATTTAGAGTAGATTAAGACGTTAAAATTATTTTTTTGAAACTCGATATGTCGGATTCAATATGGTGGGTTGAAAATTTGACCTTATTCGCATTTATTCAGATTTGGTATCAGTGCATTTTCGGGGTCATGTATTACGAATATGAGATTAATTTTTTACAACTATTAAGTCGACAGGATACAACATCAGGGACTGAAAATTTTACATTTTCCAATTTTGTCTAAAATTGATATTGCAAAGTTCTTGGGGCATATACAAACTCAATATGCAGTATAAAATATATCGGGCTAAGAAATTTACGTCTTAGGTCCTTTAAATATCGATATTGAATTTACTATGACAGACTATATATTTGTTTGACATAATTTCACTGGTATTTGGAGAACCCTAAGAATCAAAGAATTTTTAATGGTTCATTTATAGTGTGCTTTACAACTTTGGTTAAAAATAAGTACTTTTTTACCACCTTAAAGTCATTGCGAGGTACACTAAACTCTATTAGTACTCAGCTCTCCTAATGAATTCAAAACAAAAAATTGAAAAATAAAATTTTTATAAAAAAAAATTGAACCGACTTCTAAAAGTCCGCTAAAAAGTGAAAAATAACTATAAAATTTTATATGAAATTGAAATTTTTGAAGTCGGCGCGAAATTATTTCTAAATGAAATAAATAACTACTAATATATACAAAATATGGTAAGAAAGCAATTACAGATAAAGTATTTTTAATCTGTTTATGCGAATCACATTTTGTCAGGTATTGGTTTCGCGCTGACTTCAAAAATTTCAATTTCATATAAAAATTTATAGTTTTCTTCACCTTTTAGCGCACTTTTAGAAGTCGGTTCAATTTTTTTTATAAAAATTTTATTTATTTTTTTGTTAATGAAATGAAATTTATTCAGCATTTGGCATTAATTGAAAGTTGTTGATAAGTGGATGTGGAGTGGTCCACCGAAGAAAATTATGTTGAATTTAGAGAAGACCTGTAAATAATTCAGATGCTGAAAAGCAATGGAAATACTTACATATAATAGCTTCGAATTGGAGCTAGATTTTTCGCTACAAAAAATAGACATTTCATCGTCAATGTGACCAAGTATTAACACCGTATCATTGTGTAGCTTATATGTTTGATCGCCAATACCAAAGTACAGGTTATCTTCAGAAGAAATAAACTTGGCGTTAGAAACTATTTTGTTAAGTTTGTGATTTCAAGTTATCTTTTATATTTATATTTTTTAACTGCTGTAAGTTCAAAATATTTTAGAAACTAAATTATTTGATTTAAAAGTTTTTGACATTTAAGGTAAAATTAATCTTTTTTTACAGTTTTAGGCGTTGCATTATATTTACTAAGTCGTTTGTGATTTTTTTTTCGCAAATTGTTTGAAATATCTTATTAAATGTTTTTTTTATTTAAAACTTGATTTTTAATGAAAAAGTCAAGCGATTTAAATTGTAATGTTAATCATGACTTAATTTGATAAAAATCAACCAAACTCTGGTTTGAACTAGTTCCAATTTTATGCACCTGAGTTATTATCACTTTCCCATTTCTCAAAGTAATCCTTATTTTAAAGGACTGATTCAAAATATTCAACATCATTCATTCCTAATTGCTATAACTTCAGAAATAATTTGGAATATTTCTAAAATTATAAACAATTTATCTAGACAAAAAAATTGATTTTTTGACAATATCAAGGTGGTGTAGCCCCTTAAATTAGAAATGGGTTTTTGTTTTTGGAGAGTTACCAATGTTTCTATAATAAGATTCCTAATAGATCTAGAAGCTAGAGACACCAGTAGCCACGGATTTCAAAAAATAAAATGGATAACAGATGGTAATGGAGCTGTCAAATGAAAAATGTCCGGAGTATGCTCTGCGCCATTTTGGGTAAAGTGACATTTTGGCACGTCAAATTAACCGTCAAAAGTCAAACAATAGTGTCATTGTTGTGAAGTTATTTATTGTCATTAAAATCTTTGCTTTTTCCCTGAATTAAATTTATTTTAAATAACTTAATAACCATGTAATATGCACCAAGCCATCAGTCAAATATTTAGGTGTAAATATAGATTACAAAATTATCTTGCCAATTTAAAAAGTGTTAAACAAAAATGTATACAAAGGGCCAAATACCCTAGGAGTCTAATATACAAAGAAAAAGGCATATCAAGAAAAACAACTTATATATACAAAGCAATATACTGACTTTAATAGGAATACATACCCCCTACATACAGTGATTGCAGGAAGCCAGTACTCATAAAACTTGAAACGATAGAAACCACTGCTCTATGTAGTATAACTAAAATCCATCGTCCTAGCTATCCACCAATCAATTATTGTATGCATTCACTAAACATCCAGCCGATTATTGCAAGAGTTTCTGTTCCGACAACTAAGTTTGAAAGAAAACCTGAAACTTGACCGGTGATAGAGGAACTGTGTACGACCAGGGGACGGAACCATAGGCCAGCCAGAAGACCCCCATTAATGATACTATTCAACCTTTAATATACTTTTTTTTATTATTTTGTGAAGAATTGTAGGGGCTTGAAGACCTAACGTACTGTAAATAAGCTTTTTATTCTGAAGGACCTCGTTTCTTGGCCTGTAGGGTTCAAATTTATATGTCCTAATAAATTATAATCATAATAATATTTATTTAATTGTAGTGTAGTATAGTGTTTAACACAGCCTAGGGAAGTAAAATGTTGCATTTACCATTATTTGAATATAAAATTTAATGTTACTTATTTAAATAAAAGTTTTAATATCTTACAAATTGTTACTTCTCAAATTTTTTATAAGTTGTGTTGATGAAAACAATTATGCTACACTTAACTGTTTCAAAGTAAGATACTCGACTGTTTGGGGATATAGGGACACAAGTGGTTATGTTAAATCCATAATTAGAACTAGCCGTGGGAAAACAATTTTTAAACAGCACGCTCATACTATTGAGATATGAACAGAATTTAGTGTAATAATTTTGTATGTCTATAATCTCAAATTTACTTGAAATTTGCGAAACATTCAACTTTCTAAGGATATTTTAATTAGAAAATAAAGGGGTACTACTTATGTCGATGAAATTTCGGAAAGGTATGTAAATTGCTTCAAACCTTGTCAGTGGGAGGTAAACGATTACGTTTAGTCGTTATAATTTTTCAGTGGCGACAGCGTATTCACTGTTATTATAACTTCACTTTACCCAAAATGGCGCATAGCATGATCCGGACATTTTCTGTTTATTTGACGATCAGTACATATACTTTATACGTGCGTGCCAGTAGCAGAAGGAACACTCATCCCCACTGGTCATTTATTCACAAATACAGTGAAATGTTTGATTTCAATAAATACACGTCACTAACCAAATTATTGTATATATGTTGGCTATATCAGTCATATTTCTAATGTTTTCTAAATTCAGATAAATTTAAATTGTGCTTTGTTTTTTTTTTTTAATTTTAAAGCAATTTTACAAAAAGAAATATCATAAATATAACATGCAATGCTGATCAAAATAATACCAGATCTTACAGTTAATTGAGAATAGGAACATTCACTGAATAATTCCGCAGTAGTTTCATATGTTTCGCCAGATATTGCTCCATGTTTTTCTTTTATATTCATTTCACAGATAAATTTTTCTTTTGGTGGAGTACACTGGTTTCCGAAGATTACCATTTTCAACTTTGTATGTTCGTTGCCTTGTAAAACACCTTCCATTGGATCAATGGTAAGAAGGGATTTTTCGTTTAATTTAAATTTGTAACTATAATATAAAATAGTATATTAGAAATTGTCTGCGAGTTTAAAATACGAGGATATAACGAAAAGTTCCTGCCTTCCCTAAAGATGCCGCTGGTAGCACCAGACATTTGAAGAAAATGTTTTTTTTTTGTTTTGGACAAAAATCTACAATTCAAATCTTAATCTTTTTTGATGTTCTCGAAGGGAATACTGCATTGGCAGAAGATTGCAGAAATGTGCGATTATACAGAGTGTCCGGGAAAATGTGGAAGATCTCCCGGATATGAAAAAAACACGTGAAAGGACTACTACAAGTTCATATAAAGTATTTTCATATAGGCCTCCTCTTCGGAGATATGGGCTACCAAAGAGCTGCTGGTCCAAATGTATAAGCATTCAGGACCTATTATTACACCCTATTTATACGCACGTTTGTAAGTTTTAAGTATATGGGTTTAAGCTTATGGGTTTTGGTTTACAAAATCGGCATTTTCGGCGATATCCTATTAAATCAATGTCTCATTGAAGTTTTAATAAAATCGAGTAAAATTTGAGATGTGCCTTAAAAAAAAAAATTGTCATATTTTGTTCTACATTTTAAGATCAGAAGAATACATTTTTTACATTGTTGTAATATTCAAAGAGTGGTTTCCCGTATTTCGAGCCGGAAAAGCTGTTGAAAAAGGATAGTTTAAGGAAACTAATATTAAAAATATTTTATAAATATTACCTATTTTAAAAAAAAAAACTTATCGAATTACGAAAATTGCGGAGTGGGTATTCTTAAAAATCCTACCTAATCGTAAAATAAGATGTGTTCTTCATCATTACTTCGATTGAATTTTGCGATCCTTCTTGAACATTTCCACCATCAATTTTGTTTTGGCATCCTATTTCAATTGAAGGAATGCTCGTTTCACCATGAAAGTATATTTTAATTTGCTTGTCATTTCGTCCATTTAGTATTATACCCCATTCCTCAATGTATGTTCTTATTTTGAGTTTTTCCGTTTGTAACTGTATGACGATTATCTCGAAGTCCCGAAATTTTCCCATCATTGGTTTTGCGATAACATTACTGCATTAAACAAATAAAAGGTAATAAAGTAGAAACTAGTAATGGTATGTAGAACACCGTGTTTATTATGGGGTCTTCTGTACAACTTTGTGATAGATCATTATTAAGTTTTAGGAATGTGAGTTAAAACGGAAAATTTTGTCATGTCAATAATAGGGATGTTGACTGTATTCAAATAAAAATATAATTGTGAGCGAAACGGTAGTTTCCTTAACAGAAATCCTAAAAAACACAATATTTTTCTTTATTTTTAAGGAATTTAATTTTTACCTAATAATTAAAATATAATTAAATTACTGTCAAGTCATGTGACGACGAACATCGATCAAAGTGCATGACGTCACTGCGACTTAAATGTCACCGATGTCAAAGGCTGCGTTATTAGATGTGATATTAGATACGAGATGATGGTCTGTACCGAATGCAATGGCCTGACGAGTCCCATACTAGGACGAAACAGCGCTGTCGTCATTTTTCGGATACGGAGTTTTTCCATATTCTTTGGAGATTTCGCATTTTTTAGCATGAGAATATTATTTACTAACGGTCTTTGTCCGCATAGCCGAGAATTTCTTATTTTATTTTAAAATTACACGGACGATAACTTCCCTTTTTATTTTTATATTTATTGACTTAAAATATACACAGCAGCTGTCTTAGGAAGATCGTTAGTGCGATACTGAACTTGAACTGTGGAATTCATAGTTAGTTTAGTTGCCGATGCCGAATAATGCGACCTCTATCCTTAGAGTCGCAAGTTCTTGTATCGAGTTTTGATATATTTCTTTATTAATTTACCGGCGCGCCACCACATGGCGGTTTTCTACAACATTTGTTGATTTGTGTTATTCTTGTGTTACTGAGTGAGCCATCCAGATGTCGCCACTGTGTCTTATTTACTATTTTTCAACCGTGAAATCTGGTTATAGGACACAGATACGAGATGTTGGTTTGTACCGAATGCAATGGCCTGACGAGTCCCATACTAGGACGAAACAGCGTATATATATATATATATATATATATATATATATATATATATATATATATATATATATATAAGTAGCAATAGAAATCGATAAGATTCTCCATCTCTAATCTATACTTTCTCTTTTTACTTTTGACATGCAGTTGTTTCTTTTTTTATTTTATGCCTTTGCGATTTAAACTGCTAGATTTTATCTTTTTCTAACATTCAGTTAAATTGAGCAGGTAAAAATTTGTTTGTTAGATTTTGAATCGATAATTTTATTTGGTGGTCGGTTATACTTTATTTAATACAAGGGCTAAAATATTTTGTCTTATTTTTAAAATGTGTTTACTCTTAAGTAAGAAACAATGAATAAGAAGCTATGAATCAAGAAAAACAGTGAGTTGTGGATCAATCTAAAATGTATAGGCACGATATTACAAAATTTTCTACGTAAAGTTATGTTATAGCATATTATGTACTATAGGTGGTTGCAAACGCAGATGAGTTAATAATCAGGCAAGTTCAATATGAAGATTAAGCTACTCGTTCGTGTTCTGTATTTAATCGGCTAATATTAAGGTATAGGACAAATATTGCTTGGTTATTATTGCGATTAAGTGAAATATAGAAAAATTACGTTTTTTTGAATAAAACTCGACACTTATCCCCTATTTCAAAGTCATAGATTACCATTCAAAAAAAAAGTCTTCTTAGATTTCACTTAACTCAAAAATGACCAAATACTTAAAATATTTAATTAATAATATCAACATTAAAAGTGTACAAGACCGTACAAACTTGAGTCTCTGTTTGATGAAGTTGTCGATACCAAATTATTTATTCATAAACTATTGAGATAAACAGTTAAAAACTCTTTCACTATGAATTAGTACGACTTATTTAAAATTATATTGGTTTTTTTGAGGATTCATCAACTGATTATAAGAATATTGGGGAAAGGACCTATGGCAGAAAAAGACAAAAATACATTAGATATTTCATGCATCCTGGCTGAAAAGTGAGGAATTCAAAGATTTTTCAGAAAAAAGATGGCCATATTGAATATACATATTTTAAAGAATATAGGATAGATGGAAATGAATTTGCTGTATATAAATCCACAACCAGTAAAAATTTACACGAATTTGTACATGCTCAAAATATACATTTAGCTACATTTATTATAATTTCCAAGTGCCACACATTCCATTGAACACCCAGACCGATGGCCAGATATAGCAGTATTATTCACATGAAATTTCTATAGGCAAATTTAGAGCTATGCCAGAGGTGAGTTGTAGACTCGAAGCTTTCCTTGTGAAAATTGCATATTTCTTTATTAACCCCGGGCTTTTGGTTAGAACTAGTTGTCTATAACCTATGCTTCACGGTTTTTAATTTTTCCACTAGGTACAAAATCATAGAGAAATACTTTAGAATACCAGGAAATTAAACATTTAATCTTCCAAATTTTATTGTCTAATTTGATGTTCTGACGGTATGCGCAATTGACAAGTTTCCTCCTAAAAATTCGTCGTTGGTAGAAACGTTTCTGAAAAAGTCGCTAACTTCACATGTTGCCCATGTGACGTCATAGTCGTTTTTAGCCTTTCGGGGCGAATTTTGAAATGGAATTTAAAATACATATATAATTTTTAAAGTATTAGTTGTATTAAACAAATATTAAGTATTTTGGGCTATATTAGGTATTGATGCATAGTTTTAAACACTTTCCCAAAAATAGTCAACATCCCTATTGTACTGTTTTAGTGTAAAAACAATTACCTTTTGTGACAAATAAGTAATGAAAATATTTACAATTTAGTGCTGACTTTTTGATCATCCTGTATAGCAAATATACCGTACTTATGTATTGCGCAGTATATTTTGTAGTCGTAGGAACGTTTTTTTTATTTTTAATGTTATTTACAGCTAACATTTAGCAAATGCAAAATCAAAGTAGATTTTCTGATCAAGTCATATTATTTTTGTAATCAATTTTGAAACAAAAGAAATATGAAATTTTGGTTTTCAGATTCATACTAACTAATGGACTGTGAAATGGAGTGCTATAGTTGCATTTAAATTTTTAAACAAATCGAGATTAGCAGATTATTTTTTTGAATAGCTCCCCCTTAGTGGTATTGTACAAACTGAAAAATAGTTTATAATAAAAGGTGATCATAATAAAAGCGCCTTTAATAATGATTCACAGTTTGTCCAATTTGGTTAAAGTAAACTGGAGTTACATCATTTTAAATTATTACCCTTTGACACGCTGTTATCAGGTCGGTTTTAAAATATTTATTTCCGATCTACATTCTATCTAAGATATTTAGAAATATTAATAATTTTTGGTAACAATCGAGCAAATATGTCCCTAGCGTGGCATTTGGATTTAAAATATTTTAAGCGATTTTTTCCGCCATATTTGTAAATAAGTTTTTTATCCTCAAATCGTATCATTTATGCTTTTTAAGATATAAATGTTTTGTTTTGCGCTCCCCACACAACAAAGAGCTTAGAAGTAAAGTGGATAATGGAGTTCAGTGGATCGTCTACTATAGTTCTCTAATGTAGTACAGACATGTGCACGAGCTCGTGACTTTAACTCACTTACAGTCCTCCCTCTTCCGAACCATTGAGGTCACATTCATAGGCCCTGTGTTGGAGCAAGACACGCTGCAGCGTATCAATAGACATATATAAAGATGGTGGACTATAAAAGCGTGTTGGCTCTCGGTTTAGAAAGAGACAAAGCGTTTTCGATGAGTGGTCTTCTCTTTCTATTCCGTGGAATTGAAAGAGAGGTACTACTGATCGAAAAAGAAAAAGATCTCTCTCTTTCTAAGGGAGAGCCAACGCTTACACATATGTCTATGAATGCACCGATGGAAGGTAAGTATGCAAGATTTTTCATACATGTTTTTAAAAAACGTTTTGTTTTTATTTGGGTTAGAATTTTGAAAGTTTTAATAAACTTATAAAGTTATTTTAATATTTAATTTTAGATGTGTTTTAGGTTTCAATAAAACCTATTTATTACAACTATACTCTTTATTAATAAATTATATTAAATCGGTAAAGGTAAAGTTATATTTTTAAAATTGGGAACTACAGCACTCTTTTTAGAGGTAAAATGTTGCGAAATAGGAAGAGGAAGTATATTATTGATCTCCACACAGAAAATTAAATGCCGCTTCAAAAATACTATAAAAAATTGAATCGACTGCTAAAAAAGCGTTAAAAAGCGAAAAATAACAATAAAAATTGTTACATGAAATTGAAATTTTTAAAATCGGCGCGAGAGTAATACTTAAAAAATATGATTCACTTAAAAAAATTGAGAAATACTTTATTTGTAATTGTTTTCTTACTGTAGCTTGTTTGTATCACATTCTTGGTAGTTCTGTGTTTCTTTTAGTGATAACCCCAACTAAGCACTAGGCGGGATTTATAGTGTTCCTCGCATGTTTCCGAGGTCAAAAAAATACCTATTTTATCCAAAGTTGTAAGCTACATCTAACTGAACAACAAAATTAATTGATTCTGAAAATTTTCCGAATTTTTAATTTTGAATCAAATTGTTGCGACAATTTCGTTCAAATATTTAGTCTCTCATAGTAAATCCGCTACCTTGAATTTTAGGAAATTAATTTAGATTAGTAATCTAGGTCCCCAAAAACCCTGCAATACTGATATTAAAATAATTTGAGAAATGTACATTTTTTAGTCCGACGTATTTTATCCAGCATATTAAGTTTGAACAAGTTAATTAAAGATCCGTAATATAAGCCTCAAACCTCCCCTCCCCCTCCAATAAAAATTTCGAACAAAATCGGAAAAATATAAATTTTTTAGTACCCATATTTTATTTGCTATTTTTAATTTTTAAAAAATTACATTAGATTCATAACCTATGACCTTGAAAACCCCCTAATACAAATTTACGAAAAAAAATAACATAAAATTTTCAAAGCACCATATTGGACCAGTCATATTGAATTAAAAAATAATAATTTTTAACTCTTAATCTAATCTAATCTTAATATATCCTCCTCTTGCACCAATTTTGGACATAATAGGGAAATGTAAAATTTTTAGACCGCCATGTTGCATCTGCTATATGAAACTTTTTAAAAATAATTCTAAATTCGTTATTTACAGCAAACCCCGTACTAATTTTGAATAAAATCAAGAGATGTAAAAAATTTAGTCCATCATATTGATTTTATTAAAATAATTTCATATTCGTAATTTGCACCCTCAAGAATCCCTCATATCAATTTTGAATAAAATCTTACGGTGTAAAATTTTTAGGACGCCATATTGAATTTATCAAAAATAATTTTAAATTCTTAATTTACACGCCCAAAAACATACCAATTTTAGACAAAATTAATTATTTTGTCCGCCATATTATATGCAAACTATGTAACGCAAATACATCCGTTGTATTTCCTAATATGTCTTTTTAAAAATAGGTAATAATACCAGAGAGTTTATTATTGCAATCTTGAAACTATAACTGTAATCTTTGAGGCTGCTTCGAATTGCAATTAGTGAGTATAAATTAATAGTAAAGAGTATAACTAAAGTTAACATGTTTTATTGAATTTTAAATAATCATTATTCAATGCATTCCACACGATCTATTGTACGTCAAATCCTGATTCACTTTAGCCCATATGTTGGTCACAGTGGCTCATGAGTCATTTTTTAAAATAGATGTTTTATTCCTTAACTAACCCACTCAATGGCTATCTATGCTATTATATTTCAAAATTAGTAATGCATTTTCAAAAGATTGGGCATTTTAGAGTGAAAACTATATGTTTACAGCGCTTTAGAAAAAAGTAATCCACTGTACTCCATGCTCCCCTGATAGGGTTAACTACTAAAGTCATTCATTTTAAGTTACGCCCCTGCACTACATATCATAAAAAATATATAATTACGTTATTTTTGGTGGTATCAGCTTATACATAACTGGCAGGTGGCTTTTGTTTTGCAAAAGGAACGTAGTATACATCTTTTCGCCGGGTAAACATGGCTGCCAGTAGACGACTTCCGGAAGAACTTCGATGGGTGTAATCCAACTTTCGTTTCCCGGAAACGAATGACCTAAAATTCAGTAGGATATGTGCTAATATAACAAAGAAAATAAAATAATTCCAAAGTACATGGTGTAATAAAAGTTTTTTTTAACCTGGAAATTAAGTTTTTTTAATTTAAATTGGGCAATTCTACGATAACGGATAGATGAAAATCAAGAGTCGCTCAAAATTAAGTAGGTCATTAAATAGCCAGTATTCATTTTATAGTATGGATATGAAAAAGTATTTTAGATTTGATTTGATTGCGTAAGAAGTGTTATAATGGGTGTTACCTTGGTTTTTGATATATATAAATTTACTCGTACCTGCTTACACCACTTTTATTTTTATTTCTTTCGTAGCATATATTTTTCACGTAAAAATAATGACTTCAAGTTCAGAAGATGGGCATTTTTATGAACTCTATTTATTACTTATAGGTCCTAAATAAGACAGAAATATATTCGTCATAAAAATGTCTACTTTTGAGATTTAAGGCATGAATGTCTATTTATGCCTACAGACCTCTTAAGTACTAGAATTTTTGTACATGTTAATGTCTTTAATACGTCGATTTTTGGTTTTGTTTGTTTATCTAACGGACAAGAGAGGAAGAATTGCAGGAGAACGAAAAAAGAACATAATAAAATAATACAAAACAAAAGTTAAGACAGAGTGTGAAGAAAGTTCTAGGAAAGTTTAACATAATCAAAGTAGAGTGGATAATAGAATAGAACCGTGGACTAAAATGCTTCAAATCAATATTGGGTAGATCGATAGTTATCTTTATGAAAGATCTGGCAGATCGGCAAGAAAGAGATATAGAGGAAAGATCTGCTATAGTAGAATTATTTAACCAAGATCTATATACCTCGAAGAAAGTTCCCAATGCTAATCTATAACGGAAAATTATGAACGTAAATCCAGAAGAATTCCCGGAGATAGAGATCTATGAAATCGAGATTGCTTTGAAACAGATAGAGAATAATGCACCTTGCCGAAGTGTTAAAGCAAAGGAAAATTATAGCATTAGGACCATTAAAATATCTTTTCAATCAATGTCTTCACAATGGATAAATTCCCTCTGAATCGAAAGAAAGCATCATTATACTTTTATATCAAAATTGATTGATAAGCTGGACTCTTATCAACCTTTAAAGCAATCTGGATTAATTAAGGGAGCAAAGGAGCACACCGATTACCTTCTTATTGTGAGAATGCTTATAGAGAAGGCAAACTAATTTCATTTGTATTGACATCTTGATTTTATAGGTTTTGCAAAGGCTGTTAGTAGTATGAACCTATGGCAATAGAAAGAGCTATAAATAAGTGCTAGTACCATATATATATATATATATATATATATATATATATATATATATATATATATATATATATATATATATATATATATATATATATATGAAGTAAAATGCGAAACAGTAAATGCAAGCTTCGGTCCATCATATCCTTCTCGTGTTAGAGGTTGCACAGTTTGAATAAATTACGATAAAACACAATTTATCCCATTCCATCACCATCGAGATGATGGCCTACCTGTGCCACTGTATCAAGAAGAAAGTCAAAACTTACCCTCGCCGTACAGTGATCGGCAAAGGTAAATGTTTCGTGTCTTACTAGACTCATCAGGATACCAACATGCACCTATTTGTGCACAGAACAAATCGGAATGAAGCATGCAAGACTAAACGCGGTTTCGTCGACCTCCCGCCGGATGGCGTATATATGTTTATGCGGCTTTCACGGATTCTTCCGTGTGAGATGCAGTAGCAGTGGATATATCCACATTATGCTGTTATAGTGCTGAAATTATATTCAGCCAACGTACAACTATATGTAACTCGGTGTGTTGAGATAAAACGCGAAACAGTAAATGCAAACTTTGCTCCATCATATCCTTCTCGTGTTAGAGGTTGCACAGTTTGAATAAATTACGATAAAACAAAATTTATTCCATTCCAGTCTAGTAAGCACGAACTTGACATATAAAACTGGACTGATCATGCATAATACCTCCCTTATAATAAAAATGACGCCATCATGCTCCGTGCCATTATGTGCAAATAGCTGCTTTGGCAACAATGAATTCCCTAAGTTTTTATTATATTGGTGAAAGTGTATTTTTGACATTGACTGAATACTTTTCATTTTTCAAAAAATTTATTTTTGATTTTGCTGTTTTATGCATTTTATCACATTTTATATAACGTTTTACTGTAAATTTCAAACAGGAACGTGAACTTTAAGGTTTTTTTTGGTATTTTAGAAAATTTGATTGTTCATCTAGTAAATTGGAGTTTATTTAATTGGTAAGTTATAAAACATTCAATAATTATATAAAATTTTACCTTAGAATCGAATTGTAAATCTAAGGGTAACAAGTTTAATCTTATGGATATGATGTATGATAATTTTTAAATACTATCAATATTTTAGTTTTCTAAGAGAAAAGAAACTTCAAATTCAAGGGTTGAAGCAAATTGGTCATGATCATAATTCTTTTATACCCCAAATGAGTAACTTTATTCAGAGCATTTCTCTGGAAAAAGTTTTATACAAGAAGATGGGCAAAAAGTTTGTGGTGTGCTTCTTACAAATAAACTGCCTGAAAAAAGCTATGAAGCACTGTTTGATGTAAATATCTTGAAGCAACTAAACTTAGACTTACTAACATACACTGGCTCTACAAAAAAAGTCCTGAAGTAGGTGTACATTAACCAACAACAATATCGTTTTACCATAAAGTTAATGTTCCACTGACATAAAGCTGAACATCGAAGCTGGTATGGTGTTAAAATTTAAAATGATTATACGTTTAAAAACCAATATGCCATATTAAAATAGAAATAAATGATTGCATAAATATGAAATTTTTCAATATCATTAAGCATGTTTTGGAAATTACATAAATTTTACTTTTATGTATTTGTTTTGTCTAAAAATAAAATAATAAGCTTTTGTTTGAATATGTTATTAATTAATAAAACAAGAATTCTTGATTTTTAGCTCAGATAGGAAATTTGTGTCATGAAAATCCTTTGTCAAAGTAGTGAGAAGTTGCGATTGATTACCATTTCAGAAATTCAACTCTAGGAAAGATCAATTCCAGATCCTCAAACAGTTAAGTAAATGGAAAGTTTGATCTAGTGTAAAAATTAAAAGTTTGCTAATAAATCTTTATGTATATATTATTTAGATTAAAAATGATTGTATTAATATAAGAATTCTCTTGTATTTACAAGCTTTTTTATATTTAAAGTATCTTAATAAATATTGTTTTGTTTACAATTAAATATAAACTGCTTTAACACTATCCCCTTTAGAGTTAATTTTTTTTATAAAAATGGTTTAGTACATAATATTACTTTACTTCCTTTCAATTAAACCTCCGTTATTATGAAGAAAATGTCAACATTATTATGAATGTTGTTAACCCTATATAAATACCTAACATATCAGTTCCCTAAAAGCATCGAGGAGAAAATAATTTTAACAAAGACCTAATCGAAGCTATTTTTAAATGATGAAACTCTCGTACTTTGCAATAGATTATGTGGACATTTCGATACCTTACATTAAACAATATACTATATTAATTTATGATATAAAATTTTTAAAAATAAATGCCTTAATACTTTTTTTCGTTAACTTCTTATACTCTACATCCGAGTAAGGATGTAGATTATACTAGTTATTTACAAAAATACCCACTGATTTCCACAATCTTTTCTAAAAGAGATATTTAAAAAAAAAATAGTCTCGATTTATTTTTGTCGCATATTTCGTATTTTAGCTATTTTGCTAAATAACAGTTTAATTGTAAAAAATAAAATATGTAAACAGTCAGAAAAAGCATTTTCATTTATTTATAAGAACTGACATTTCATGCTTGTTATCTAAAAATAATAAAATTGTTACATATTTACGCTGTTCCAAAGAAGTTAAAAAAATTAGCTTTACTGGAGTTGCTTTAAACAGAAAAATTATAATTTTGAGGAAACTGAAAGTAGAAATTCAAGTTAAATATTGTTTTACAGAAACAATTATCCTGAGCCCCAATTCTGTAAGCATATTTTTTTACATTCTCTTTCCTTATCTCTTTTAGGACAGTGACATACTTATGTATTAATACAGACTGAACAAAGATAGAAGATCCTTGTTTTGACATTCTCTTTCCTTTTACTCTTATAAAATCGCAGCCCTGGTCTTTTTTATTGAATATACTCAATTAACCTGTCAAGTAAAACAAGGAAGAGCGATTTATTGTTTTAGATATAGTATAGAAAGAGAAAGTTATTGTCTAAACTTGTTAGTTAGAATAATATAATTGACATCCATACACGACACATTCACGTCAATGTAAGAAACGAGCAGGGAATTCAGTGTTGCTATACAAATTATTGCACCTAATGGCGACCAATAAGGGAGGGTCAAAAATTATTTTCATGAGCAGTCCAGATTTATATGTCATGTTCGTGCTAGTACGGGACGAAACATGTACCTTTACCGATCACTGTACGGGAAAGGTAAGTTTTGACTTCTCCATATGGTGGTACAGGTAAGACATTATCTCGATGGTGGTAGAATGGGATAAATTGTGTTTTATCGGAATTTATTCAAACGGTGCAATCTCTAATACGGAAAAGATATGATGGAGCGAACTTTGCATTTACTGTTTCGCGTTTTACTTCACTTACACACCGAGTTGCATATAATTGTACGTTGGCTGAATGTGATTCCAGCACTACAATAGCATAATGTGGATATATCCACTACTCACACTGAGGAATCCGTGAAAGCCGCATAAATATATATATATATATATATATATATATATATATATATATATATATATATATATATTATTCATATTAGCAATAAAAGATGTTGCCTGGGAAAGATGAAATATGTTATGAAAGACAAAAATTACCCCAATACAAGATATTCCACTAATGTGTCCTCCCAGTGCTCACATATGACTCTCAGACCTGGTCGTTAATATGACTAAATATGAATTAATTAGCAACGACACAGAGAGTCAAGGAAATAGCGATGTTAGGAATAAGAATGATTCATAGGAAAACAAATAGCTGGATCAAAACTAAGAGCAAAATCAAAAATGCTAAAGAACACGTTGCTAAAAGGAAATGAACAGGTCACAAATCCCAAAAAAAGGACAACAGATAGAAAACTGTACTACAACAATAGAGGGCATGTTTACGTTATAGAAGTACAGGGAGATCTGAAATGAGATAGGGTAATGACCTTAAAAGGTTCGGAGAAGTTCATTGGAGATGGGTGGCATAGAAAAGGGATGACTGAAGGACCTTGAGGGAGTCCTTTATCCTAATTTGGATAAGAATAAGAAAGAAGTGTTTACTGTTTACCTTGAACTCTCAGTGTACAGGTTAGTGGTGCCGTTATGCGCGATTCTTCATGAGGTGATAACATTTCGGCTTTCCAATAGATCTGTGCCAATAATGTTTCCGCAAAGGTGTTATAATTTTCATCAGGAGTAAACTGAATTTGAAAATCAGCAGATTCGTGTTTTAAAATTTTCAGTTTTTCAGGTTTAATTTTAAATATTTGCGTACCTGAAAGAATATTTAAAAATGTTATATACTAAACTTACATTAAACTTGTATCATAGATTATATACACACGTATGAAACTTCCCATAATAAAATGGTATTAAAAGGGTAGGGAACTCTTTCAGTCACCCTCACAATTAATAGCAGGAGGTTTTGAATTCTTATATATTTTTTTTAAACGTTTGTTTACGTTTAACTTCTGATAGATAGGTGTAAAAATTTGTGCCTCAACGAAATTTCTTTTCCTTTTCACTCTCGTTTAAGTGTCCTTCATTCATTTTAGTCCGAGTTCTAGGGAGATTTGAGCATTTTTAGAGCTCTTCGGTAACCCAAGGTATATTCTTTTGAGTAATAATCACTTTCAGTTGTGCCACTTGAAGTAATCATGATCACTTCGACCCAATGACAAGTAAATGTATATTCAAAAAAACATGAAGTTATCAGTTTCACTTTGTTCACTTTGATCAGTGATAATTTACTCAAAAGAATACAGCCTTAGTGTGTTCCTCCTTTTTTTGGGTGACTAGGTTCGCATCTATTTGATTCCACGGAAAAAAATCTTAAAAAATATCATCAATTATAATTTCATCATAATTATTATGAAAATGATACACACCTACGATGCGGCGCGCCGTTTTAAATTCAAATTAGTTTAACATGTTTATATAATTGATCATATTTTGCTTTATCTACGTTTATCCTTATTATTGTAAGGATTTTCTTAAGCGTTTTATGAGCAACAAATACAAAGAGATGTACAAGATAAAGCGACACTAGTACATCTACAAAATTTTTGCGATCATTTTGTACAATTACAGTTTGGAACTAAATTGTCTACGCTTGGAAAATGTTACGAACTCTTAGTAACACTCAATACCCTCATAATTGTAGCTACATCTTTCTACACTTAGTTTTGGAGTACTGATTATTAACAAGTTTCCTCTGATATGTAGTGAAAAATGCTCTTAATATATGCATACGTAAGGATGCACTTCCTATTATGGTGTAACCAAATTCTTGGGTTCTCAAAAGGCAAAGATTTTCAATAGATAACAGATGCTTCGAAAAGTCCCGAGACTAACATATAAAAACACAATTTTTTTTGCAATATTTGACTTTATTCATCAACATAGTCTCCTAGCGCCACTCTAACATTTTTATGCCTTTGTTATAGAACGATTTGTCTATCCCTTCAGAATGCGCTTCAGTTTTGACGATCACCTCTTCATTGAAGCCACCTCTCTTTTCGGCGAGCATTTTTTAATGGTTTTCGAACAGGTTATAGTCACTGGGGACAAAATCTGAAGAATACAGTGGATGCGGAAGCAATTCGATGTGCAATTCTTGCATTTTTGCCGTCGTTGCGATCGACTTGTGACACATTGCATTGTCTTCTTCATTTGGGGCAATTTTTTCGATTTGATTCCGAAGTGTATCCATTGTCACATACCGCATGAAAAAATCCTCTTTATTTCAGTTAAACACCTCCAAACATTGCTCTGATTGTTGAACATGTGGGTGTTTTTGGTCAATTGTGAGCCTTTTCAAATCGAGCTTTCTCACACAGTTTATTGATATCTTTATGATTTCAGCTATCTCATGCATTTTGTTTAGAACGATTTTGTCGATTTTTTTTATGTTTTCTAGCCTTATTTGTGTCTGTATGACCACGTTTGGATTCAGAAAACTAGCGATAAATGGTTGCTCTCACAGAGCAGGTTCTCTATAATATTTTTCAAGCCATTCTTGAGTTTTATCGGTATGATTTTCCATCAAATAACAATGTTTTATGAACGAGCGAAACTCTTTTTTTTTCATTGTTTTGAAAATATTAAAAGGTATATCACTAAAACTTCACTATCTCGATTACTAATGATCAAAATGTTATCAAATTTTGGCACGTGTCATTTGAAGGTTATTACTAACAAAAAATCGTTTTTAAATGTTATTAGTATCTCCATCTTGGGCCAGTTTTGAGACCATCCGAACTACCTGTGATTCCTCAGCGTTTTTTATTGATTGCTTTATTAATACGTTTTTTGAAAAGAAGCTATAACGCCATATAGGCTAAACACCAGCATTTGATTAAAATGCACGCTGATAAAAAGAACAAAGATGTATCGTATTTCGAGAAATATTTAAATCAGTCAACCATCTCAATCTTTTGCGTTGTCGTCTAGACAAGAAGATAATGAACAAGCTTTGTATAATATGTCATTATTAATCATAAAAGCAGGGAAATATACACCACAACCGGTGAAAAATTAATCTTGCCAGCAGTAAGAGAGGTATTCAGAACTGTTCTTCATCATTAAAATGCATCAGACATCATCAGGAAAATTCTTGAAAGCAATAATTCAGTGCAAAGAAGAATTGATGACATTGAAATGTCAGCGATTACTTGAAGTCTTGCAAATTTTCCATTCAAGATTCTGCCAATTAAAGAAGCACTACTCTTTTATCACACGTACAATTCATAAAAAAAGAAAAAAATTGTGAGGAATTATTGTTAGCTAAAAATTTGGGAATCGATACGAAGCGAGAATCGATATTTAACATTATAAATAATTGTTTTCACGAGAAAAAACATCATGTTCATAATATTCTGTCAACGGTTACTGTTGATGCTGTAGCAATCACGGGATACCACAAGAATTTCATAGCGCATTTGAAACAAGCAGTACCAAATGTACTCGCTGTATATTGTGTAATTCACGTCAGCATCTGGTTGCGAAAAACCTAAATGAACGTCTGCGTACCTTGCTCCGTTACGTTATCAAAATAGGCATCAAGGTTATAGGCAATTCATTGAGTGAATATTTAGCTAAGTATGTAATGAAAATGGTAAAGATTTCACTCGCTTGCTACTTCATGCAGAAATCCATTGGCTCTGTAAAGATATTTTTCGTAGATGCTTTTGTGGAAAAACTTCCACTGTTTAAGTAGAATCTCTGTATAAGTGGAGAGAGTAACTTTCTAAAATTATCAACAGTGTCTGTAAAACGGGGAGACTTATTTTATTTACTGTTAACATTTTCTTGCTGATTTTATGGAGATGGTCAAGGATATCGTAAAGATGAACATACCGAGTTGGGTTTTAGATGCTTTGTCAAATGTAACTACAGCAGAATCGTCAGATTTAGAAGTTGCAACTAACGAAGAACTTAAAAGAAAATTCAAAAATGGTTACCAAGGGTTCTGGCTTCAAAAATCAATACCAAGACTCTACCCTGAATTGTGAGAAATAGCTGAACAACTTTTAATTGTATGCCTCTCATCATATTTGGCTGAGCGTGAGTTCAGTGCGGTCGCAAATTTACTTTCCGAAAAAAAAAATAGACTACAGGTCACTGAGAGCGGGAATTTGCGATTATTATTGTCAAAATTGGAACTCCACTAGCCCTAACCATTTTATTGAGTTATTTATTACTCATTGGCTTTAATGTCAATTTTCTAATTCATAATAAACGATTTTCCAATACATTTAATGTGGTAGTTAGAGGCTATATATCAAATTTTTTTTTCATCTTCCTCGGGCATCCCTCAAGGTTCCAACCCAAATCTGAAAAAATGCGAATAAGGTAAAGTTTTCAACCCACCATATTGCATCCGCTATATTGAAAACCAATTTTGGATGAAATCCAGAACTTTAAAATTTCTAGACTTATATTCGCTATTTACATTCTTAAAAACGATTCAGTCCCACCTTTGAACAAAATCAAAAATTAAAAATTTTTATTCCGCTATTTTGGATTTGCCATATTGAATCCCGAAAAAATACCTTTAAATTCATAATTTACACCCTCAAGAACCCCTTATATCGGTTTGGGAGAAAATGGAAAAATGTAAAATTTTTAGGAATTTTTCAAAAAATATTTTAAATTCATAATTAACACTAACAAAAATACCCCAATACTGATCCTTAAGACAAAATCGGGAGACGTAGAATCTTTAATCTGCCATCTTGGATCCGCCATATTGAATTTTTTAAAAATAATTTCAGATTCGTTATGTGCGACCCCGAAAACTCCCCCATACCAATTTTGGAAAAAATCGGACAAAATTGTTTTTGTCCGCCATATTGAATTTTTTAAAAATATTTTGGATCCATTATGTGCGACCCCGAAAACTTCCCCGTATCAATTTTGGAGAAAATCGGATAAAGTTAAATTTTTTGTCCGCCATATTGATTTTTTAAAAAATTATTTCAGATTTGTTGTGTACGACCCCAAAATTCCCCTATCCAATTTTGGAACAAATCAAACAAAGTTATTTTTTTTGGCAACCATATTGTCAGCGCCATCTTGGGTATTACTGCACCAATTTCATCCAAAAAAATATGAGACTACCGCAGCAACTTCCTGAACATAACGTAAAAAATTTCATTCAAATCGGTGCCGCCGTTTCGGAGTAATCGGTGTACGTACATAAAAAAACATACATACTCGACGAATTGAGAGCCTCCTTCTTTTAGAAGTCGGTTAAAAAGTAAAATTAAAACAGCTGTCTACATTCCATTTTTTGAAATTGTAACGCGATTCTTCCGCTTCGCTTTCCAAAGAATTTGGAAAAATTGTACACATTTTCTCTTAATAATAATTGGTTGGTAATGACATATTTTATTAATTACCTGGTATATGAGTACAAGTATTTTTGACGTAGTTTTTTTACGATGTTTTTTTTATGGATGTTTATATAGCCAGATAAAATGTGCATATTACATTGTTAATAAGTACGTTTCTCGAATGGATCATTTGGGAAATAATATTACTAAATCTGTGGCAGTTTTTTATCTGACAGCAACCGACTTAAAATGTTACAGTAAGCATTTATGCCTTAAATATGTTCGTATCTAGCATGGCTAATCTGTACACAACGAGAACTGCATCTGAAATACTTATAAACTTCTTTTATTTTGCGGTTAACTGACAGTTATATTATAAATCATCAAGGCGTGCATTGTATTCTCAATTTGTCGACAACTGACAAATGATGGCTAAAACAACAAGCCACAAAGCGTGCAGTGCCTTTGAAAATATGACTGAGCAAACAAATAACATTGAAATATCTGTAAAAATAATCAGTTGATTGACACGATTTTCATGATCAAAGAGAAGGTACGTACAACTTTTAATTTAAAAGTCAAAGAAACCAGATATTTGATTGCCTTATTGTATTAAAATTTATTTAAATGTGACGCACGTAGTGGTGTTTCGCAAAACATATATATCCCATTAAAAAGTAACATGCAGTGGCGTAGATAGGGGGCAAGGGGATCAATCCCCCCATGAGTCTACGAAAATCATGAAAGAATTGCAGAAAAGGGTTTTCATCATATAAAAAACGTTTTTATGCAACACCTTGAAAATGAGAATAAAATTCGAATTTTTGTGACGGTTGTACATCCGAACGTTTTTGCATTTTCGCGCGCTGAGCCGGCCGACTAATCAAGAGCCACAGAAAAAACGCTTATTCCGATTGTTGCTACATTGAGCACAGGTAAGGTATATACATTGAACCGGTGGTCCTTCTGTTCCTAAATACTAGTTTCCTATATTCCTATTGTTTGAATCATTATTTTGAAATGAAGAGATTTTTAATGTTCATAAAACCATTTGACAATCCTCCAAATAGTGAAAACAGTGGAGATGCAGAATCATCAGCTGAAACAGTCGTAGAAAGACTTCTTTCTGAGGTTGTAAATGAAAATGACATTGGAAATTTCGTAAACATTCGACTGAGTGAATTACAGACGCTGGATTTATTGACAAATACTTGGTCCCGCCGAAAAATAATGCATTTTCGTTGTTGCAAAAGTTTGGAGTTCGAAAATTAAACTTTTGTCGTAAATGGCTTGATGAATTTCCCTAGCTTGCCTACTTAGAATTGCAATACAGTACAATTTGTGTTCCATGTGTAGCATTTGCTAAAAGTTGTGGCAAAGGATTGTTATCTTTGGGTCATTTGGTGATAATTAAGTTCGACCATTTAAAAAAAAAACAAAAGAAGTTAGTTTTAAAACACATAATTGTATAAATTTATGACGTAACCCAGCGAAACAGACTTCTGACCGAGCTTAAAGTGAGCTCACAATGAGCTTACTATTTTTCCCCTAAGCTCAGCTCACTGGAACTATTAAATTTTCAACAGGAGTATCAAAAATTCAAGATTTTTAAATATTTTATAAAATAATACTAAATAGATGTTGGAAAAATTGCCCTGTTTCTTGGCGCGCCGGTCAGAACCGGCGTAGAGGACCCTCCATATCAACCCGGGGAATATTGAAAATCGCCCGCCTCATTGGACACGGACTTGAAACTAAATAAGGGATTGGACGTTTTTAGAAGGAAATTTTTGTTAAAAACTGTACAGAAATGTTATTTTTTTAAATGGAAATATTATTCATTCATGGGATGGGAATATAGATAGTGAGTATTTACTGAAAATGAAGAATTTATAAATATTTTATAAAATCAAACCAATAATCTTAGACATATTCTCGTTCTTCTCTGAATCAATCAGTCTTGGGGAGGAAATTAACACAATTAGCCCATTTTCGTCTTTCTGTCTCAAATCTAATTCCAGAATCTTGTACTTCTCTTACAAAATCCAAATATTGCATAGAAACTGAGTCCAAATTAGAACAAAATTTCTGAATTCAAAGAATATTTCCCATCTTGTACTGTAATTCCATTGTTTTCCCAGAAAAGTTAGTAAAGAAGTATCGATAATGCAGGACTCTTAATTATTTTACGAATAAGAAAAAATCGCGTAAATTGGTAAAAATATACGTTTTCCGTTTCTAAATGCTTATGCAATTATTGAAAAAAGATTGTGTTCTCAAAATCGATTCACAGAAATCACAAGAATCGCTTAAAAAGTTTGGAACACATTCCAGATCAAAAACATTCGATAATTTACACAGTTCATTCAAAAAGTTTCGGGACTAGTTTTTTTCCAAATTAAAACAATAGTTTAGAAAAAAGGATTCATTCATTATTCAACATAATCCCTTCCTCGTTCTATACACATTTTTCTGCTCTCTTATAGCCACTGGAACGATCTCTTCTGGAATAGTTTTCAGAGGCCTGGTCAGATTCCTTTGAATCGCTTCAACGTCTTCAAAACATTCTGTTATCATTATCATTTCCAATTGACGGATTTAAAAAAAAAGTCTACCGGAACCACATCTGGCGAGTAGGGCGGGTGATGATTCATGGAGACCAGTTTTTGGGCCAAAAATTGTGTGATGAGTGCAACAGAAACCAGTCACCGGTGCGATGCAATTTCGGTCCCACACGACCAATCTGCTTGAAAAGTCGATCCATGACACTTTTGGAGAATTGTGCGTTCAGTGTTTGGCGTGAGGGTACGAATTCGCTGTGGATAAACCTGCGAGAATCGAAAAACCAATCGAACGTTCGAACTTTCGTTGGCCGCTCTTCATACTTGCCTCCCACTCGTCGCCGGTTACAATTTTCAAAGAAATACGAGAAAAGAAGTAAGTTTTTAATGTCTCTTCGAATCATTCGAATTTTATTGCGGAATTTAAAACACATGTTTGTCTTATTTTTCTTTTGTAATTGTAGGATCGCTTGAATGGTGTGGCTGTTCTGGCAATTCATTGTGACATTGAAATCACAGCTGACGAAGTCATTGATGAATTATCGAAAAAACTTCAAAAACTGGATTTTTTCTATATATATATATATATATATATATATATATATATATATATATATATATAATTTTTACAGCGCTGCTTAAAGTACTGGATAATTCTGCAGGAATGCGTTATAAATCCAGCAATAAGTCCATCCCATATTCTCGTTGATCTTTACCCGCACTACAAGACTAGAAAATGTTCCGGTCATTGATTTTGCACTACACAGCCAAATCAAAAGACCAATTTATATCATGTCTTTTCCAAAATAGTCATTGATTATATTGAGAATCGCTGCACCTGTCGTATAGGTTTTCAGTGGTTTTGCCAAATATATGTTCTTGAATCGAATTCTAAAAAATATATCGTAACATAGACAAGCAATACTGCAGCATTTGCTCGATCGATCGACTTGCCAAGCTGAATAGCGAACCAATTAAATTTTGTTCTTTTTAAAAGTTCACTTTCCTCATTATTGGCCAAATCATGAATTCACCGCGACACTGTGTTGTTTGATAAAGGAACCAGATCAATTTTCTTTGCTGCTTTTTCTCCAAACATACACTTCGTGATGTCTTTAGCACATGATCCGATCAAATTTTCTGCCACTGTATATGCTTGTCCAGACCTTGCAACTCTGTAACTAACCCGAAATAATGTCATTTTACTTCATTTGTTAAAATCTCTTAGAAAAGAAGAAACAGTATACTTTTAATTACCGGCCAATTTTCTTTTAAAATACTCAACAAGTTTACACTTGTGATCGGGATGTCTTGTTTCAAGGTGTCTACGAAAAAGAGATGGTTTTAAACTGCTGTTGCCAGGATTTCATTACATATCACACAAAGCGGTTTAGCTTCTGACTCCTCCCCGGTAAAATAACACATTGGTAAATAGTTACTGTCATATTTTCGTTTGTTTCCTTTTTTTCTCACTGTGTTCCCCAATTTTTTTCTTTGATTCCTGTTTAACAAGACGGTAGCTCACTACAACTGCCACCCTGCGTTGTTTTCAAATCAGGGACTGAAATACAAGAAGCAATCGATTGCTCAACCAGCTTTTTGTCAGACAACTACCCTTTTTTAATCAACGATCCATTATACATTTAGGGAGCAATAATTATTTACTTTCACGTTCGGCGTAAGATTCGTGAAGCTTGGACACTTGTTGTAATTTATTTATACAAGAAGAAATTACTAAACTGATTTACACTACTAATATTTATGTACACACTACTAACTCTTTTATCTTTTTGAAATCGCTCGAGGTTCTTAAGCTCATGGTACGATTCAGTTCGACTCTATTCTTCCTCGTATGCGACTGCGGCATACGTTATTCGCGTCCTTTCGTGCGTATTCAGGAAAGTCTCGGTTTGCCGAAGTAGAAGTTGCCAGCTCGTTCTTCAATGTACTCGAATCGTCAGTGGCGTAGCAACTCGTCGTGATACACATTGTTGCCTGTTGTAATGTTTAATTTAAAACTCCGCCATTATAATAATTTTTTCGCGAACCCCCTTTATAAGGCTTGCGAACCCCTGAGGGTTCACGAATCGTCCCTTGGGAAACGCTGGTTTAGAGTTACCAACTTGCCTGGATTGATCGGAATATCTCGAAATAAAGGAATTGTGTTCTGGCAAGGAAGTAAAAAAGAAAATCATGACTTATTTGACGTTCATTTTCCCGGATTCATAAACTTGACGGAATAAGTTGCAATAATTCGTCATTTAAAACTATTTCATAGTTTATACCAATCTTTCTTCTTGGTATCATTTTATAACAAAGAGGGGTAAAAATAACTATTAAACAACATCTTACTCTTAAAAAAATCTTAATTTTCTACCCTTGAGGGTATTTATCCATCATTTCATTATATTTACCTTTTCCCCATTCTACTAGAATAGGTTTTCTCAGGTTATTTGTAAAATGTATTGTTTGTGTTTTTGAATTTTTCAGTTGGACAGCACCAAAATCTAAACTATTTGAACTTAATTGAAATGGAACAATACCATTTCTTTTAACGAGGCTGTGATAGAGGTATGCACCAAATCCTTGAGATAGTTCTGGAGGAAAATTGTAATATTTCAGACCCTCTTCAATCTCGTGATGCGTATCATCATAATAACCAAGAATATCGAAGGTTAATGGTTCCTAAAAATGAATGGAGGATTAAACTTGATATTAACATGGGAAGTTATGCATCATCACATTATATTAAAAAAAAAAGAACGTGGCATATACCAGCTTATTAAAATATGTCTGTTTTCATCTGTTGAAAAATTGATATTTTCAAACTGAGCCAAAAAACTAGGACAGCATAAAGTTGTATTTTTTTAAATAGAACACCCTATATACGAATCGTATTTTCGATTTAGCTTATAATTTTAAATCTTTTTTATTAAGGGTTTACTATAACAAAACTTTATAGTTTCTGAGATAATTAAGTTTAAAGAAAAAAAGTCACATTTTCAAGCATCAATTCAATCCTAAATAACGTTTTCAATTTTGTGACAAATATATTCAAATTTGGAATTTAGCAAGGCCAAGGACAAGTTAACATAATTTTTACCTAATATTTGCAATAAAAGCTACAGGGTGTTGAACACATCGGCTCAAATTTGAACAAGTTTAAATGAATAAATATCTTTTTTTTTTTTAAATGGTACACCCTGTATATTTTCATGTTATTTAATAGATTAATAAAAACCCTAAAAGTTTTGTTCAATATATCCTATACCAATTTATAATAGTTTTTGAGATATTTCAGTTTTTCTTATTTTCCATACTTTTTTACAGAAATAGTCTTCATTATCATAGTAGGCAAAAACAATGTAAAAGAACATTTTTCTGTGTGTCAAATTTATAACCGCAATCGCTTCTTTTGGTTTTTATGTAGTGTAGTTTGGTTTTTTTTTGCATTCATCTTATATTGTAAAATGAATTTTACAAAGAATGAGTTAATAGATATGATTTATACAATAGGAGAGGCTCAAAAAAAATGCCTTCTTGCTCAAAGAATTTACAAAATGAAGTATCCTGATCGACGCCAGCGTAATACCCATACTTTTCAAAACTTAATGCAAAGATTTGATTCTTCTGGTACTGTTGATTATCCAAAACGTAAAGTGGTCAACAAACCAGTAACTAATGAAGAAAAATAACTCCAAGTATTGTTAAATGTTCAGGAAAATCCTTATATTGGTAGCCGTCAGTTAGCAGCATTATGTGAAACATCACAATCCACCGCTAATCGTACTACCAAGAAATATAGGTATCATCCATATCACATGGAATTACACCAAGAATTGCATGGACAGGATTTTGAAAGTCGTGTAAACTTTTGTCGTACAATAAATGCGGAGATTCAATTAAATCCAAATTTATTATGCAAGGTAATGTTTAGTGATGAAGCTACTTTTAGAAGTAACGGTGCCGTAAATAGACGCAACATGCATTATTATGCCACAGAAAACCCATTTTGGATTAGAGAGGTGCAACATCAAAACCACTGGTCATTAAATGTTTGGTGTGGTATTCATCATAATCGAATTATTGGACCCCACTTTTTTAATGAACCACTAAATGGCCATAGTTACCTGAACTTTCTACAAGAAGAACTACCCCAACTGCTTCAAGGTCTCGATAGGGATGAGCTCGACAGTATGTGGTTCCAGCACGATGGTGCGCCTCCGCATTACCATCGTGAAGTTCGTGCGTTTTTGGACCAACGATATCCGCAAAAATGGATTGGACGTGGGGGTTTCATTGAGTGGCCACCAAGGTCTTGCGACATCACCCCATTAGATTTCTTCCTATGGGGTTATATTAAAAATAAGGTGTATGTTAATCCACCAACAACAGTGGAAGATATGCGAAACAGGATTAGGGATACCTGTAGAACAATAATGCCACTAATTTTGTCCAGGGTCCGAGAAAATCTGCAAAAAAGGCTAAATTTGTGCATTGCACAAGAGGGTCGTTTATTCGAACACTTATTAAAAAGAAATAATTAATCTCAGTATTTAATAGGTAATTTTTTTGTGTTAATTTTTTCACATTATGTTTAATTAAACTATTGCCGTTGTAATATAACGAATAATGTATTTCATCATATTTAACCACATTCTGTTTGTTTCTGTAGTTTCTTTTTATTATTTTACATGGCTACTATGATAATGAAGACTATTTCTGTAAAAAAGTATGGAAAATAAGAAAAACTGAAATATCTCAAAAACTATTATAAATAGGTATAGGATATATTGAACAAAACTTTTAGGGTTTTTATTACTCTATTAAATAACATGAAAATATACAGGGTGTACCATTTAAAAAAAAAATATATTTATTCATTTAAACTTGTTCAAATTTGAGCCGATGTGTTCAACACCCTGTAGCTTTTATTGCAAATATTAGGTAAAAATTAAGTTAACTTGTCCTTGGCCTTGCTAAATTCCAAATTTGAATATATTTGTCACAAAACTGAAAACGTTATTTAGGATTGAATTGATGCTTGAAAATGTGACTTTTTTTCTTTAAACTTAATTATCTCAGAAACTATAAAGTTTTGTTATAGTAAACCCTTAATAAAAAAGATTTAAAATTATAAGCTAAATCGAAAATACGATTCGTATATAGGGTGTTCTATTTAAAAAAATACAACTTTATGCTGTCCTAGTTTTTTGGCTCACCCTGTAGAGTCCTAAATATTTTTAAAATCTGCGTAAAAATAAACTGTAACAAACAATAAATATAGTTTCTTTGTTAATTTCACCGAAAAGGCACAAACTTACTTCATCCAATCGTTGACTCACTGTATAGTATACTTTCAATCTAGCGGCAGCCTCAAAATCTTCTTGACATCGTTGGTTTATAAACGGATATCAACTTAAAATCCGAATTTTATGAGATTTACAGTGTAGGTCAACAAGTTGTTAAAGAAATTTATGGTCGTTCCTAGACTGTTTGGCATGAATGAAAAAACACACGTTTTAGAAAAATAAAACATTTGCATGGAATTTAGAGTGAATCTGAAATTTTAGGGTGGAAAATAGCTGCAAAAGACATCTCCGACCTTTGAACTCTTTCAAAATGATGGTTTTATAGTTCATCTATTGTAACATTTTTGTATTGGCATTACGAAGGCTGCATATTAATCTAATTATTATTTTGCTAACAGGTTTGAATTTTCGACTTTTAAAAGTCGGAGTTGTGATGACGTTGAAGAAACTGGTACATAACCATCTACAAAATTAGAGTAACAAAAAAGTAAAGTTTTATCTTATTAGGTAAATAAGTGAAATTTAGGAAAACCAAATTAACTTTTGTTACACATTCCCTATTCCAAAGTCGTAGAATATAACCGTATAGTTTGGAATAGGCTTGACGATCTCCATTTTGATATAAAATCTTTTTGATCCCAACAGATTTTTTCCGAAGGCTCGGGCTTAGACGATCAACATATTTTGATCCACAGTTTATTAAAATTAATTCGGAATGTTATGTGATAAAATTTCGTGATCAAATCTTTGGCTAGTGATTATACCTATGATGAGGACGTAAAGTCTAGAGTAAATTCATTTTTAAAAAAATACGTAGGCAATAGTACTCCTTTTAAATTCAATGTTGAACTGTTTATAAAAAATCTCCATTCCTTTGGCTTAAAGTTTATATTTGAAGCCGCCAATAAACCGCTAATGTTATTGCAGAAAACCAAGTTCTTTTCCATCTTAAAAAATGGTGCTAGATCTTTATGGCGTTTACGAAAAACACATATTGATATATCATTTTCTATTAAGTTCCACTGTTGCAATCTTGATCCTAGTAACTCTGCTTGATGTTTTGGAAGTTCTAAGTCTCTCACAAGATCGTTTAATTTTGATTGGGTTATTTTGTGCGGTTGGTGGTCTAACGTGCTGGGTGTGAAATCAGGATCTCTTGATGTTAATGGCATATATTCTTCTTGAAATAGAAAGTTCATCACTATGAGACACAGGTCTTATGGCATATGATATATTTTGATAGTTGATAACCGCCTTTTTCTTCTTGGATATACCTGTGCCTTGCCCAACACGAGGTATGATGCAGAAATAGTAATCATTAAAGTGATTTGAAGGCTCTCTCCAGATCATTGGGACAGAAAAACGCATGGATCGTGTTTTACTATTTAATCAGTTTCTCAGACTTGAAGCGCACGCATTACAGCCGATATGTGGCCCCACTGTTTGTCTTGATCCCCAATATTGCAACTGAAATAAAGCCTTTTTTATCAATGGGGTTATAGACCGCTTCTGAGACGCAAAAATCACTTCACCAGAAACATAACAGAAGTGATCGAGATTCTTTTCACACTTACAATTTCAACTATTCGATTCGAATCATAACTTCGACTGTCTAACCCCTCGGCTTTGTAGCTGCTTATATTCCCAAATACGGCTTCTACATTTTTAGAGAATATTCGAGAAGTTTCTATTCAATTCCATAATATTTACAATAGTGACTTTTGTCATTTGTTTTTACACAGGGGTTGTTCAGTACAAAGCAGACTTAAAAGTCGATTTTCATGGGTTTAAATAGCTATCTCCCTTATTTTAAGCTCTGGGAGATTGGGGATCATCCCTGGAGATCCCCTATGCAGTGTTACCAAGTTGTAGAAAATTTCCTTAACTTGGGTACAACGTACATTTGGCAACGTTGCACCCCTCTATTGTTATAATATAGGGAGACATGACATCACGTATCTCTAAAACTAATATTAAAAAGATAAGTTCAGTTTCGGTTTTAGCACACCAAGAATGGTAAGATGGTAAGTAGATGATAAATACGTAAAAAAGTACAGCTAGATCAGCCCTGTTTTTTTTTATAAACAACATCCAAAGTCGGAAAATTCTATTTTGTGCCCGTAAAAGTTACATTTTAGAGAAAACTTGTCCAAATGAATGTTGTGGGTATTGAAAAGACCTTTAATTTCATTTTTTATACGTTAAAATCGATAAATAATTTATCGAGATAATGGCGAAAAACCATCTTTTTTGCACTATTTTATAAATGTTAATAACTTTTTTCCAGAAAGGCCGAAAGTAATGTATAACCTCTTGATGATAAAGCCGTTATGTGTCTTTATAACTGTGCGAAAGCTGGACCAAATCGGTTTGGTAGTTTATGAATAATCTTAATTGTTTATCCCAGACACTGAATGTTCAAACAATTGTCCTTGCCTAGAGGATGATTCTATAGATATTTGCAAAAGCGGAATGGATTCTTGGAAGTTCAAACTAAAAGCAGAGATGAAAAAACGATGGAATTTTAAAACAATTGTTAAAAAAACCGTTTAAAGAAAGGGTGCCTTTTTTACGTATTAACAATTGGAATAACTTTGTTAATTTTAATGATACAAGTTTGTGAATAAGTGGACTTGGAAGCGGGTGAAAAAACATGAATTAAAAAAATCTCCTACGACCAATAGGAGCTAAGATAGCATTTTTTTATCTTTTGTTTATAAACATTAAAAGCCAAAATTTTCACAGATTTTAAACGAAGACCTATATTTCATGATGCAATTGATAAGTATGTAATTCATGCATCGTTAGTAAAGTTATAGCTCTTCGAAGTGACAGTACTTTTGCAAGTGCGTTGTAGCGAGTGGTGGAGGAAGCTCTCACGGTGTGAAATTCAAACTTCAAATTGGACTGCGCAACAAAATTGTACGATATCTTAGGTTCCAGATAACGTAGAGCATTCATTTTTTTAAGCTGGAGTAACTCGACGAAATATTACGAACTGACTTATTTTCATTATCATCATCAAATCGGGAAATACCGGAAAATCGACATTTCATCGGAAACACATTTTTTGGCAATATTAACACTAATATTGTTTCAAAAAACTTTAGTAGCAGTTTAATTTCATTGCAAATATTAAATATAAAACACAATATATATATATATATATATATATATATATATATATATATATATATATATATATATATATATATATATATTTATAGTTGGTTATTTTCTTGGGAATATGGTTCATTTTTATATTGAAACTACATATGTAAAGTAGTCATACTTATTGTATATATATATATATATATTTTTATTTTTCAGGACGTTTCGATTCTTTCGAATCTTTTTCACTACATTTTGTAGTGTAGTGTCCATTCTTGTAACTGGACCTTTAAAAATACTTTTAAAAAGTGAATATACAAAAGAGTGAGTGATTACAATTGGTTTGTGATGTAATTAATTTTTGTTTAAAACAAAAATCTCTGTTCTTAATGCAGCCGCATCAGTTGAAAAAGATTTGAAAGAATCGAAACATCCTGAAAAATAAAAATATATATATACAATAAGTATGACTACTTTATATATGTAGTTTAAATATAAAAATGAACCATATTCCCAAGAAAATAACCAACTAAAAATATATTTAATGGTTCAAGAGAAATTAATTCCTATATTATATATATATATATATATATATATATATATATATATATATATATATATATATATATATATATATGGCATATGTTTATGCATAATACAAAACTTTATTTTTTTTTAAATACCCTTTAAATACCCTAAATGCACAATCGACTTTTTTTAATTTATATAACTCGACGATAAAAATTTATATTTCTATTCTTGCTCTTTTTTGTGGAGGTTCTTCTTGGTCATCATTTATCATTGCTTGTAGCAAATCTTTCTCCGCGTTATTTTCGTCTTCAATTATCACTGCAGCGGAGTTGTCGCATTTTTTATCTCCCTCATCGTTGCAGTTTAAACAAAGAGTTTTGCAGTTGAGACCGCGCTGCGCATCTACTTGTTTTGCTCCCAGTAGTGCACTTACATGTAATTAAAGTTAAAGTTCGTCGGGTATCAGATGTGTAAATTGGTTCGAAGCCATGGTTATGTTTTCGCCAGCCATATTTGGTTGCGTCCATCTGATTCCCTAACCATATTTGCAATTTATAATAAACTCGGAGAACGTGTCCACTTATTCAAAAAACTTCTGTTTTTAAAATTAACAAAGTTATTCCAATTGTTTATACGTAAAAAAGGTACCCCTTCTTTAGAGGCTTTTTTATCAACAATCCATCGTTTTTTATCTTTGCTTGTAGTATCATCCTTTGGGCAAGAACAATTGTTTGAACATTCAATGTCTAGGATAAACAATTAAGATTATTTAGAAACTGCTTTCGCACAGTTATAAAGGCCCATAATGGCCTTATCATCAAGGGAGTTATACATCACTTTCGGCCTTTCTTGCAAAAGTTATTGACATTTATAAAATAGTACCCGTGCGGGGTTGCTAGAATCCCCCATCGGGCGCCTCCCCAGGTGGTGGATAGGGGAACGCCTCCCAGATATGGATGGTACCGAGGAAATTAAATACTCGGGGCGATCCAAAACTAGCCTGAGAGTGGAAAGCAGCACTCTCAGTATCATATTGAAGCATAATGGAAATGATCCAGGATTGGTTCAAAAATGAATACTGGAAGGCATGACTGAAGCAGTCTAAGTGGTTTCCACACTGCGATGAGGAAGGCAACGGGAAACCACCTCATTATCGATCCCTAGTATATTAGCATGGCAATTACAAACCAAATAGAAAATGTTACTGATCATGGACTTCGGATACCAAGATCCGGTAGGGGAGGACAATCTCGAGATGGCAAGGCCTCCTCGGTCGTCAGCCTGCGAAACCCTTGCCAACACTATAACGCAGATAGAAAGAGAACCTGGGGCCTTAACATTAAGATTGGAACCTGGAACGTCAAAACAATGTATGAGGCTGGCAAAATCCATAACGCTATAAAAGAAATGGAAGGACTATCAATAGGAATAATGGGGGTAAGCGAGATGCGGTGGATAGACTCTGGTCAGTGTGCTATCAATAACCATCAAATATATTATTCAGGAAATTCCAGCGGAGAACATATGAATGGAGTGGGCATGATTTTAAATAAACAAACTGCTGAATGCGTTACAGACTTTATCCCAATATCAGAGAGACTGTTACTCATTCAGCTTAATACTATCCCCATAAAGTCTAACATCATACAGATATATGCCCCCACAGCCGACAAAGCGGACGAAATAATCGAAGCATTCTACAACGATTTAACGAACACCTTAAGAAGACTCCCCAAAAACGAGATAACAATAATTATGGGAGATTTTAACACCAAAGTTGGCAACGGCCAAATTGAAGATCTCGTAGGACCTTTCGGACTCGGAGAGCGTAATGAGCGTGGAGAACGGCTTATTGATTTCGTGATGGAGGAACAGTTTGTGGTCACCAACACTTTTTTCAAACTTCTCCCCAGGAGACTGTATACCTGGAAATCACCTCAGGACACCTCAGATCACATAGTGAGAAACCAGATTGATTACATTATGATCATCAAAAGATTCCGGAACTCGATAACATCAGTCAAGACACATCCAGGAGCCGACATCAAGTCTGATCACAATTTACTCCTAGGCATAATAAAACTTAAGTTAAAGAAAATGCAACGAACAAAGACCAACAAACACGACATCAGACAACTAAAAAATGAACACATAAAACAGAGCGCACAACAGTATATGAAGGAACAGCTAAATACTGAGGAAGACACTAGTAATACAGAAAAAGAACTCGGAAAACTACACACAATAACTCAGAACATACTTGACAAGCACCTAAAACCAACAAGAGTAAAGAAGAAGGGGTGGATGACGGAAGAGATTCTGGATCTGATGGAAGATAGACGAAAGGTTAAGAACAATGACATAGCAACATATAAAAGAGTAGACAAAGAAATAAAAAATGCTATTAGAAATGCAAAAAAAGAATGGTTAACGAAAAAATGCACCGAAATACAATTACTACAACAAAAGCATGACTCGTTTAACCTCCACAAAAAAGTCAAAGAAGCGGCAGGCCTATATAAGCTTAAACAAGTTGGACGCCTAACTGACACTCAAGGAAATTTAATAATAGAAGCAGAACGGAGAAGAAACACTTGGATGAGATATGTAGAGGAAACCTTTAGAGATGAACGACACAATGACACAAAAAACACAGATTGTATAACTGGGCCTCCATTTACAATCGAGGAAGTAAGAACTGCTATAAGAGGAACCAAGGATGGCAAAACTACAGGACCTGACAACTTTTACTCAGAATTTTTAAAGTTAATGGATGACAACGGGACAATATGGCTCACAAAAGTATTTAATAATATTTATAATACTGGAAAAGTTCCCCAGAGTTGGTTGAAATCAACATTTGCGACCTTACCAAAAAAACGAAATGCAAAAAGGTGCGATGAATATAGAATTATAAGCCTTATGAGCCACCTACTTAAGACTTTCCTAAAAATCATCCACAAGAGATTATACAAAAAATGCGAAGAACAACAAACACGCACACAATTTGGATTTCGCGATGCTCTGGGTACACGGGAGGCACTTTTTGCTGTCCAGGTCTTGTTCCAAAGATGCAGAGATGTCAACTGCGATATATATGCATGCTTGGTGGATTACCAGAAGGCATTCGATAGGGTAAAACACGACGAGCTTATATCAATACTTGAAGAGATCAGCATAGATGATAAAGATCTGAGAATAATCAAAAATATTTACTACAACCAAACTGCTAACATAAGAGTAGACAACCAGTTGACAGAAGCAATCTCAATAGAACGCGGAGTACGGCAAGGATGTATACTGTCCCCGATGCTATTTAATGTTTATTCTGAGCATATCTTCAAACTAGCCTTGGAAGAATGTGATGAGGGAATACTAATCAACGGTGAACGTCTGAACAACATCAGATACGCAGACGACACAGTGGTATTCGCAGACAGTCTGGAGGGATTGCAGGTGTTGATGACAAGCATAACTGAAGTAAGTAAGCACTATGGGTTAGATTTAAATACAAAGAAGACAAAATATATGGTCATCAGCAAACGCCCAATCCTAAACACACAACTGACCATCAACCAACAAACAATTGAAAGGGTTGAAAGCTATACATACCTTGGCACCAATGTAAACAGTCAATGGGATCACTCATTGGAAATAAAACAACGTATAGCAAAAGCCAAAGCAGCGTTTACAAAAATGAGCACCGTCTTCAGGGGCCGTGATCTGCCGCTGAAAACCAAGATCTTCATACTACAGTGCTATGTTTTTCCAGTTCTGCTCTACGGAACAGAGGCTTGGACGCTCTCTGAAGCGTCCATTAAAAAACTTGAAGCGTTCGAGATGTGGTGCTATAGGCGCATCTTAAGAATCTCCTGGGTCGACCGAGTCACAAATAATGAAGTCCTGCGCAGAATGGGAAAGGAGTGCGAAGTGATCAAAACAATTAAAAAACGCAAATTGGAATACTTAGGACATATTATGAGAAATGAACAGCGATATAACCTCCTCCAATTAATTCTGCAAGGGAAGGTGTACGGCAAGAGGGGGCCAGGACGAAGACGAATCTCTTGGCTCCAAAACTTAAGAAAATGGTTCAACATGAGCACGACTGGACTGTTCCGCGCAGCTGCCAACAAAGTAAGAATAGCCATGCTAGTCGCCAACATTCGGAACGAATAGGCACCGCAAGAAGAAGAGAATAAAATAGTGCAAAAAAGGTGGTTTTTCGCTATTATCTCGATAAATTATTTATCGAATTTGACGTATAAAAAATTAAATTAAAGGTCTTTTTCGACTTTGGAGCTGTTTATAAAAAAACAGGGCTAATCTAGCTCTACTTTTTTACGTATTTATCATCTACTGGGTGCCCCCTACGACATGAAACTTTCAGATATCTGCGATAAATTTTTACATGAAATCGCTACAAATTCAATAGGAAAACTGGAGTAGTAAATACTATAGAATTCTATGAAAGTAACATCCTAGTTTTTAGTTGCTGTATATTTAATACTTAATATACGAGGACTATACAAGATGTACTTACACTATTCCAAACGAGACAAATTATCTTTCGTCTATAAAATCCTGGTTTGTGTGGACTAAATTTGACATTTATGATTTGATATCCATTTGGTACGATTGTTCCTTCTATTGGCGAAATTTTAAAGATATCTTTAGGAATATATTCGATTTGAAAACGAGCAGTAGCCATAGATTCATTAGAAATTTGCAGATTGCCTTGCAGTACCAGTTTATGTGGTGTTTTATAAAATACAATTTTTTTGGATGATGTCGTACAGTAGGGACCTAAAACAGAGTCAATCACAAGAGTACTAAAAATGTGTAGAATATATATATCTTATATACTAAAGGTGAATACCATATACTTGCAGTTGGGTGTATAAATGTATTTCTATTAGAGAAATAATTTTAGTCCTCAACTAACCAAGGGAAAATTAATCTCGCTTCTTGGTTGTAGCTCATATATCCCAGCTCCGGTACCTTCTTTGGTTTTTAACCCGCCAGTGTACCAGATAAGTGTCCCAGAAGATGACTCCGGTTTAGCTTATTTGCTTACCCTTCGATCCTCTATAATGATCTTGAATGGTATATTGTAGTGGTAGCCCGAGATCATATGGTCCGTGTCCATTTCCAACACCGGGTCACTGATTGTATTACATACAGTTTTATGTCGTGTCATCAGCATTGTTCACGTTGAGTGGTGTAACCGATGAAGCCCCATTCTTGCCTTTCCTTGCATCACTAAATGTATTGGAGAGTAGTCTAGAATGTAATCCATTGCTGAGGTTGGGGTCGATTTCATAACCCCCGCGATGCTCAAACCGGCGATCCTCTGTATGCTGCCTAGCTTGGTCATTACTGTTCTTTGCATTACCTTGGGCCACCATACCAAGGCTGCATCTTTAGAGAGAAACCCCATGTTTTCCCACACAATTTTCTGATTTTTTTGTTATCTTTTCCACATTCGTATTCCAGGTCGGTCAGTCAAGGATTACCCTTAGATATTTTTCTTCCTTGTAGGATAATGGGACCGAGGTCCTCTAATTTCCTTTGATTTGTGAAGGGGATTAGGACAGTTTTTTGGAAACTTATTTTAGTTCTTCCTGTTCTACTCATCTTTCTATAACACTGAGAAATTTGCCTTGGGTTAAGATTACAAAGTCATCAGCGTATCCTAGTATTGAGTAACCCTCCCTGCTCAGAATTTGCAGAAGCCCATCCATTGCCAGGTACCAAAACAGTGGACAGAGAACTCGTCTTGCAGACATCCCCCAGTTACTTGCACCATCAGTGTTTCTCCAAGTCGTTCTGTATAAACAATCTTGTCTTTTAGTCTGTTTTCTATCCACCTGCAACAGATCTCTTCTAAATTGATGTTCCTTATTGCCGTGGTGATTAATTGGCATGACGTATTATCAAACGCACCTTCTTATGTCTAGAAATGCTCCGTTTTCCAGCATATTTTCCACTTTGCTGATAAGTTCGTGAAGCACTATCTCTGTAGATCTCCCGGTCATGTAAACATGCTCGTTCTGATGGAATGGACTGTTTACCATTATTTCTTCCTTAGCAAGTCTATCAGTCAGCTTCTCGAGAGTTTTGAAAATAAATGACATTAGGCTTATTGGTCTAAATGTCTTTGCTAATGAATAGTTTGGCTTACCAATTTTCGGTATAAAGGCTACTCTGGTTAGCCTCCATATCTTTGGTACATATCCTAGGGCTAGAGTAGTCTTTAATATGTGTCAAAGTTTGCTAATTATCAGGTTTAAACCTTGTTATAGCATCGCCGGATAAATCCAGTCGGCACCGGTGATTTATATGGTCAAGTGAGTTTATGACCCATTTTATTTTTCCGTAGGTAATTACCTTTTTGACAATCTTGTCACTGTTCAATTTTGTGCTTAAGTTCGCTAAGGCTAATTCATTAAATTTAACCTTATTTTGCAAATACTGTCGTTATGAGCAACACAGTATCATTTTCCTTCAGTATTTTCCAGGGATTCTTTGAAGAAAAGCATTTTATTAAATGCAGTTTCGATTAATTTTACTTACCATTATTTTGCCCTACTTTGGTCTTTCATTACACTGTGCCTAGGAATTTTCTTATCAATATCAAACTTACTGCTGCCTTTTTCGTATTCAGATAGATCTTGTTTTTTTCCCTGCCATTTATATTTACATTTGAATGGGGTTATATGTATATTGAGTTGCAGAAATCAGGAAATTTCTATTAATGTAATAATATATATTTCTTGAATTTAAAATAACTAGTGGGATTAGATTTATTATTTTTGTTGCGAGTGGAAAATGCTTATGATTAACGAATTGGCTTAATTAACATATGTAATTCAGCCGACTGTTGTTGCCCAGTGCCATTCTTTTTGAGCTGTCATTTCTTTCACACGTGGTAATTGAACGTGCCTAAGGGAAGTCGATTAGTGCTCAAGCTGGGCCATGGTTATAAATGGATGCCATTTCACCTTGATTTTTCATTTTTTTCTGGTTTGATTCGGCTGAAGCAGCTGCAGCCTTCAATCTCAATTTTTAAATGCCAAATTTTTGGGATTCTGAGATGGAAGGTCGAAAATTATCCTGGTAATTTTGTTGAGTTTTGGTGTACCGTATCTTTTGCCAGCTTGGCAGTTATGTTTTTTTTTTACCGGGATAAACCTGGAGACAGGGACTTTGGGCATTTTGCACTTGTCAACGAAGGAATCAGTCTAGACCCCAAAAAGATCGGGTAAAGAACTTTAAATCAACAACTATTAAAACAATCCTGCATGGATTTTTAAATTTTAAAAGATTTCAGCTCAAAATTGATTTTTACCTAGTGAAATTAAAGCATAATTTAAAACCAACCGTTATGTTATTCTAAGTCTCATTTTGATCCAAAATTAACCACTTTAGAATATTATTAAAATACTTTTGGGGTTTTAGGCCCGATCGTTTCTTTTTTTGTGATAAATATGTATTTGTTAAATTTTCAAATTTGTAAGTTTCTGTTTTTTTTTTTTTTGATTTCTGCTACCTTGCAGTGCCTAATTTTTTCCTTTTGTTATCAGTAACAGTTAATTTTCAGTGTACTTTTATTACCAATTGTAGTTTGCACTATATTTTGCTATGTTTTTGCCTCCTGGACGTATCACGATGTTCTCAATTTTTAGTTAAATTAATTTATTATTAGTAATATTGAAGTATTTTGTATTGTATGCAATCTTAGGGTCCCATTCTGGGTTTGTTATTGGTAGATTTAGAGTTTTTTTGCATCGTGATATTGTTCATGGCCGCATTAACTTTCAGTTTGATTCCAGAAATCTTTCTTTTTTTGTGTGGTTGACTGCAATACTTGGGTATTAGAGATTGGCTTATTTAGTGAAACTACGAATTCTTCCCAATCTTCTAGTTTTTTTTTTTAAATAAAAAGTTAATTTCTAAACGCGTATCCTGTCTTTTCATATTGTATTGTAGTAATTTTTTTGATGATATTTTGAGTGTATCTATTTTATTGTTATTTATAAGACTTAATTAAAACGCGTTCCATTTTAGCCAGGTTTAACCCAATTTATTTGAAAGTAATTAGTATTAATAAACCAAGTATTTTAACGTCATCATACAGTGGTCTAGAGTTATGAATTTTATGTCCAGTTTCGTGATGATTGATTTAATTGAAGAACTATGGTAAATCTTTTATTTAATATTTTATTAAAGAAATTATCGGTATCTTTAATTAGAGATTGATTAATTTTTTTATATAGATATTTTTTTCTTATTTTTATGAACCTGTTGTTGAACTGGAGTCATACTGGAAATTTTACTTGTGCATCTTTATCACACTATTACTCCTATGTAACTCCAGCTCAATAGTTAGAGCAAGCGACTACTCTAATTTAATGATTTGATTAATTTTGCTAATTAGTTTAAATATTTCTTATGCTATTAACTTGAAGTTTACCTTTAATAATTTTTCTCTTTTCTTTAATTATGCTGAGAATTTGAAATTTTGGATGTAATTATTTCTTGATATTTTGGCGGTAGATAATTTATTCGCTTGTTCTTCCTATTATATGTATAACACAATTGTAAGGCATGGCTATTTTATCTTAGGGTCCACCCTTTCAGTATTAACATCGGAGTCCACTCTACCGAATCTTTTTACCGGGCAGAATATTGTCAACTGACACTCCTTTTATCGGGCGGAAAGACATCATTTCCTCCCTACTGGATCACTCCACTCTCAGTGGATTTGTTATGCTGCAGTAGATCCTTGCAGTTAGAAGAGTTTATATTTTCAACAACTATTTTAACTTAAATAAAGAACTTAATTAGAATCAAACCATAAGAGTTTTATTTTGCCCCACAAACTTCGTGCCATTGGTAGTTCGTTCAATTTAATTTTCTTATTAACTTTTTATAAGAGTGTGTAGCAAATTGGCTGAGTTCTAAGCAAAGTCCAAGCATAGAAAAGAATTCCTATCCTGTGCTATAATTTTGACGCTCCTAAATGGTACGCCAAACTGGTACGCCGTCTCATTCATAAAAGGCAATTTACAATATTGTCAATAACTGATATCTATATCAGTATTTTAATGTGTTATACATACTTTTGATAGAAACAAGTATAAAAGATTTAAATTTTCGGATTTATCAATGACCGAGTTTTAATACTTAGCGCTTCCAATCCTCCCATAAGAATGAGCCGTCTTAGTATAATTCGTCAATGGTCCATGGGACAACCTGGAGGGTTTCTGCGTTCACCCGGCCAAAATGCAGTGGCGCCCTTAAATACCCACCCCTACTCTACGGCACAGGGGTTAGCTTTGCTGCCACTAGCCTTCAGCTCTGCTCTGCTAGGTTTACCTTATACCTCTCTGCGAGGTCTAGCGCCTTTTATTAGGTAACAGTGTAGCTGGCCACCGCCGTGTAGCAATCTGCCAATTCTCCTTGGTAGCTTTGGCTGCGGTGTTCACCGCTTTGCTAAGTTTCTAAGTCTCCGGCGATTCCTCAATTATTGTTGCCCCGGAAAAGTGAGTGAGTGAGTGGTATTTTAATCAGTTTGAACAAAAATCTAATCTAAAAATGAACTTACCCAAAGCTCTTCCTTTGACGGTAATTTTTATAATTTCACAATCACTATCAGTATAACGAAAAGTTTCTACATCTCTTAAACTTGCCAAGGTGGGCTTATAAGTAATAGGTAAGTAAAAGTCTTCATTTTTGTTGACTCTACCTGTCCAATGATCCGGTATAAAATTTTCTTTTACAAGTTTTTGGCTCGTATCTCTCGTAATAGTGTATGTAATTTTGTGCTGAAATGTGAATTTGCATTTAAAATAATATTCTGAATCTTTTTAAAACACTACTACACACATAGTGGCGTATTTACCATGAAAACCAGAGAAACTTAGTATCTCCTAACTAAAAATAGGAGGTAATAATAAATATATTTTGATTCGCGACTAAATAATGCAAATAATTTATTTAACATTTGATATTCAACACCATTTTCCATTATAACAGAACGTACTCAAAAAACAATACCGTTCAGCTATAAGTTATTATACTGTTACGATTTTCTTTCTTTATTTTCCCACTGGATTCGAATAAAACACAACACTTTTTAGAATTAAACAACAACCCATTAATAATTACGTAACACTTTCATATTCAAATACAAACTAAACTAAGTTTATTCTTATCCTATTTATATATATATATATATATATATATATATATATATATATATATATATATATATATATATATATATAGAATCTACTAGAATATATGAGAAAATAAGTCCAACATTCTACTAGAAACATAAATTATGATGACTCATCGATATAATATTTGTTTTGTTACATTATAGTAACGATGATGCATTCATATAATATTTCAATAAGAACGCTGCTGAATTCTCCTAGTCTTTTGTTACACTGCCCCCTCCTAATTCGGATTGCCTTGATCAGGTTCGATACTTCCGTGGTATGGCTTCAACTTAAGGAAATATATTAACTTTATTTTGGCCTAAGGACTTCGTTGGATTCTATAAACAACGTCATTGATTCTGTTCAGTATATGGTCCTTCCCATGCTGGCCTCAACTTAGGTGATTTGCCTTTCTTCCTCTGTGGATTCTATAAACAAACACTATCATCTTACTGAAACCCTGCTGAGTTTGCCTTGATATGAATTCGTTACCAGGTATTTACAGATTTTGTTCGAGTGTTAAACTAATCCGACGTGGCTTCCAGAACTCTTGTCCAGTATTCAGTAAATTATTTTCTTCCTGCACCCCCTTATTCTGGTTGTTTGTTCAGCAATTACTGATTATTTGATATCACGATTCTTTGACAGAATAAATTCTTCGGTGCCAAACTTTAGAATGTTACGTTTATTAAAGAAAAATCGATGTTGACGAATCAGGTCCATACCCAAAATAAACCCATTTTTTATGTCAGCAACTAACACCAAGTGGTTTAATGTTAGCCTTCCAAGTTGAACCTTCAATTGCATTTCTCAGATCACATTATCTGTTTCTCCAGTTACGTTCTTAAGTTCCTTTTCTAGACAATGGTAGAATTTTAAATTTACTAACAAAGCTTAACTTTATCAGAGATACTGCAGCACTAGTGTCAACAGTTGTGGTAATAGGTGTAGCATTGACTTTAACTTTAGGTTGAAGAAATAGCGTCAGATTATTGTCTTTAAGTTGGTCTTTTCGCACTCTGGATCAACGTTAAAAGTGACTCTCCGAATAGGAAACTCTCCTTTTCGTTCTATTTTGCTACATTACTTGTATTGCTCCTTACATGCCTATGCATAACATTTACCGATCATAGTTGAATATGTCTACAAATTACTTCTCATTTTTTAAATAAAAAATCCGATTTCAAACTGACGTAACTTGCAAACATTGCAACATTGCAAAAATAATTTACAAGACTCTTTTTAAAGCTGATAACTTTATCTTTAAAATTAAGAGGTTTCCGAGTTCATTTCGATAACTAGAAGCCGAGTTATGAGTTAAAAAGCTCGTATAACTCGTAATTTTTCAATTTTGCACACACTAAATTTGCAATAACTTTAACCCGAATCAATATTTTTCGCCAAAATCTTATTTGGCATTTTCAAGTGCAGTTCGTTTCGTTACTCGCTGAGAACTGATGGTGGCCTCTGATGAATTTCGAGTTTTGTTTAGCTGGCTCGCTTCCTGATCGGACGAGCGGCTTCGCAGTGCAATATATTTTGTTCTTGTATGCTGGTCTCTCGTGTACTGATTGATTTTTGTTGTTTTCTTTCTTGATTTTTTATTAATGTTTTCCATATAGTTGGAAAATGGATAGCATCGCCTCGTTTATTCAGCTGTCTCGCTTTTTCGATTTCTAGGGCCTCTCTTATGAAGCGTACGTTGTAGTTCTGTACTGGTGCTATTTCTTTTGCTTTTTCGAAATCGATGATATGTCCGTTTGTTTGGTGATGATGAAATAGGGCTGAGGTTATCTGTTTATTTTTGAGGCTATTTTTATGTTCTTGAATTCTTGCTGATATGCGCTTGTTTGTTTGTCCTATATATGTTTGATGGCAATCTGCACATGGAATGCTATAGACGCCATGATTTTTAAGGTTGGTCTTATCTTTGGGATTTCCCAGGATGTTGGCTATTGTTTTTTGTGGTTTAAATATAGGCTGTATGTTGTGTTTTCCTAAGATTCTTCCAATTCTGTCTGTTATTCCTTTTATGTATGGGATTATGGCTTTGTTCCTTGTTTGATGTTGGTCTTTGTTGTAGTATTCTCTTGTCTTTTTATGGCTTTCTTTATATCTGATTGTGAGAAACCATTCCGTTCTAGAGCTGTTGAAATGAACTTATTTCGTCTTGTTTGTGTCGAGTTCTGTTAGGCGGAGAGATCTTGATACTAGTGTGTTGACTACTGCCTGCTTTTGAGAGGGATGATGATGTGACTCTGCATTGAGATATCGGTCAGTATGTGTGGGTTTCCGACATACGCTAAAACCCAGGGTGTTGTTGGGTTTCCTAGTTAGTAACAGGTCTAAAAAAGGAAGTTTCTTTTCTTGCTCGATTTCTAGCGTGAATTGGATTCTATGGTGGATATTGGTCAGGTATACGAGGAAATCGTCCAGGTATTCTTTTCCATGTGGCCATATTATAAAAATATCATCTACCTAGCGTTTTCAAAATTTCAGTTTTAAAGGTGCCTTTTGCAGTGCCTCTTGTTCGAAATATATCATAAAAAGGTTGGCTATAACTGGTGAAAGTGAAGACCCCATAGGTGCGCCATCTGTTTGTATATTTGGTTATTGAACATGAAATATGTGTTCTTTAGGCAGTGTTCTGCAAGTTCAATTGTGTACGCTGGAAAATCTTGTTCAAAGTCTCATCCATCTTGGATATAGCGATTTTATGTCGAGGCTTGCTAAGATGTCATTTTCTTCGAGGTGAATGTTTTTGATCATTTTAGTCAGATGGAGTTTTTCACGAAGGAATCGGCCAGTTCGACTCTTGGTTGCATGATACTTGCTAAATATTTTTCCAGTTTTTGTGTTGGAGATCCCACGGCGCTCACTATTGGTCTGAGTAGGGCATTTATTTTGTGTATTTTCGGTTGGCCATACAGTTCTGGACATCTGCTTTATTTTTCCCTTGGTATTATAGATATTTCCGTTTCTGGGTCTAGTTTTGAGGCTATGATCTTAGCTTTCGTCGTTTTTTCAAGGTATGTTGTTGGATCTTTGTTTGTTTGTTTGTAAGAGGCGTCTTTGAGAATTTCTGACATTTTTTGCATATATTCCTTCATCAGAGGCCACCATCAGTTCTCAGCGAGTAACGAGACGAACTGCACTTGAAAATGCCAAATGAGATTTTGGCGAAACGTCGTAAAAACGATTTTTTGAACGAACGGATTGAAACTCGGAATAACAAAACCATTCATTCTACCATCCGAAAACCTACGATATAACATATATATATATATATATATATATATATATATATATATATATATATATATATATATATATATATATATAGAGGAATTATTTTGAATAGAGAAATTATAATTTTGAGGAAATTTAAAACTGAAAAATTCAGGTTGTTCAATATAGAAACATTTTCCCGGTCCATTTTATAGAATATTCTTAATTAACCTGTCACCTATTGTTTTAAGGATACTGTAGAAAGAGATAGTTATTGTCTCAACCTATTATTTAGAATAACAGAATGATATTTAAACAAAACACATTCACGCCAATATAATTTACACTGGAAGAAAGTGTAAGAAATTAGCAGGGAATTCAATGCTGCCATACAAATATTTGCCCATAATAGTGACCAGCAAGGGATGTTAAAAATTATTTACATGAGCATTCTAATTTTATATGTTAAGTTACTGCAGTAATCTTAGAAGGTTTAAAAAGTGGTCATATCTGAAAATACCTTCCGTTTCTTTTAGAAGCGATGAGTTAGCTTCGGCATGTTAACATCGCCTTACTACATCACGAAGCGGCGCCAGTACGATATGCTAAAAATAAACGGAGCTGCTTACCTGCGTTCTGGGCCTGGTAAATGATATAATTTTAGTTCGTTCTTTAAAAATTTCAACATTACCAAAATTTAAAATAATATTTCTTCCTTCAATTAAGTCTAATTCACTCTCTAAAGGACAATAAGTACGATACTCTTCCTCTTCCATTTGAAAGCTTATTTGACACTTTATAATGTTCTAGTGGGAATGAAATGTTAACCTGTTTAATAATAACATTGAAACAAGTTAAACATGTAATAATTTTACAGGTAAATTGCCAGCTACTCTATTTTTTAGCATAGTTTCATACTGGTTGTATTATGGGATATACACGGTGTCTGATAGGTGTATGACGAACTCTGCAGTGTATAGGGAGCGTCATAATTCTAGTGTTCATATATTTTTTCCTCAAAAAGGGTGTAATGGAACAAATATTAATTATTTTACACTGTTCAATGTGAACTATATTCTGTTAAAATGAATGATTAAATAATCACTCTGTGAATAGTTTCCCGTGGAAATAGGGTAGTATATTTTTTTTTATTACTACTCAAAAAAGTTTAAAGAAAAAATAAATCAGTTTTCGAGCTTAACTTTTATTATCCTTGTCGTGTAAATGTTTTCTTAAAAATATATAAACTGAGTCAATTTGTGAAGACATAAAGTAAAAGATCCTCTCTAAGATTTGCCTATAAATCTGTCGAAGTAATCCTACCATGGTTATGTAAATAAAACCGAAGAGGGTGATTTTTAACATATAGTATATTCGAATACCGTTAAAATGTATTAAAATATTGAACGATTTTCCCATTATTAGGAAACAAAAGAATGAGCAAATAAATTCACTATAATAGAAATATATCGTTTGGCCATTTGTGAAAAGAATTTGTATAATAACTGTTTTTTCCTATTCACAAGAAATAACGAGTTTTTTTTTACCAAAACAGCCAAGAAAAGTGAATAGTTTTTTTCACAGTATTTATCATATATTCTTTTCGTTATAGATTAGTTTCTTTACTATTCTGTTATATACAGAGGCCAATTCGGGAATTAAGTATCCGGCGTAAAATGGCTGACGCCCTCTGGGACAAACTATTCGAACTATTAGGGAATGAAATTTACAGTTACAGAGATACATGGGGGTGAAATGCGTACCCGCGAGGTGCAGGGCGTACGGCCTTTTAAGGAGGACTAAAGTTCAGTTACAACCTGGAAGTCGTTAGAGTCTTTACCTTTGTCCAGTGCCGTAGCAAAATTATATGACGGGTATAATCGTCGGAAAAGAAGGTTATCTTTGTTTTGATTTGTTTTCAGTTAATTTGGAAAATTAAGGGAATATCGTATGCTATTTTAGTCGAGCATTTCGCGATTTTAATAATGTCTGATAAAGAAAGATATATAGCTGTTTTTTTTTCCCATTTTATTTCTTTTTCTGTTTAGTGTTTTAGTCAGCTATTTATACGTGTTTTATTTCAAAATTGGGTTTTACATTTTTGCTTAATATAACGGTCAACAAGAGCAATTATGTCAGTTTTTTCGTAATTGTTATTAGTTTAAGTTTCTCATTGTAAATAGTTCGTTTTTTTTTATTTATTTTTGTTAATAGACTAAGTGTTTTGAGAAACTTGTTTTGTTTAATTTTAATCAAAAACCTTCACGCAACTAAACTCGGGGACGTACCGCTGTGTGAGCTGTAAACAAGAGATGTCACCTGTCCAGCTAATTAGCAGCATTGCCTGAGTCCTGAAGTTCTGAGTTATGGTTTTGATCAGCTTAAATAACCGTAGTTGTTTGGAACTAAAGCTGCAAGAGAGAAGATGAACGTCCAGATTTCCAGAGTGTCTTTATTACTGTAAAATTTAATTATAGGTTATCAAAATAGCTGCTAATTAATATGAGACAGCAAAATGATTTTAGATGAAACGGCTAACGCTACCACAATATATCACTTTTCGGCTGTAACTTTGGTGAAGATTTGTATATTTTAATAAAATTTTAGCATGTTATAAAACCGGTGAAAACTCACAAAATTAGAATATAAGCAACTTTTTTCGAACCTATGAAGTCAGGAACAAACTCGCCACGAAACTTGTGGGCTCCTAAAACCCGATTTATTAGATACTTTAGACAATTATTTAAAAAATGGTACTCTACATTCATTTGGAATAAATTAATCATATTCGAAAAAAATCAATTTGTTTGTTTCCACTTTCCAGATACGATTAATCTGAATAAACTTAAATACTACAATAAAAACCTCCAGACATTTTTTCCTGTACCATGGTAACCACCAATATGATATGATTTGCCAAAACCAGGTCCTGTGCATTCTGTCGTTCTCACCAAAATCACACTTGTGAAATTCTCCAAACCAATAGACGGCGCCACAAACTGAAACTTACAGTTTTCGTTATCCATCTCATGTTACGGTACATACTTGTGTCAAGTTTCTGTCGATATTTTAAGTTTATTTTGGCAATATTTTCTATTTCAAAAGACGTTGTTAATATTTTAAAAAACTATCTAAGGTAAGTAATAGATATTTGTTGTTTCATTCGAATAAAATTTTGGAATGATATCAAACCCATTGAGTTTGTTCTCATTTATTGTAAAAAAACACATTTTTTATGGTTACTTAAATCATTGTTCTAATTTTGCAGTAATGTTAGCTCAATATGGGTAAAAATCGTGATTTTGAAAAGTTGACATACCTACATTTAGAGTTTTAATTAGGTATTAATTTATTCGTGTATGTATTGCTTAATAATTTCGAATACTAAATTTACACTCCATGAAGTGTATGTGGCGTTTGACTATTTTTAGAGTTTCAGAGCCACTTGAAAATTTTATAGTTATGTCCATGCCTCGTAGTTCCTACATTTTTATTACGATAAAATTTAACAGGAGGATACTTCTAATATTCACAAAAACATGAACATATGTGAAGAGAAATTATAAGAAAAATCATTAGGTAAATTTAATTTTTATCTATGCTTTAGATACCCGTTGAGGAAGATCAAGGACAAACTTTCATGGCATTTAGACCTAGTATTTTTCCTTTGTCCATAATATCAGCAAAAATAACTACATGTTTGGAAGTGGTGCTTCCAAAGATTATTTCTACTTCATGTATCAGAGGTTTTACTTCACCATTGGCGTTTTGTAGGACATAATGTTTTTTACATTGAGCCAAGTGGTTCGGCTTTACAATGGTGTGAATAGAACAAGTATCTAAAACCATTTCACATTCCCGACGGCATACCTTTCCGGGTACTACCAAGCTGGAACCATTATTTTGCAGCCGAGATATTTTAATTGTCGTTGTTGGTGGACTTGGTAGCACCTAGTCATAGTACCTAGCCAACTTTTGCCACTTTAAGCTGGCTGTGAGTTTTCCGGATTCTGAGCATTGTCAAGAGCAGTAATGCTAGAACAGCGGCTTCTTACATGCTTCTCTTGACCACACTTCTAACAACGAATTCTATTTCTGCTATGATAAGTTGTGTTTTTGTTGTCATGGGTTTTTTGTTTATTTAAAAATTCTTGCATCTCCCTCATTAGTCTCATGAAAATTTCCTTGTTGGTTTTACGATCGTCTTGAAAAACGTTGATTCTTCCTATGATTTTCCCTTGGTTCCTTGAGGGCTGTTTGGCTGTTTCAAACTGAAGGGCGTAAGCAAGAGCTCCGAAAATTTTTTTCAGTCGGGCCATTCTTAGAGTTTGACTTTTTTTTGGGTCGCGTAAACCTTCAATACAACTATTTACCGGTAACTATTGCTTGATTTCTTTTGGATATTTTGGGTAAGTCAAATTTATTAGTCTCATTACATCCGCCTGATATTCTTGAATATTTTCGTTGTATTACTGTCTTGTACCTTGGAGTTGGGCCTTATAAATTTCTTGGATGTGGGCTTCCTCATAGCGCATTTCCAGAAAAGCAACAATAAACGCGTAATAATTCTGTTTTTCTTCAAAAATTTAACGTAGAACCTCCATAGCTTCACTTGGAAGTGCTAGAACAAGAACACGTACCTTCTCCATTGGACTCCAATTATTGCTGGTGGAGGCGGCTTTGAAGTGACGGACATAGGTAAGCCAGGGTATTTTTCCGTTAAAGGTAGGTGGCTTCATCACACTAGTTGCAGGAATACCATCTACCTTTATTGCACCAGTACTGGCTACCTTCTCGATTTGCCAATGTAATTGTCTCATCTGTTTCTGGATTTTTGTCACCTTATGTTGTACTTCGTCATGTACGTCTTCTCTAATTTGCTAATCTTCTGTTGCATTTCTTGTTCTATGCGCTTCATATCTTCTTGATTTTTTTTAAGTTCCTATTTCAAGTCTTCCTGTTTTTAGTTCTTGTTTAATACTTTCTTGATTTTCTTAATCTAGTCTTTAAATTTTTGGTTCATGTTTTCTTGGCTTATTTTCGGTGTCATCAATTCCTGCTTCATCTCTTCTTGGCTTTTCTTCATATCTTCTTGGCTTGTCTTTAGTGTCATCAATTCTTGTTTCATCTCGTTTTGATTCCGTTTTCGTTTTGGCTTGTTTTCATGTCTTGCATCATCTTCGGTATCTGGTTTAAACTAGTTTGCTCCTCTATTCTTGCTTTCTGTTTTCTAGTTTCTACTGGCATATAATTCCAGTTCACTTTTCTTTTTCTTTAACTTCATCTGAATTTTATTCCATTTCCGACGCCATTTTGTTTCGGACGGCCGATCTTTATCCACATTTTATTATTTTATAAACTTTTATTTAATTTCAGTTCTGAAAAGTTGTCAAACAATTCAAGTTACACGGCTTCTCAAAATAAACTGTCTCCGAAAACCGATCTGGACCCTTTATATACAATTTCTCCTGATACCAGAAGATTCCGCATCTTTCTAGAGGGATTTTCATACTATATGGTGTAAAAAAATAAGAACAAGAAGTAAGCTGTCGATTTTTAGATCTTCTGCCATAGGCGTTCCATGTTAAAAATTAAGAAATAGGATTTTCTAAAAAGTTTCAGATTTTCTTTCATAGACGTCTCATGAGGAAATTAACAAATTTAAAATTAATTAAATAAATTATGAATTCATAAAAAAAAAACCTAATTTACAATTACAATATAAAGGGTGTTTTTTTATAGAGGTATAGAACTTTTAAATGGAATAAAACAAAGATGAATTTTTTAAATTGACATGAAATTTACTTTATTCGAAAGATAACCTTCTGGCATTATAATTTAAATATGACTTCTGGCATATGACCGCCACGGCTGGCTCGGACGTAGTCTAATCTGGAGGTCCATCGTCGATGACTTTTTCCAACATTTGTGGCCGTATATGGGCAATAACGCGGCGAATGTTGTCCTCCAAGTGATCAATCGTTTCGGGCTTATCGGCGTAGACTAGCGACTTCACATATCCCCACAGAAAATAGTCTAGCGGCGTTAAGTCGCACGATCTTGAAGGCCAATTCACGGGTCCGAAACGTGAAACTATGCGGTTACCAAACGTTTCCTTCAATAAATGAATTATGGCACGAGCTGTGTGACATGTTGCGCCGTCTTGTTGAAACCATAGCTCCTGCACATCATGGTTGTTCAATTGATGAACGAAAAAGTCAGTAATATAGCGGTCACCATTGACTGTAACGTTCTGACCCGCATCGTTTTTAAAGAAGTACGGACCAATGATTCCACCAGCTCATAAAGCACACCAAACAGTCAGTTTTTCTGGATGTAACGGTGTCTCAACATACACTTGAGGATTATCATCACTCCAAATACGGCAGTTTTGTTTATTGACGTATCCATTCAAACAAAAGTGAGCTTCATCGATAAACAAAATTCGCTTATGGAAATCGGGATCAACGGCAATCTTGTTTTGGGCCCATTCACCGAATCTACGCCTTGCTAAGTGATCATGTGGCTTCAATTCTTGCACGAGTTGGATTTTGTAAGCACGAAAACAAGATCTTTCCGCAAAATCTTCCATAAAGTGAATGGACACATATCCAATTCCTGTGCACGATGGCAGATAGACTGATTCGGGTCTTCCTCTACGCTACGCTCTACAGCAGCAATGACTTCTTCTGTACGCACTATACGACGTCTCTGTGGATGCGTATTATCATTTAGAGTAAACGTGGTGCGAAAACGTTCCATAGTTAATCGAATTAATTGCTCTGATGGACGATTATGTTGACCGTAAAATGGACGTAGTGCGCGATACGCATTTCGAACAGAACCATGATTTTCAAAATAAATTTGCACAATTTGGAAGCGTTGTTCAGGCGTCAGTCTATTCATGTTGAAATGCCAAACCAAACTAAACATAAATCACTTGACAGCTGACAAAATGGCCGCCAGTTAAAAAAGTGTTGCCAACTTAAAGTTTTATACCTCTATAAAAAACACCCTTTATAAACAAGTTTTCAAGTAATTTGTTAGTCTGCTTCTATTTTTGCAGGACTTTTCAGGCAATACCAACTATAGTGCGGCGGGAGATTCTGGGTTAGTTATGGCTGTACTTGGAGGGCAAAAACTATTAACAGACAGGAATTTAAAATTAAAAACATACCGAAAATAGCGCTTATGTTACGTAGTTCAGCTTAGCAGCTTATATTAAATTTAATCACAGGTTAATAAGTTTTTTCAATCGGTTATAAAATAGGGCATCACATTAATTGCGCACGATGTTAAGTGTTTATTCATATATCTCAATTGTAAATGCAAAATAAAACACTTAAATTTATTTTAAGTTTATTTAGACTACTCAACAAAAACAACTAAAAAATAAATAATGAGGTAGAAATAAATTAAAATATAGCTAAAATTTTAAAACATATCAACAAAATAATACTAAAAGTAAAGTGACGAATAGACACAGAACATTACTAGTTTTAAATATTTGAGAACAATCTGTGGAAACATCTGTTGAATTATTAATATCAGCAGTTGTGGTTGGATATTCTTTAAAACAAATGTCATCAACGAACACTTCTGTTTCGTTAAAATTACAACCTGAAGATATACATACAGAGACATTCCTTTCTTGGAAGAAATTATACATGTTTGTAAAAAAATCACAGCTAAAAGAGTTATTTGCAAGAAGAATTTCTTTTATATTTGGTATTTTACTATACAATAGGTTATAATCGTACATAGTTATATTATTAAAACTTAAATCTAGAACGGCCAAAGACTTTTGTACTTCTGATTTGGAATTTAGAGAAAAATTTGTTATCGAATTTTCGTTCAGCCACAAAATGTAAAGATTTTCTATTTTGTCGAAATAACCAAAGTCTATAAATTTAAAGTTATTTTGTATTAAATCTAAAACTTCTAAAGAATCTAAACCAATGAAACCGTATGGTTTAACCACACTTATATTGTTATCACCCAAATATAAATACCTTAAACTTTTTAAACCATTGAAGGAACTCACTTGTATTTCACTTAAGTTATTGGATCTTAACTGTAAATCTACTAGACTAGTTAATGGTTTAAAATTGTATTGTACTAAAAAACTAATACTGTTATTATTTAAATATAAATAATTTAAATTTCTAAGATTCGAGAATGCATTCTGATGAATTTCCATAATATCATTATGTTCTATATATAGGATCTTTAAGTTTGTTAAATACTTAAACATACGGTCTTCTAACTTCTTCAAATCATTGTTATTTAAGTAAAGATATTTTAAATTTATAAGACCTGCAAATGCGTAGGGCTGAACGTAAAATATCTGATTTTTATTTAAATTTAAAACGTCAAGATTTGTGAGATCAGAAAAAATATTGTTCGTGATTATTCTTAAAAAGTTCGAACTTAAGTCTAATTGTAACAGTCTCTTAAGACCGGTAAAACATTTTGGTTCTAAATAGTCAATCTCATTTCCTCGAAGATTTAAAAGTTTCAATATAAAAAATCTACTGAAGGAAAACTTCTTCAAATTTCTTATTTTACTCTTCTGCAATTCCAAAAAACTAACGTTATTCTTGGGAAAATTAAAAGTTCTCTCGTCAACGTTCGTAAGTGAACAGTTTACACATTTTATCCAGTGAGTCCTGTTCAAGGGTCGTGTAAAATCTTGAAAATAAATGGAATCTACGTTGGTGCACGTGATCTGTGGCCACTTGAGTACACTAAGGTGGGTCTGGCAAGCGTCATCGCTCTCCAAGTTTGTGGTTTGAATAAGAACTACAAGTACCATCGGAGGGAGCCATTTTGCCATAATTGCTGCAATTAAAAGAAGAAAAAATATATTAGAAGCATATGGTTTGCGTCTTGCACTCTACGTGCATGTTTTTAGCATTTAAGAATGTATTTAAGATACATAACGGTTTAGTTTTTGAGTAACTATGGCAGTTAGAAATGTTTTGTGTGTTTTTTTAACGGTTGATTAGCCTTGTGATAAAACCGGTAGTAATATTCGTCTTTATGAATATAATTATTTAAGTTTAGGTCGACAAAAAAATTAATATATGTAGAGGAAGACGGGGCAAAATGACGAATGCATATGCGAGGCGTTATAAAGACCTCTAAATTGGGCGATTTGTTATAAAAATTAGATTTCTTTTATAAGTTCAAAACTCTATCTGAAATTTATAAATTATTAATGCATTTATTCAAAGTAACCGTTCAAGAGAATATGAAAACTTTAGAATACTGTGCTATTCCCGCTAGCAATTCTTCTCTAGTATTTATTGGTGTTGGATAAATTAGTTCTTTTAGATGTCCCCAGAAGTAAAAGTCTAAGGAAGACCTTGGTGGTCATAAAATTGGCCCACCTCGACCTACTCATCGAGGACCAAAAACGTTAATTTAGTGTTATACGGTTAGAGTGAGGTGAAGCACCATCTTGAATGTGCAACATTTGCATTCTTCTATCGAAAGGTACGTTTTCCAATAAATTATTTACAATTGTAAATAAGTCTCGCCATAGAGTCTTCCTTCCAAAATAAATGGACCTATAAGGTTATTTCTGATGATGCCAGTCCACACATTTACAATAAATCTTTGTTGGTGTTTGTTTTGAATTGTAGCGTGCGGGTTTTCATTAGCTCAAAAATGTAAAGTGTGTGAGTTATTATACCATCTCCGGCGGCCTCGAATTGCGGACTAGCTACCTGATTTTTAAAATTGGGTATTCGAATTAAGGACCAAACCAAGAAGACCCCTTTTTTAAAAATCGTGAATTGCGGACTAAGGTTAATTTTATGCAACTAAAGTAAAGGTAATATATTTTTTATTTTAAATAAGAAAATTATAAATTTTTACAGAAATTAATTTTAAATGGGTTTATTAAACAACTAAACTAAAATATTACATACAATATATGGGGTAGTTCAGGGTTTTTTGGTCCGCAATTCATGGATTATTAATAATACATTCCAAAATTTGAAAATTGTTTATGGTTTTTGGTCCGGAATTCACGTACGCCCGCCATCTCCTGTAAAACCGGCCTCATCGATAAACAAAATAAGATTAGAAAAACTTAGATTTAGGTTATGTTGCCTTATAATCCAGTTGGAGTATTGACGTTTTGCAGGACAATCATCCGGAGACATATCGTGTACTTTTTCAACGTGGTACGCGTGAAGTAACTGTTCTGTTAGAGTCAGGGGCGGATCCAGCCTTTCTCTTTGGGGGGGGGGGGGCGGTGATATCACAAAAGTACAGTATGACAAGCGAAAGCAAGTTGTCGATGGGGGGGGGGGACACCAGCAACATTCCCATTTCTAGTGTCGGGTCAGGTCTATTTTTCTGAATTTGAAGCTCTTGGGGGGGGGGCTATCGCAAGAAAAACAAGTTATCAATGGGGGTGGGGGGGAGAGAGAGTGCCAGCAGCATACACAATCCTAATATCAAATGCAGAATCGGTTCTATTTTCCTGAACTCAAAGCGAGGGGCGATCGCAAGCATACACATTCCTATACTCTCTTCAGGAACTAGAGAGAGTAATAATACTGTTACCAACGTACCTGCTTCAGTGCCACTGGTAACTGAGGACTGCCGTAAATCTAATTATATTTAATTATATTTGAATATTATAAGCTTTTATAAATTTACTGCAACAATAAAATTTCTGATAATTCAATTTAATTTCTATCAGTGAGCAAAGTACACCTTACAGTGTGTCCTTAGTGATTTATCTTATTTATGCTTGTTTTTATATATTATTTGCGATTAGTGAGATACCCAAAAGATATGGCTTCCACATCTATATTTATTCGAAAATCGTTAAACCAGGGCATTTTTTCCTCAATGAAAAACTTATTACGATGAATGTTTATGATGCCCTAAGATATTAATATCTAGATAATAGTGGTAAAAGCTCTGTTGAGATGTGTTCCAACATGACAGGAGTTAGAAAATCTACTATGTACCGAATACTGAAGGAGAAAAAAACCATTGGAACTGTTAGTACTTCCATGTTACATTTGATCACAGGCAGACGAAAAACCTCGTTGGAAGAAGAGATGTAAACTGCAATAAAAAGACTTGCACATACATTTTATTTTTTAGGAAATCTATTCTTATAGATCGTCCGGAAAATGTCTGTTGGAGAAGGAAATATCTCTCTCAAGTAAAAGGTAGAGTTGCTAGAAATCACACACTTACAAAATTAGTAATTTAACTGAACTTTTGAAAGATTTTTTTGAATAAATTCATATAATAAAAGAGATCGGTGAGATAGAGGATCCAATGATAATTAATTTGAGCGAAGATAGGTTCACTGACTTTCGTTATGAAGTAGATACGTAATGTTTACCAGCGTAAACACAATTTATTATTTAAATTTTCTGCAACATATATAAATTAATTATATTTGAATCCCTTTTTAGTGTTTAATTTTAATTCTGCAGGTGGTTTAAGAAATAAATAAACTGAAACGTCAAATATCCCAAAAATCTTGTTAATTAATAATAAAATGGCCGATAGCCCCAAAAAAATTTTAATATTATATGGACGAATTTATTTTTTTATATATGTTTAACTTCTTGTATTTTTGACAATGGGTATTTTGTAAGTATTTAAATTATAACTTAGAATTTTTTGAGAGAAAAAGGCTACGTTTTAGTCTGAATGTACCTAAAACGGTTTCTATGCCAAAATTAAAAATAATAAAAATACAGTTGTGATTTGTGTTAAATATATCAAAATTATCTATATTTTCTAATGTATGTGAATTATTAAGAAATCATAAGAAAGAAAATAATATTATAAGAACTTTTTATTTTAAGTTTCTTACCGAAATAATATTCTATGCTCTAAGTACTTAGTGATAAAATAAATCTCTTTCCGATACCTATGACAAGGATTAAAATCCTTTTTAACACTTCACATCCAAATATCTATTGTTATCCAACCCAAATAGTCCATTATTATTGAACTGGTATTTTTGATTATAAAATTTCTAACCCAATCCTATGAAAAATATATGTGTCTAACAGATTTTTTCAAAGACATCGAACTAAACATAGGTAGTTTGCGAAGAAAAAAAGGATAAAAAACGATTTATTACTCTCTCTAGTTCTTGAATAAACTATAGTATAACAGGCAAAATCGGGTCTATTTTCCTGAAGTCAAAGCTCTTTGGGGGGGAGGGGATCGCCCCCACCACCCCTACCTTGGATCTGCGCCTGGTTTGAGTTTCATGTACAATCCATTTTGTAACATTGTTTTGTGTCGCGAGCTTTCTTATGCTGTTCGAAAGATTGTCAGCAATCTCTTGCAAAATTTGTTCCCATGCGTGAGGGTTCCGTGCTCTCCTGGGAGGGCCCTCACCGTCACGTCGCATCAAAAATGAGTCTGAATAAAACATGTAAAAAATTAATTCGTTAACTCTAATAATTATTTTCTAATCATCTGTTTCCCTTAGGCTTCAATCAACCCTTTGAAAGATTTTTAGACTTGACAATGTTCGAGCTGGAAATCTTTCAGCATAAAGTCTTCTTGCCACCATAAATTAAATATATATCAGCATACTCTGCGTAAGAATATTCTTCCATTTTTTAAAATTATTTTTACTCGAAGGCGGTTTTGACAAATTCCGTCAATAGTAATTTATTATGTAGGTACAAACAATAACAATCTCATTTTTACCTTTTTGTGTTTAGTATTAGTAACTTTTAAGTGTTTGGTATCAAAACCGATTTATCTCGAAAACCGCCAGTTTTATCAAAATAAACTAAGAGTACCTTTTTGAAGAGTAATGAACCAAGTAAATAAATTTTACAAGTCGGTTCAAAACTTAGGGCAGAAAAGGTAAATCGCTGGGTATCCTTTTAGGGCTCAGTATTTCCGTTAAAGGACACTTTAAGGATTTTTTTTTATAACATAGTAGGGTTATTTTGACCTCTCCTGTATGCCCCTAAGAAATTCGGAAATACTTACCGAACGCCCTGTATATTTAACCCAAAAATGGCTATCTTGTCAGATTTAGCGTAACAAATTACGTATCAAATAGTTTTTGTCGTCAAAAAAGAATTCAGAACCACTGTGTGTTATCTATTATTTAGTTTGGGTATATCTGCTACCGGCGTATTTCGTCATGTCTCCAAAATATATATTTTACCCTCAAATATGGGTAAATGAGATACTATGGATTTGACTCTTTGCTCTGTAGCTCAATGACCTAATAATTCACATATTTGAAGCTGTCCGTTATAATTATTCGATATCACTTTGCACCAACTTCTCCTACCTACATGCCGAATGTTATTTAGTTGTTTTTGCGACACAATATTTAGTATGTACATAATTTAAAAATGTAGTTTGTTATACCCTATCGACTATTTTTAAATTTATCGTAACTGCCATCTTTTAACTGCCTTTGCAAGAGGTTACATATACTGTGTTATAGATGAATTATTTTTACAAACATCAACGGTCAGTTAGTTAGAGGAAATGTGTTGAAGCATTGTTACCACCTGCAAATAGTCGAGGAGCCCAGTGGCTTTTCGTAGTCGATGAAGAGACATGGATCTATCAGAGTCTTTAAATTTTATTGGGACTCCTTGATAACGAATATTGAGGAAGGAGTCCCGAAAAATGATCAGCTGGTTTGTTATAAATAAAAAAATTGTTTTTTTTGTAATATAAACAATACGTTTGTATTCCCCGGCTAATTCTAGGCAAAAAGTGTCTCTTGTAATTTTTGCGCCTGGAGCATAGTTTTTGAGTTAAAAATCTTTAAACACTTGAAAAATGGTATTTACTTTTCAATACGAATAACTTTTTATTAAATAAATATTTCAAATTCTGCGCCCAGCTATTGAGAGTTCAAGTCAAGAACTATAAGCTTGGATTAATCGCAATTCATAAATTTAATGTTTTTGTTGCACTTTAACGCTATAAAGAAATACCGTTTCATCAATTCATAACGTACGCGCCGCCGTGTATAAGAGAGTGGAGGTCTAATTACAGGCACTCACCTAGTGCATATAATTCATTATCGCTTTCGCTGCTCGTTGCATTAATACTTTAAACACCGGCAGCATATGGGAAAAAAACATCAAATCTGGTTGAGGGATGGTCAAAAGTTTTAAATTGCGCTAAGAATAAAATAATATTTTCATAAATAAATCAATGAATTTAAAAGTTCTACCCAATTATAAAATTTTGCTCACTTTTGATAAAAAATATAATTTAATCGTTTTTTCTGGATTCCCCTGTATAAAATCCCATTTTCTGTAGACTATGTTAGAGAAAATCGTAAATATTGTATCAGATTAGTCAGTTTCAAAAGTATTATGTATGGTCTTTGAAAATATGAATCTAAAAATATTAAATATTTTATTTTTTGAGGAATCAAAAGAATTTAATCTACACTGTATTGAAAAGCATTAAATTTAAGGTAAATGTTTAAAACAAATTTCATAAAGGTTTATTAAATCAATTTAATGTAATGCATTAAATTTAATAATTAATCTAAATTAATTTATTCCATTAAATCTGATGTATTCATACATTAAATTTAATGCACTAACATTAATATGAGGCAAAAAAATTCTGGTACCAGGAAAAGTTGGACATTTTCCCTATAGGTAGTGTACCGTTATCTGTAGACCGGTTTCGAATTTATTGGTTTCCGGCAGACATGTACGCCTCATCATAAGAAAATTGAGTCTTTTAAGCAACTTACATCATACTAAACAAAAAGTTCAATACAATTTGCGGAATCTCATGCAATGTACCATGAATATAAAAGTAAATTCCTTTAATGTTAAGATATATGTGCATTAATTTTAATATACAGAAAGATGAAATATCTTTTCAGTTACTTTATTGAAATTTAAGATTCCATGTGATCAAATTTAATGTAGATTTAAAATAAATGTAAATCATTCATTTTAGGTAAAAAAATTATTAAATTTAATGTAGAATGAACATTAAATTTGCATTAAATTTAAGGTTATTTTTAACAGTGCAATTGAAATATTGTGATACATTTAGACTTAAGCCATCTTCCAAATGATCCATTTATTACTAAAATTACATTTTTTTTTTTAAATTCGGGTTTTAATCGTGATCGTCATACAAAAATTGAAAAATAAAAAATATTTTTTGTATGTATTTTATATGCCACCAAAATAAAGCCCAATATAATTTTGGACAAAAATGGAAAAAAAAAACACGTATTTTTTATTTAAAATCCATACGAATTTAAATTAAAAATTTATTTAATCAAAAGTTATTCATGTAGAAAGGTGGCGGAAAATGCCATTTTTCAAAGGTTTAACGATTTTTAACTCCAAAACTATGGGTCAGACGGAAAAATCACAAGAGACAATTTTTGTTTAGAATCATTCGGGGAATAGGAAAATATTATTTAATTCATCCGCGATAGTCCTAATCAGAGGATGAGAATACATAGAAGAAACTTTGGTGGAGCCATGTTTCTTCATTGAGTACGAAAACCCACTAGGCTCCCGGACTAAACAGAAGAAGGTTCGTTTTGCAAGTCGCACACCTTTGGTTCTTTGATGGTTCGTTGCTGTTTTTCTTGTCTTTATAAAAGTTTTTTATAGTTGGCATATTTATGAGTTTAATGCAAATTGAAGAAATAAGGTAACGTAAAAATTAATTTCCTTTAACCAAAACTGTTGAAAGATTATGTACGTGTAAGCTCAATCATATTGAAGCAATACAATATAATCGCATTAAGAAGTCCTACAATTATAAATCGATATAATTTTTGTACCAGGTTCTTTCGGAAAATTTCAAACAGCCGGTTTAGATGGTTTTTATTATAAGAACAAATTGTATTTTAAACAAATAAATCCATTTCCAAAGAATGCAATAATGCTTGTTGATCTCCCAAAAAGATGTATATAAAATTAGCACAACAAATTGCTCGAATCAAAAAATGGTTCGGATGAAAATGTGCTGCAAAATAATCACTCATTAATTGTGCAAGAAGAAAATTTGTAGTTTCTTATTTAAAAAAAAAAATACTGCATGTTTTGCTAACTTGACATAAAGTTAGCTTAATACCAATAATTTTGGCCTGCTAAGAATTTACCGTAGTAAATTGTTAAAAATAAGCTTAAATTTAATATTAAATTTAATGATTTTGTACTTTAAATAGTGAATAATATGAATTTAACGCAAATTCATTGAAATGTCAGTTCGTTGTACGTTAAATTTAATTAAATGGTATCTTAAATTCAAAAAAGTAACTGAAAAGATATTTCAACTTCCGTACATTAAAATTAATTTACATATACCCTAACACTAAAGGAATTTACATTATTATTCAATATACGTAGCATGAAATTCCGGGAGATGGCGTAACTTGTATTGAACTTTTTCCTTATTATGACATAAGATATATAACTGTTATATCTTGTGAAAAGATTCTAACTTCAGTCGATATTACCGTACGCAGTAGTTACAAGGTAAGGGATTGATTCTTGATACGTTAACCATTCCATAGCTCTGGAGCTTTTAATTTTTGTGAGTTGTGGACATCAAGAACTGTAACATAATTCAGTTATTGGGAAATTAATCGTGAACCAATTTCCATAAGATTGGAGCGGGGTCCTTTATTTCGAAAATCAATTCCTTTTTCTATTTCTGAAAAAAGGAAAATAAAAATTTCCAAAAAAAATGGTACTAGAAGTACATTTAAAACTTACAGAAAATCATTGCCATGATCATATATTTAATAGTTTTAAAGATTTTTACATCATTCTACGAAGGCGAATCAAATATGAACCGAAATTTTGCTTTAGAACATTTATTGGTACAGTAAATTAAATTTTGAATACACCTTATTTTTTTATATAATCTCCTCTTTTATTCACATATTTTTCTCGCTGAATCGCAAGTGTTTTATTTCCGTCATCAAAGAATATATCTGGTCGCGCCTGTAACCAATTGCGCACGAATGTTTCTACACCTTTGTCGTCGTCGTCAAAGTGATGATCTTCTCGTTCTTCTTTGAGTACCCCAAACATGGTAGTAGTGACACGGCGACAAATCGGAACTGTAGGGCGGATGTTCCAGTGTTCTCCAATGAATTTTGTCCAATTCTTCCTGGGTTAATGCAACTGTGTGTGTCCGAGCGTTGTCATGGAGCAGAATTGCATTTCAAATAGGCATGTCTCGCCTTTTTCATCGATAGACCAGTTTCACTTCATGAAGCAGTTGGCAGTAGTACGCACCATTAACTGTACGCCGTTTATGGAGAAAATCAACAAACAATATGTCTCTGCAATCCCAAAAAATCGTGGCAAGAACTTTCCTACCAGAAAGACATGTCTTAGCTTTCCGCGGTGCTGCTTCTCCACGTTTCCGGCACTCCATGCTCACCTGCTTGGACTCCGGGATGTAATAATGCACCCACGTCTCGTCACAGGTGACAATGTGCCTCAAGAAATCATCCCCCTCTGTTAGATGTCGTGCAAAAAGTTTTTCACACACGGCAAGACGGTTTGCTTTCTGATCTTCCGTCAAGAGGGGAGGAACCCACCTTGCTGACACTTTTTGGTAACCCAAATTATCTGAGATGAATGATTAGGCACTCCCATACGATATTCCGACGTGTGCGGCAATTTTTTATATTGTAAGGCGGCAGTCTCCTTCAATCATCTTACGGATAGCAAGAATATTCGTCTCACTGGTGCTGGTCCGCGGTCGCCATACTTTGGTTTTATTTTCCACTGACTCTCGGCCATCGAAAAACCTTTTGTGCCAGTCGCAGATTTGGGTTCTTGAAAATATTTTTTCAGCGAACTGTGCAGTTTGTCGACGCAAAATTTTGGCAAGTTTTGCGCTTTCTCGCGACAAAAATTTAATAATAATGCGTTGCTCAACAGACGTGTGCACCTCTTGCTCAGACATGATGCTACTAACAGCCAATCTGCTCTGGCGAGCTGAACTGATTTACTCCCCTCCACTTTCCATCCCCACCCAACATATATCAAGACGTCAAGTTACTCACTTCACCTAGAGAGCAATAAAAAGAAAAATCCGGTTAATATTTGATTCGCCCTCGTATTTTACAAATTTTAGTTTTACGGTTGGTAAAATAGCTTCCGTAGACTCATTTACTTTTTAGGAGACTACATAGTGTAATGATACAAATTAGAAAGTACCTACAGTTATATAGGTACTTTTTAATCATAGAAAAACTAGAACGGTGTGTATTTCACATAAATTAAAATGTATTAATATTTTTGTAAACTATATAAAAAGAAATAATATTCAATAGTTGAACAACCTACTTTTACAAAACAAAATCTAGTTTTTTTAAGGAAATATAGCTCTAATATTGGACGGTAAGGAATGTGTTGTTGATATTAAAAAAGCTTGTATGTTCGAAACTGTTAACAGTTGGTCTATACAGGGTGTTTCCAAATAAGTGCGAAAAATTTTAAAGATTTATGTTTGAACAAATTTTAAGCATAAAAGTCCGAGAATGCTTAGTTTTTAAGATACAGGGTGTTGAATTTTATTATTATTTTTAGTTTTTTAAATTTATACCATTTTTTTTAAAGATAATCGAGTCAAATTTGGAACACATAACACTTTTTACAGTTCTCATAAAAAATTATTATTGTCTGAAATAATATATATACACAGTGGTATTTTTTTCCGAAGGTAGAGTACCAGAACAATGGTATAACGCACAAGTCGTACTTCTCTTCAAAAAAGGGGACACAACAAATATAGAAAACTACCGTCCTATCAGTTTATTAAACCACCTATATAAACTATTCACCCGCATATTGACAAATCGTCTGACTGAAAAGCTTGACTGTTACCAACTTGTGGAGCAAGCCGGTTTTTGACGTGGATTTAGTACGATAGATCATATCCAAGCCCTACGCACAGTCCTAGAAAAAACCGAGGAATATAACATTCCTATACACCTGGCATTTGTAGATTTTCACATGGCCTTTGACTCTATAGAAACATGGGAGATCTTGAAATCACTTAATAATGCTAGAATTGACTCCAGGTATACCACTATCATACAGAACATATATAAAAACGCAACTATACAGGTTAAATTCGACGAAGACACAAAAACCGAAAAAATAAACGTTATGAGAGGTGTGCGTCAGGGAGACGTCATCTCTCCGAAACTATTTACTAGCTTTGGAAGATGTTTTTAAAAAACTAAATTGGGATGAGAAAGGTTTGAGAGTCGACGGTTCTTATCTTAGTCATCTTCGTTTCGCCGACGATGTTGTTGTCATGTCTAGCAACCCAGAAAAGCTAAAACAAATGCTTCAAGATTTCAATGAAGAGGCGAGAAAAGTGGGACTTAAGATGAACTTGGGGAAAACTAAGTTAATGAGCCCTGATGAAAATGTACAAATAGAGATTCAAAATGAAATCATAGAGAATGCCCAAGAGTACATCTATTTAGGCCACGTCATGAAACTGGGCAAAGAAAATCAAACGGCGGAAATAACAAGGAGAATAGGGCTGACATGGGCTACCTTTGAAAAGTTGCAGTACGTATTAAGAGATAGAAAAACACCAATCAACCTTAAACGGAAAGTGTATAACACGTGTGTCTTGCCTGTTGCTACTTACAGCATGGAAACGATAACACTAACCAAACAAAACGCAAATAGGCTCCAAGTTACTCAACGCTCCATGGAGAGACAAATGTTAGGAATCTCGTTACGGGATAAAATACGAAATCAAGTAATAAGATCAAGAACCAAAGTGGTTGACGTCATTGAACGCATATCACGACTAGAGTGGCAATGGGCGAGCACATAGCTAGACAACAGCCCGATAGGTGGACGAGTAAATTACTGCAATGGCGACCGCGAGAAACGAACCGAAATCGTGGCAGGCCACAACGCAGATGGGTAGATGATATAAGATAGTTTGCTGGAAAAGACTGGCTCCAGAAGGCGAGAGACAGATCCCAGTCGAGGACCATCGGAGAGGCTTATGTCCAGGAGTGGACGTCAGTGGGCTGAGAAAGAAGAAGAAGATTTTTTTCCGGGTCTGTAAAATTTTACCCTTTAGATTTTTTTTCGGGCACCACTGACTCGATTTGATTATTCAGTTAGTTTTCCCATCTTATTGTGAAACTTTTTTGTCTCTCAAGTTTTCTTCTAAAAGTCCATAGTTTTTCCACAAAAAAAAAATATGTTCAGATGCATCTCCAATAAAATTTTATAGGAGTGGTCTATTAAGTGACGAGAATATATAGTAGGCTGTTGTCAAATAATTTCACGCCTAATTTATCACATTGTTTTTTTGTTGTAATGTGTTATAATTTCTGTGGATAAGCGTGATTAATTTTAGGTATTCTTAATGTCAAGTAAGTAAAAAAATAGTAAAAATGGCGGAGTTTACAAATGTTTAAATGTCAGATATGCATTTTATTTATATTCGTGCAATGGAAATGCATTAGAAGCTCAAAGAATTTATGCTTAATTACATCCACAACGTAGGTTAGTTACTCATCGTAACACATTTGTTTGTCTTCATCAGCGTTTACGAGAAAATGGTACATTTCTAAAACGAACTTCTGATTGTGGACTTCCTCTGGAGATAAGAACCGTAGCGCTAGAGGAAGCTGTCCTTAATTTAATAGAAGAATCTCCTAAATCAAGTACGAGAAAATTGCCAATATATTAAATATAAGCAATTCCAACTGTATCCTTACCATATCCAGCGAATGCAGGCGCTTTTACTTCGAGACTTTTTGCCGCGTATATTTTTTTGCCGATCTCCCATTTTTATCTCGTATTTTGTTTACTGAGGAGGCAAACTTTTCTAGGGAATCTATAAGAAATTTTCACAATAATCACATTTGGGCTGAAACAAATCCACATGCATTTCTTGAAGCCAATTATCAACATGAGTTTTCATTAAATGTATGGATTGGTGTCATAGGCGATTATCTAAATGGCCCGTGTTTCCTTTCATTACTGTTAAATGGCGATCAATATTGTTCCCTTCTTAAAGAAGAGTTAGCTGCTCCTTTGAAGAGATTTCTCTTCAAGTTAGACTTGAATTATGGTTTGTGCATGATGGCTCTCCAGCATATTTCAGTATCAATCTTCGAACGTACCCCTATAGAATTAGCAAACGTCAGAACTAGGGCCCGGTTGTTTGAACGCTGAATAACGTAATAATATTTTTATTTATATTTGAAAAAGTGTTGATAAATATTAGATATTTCATTTCTTGATACACACATGCCGATTTTATGTTATCCTTTTCTAATTGCATTATTTAAACGAGTATCATATGATAATCGGTATGTCAGTTCTAGAATACATAAAAGTATGAATTTATGGTTCCTAAATTATTATTATTGTTATTTTCAATATGTGAACAATATCTAACAATATTTACCAATAAAAATAAGTTTTTAAATCCTCTTTTTGTTATTATTAATTGCAAACTTCGCATTTATAGTAATTTTTAACACTTAAAAACACTGAACAGAGTCACGACAAGCAATTAAATTGAAAGAAAAGATAAGTAAACATGTTTATGTCTGTCAAACATCAAAAAAGCCTCTCCCCACCGACCATAAACAGCCTTCAAACAAATCTATTGTTGTCTATAGGGTATGATCGAAGGTATCAATGAACGCCGTCTCTTAGAGGTAGTGTATCCAAATCTTTGGATAGGTCAAGGAGGCCTTCAACACTGGCCTGTCCGATCTCCAGATCTAAATCGTTTCGATTTTTGCATCTTGGGATGCCTTAAATCTTTAGTTTATGCATCTCCTGTTGAAGACGTTGAATATTTGAGAAATCGCATTATTGCATCTTGCGAAAAGATGCGAAATACTCCAGGATTATTTTAACCAATACGCTCTCCAATGAGACGAAGGTCGGATTCTTGCATTATGGCTGAGGGTGGTCATTTTCAGCATTTATTGTAATTTCTGTTATTAACATTTTGCTACTGTTATCCAAATTCTATTATTTTTATGTTGTATTTAGTTCTAAGTCACTGTTGGTTAAAACAAATATGAATGAAAATTGATTACAACAAATACATTATGATTTTTTACTTACGTATTTTCTTGTTTTGTGGAAAAACTATTAAAATCTAGAGGAAAACTTAAGAGACAAAAAAGTTTCACAATAAGATGGGAAAGCTAAATAAGTAATTAAATCGAGTCAGTGGCGTCCGAAAAAAAAGTTCAAGAAGGTAAAATTTTATAGACCCGGAAAAAAGTACCACTCTGTATATTATTATTTCACATAATAAAAAGTTTTTTTATGAGAACTGTAAAAAGTGTTATGTGTTCCAAACTTGACTCAATTATCTTTAAAAACAAATGAAATAAACTTAAAAAACTAAAGGTAATAATAAATTTTAACACCGTGTATCTTAAAAACTAAGCATTATTAGACATATGTTTATATGAACATTTATACTTAAAATCAGTCCAAGAAAAACTCTTTAACATTTTTCGCAGTTATTTGGAAACACCCTGTATAAAATGATTTTTAAGCGTAGAGGATGTTCTGTTCAGAAATAAAATTGGTAAAAACTTACATTTTCGAAAATCTATTTTTCGATATTTCCTTATATGTCATATTTTAGTAATAAAATATAAGTAAAAACACCGTAAATATACGCAGTCAGCCTAACAGACAGACATTTTAATATACAAATTTTTCATCTACTGAAAAACTCACTGACATTGAAAAAACCTTTAAACTGTTACGTATTCATTTTAACAGTAAATACCCAACCATATTTGATTAAATCATTCAAGATCATTTTAATGTTTACATTCAAACTTTTAAATAACGATAGACGCAGTTTATTAAGCGATGTTAATTAATAAACTAAACCAGTTTTTATCTCAAGGCGTGTTATTTTGGTTAGAAATTAATATACCTAGGTCATGTTTGGTAGTGCCTTTACTAATTAATATATGGGGAATTTGAAATTTGGAGTTATAAGAATATGATTAATAGCAGCGTAAACATAGAACAACTTTGAAGATATTAGCCGATCCAAGAGCGAATTACTATATAAAATTTTAATCTCTAACGTAATCGACCTGGTAGTTATCCAAGTCATGCAGCTCTTAAAAAACAACATAACACCATAGGGGGGATACGCGGCATTGAATCGTTGAGAATAGTCTGTTATGGTGCGTGTGGTAACGTCCCCTACATTTTGAATTCCATGAAGAAGCCTACTTCTCCCTCAAACGTTGATGATGACATACACATAGTTGTAACTAAAATAAGGGACACCAAAGAAATAAACAATTCTGCCTGCATAGTTGCTGGGTGGATCGAGTAGCTTGGCAGCTGTATCCCAAGCCCGGATAAAGGAGAAGGGTTCCAATGAAGGCCAGCAACCTGGCTCGCGTAAAAAATCTAAAGCGTTCACAGAATACGACTGATAAAACCTATAACGACCCTGCGAGGTTAAGGAAAAATGGTTCTGGAGACGAGAACAACTACGAATAGCCACTTGGAATGTCTCATCACTAACCAATAACGAACAGGAAATAATAATTGAGATGAATAACCAGGTGCCGATCCAAGGGGGGGACGAGCCCCCCCCCCAAGACCTTTGAGTTCAGGAAGACAGATCCGATTCTGCCCTTTATACTAGGAATGTGTATGCTGCTAGCATCCCCCCCCCCCCCCGTCGACAACTTGTTTTACATGCGATCGACCCCCTAAAAAAAGCTGCGAATTCAAAAAAAGAGTCCCTACGCTGCCTTTTATGCTAGAAATGGGAATGTTGCTGGAGTCTCCTCTTCCATCGATAACTTGCTTTCGCTTGCGATACCGTACTTTTGTGATATCACCCCCCCCCCCCCCCCCTCCCCAAATAGAGAGGCTGGATCGGCCCCTGTGAAGAACCATAACATAGACATATGTGCATTGTCGGAGACGAAAAAGAAAGGCAAGAGGAATTTACTAATAGCAAAGTATATATATATATATATATATATATATATATATATATATATATATATATATATATATATATATATATATATATATATATATATATATATATATATTAATGTACAGTGGAAGACCAAAAGATGAGAGGGCTGTTGCGGGAGTAGGTCTACTAGTGCACGAGAAATACCAGGAAAACATAAAAGACATCATCTATGTTAGCGATAGTCTGCTGCTAACTGCGATGGAATTTACGGAGAAAACTAGGACCCATATTGTATTGAATCGTTGAGAGTATGCTCTTGACACAAGCAAATTCCAAGAAGAGAAGACTCATTCTACGACGAACTACAGCACTCTTAACAGGATACTGAAATCAGAGGAAATTATGATTCTCGGAGATTTTAACGCAAGAATTGGTGACGAAATTCTCGAAGATATCAAAAATCAATTCACTGAAGAAACTTTAAACAATAGCGGGGAACAACTAATCCAATTCTGCATATTAATAATACATTATATCCTATTCTATTCTATCCCCATAAATAACAACATAAATACACCTTTGAGAATACCAGAGGGCAAAAATCAACCATAGATTACATCATTACAAATCGAAATATTCATCCCTCGAAAATATTAGATGTTGCTCGGCAATCACAGGAATCAACCACAGCCTGGTATTAGCTAAAGTACAGAGTTGTGTACCAAGAAAAACAAAAGGCAATCACGTCACAGATGAAAAACTTAATATAGAGTCAACCAGCGATAAATCCACGAAATATCTGTACGAACAAAGACTAAAGAAGAAAATTAGTGAAAATAAAATTTTGGAGGAAGATGATGTTGAGACTGCGTGGATGAAACTTAGTAATACTATAACAGCAGCTGCAGAGGAAGCATTAGATAAACGAAAAGTGAACAAAAATGGGAAGCTCAACGTGAAACCATGGTTTGCCGAAGATATTAAAACGTTTTCAGCAGAGAAAAGAAAAGTTAACCTTCAACTAAGAAGTCAAACTATCACCTATGATGAATACAAAATTGTAAGAAACAGAATGAATACAGAAATTGAGGCAGTCAAAAGACAGTTCTGGGAGAAATTCTCAACAGATATGGAGTATGATCTATACGGAGGACGAAAAAAAATGTGGGATATGTTACGAAACCGTAAAAAAACAGTTAACGAACTTGTACATACAAAAACAATAACAACAGAAGCATTGGAGAGTTACTTTCACACACTCTATAGTAACACACTCACAGATGAGAATGTAGGACTGAAAAGTGAAATCGATTACACTGAAGACAAAGAGGTCCGAAAACAAATAATATCGAAAGAGAAAACTGAACTAACAATGGTCAAGCTGAAAAATTGAAAAGTACCAGGGCTAGATAATATTAATAATGAACTGCTCAAATATGGTGGCGACACATTAACGGACGAAATACAAACTCTGTTTAACAAGATATATGATAGGACAAAGGTGCTAAAAACGGAGAATTCGAATGAATATCATTCATAAACTGTGTTTCTCAACAACTCTTCGATGTCCGATCCTTGATTGGTGTATTTTACGGTAGAGTACTGTGTCTTTGTATGGCTGAATATCTTTCGCATTAACACCACCACGGGTCTACTAACTGTTCTCCTTAAGATTTTTGCTGGCAAAAATTCCTAGAGATACTGTCGATATATTAAGATATTACAGCAGTGAAAGAAACCCTTCTATAAAAATCGCAATGAATCTACGGATAGACAATTTTCAAATGAAGACCGTTGGGAGAGCGTACAAAATGATGCATCACAGTCCACGAAAAGGGAAATGACATGGATTGATGTTATGTCAGCAGAACTTGGTTTGTCCTGCACAACCTGGACATCCTACAACAGAACCGGGACATCAGGACACGCAATGGAAACAGTGCTCTCGCAATAAATGGAATATAGCTCGGTTTCCCTCCTGTGTCTGCGAGACCGTGAGACAGAACATCCATCGTATTGTCATTTAATTCTCAATGAAACATTATGATGAACGTATCAAGAACTTTGCCTCCGGCGTCAATCGAATATATGAATAAATTAGATATTAATTTGAAAATTATTATGTTGCGTATACTATAGCCATACGCTAAACATAACTAATGAATAAATAATAATACGTAAAATTGCCCACAATATCCATAAACAAATGAATTAAAATTTAAAAATATATTTTCTGCAAATATAATATTATCCTTTGATTAGCTTTATTAGCGAATTATATTTCATTTCGAAACTTTTTACAGCGCAATGTGTCTGTTGTCATCTCAATCAGAACTATAATTAAAATCGCACGGAATAGACTAATTAGAATTATAACTTATGAGGAAAAATATTTCTCCTATAAAACCTAAAATAATTTGGCCAATTGTCCAGAAATACCAGGATAATCATTGAGAATACGAAAATCAGGATAAAATTGATTAGTGTTTCTCTATTTAAGACATTTTTAATTTAAAAAGAAAACTATTTCTTAAGTCTTTCAAAAATAATTTTATAAGCTACTTGAGTTTAGACCGTGTCAAATTGAAATTACTATCCGACGTGTCGCCTACGATTGCATCTTCAGGGATCTTTACTACACGAGATTAGAACACTGAATAACTATCGAGGAGCAACAGCCCGGTATTTATACCCGAATGGTGCTCAGCGAACCATGAGCCAGCGTTACAATCGATTTCCACTTGTGATGTAGACTGTAACCTGAATTTCTATTAATATTATTCGGATATTTACAAATTTTGATTGATTCTATAATTTTACGTTTAAAAAAACCAGACACTGATGCTAGCACCTTGGTTTCTTTTACATTTAAAGTGTGACCTGAGCAATGCTGATTATACAATTGGTTTTTTTTTTAAACATCTTTCATTTTCCTTAAGCCTAATGAATATAGCCCGTCCTGTTTCACCTATATACACTTTACCACAGGAGCAAAGTATCTTGTAAACGCCTTCTGTTTGAAATGGAATTTCGTCCTTTGGAGACCAAACATTGTCCAACTTTCTTACCTGTATTGAAAATTGTCCAAATGTTTGATTTTCGGAGCAATCTGGCCATCTTGTCTTACCTTACATACACGGAACCATGTTTGAAGTCTTCAAAGAACGCATCCATTTCAAACAGAAGGCGTTTACAAGATACCTTGCTCTTGTTACACTTTTAATGTAAAAGAAACTAAGGTGCTAGCATCAGTGTCTGGTTTCTTTAAACGTAAAATTAAAGAATCAAAATTCAGGTATAAATACCGGGCTGTTGCGCCTCGATAGTAATTCAGTGTTCTAATCTCGTGGAGTAAAGATCCCTGAAGATGTCTCATGCAATCATAGGCGAAAGGTCGGATAGTAATTTCAATTTGATACGGTCTAAACCCAAGAGCCATGATTTTCAACTTGACCAAAGCAGTGAAAGTTTTTGTTCTTTATAAGCTACAAAATGATTAAATAAATTGTACTAATAATAAATCTGACTTTAAAAAATTGCTGTAAAAATTAAAAAATAATTTAATAATTGTATATTCACCTATTTACTTAGTATTCTTTTGAAGTCGGTGCTGTTGAACTTAAAGGAGTTATTTTTAGATTAATTCTAGGTAAATTAGTTTATTCTTAGTATTGTAATATTTACATAGTTTTTCATCCATGTTCCATATCTATTTTGGTTTAGTTAAGAGGGTCATTAGGTATTTTACAGGTATCTTGTATAAATTTTTTTGGTGTTGACTTCAAAAAAGTACTAAGTAAATAACTAAATCTACAATTACTAAAATAATTGGAACATAAAATAGGTTCTAATTTATTTATTTACTTATAATATATTTTATTGTTTTTAGGTTCATTTAGTTTTTAAAATGGGTAGGCTACTAATAATGTTACATGAATGCACAAAAGACTCAAAAAAAAACACAACATTCAATATTTTAGTTGCAATTTTTTCAATTTTCAGTCTCTTTGTAATAAATCTATTGAACACCAAATTAAAACAACTCACTTTTATCAAAAGTCATGTTCAAAAAAATTTCTTTTATCAACAAGTTTTTCTTTTTTAAATTTTAATTTACTTCTTCTTGTTTCTCTTACATTAGTAGGCTAGTGCCAGTTCTATCCCAATAAGTCCTCTCCGGAGGAAGAGGTCCACCATTACACTATTGTCAACGTTACGTTTGGCCAGGTCATGTGTATAGGCAGATTATTTAAAATATATTCAAAACAGGTGTACCTTTAAATTCACTAACGTAGTCTAAAAGGGCTTATTAGGATTACAAGAATGATCAGACTTTCTAATTAGGATATAGGAGTGGGAGAAATTTAGAACACGCCAATTACACCGTCCTGAATCAGGATACTAAATCCGAGAAAAATGATTGTTGACGACGCCAAAACTTCGATACTTACTGTGGCATTGCGCTTTCTAAGCATGTAAAAATGGATCTGGCCAGCAGCAGTACTGGATGGTTATATGAAAATACAAAAAAGGGAAAAAGAAAGGACTTAGCGGACTGCACCGTATAAACATTGTATCTATATACAATGTTCTCAACATAGTAATTATCATTCATAGATCTCGTATGGACAGGAACTAATTCTGTGCGAGTGTCAAAGCAGATGCCACCCCAGAACATAACAGAGCCACCGCCAAATGGAATTCTTGCAAAAATATTGCAAGTAGTAAACCTCTCTCTTGGTCTTCGACATATTCGCTCACGATCATCTGGGTGTTTTAGACTAACCCTAGTTTCAATTGTGAAGAAAACTTGTTTCCAATCATCCACAGACCAATTTTGATGATTTCGAGCAAAATGTGACCTGGCAACCCTGTTCTCTCTAGTAAACAAGGGTGCAGTTTCTGGTCTCCTACTGTCTAATCCAGCTTCATTTAACCGTCTTCTAACTGTTATAGAAGAATTTGCGACATAGCGGGTAGCTTCGAGTTCGTTTCTCATCATAGAACTAGCTGCAGTCCAGTTTCTTAAAGCATATTGCCTAAGAAAACGTTCATCTTTGTCGTAAATGCATCGCTCTGGCCTTCTACACTAAGTTTCTACTTCAGTCAAACGCCTGACCATATGACTTATTGTCGAACGATGTTTGCGTAAAAAATTTGCAACATAACCCTGATAATATTCCTTGTCTAATAAAACTGATGTTAGTACTACCACCTATTCAGTTAAATTCTTTTTCGATTCATTTTTCCAATTTTTCGGAGTCACAAATAAAACAACCTACCATAAAAACGTATTACTTTCAAACAAGTAAACAAATAATAAGCTTAATTTTAAAGAAGCTATAGCAAGAATTGCACAGAATTGATTCTCTTCTAAAAAAACTGCAAATCTAAACGAATTGTTTTGATTGCTGTCAGTAACAATGAAACAAAATATTCATAGCCGACTATTCAAATAATCGATAAACTTCAAAAGTGGCATAAAAAAATAAATTAATTATTTGGATAATTTTATATTAATGCGTTAATTTTGTCCAGGAGTATTTAATTTAACTTACCAAATAGGATTCTTAATATAATTGTTTGATGTAACTAAGTTTTAGAGAAAATCTGTATGTATTTAATATAAATCATCTTATTTCGTGTCGAGTTAACGATTATATTGTTTTTAACATCTGGATTAACAACAGAACTACGCACGAACAATACATTTTTTAAAGTTTTGTATACACGGACATTTTCAAATCGTTGTATATTCTTTACAGGATTTTTAAATTAACAGACGCACTTGAAATTTTAACCGTATAAAAATAATTAAAATAAGAAACCAGTTTTTAATTAAAGGTTAGGGCCCAAACTGCCTTATCTTCTAATTAGACGATACTTACAGTATCCTCAATTAAATAGTCCTCTCACCAAATCCCAGAACTCTTATCCACAACTACATTGTTACCAATAAAAATAGTCCAAGTGTAAAATGAAATCGGATTAAAACATTATTTCATTCACATTATTTCGGCTTTTCTCACGGTATGCCGTAACTTTCTTTCGCAACCATCGATGTACGAAGCAGAGAACAGTTTTTTCACGGCGAGAGTCACCACAACAATAATTACAGAAAGATCGACGCCAAAAGAACGAGCGCTCACTTTTTAAAACTGCTATAGAGCTTTGGTAAGGCAAGTTAGAGAGTTATCGCTAAAATTTAAATTGTAACGTAATACGTTAAATATCGTTTTCTACGACTTTTACATAAATACTTCAAAAGTTGATTTTGTAATAACATTTATTATTCACAGATTGTGTATAATATTTTATTACACATGGGTTGCTGATCCAATAGTCAGCCCGTATAAAAATTACTTATAAAGCAAATGATTTAATAAAAAAATTTTATAATTGTAGATTTACTCATTCATTTACACACACACGCATATATATATAAATTACATCATGAAGGGTACACATTACAAATAATTTAAAATAGAACCGTTTATGCCCAAGTCTGTATATGCATGCATTGTACATTAATAAAACAACACAAATAACAAGTTATTGACTTACCTCTAAGTATTCGTTTGGCTATAGGGTTCAAGATTACAAAGATAGTTGAAGAAACTGTCCTTAAAGCTTAGTAAACATTACTCTCGTATTAAAAAGTGCAGAGAACTCCAAGACAACATGGATTCTCCTGATACAGAAAATGACTACAGCGCAGTTTCGATCTCGTTGGTACTTATCAAGCTATTCCATCCGGTACAATCTATCAGTTCGCAGCCGCGTCATATTTTGGTAACCAAGGAAACTACAGACAAGCACACTACTGCGACATCTCGACGGATTACTCAATACCACAAGAGCACACACTAACAATGTTTTATAGAACCGCCGTGTATTGGCGCGACGGTTAAATAAATATTGAAATCTATCAACATAGATACACGAAGCATGCAGCCTCAAAGGACAGAGGTCACATTATTCGGCACTAGCATCACTGGCATTCAAACCAGGGGAGGATCTAGCCTTTCTCTTTGAGGAGAGGAGGGCGGTGATATCATAAAAGTACAGTATGGCAAGCGAAAGCAAGTTGTCGACGAGAGGGGAGACGCCAGCAGCATATCCATTCCTAGAATAAGAGGCAGAATGGGGTCTATTTTCTTGACCTCAAAGCTCTTGGAGGGGGAGGGGGCGATTGCATCCAAAACAATCCACGCCGTACTGTTGCCGTTTATTAATAGATTCAGATGATAAAATACAAATTTTGGCACAGTTTCAATAGATTTACTTATCAACTGTTCAGCGTTGTACTATGATTTACAAGCCAAATGGCTTCGCACTCCCTCCAGGGAATATTGATTCATACCAGGTATACGAAGATACCAAAAGTATGAAGCTCTGTGGGAACCCTTTCCATGTTATCGGATCCTAGGTGACGTGGTCTGCTGTATTTCCTACGAACTTTCGGACGGTTCGCGCGGTTACAAGGAGAACTGCTTTCTGAATCGGTTTATATAGATGCTGATACTGAGGCCCAGTCCCTTGATGTTCTGCAGGAGGTTCTTTGGTATCACTCCAGTTATTAATAGTATTATGAGAATCGTGTGGATGCTTTTCATTGCCCATTGTCTGCGGATTCGCACCTCCATATCTCTGTATTTGGCGATCTTCTCATTGTATTTTGGTCCTAGGTTGTTGTTGTTAGGTATACCAATGTCAATCATTGTAGTTCGTCTAGAACTGGTTGTTCTCAAGAATAGGCTCCGGATTGTACTTGTAATAAGGCACTTTTCCTACCTGTAATAGGTTTAACTTTTCTACTAACTCTTGGTGGAGTATCTTAGCGGCTGAGTCGTGTCTTTCCTTATACTCGGTTGCGGCAAACGCTTGGCATCCTCCATTTATGTGCTGGATTGTCTCTGATGTTCGACAGCCATATCTGCATTGGTCATTTTCTATTGAGGGATCTCTAATGCTGAACTTCCGATAGTTCTTCGTCGGAATAACCTGATCTTGGATAGCCAACAAGAAGCCCTCCGTTTCCGGAAACATCTGTCCTGAAATCAACCAGTAGTTCGACGCTGAGTTGTCGACATTGTCCTGATTGACCTCATTTGGATGCCATCCATGAAGTGGCTTCCGTACCCCGGTTTGTAACTTCTCTTGGTCTGTTTGGTGGTGAGAAGTAATATCTTGTTCCCTCTACTGTAGCGGCTTTAAATCGTCTGCCTCGCATATTGCTCGATGTAGTGTGGAAGAGTCCGCTAACCTGTAGAAATATGAACGTAAATTTATTATTTGTTGGTCAAGCTGCTTACCAATATCCACCAATCCTCTTCCTCCTTGGTGTCTTGGAAGCATTGTACGTTCAATAGCACTCCGAGGGTGATGTTTTTGTGCGTTTGTTATTTTTATTATTATGATTTACAAGCCAAACGGCTTTGCACTCCCTCCAGGGATTATTCACTCATACCAGGCATACAAAGACACCAAAAGTATGAAGCTCTGTGGGAACCCTTTTCATGTTATCGGGTCCTAGGTGACGTTGTCTGCTGTATTTCCTACGAACTTTAGGACGGTTCGCGCGGTTGCTAGGAGAATTGTTTTCTGCATCGGCTTATACAGATGCTCACTAAGGCCCAGTCCCTTGATGTTCTGCAGGAGGTTCTTTGGTATCACTCCAGTTGTTGACAGTACTATGGGAATTGTTTGGACGCTGTTCATTGCCCATTGTCTTTGGATTTGCACCTCCAAATCTCTGTATTTGGCGATCTTCTCTTGGTATTTTGGCCTTAGGTTGTTGTTGTTAGGTACAGCAATGACGATTAGTGTAGTTCGCCTAGAAATTTTATCTATTAGTATAATATCTGGTCTATTATGAGCAACTGTTTGATCCGTCAAAACCGTTCAGTCCCAATATAACTTGAACTGGTTGTTCTCAAGAATAAGCTCCGGATTGTATTTGTAATAAGGCACTTTTCCTACCTGTAATAGGTTTAACTTTTCTGCTAACTCTTGGTGGAGTATCTTAGCGGCTGAGTAATGTCTTTCCTTATATTTGGTTGCGGCAAACGTTTGGCATCCTCCATTTATGTGCTGGATTGTCTCTGATGTTCGACAGCTATATCTGCATTGGTCATGGATCTCTAATGATGAACTTCCGATAGTTCTTCGTCGCAATAACCTGGTCTTGGATAGGTAACAAGAAGCCCTCCGTTTCCGGAAAAATTTGTCCTGAAATCAACCAGTAGTCCGACAGCGTTGTATTATTTATTATAATTAATGATTTATGTGATGCATTTTTTGATAAGAGTAAATTTAAATAGCGGATTGCGTTAGAAACTCTCTAATCTCCTTTGTGCTTGCTTTATTCTAGCCGTAACATTATAATCCAGCCAAGGTCAGCTCTTGCACGATTTCGGTTCGGATTCTCGGTTAGATTACCTTCCGAGAAAGATTTAAGAATAGTTGCGGGGGAAGCACTGACAGGATTTCATTGTAAGGCTGAACTATAGGAAATTTTCACCGTGTAAAGAGTGTAAAATTGGAAACTATAGAGTAAGAGCATAATACTTCACTTAGGAATGTAGTTATAATGTTATTGGACAATAAGTTTAATACAATAAAATTTGTAACACTATTACAGAATTGCAAAACGTTTGATTCAATAATTGGTTGATGTGATTCTCGGATTGTGATGGTATGCAAAATATGATATAAATTGAAACTATTTAATTAAAATTTTGCTGTTAAGTATAGGTTAAGTTAGTTTTATAGTCATGTTGTAATTAAAATAAAACGAGAAGCACTGGTGGGTATGCCATAAAACGATAAATTTTTTAAACGTTCAATAAAATCGTGCGAAAACCAACCTGTGCTTGTTATTGCTATTAAAGTTTTCATTTATTTCTACCGCCCCACATTACTACTATTTATCATTCATAAAAAGGATATTTGGATGTCGCATGTTACTGTTTTTATTGTTTTATTTTTTATTAACTTCTTCGCCTATTATTAACAATATCTGTTTTAATTTTACTTACAATATTTTTTCTAGATTACAAATCTCACTCACTGATAATACGCGCTTGCCCTGAAATATCTGACCTCTTTAGGAAAAGAATTGGGTAAAATCTGTATTTAATTTTCCAAGATAATTACCTCCAATACAATATTTTTCCAAACCGTGCACCAATATTTCAATAGCTTCCTGGTAAGAAGGTTGTCCATCCTTCTCAAATCACTGATCTATGCGTTTCTGATCTATTAGGCACTAGGGTTCAAAAATTCATGTAGCATTTCCAATACACCCTAACTCCGTAGATAGGTAGGGGAGACCGGGGATGGATAACCAAATTTCAGTTAAGACTCTTGTATTTTTAGTGTTTCAGTATTTATTCGTGTAAAAACTAATACATCTGATAAATACACTATTAAGCTTTGCAAAAAGATGACAAAAAGCTCACAATCAATGATGACATAGCGTATTAACTTGATCTAGTAAAATACGAAATACTACTCAACCTACCCCATGTCAGGGGTTGGTTGAATTTCCAATAGGGGTAAGTTGACTTAGGCAATTTTATTTGACAAACAAAATACTTAACACATAATACTTTTACCATTAATTGTCTAAAACAAAACTAGAAAACGTTTTTTTAATTTTAATCATTTGGTCACGATGTCTTAACCAATAAATCTAACATTCTTATCAACTTTAATTATTTGCTAACAGTCTTGATTTAAATAACTAATATAATTATTGCTATTAAAGGAAAAGAATATTTTTGAGATCAAACTATGAAATTAGCCTTTTAAATCAAAGGTGCAATTTTTGCATTCATAAAACAATAGATTTCCATTTACACAATTTGTATGGGAGCATAATTCGCACGTTATGCATTGAATCCATTTCTCTACAGAACTAATCTCTTCAGACAAAGAAAACGAAGTGCTGCGCATATTCATACTTCATCACTTGAGTCACTGAATTTTTTTCAGGCGTTTTGAATCTTTGATCTGCATTAGTTCCTGAGAGTGCATCTAAAATAGAAGGCAATTCGCGAGAAGCACTTGAAGTCGAAAGTGATATGACATTTTCTTCAGTTATTAAAGAGCCAAGAGTGTCATCCTGCAGATCTGAATTACATGGATCAATCTCGTTAGATAGGTCATTCGTAGGTCCTGCTTAAGAATAGAGCAACACCGTCAATAATCGATGCTGATGGTAAGGCAAAAGTAGGTAAGTTCGATGTTGGTCTGTCAGTTACATATGATCCGCTAAACTCCGAGTCAGGAAATATAATTTCATTGAGTGGTGATATCCCAGCAACTCGTGTCGCAATTAGCAATGCCGCTGGTGGTAAGGACATGTAGCTAGCGATCTATTTTCGACCACCGTAGTAAATGTATGGATGTTTCGTCCCGATACCGGTGGTGGACCCATCAGTGGGATCTACCGGTATCTTTCCCAGACATCCTTGTACTTTCCACAAACTTGAACTTCTATTTAAGTCCAGTTTTGCCGGAAAGCCGTGGTGAGATGTTATGTTCCACAACATGCCCCCCTAAGGCATTAGCTTTCCGGCTTAAACTGTCGGACAGTCCAAGCCGTTAGAAAGCTCAGGCCTGAAAAGGAAGTGGAACGCACATTCTTGGTGGTCTTCCAATGGTCGGGTCAGGCTTAATCAAAGCCAACGGCGGTTACGACCCTCGTCTGCCGCCGTCCCTGCTCCGGCGCCATGTCGCAATTAGCAATGCCCCTGGTGGTAAGGACATGTAGCTAGCGATCTATTTTCGACCACCGTAGTAAATGTATGGATGTTTCGTCCCGATACCTGTGGTGAACTCATCAGTGGGATCCACCGGTATCTTTCCCAGACATCCTTGTACTTTCCACAAACTTGAACCTCTATTTAAGTCCAGTTTTGCCGGAAAGCCGTGGTGAGATGTTATGTTCCACAACACTCGGAATCCAGATTGTATATTATCAATCGTAGCTGCCAATGGCAGTGGTGTTTTCACCAACTCAGGTATGGCATAAATTCTAATAGTCTTTCCTGAGTGACTCGCTAACCAGTTGCTTTGCATGCTTTGTTGAAATACTTTTTTAGTGGTCCATAAATTGTTCTATCTAAAGGCTGCAGCTTATTGTTACAGTGGGGAGGAAATGATAAAATTGTTACCTCATTTTCTTTGAAATAATTGAGTACCTCAATTGACAAATGCGGATTGTGGTTATCTGGAAGTAATAGAATAGACTTTTTTTACTGGGTTTAACGTATTATACGAAATAATTTTCGAATTTTTGAAAATTATCTTCTTTCATCTATCCAGAAGAATTAGCATCGTCATTTGAACCTAGCAGTCCACCTCTAATAAAATGTTTTTTTATAGTGGAACACGTGGGAAAACGATAAACGGTGGAACCATGTTGCCAATAGATAAGATTGCAACCACGACTCTTACCAGTGTACCTCGTTCAGCAGAAGTCATTTTTCCCAAGTTTTTGATTCCTCGGCGGCTTTATTAGGAACATGTACCGTTGTCAGTCCTGTTTCATCTATGTTTCAAATATCGCCAGAACTTAGATTTAAACGTAGATAAACGATTTTCCAGTTGTCGAAGAACAAATGCACGTGGTTTTAGTTGAATGATGTTGCTCGAGATAAACTCGCTGCTTAAGGAGTTCGTTTAAAGAATGCTGGGTGAGATTTAAGGAAATTTCCTAACCAATCTGCACCAACAATCAGTTTTCTGTTTCACGATTCAGGGATAGATTTATTTTTTTTTAGCAAACTTAAATGCAAATTTTCGTGTTTCATAAGGTGAAAATCCGTAATAAACATCAGCTGCCATCTTGAGGTAACTTTCTAATGCGAGTTCTTTCTCTTCACTAAGTAATGATCTATTTTTTGTGTCGCCAGCGCTTTCCAAAGTTGATTCAGATCTTGTCAATTCCTGATTATTTTCTACTATTTTTTTCATTTTTACTACGTCTCGTTGAAGTGTTTTATACGGAATAGAAAATTCCGTTTTTTTATCAAAGATAATTTGTTAACATGTTTTATCTAAGACATCTTTGAGTGTACTTTCTCGATCAGTCTTTCTTTTATATGTCCTCATGGTTCTGAGAAAATAACTTTTGGATAAATTTTAACAAAAAACTGACTTAATTTTATGTAAAGTACATCCAGACTACTATGAGGTAGGTTGACTAGATGGTGAACCAACCCCATTGTAAATTAGTATACCAGCCCTGGATAGGTTTGAAAAATTTAACCACATACTATAACCTCAAAACTGTGACGAAATCGGAAAGAATGATACGTAATAAAAAGATTAACAATCAAACTCCTATTTAAATTACTTGAAAATTAATACCAACGAGTGTTTAGACGTTGTTACAAATAATATTACGAGGAAAGTAATTACTTATGTGTATTGTTTTTCGATAATATGCTTCTCCTCCCAAACGACGTGCGTACGCGATGCCGCGGTCCCGGTGCCAGTACGCCTGCCCTAATATAGGTATAAGAATTTTTTTGTTGGTTTTCTAATATAATTATACCTATTTTGCACGTTAAAAATGTTGTAATTTTAAATACATAAGTAGGTGCAGAAATATACAAGCCGAAATACTTTTTAATTTAGGCATTTTTCAGATAATAAATACAAAAAATCTGCTCTTTTAACTATGGCAAAACTTAGTCCCAAAAGTGAGATTATTTTCAGTTCCCGACTGTATAAAGAAGAACAGCCGGTATTTCTTTCTTCTTAATTTTATATCTCGCTATTATTATAAGGAACTAAATTTAATGATTAACGAATCAGATAGATGGAACAGGCTTCTATAAAAACACATTTGATTTTAATAAATCCCATCTGATAATTTTTATCCGAGCTGCATTTTGCATTTTAAACCAAGATTATATGTATATTTTGAGTCGATATTAATGTTAATTTAGGAATCTAGATTTGATCTATGAATTTTAACAAAAGAATTTGCGCTAAAAAAATTAATATATGTATTTATATGAATTATATCGTTTTTTGAACTTTTTAACGCATTTTAGAAGTCCTTTCAATTTAAAAAAAAAATATTTTTCAATTTTTAGTTATGAAATCTTAATGATATCTAACCATAAGTTATTTATATCGTGTAGTGTACGTCGCAATATTTTCAAGGTCGCAAAAAAGTACATATTTCATCCAAAGTTCTAAACTACATTGAATTGAAAAACAAAAATTGCTTGGTTCTGAGATTTCTCCAAATACCAGTTTAGAATAATCTTGTACCAAACAAATAGTCAGTCTGTCATACTAAATCCGCTATCTTAAATTTTAAGAAATTAATTTTAGATTCGTAATCCAGACCCCCAAAACACTCAAATACCGTTATTTAAGTAACTTAAGACATCCAGCCAGATTCACTAAGAATATTTAAGATTAAAACCCGATCTAGTTGCTATGAAATTTAAATCTTATAGTCGGTAAGTTTTGTTTTGCTTATGATATTGTCATAATTTATATTACATATGTCAACAAATAAATGCTTATATAAGACCTAGAAATATCTAAAGAAATAATTGTATCCCGAAAATAAATGAAGTTCTACATTTTGCCGGCTGGTAAACTTTTGAGTCGGCCGTATTTTATTTTGCATATTAAGTTTGAAGGAACTCGTTTAAAATCTTTAATATACGCCCCAAGAATCCCGTAAATCAGACAAAGTAGAAAAAATGTAAAATTTGTAGTCCCTCATATTGTATTTGCCATATTTCATTTTAAGAAACTGACTTGTAATTTGTAACCTACAGTTCTAAATTTTAACCTACTCTAAACTAATTTTAATCTACACCCTCGAAAGCTTCCCAGTATCAATTTTGTATATAATCGGGAAAAGCAAAATTTTTAGGCCGCTGTATTGTATTAGTCATATTAATTTTTTTAAAATAATTTTAAATTCGTTATATACACACACTCAGAAACAGCACCAATTTAAAAAAAATCAAGAGACGTAAAATTTTTAGTCCGCCATGTTGGATCCAGCATATTGAATTTTTTTAATAACATTTTTAAATTTTTAATTTTCACCCTCAAAAACCTCTTTACACTAATTTTGGACAAAATCCAAAAAATGCAAAATTTTTAATCCGCTATATTGAATTTTTCAAAAATAATTTTAGATTCGTTTTGTGCGACCGGAGTAATCAGCGTACATACAAAAAAATATATATAGCGGTTGAACTTAGAATCTCCCCTCGGTTAAAAATGGGCATATAAGAAACAGAAAAAGCTGATATATTAGCAATATTTTCAATGAACAATAAATGTATTAAAAATATTCATGTCAATAAACAAACAACTTTACTATTCTTTGCCTATTAATGTTTCAGTAATTTCATACCTACTACTGATCCAATGATACCTTAGGAATAGTTAAGGAGTTACATTACGGGCCTATTTAATAGGATTAAGTTGTCTGGGAATTACCTTCAACTTAAATGGTTGTCTTTAATCCATCTGGACTAAATCACCTTTAAAAAAGTGTAAAGAATATTCCTCTTAATCAATTAAAACATTTTAATGTATTTACATACTAGATTTTTGATGCACAAATGTATCTTCTTACAAACAGGGCCGGTCCTGGGCAGTGGCAAACTATGACACTGGCCAGAGCAACAAATTAACTTTTAAGCATTCATACACAAAAACAATTGTTTTAGAAATTTGTTTTTCTTGACAAAATTATTTTGATGCAAAAAACAGTTATTATTAAACCAAAACAATTTTTTCTAGTAGAAATTTCTTTACCTTTAACGGACATTACGGTTTTCTTAAATTAGTGTTTCAAATTAAGACACAGACTACAAAATGTATGTCTTTTTTTGTTATTATCATTATCTTTTTAAAAAAAGAAAGATCTAAACACAGTATCGCCTTACAATTACAATCACTTTTTTTGAAGTTGGCATCAAATTTTAAATTTATAAAAAATACCTGCCAAGGATATAAAGGTACTCTTAGGAGGCTATTATACTATACAATATTTAAGATTCTTAATTAGGAATGGAACGTATTTAGGGCACCTAATTACATCGTCCTTAATCAATCAAAGAACATTTGTTAAGTCCATAATTTCTGTCAGTGACTCATCACTCGCATATAGAGCGCCTTGGGTTGTGTGCTGTCAGGGGTATCAATTCCAATGGCGTGTGCATTTCAGAAAATAATAAAAGATAAAATTTCGTGCGAATATCAAATATTTTTTTTTAAGTTAAATTTATTTCCTCACATTTTTATCAACCCTTACAATTTTTTTTCCTGGAAGGGAAACCTTGCATAGGTACCTTCACAAAACATGAAAGGTAGTTTCGAATTCTTACCGATTGAAACCGCCCCGGATTGAAGGTCCTACTGATTTTCCTTGGTCTTCCGTTAGCCATGGCTCTGGCAGTCCAAGGCTATTTTCCAGGCAATTAAGCCTTAACAAACCTTTGATTTTCATTCAGTGTAGCTGCTCCAGGTGCCGGTTGTACCCATTGCTTCGCCCTCTTCCTATATTTTGCTTACAATGGAGGGTTATCCTTTTAAGATATTTTATATTTTATGCATATTAATCGAAAGATGTTGCTTACCTGCTCCTCTGAGTGACCTCCAGTGCATTTCCCTTATGATTTGTTCGGTTCAGAATAACCAGGGTGTGTCTAGTGGCATCTCAGGAGTGTAATGTAGGTCACTTAGCTCACATTGATTCATCAGCAGAATGGCTATCAAAAGACATATCTCAATCTGAGGAACTATCAGCGTCAGGGGTGATTATTAATGGTTCAACCACTGCCTCAACGTGAATGTCCAAGTACCATATTCTTTGTTCTTCGCTTTTTTAGACGGAGAAGTCGAAATTCTTTCTTGGTGTCGACTATGATAGGGGCATTGCCCATTACAATTATCGAATGGGGTTCCATAAGGTTGTTGTCGCCATCTAAGAAACCAGGCACACTTCCAATATGAGTTATTATATGACGACGACCTTTTTCACTATCATTGCGTAGTCCTTGTGAATATCCTTCCATAAATGTCTACTTCGAACTTTTAATGTTCAGATCTTGCCATACCTTCAGAACCGTGTGCCCTTCATTGGGCTATGTTTCGTCAGTGTAATACAATTTTTTCTCCCGTATTTTTTCCAAATATTTTCATCGCCATAAAGCAATTTCATTCTTCTCAATTAGTAAGCTTTTTCGATTCCGTTTAAAATATCTAAAATTCATTTCTTTTAAGGTTCGTTTCAAAACTCTTAATGATATTTTAGGTAAAGTTGTGTCGTTATTAATTTTTGTCTTAATTTTTTTAATGTTTAATGCTACGAATGGCATATTTTGTGTCATCGTCCAGGATTATTTTTTCTTTCCTCTTTTCTGCTTTGCTTTTTTTCGGTCGTTTCCTTTTAATGATCATTTGAAACCTTGAACACTATGTGTGAAGATATTTTCGTTAAAGTGCCACATATTTCGGTAGCATTCAAAGTGGTTACTTCAGGGTTTCGTTCCCGAATACCATGGTAAACATTTTTAATCATTATTCGTTCTTTTAATGTCAATTGATTATTCTTTTTATAGGCGCGCCATTAGTTCAAGGTTCGTTAATATCAATACTTATACACACCACATATATACTATAATACATTATAATAAACTTTTTTTACACAACACAATATCTATATACAACGAAAGTATAGTAATTAGAATGTGAACTCATAGAATCTACCCATAAATCAATAATAAATCAATAAAATATTCAAATAATGCGAAAACTCAGTCTGAACGCTTATTTTCAAGTAATTCAAGATGGACATTCCGTGTATGTGTGTTGCCACATCCTTTATCTGCGCAATAAGAAATCAAGTACATGTTGGTCAGCATCACTTGCTATTTTAAATACGATCAGCTGATTGTTCGCGAGATATGACAACAATGCATTTTAAGTTTTTAGTCCCAGCCCTGTTAATGGAGTGGCAAAGTTTTACATCATTTCTAGTTGCATTCGTCATTTTGGTGACCGGTATTAAATGAGTCACTGACAAAAATTATGAATATTAGATATAAGCACGTAAAAAGAGGTCTTGTCCTAGTCCAAGTGGCTTGTTGAATAAAAATAAAAAAAGAGAAGTGCTGAGTAAACAACACCGTATAACCATGTTATTTTTTGGAGTGATTGAAGTCATCATGCAGTAAGATTGCGAAATTTTCAAGAAACCTGGCATATTTTGTGCTGTAAGAAATGATAATACAAGAGCAAATTATGTCTTCATTTTAAATGACGTATTAATTTTTGTAGGAGAGATATTTTAATATTCTGGAAGAGTTAGATAATCAATATTTAAACAATTTACATCTGGCAGAACAGGCAAATTTTTTAACAACACGATGTCGCCCCATTATACGGAACCGTTCCAGTTATCAACTTCCTTATGCAACATTTTATGAAAAGTGGATTGCCCACAATGGAATTTTTCTGTGGCCTCTTCGTTCTCCTGATTTGACTATCTTAGATTATTTTATATGGGGAATGATAAAAAACATCGTTTATTGTAATCCAGTGACAACAATGGAGGACTGTATGGCAAGAGTAAAGAACTTGTTCGCAGTTTATCTCCAGATTCAATTAGAGATGCCACCCATGACCACCAAACTCGGAGATGCGAATAATGTTTATCAGTTCAGGGGGGAAATTTTGAACATTTATAAAATAAGTTATGCAGGTAAGGCGTTTAAGATTTTTACAATACAAAAATGTCAAATTGTTAATATTTCAAAACCTGCAAATTTTTAGAATAGACAACCTTACAAAAAGTCACCCATATTTTTAATGGTAAATTAGATAACGATTTTTCAAATGAATATTTAATGTTAGTTTTTGATCATCCTGTATTTATTAATGACCAAAATATTAACAGTCCACTAAAACAAATCCCCTTCTAGAAGGAAATTAACACCAATTAAATAATAAAGGCTTTCATATAGGACAAATTGATAGTTATGTTTAGGCCTTCAAACGCCAGTTTTGATATAAAATTTAAAATATGTCAAAAACAGTTAGACTTAGGTATTAAACATGAGATGTGTCTATTTGTCCCATTTAAAATAAGCAAAAAGGCATCAACTTCCGATATACCCAGAAGTGCCACCATCTTAAAAATATTTTAGCTGAACTGCCCCCATCGACATTAGTAAACTGCCAAATTTAAAAAAGTCTGTTTTCCGAGTAATCGATCGCGGCAGTTCGTCATGAGACACCCTGTATATGGACATTTTGCACTCCGCAAATAAAGCAAGCGTTTCGTACACTTGAAAAGCTCTAAGCAGCATCGGCCCATGAATCGAGGGCATTGAATACAAGTACAATGATGATATAGAAATCGAGTCGGTTAAAAATACCATTCCTCAATTCTTCAATTACTATGGCGCCGCTAAGTAATCATCAACAATTATTAAATTTTAAAACAATTCAAAATTTATCTTTAATTTAGTAGCAGCACGGAAGCTAGAGAGTTATATTACTCTCTCAGACAATGGCCGAAGATCTTTACAGCATAAATTTATGCTATCCCGCAGTGTGGCCATCTCTGAGTAAAAAAAATAAACAGGAATAAGATAATAAACATTTGCTCAGATAGTAGGGCTGCGATCCTGGCACTGAAGTCTGGGCCCCTATCCTCGAAAGTGTGATATGAAAGGTGATGTGAATGGCGATGGGAATGGCGATGTGAACTTTTTGACAGTAAAAGCCGTATTCTTGAAAAGCCAATTGCCAGATTTGAACGTGCTAAAACCCGAGAATTTAAAAAAAAATAAAATGGATGACAGATTGAATTGACCTATCAGACCGAAAATGTCTGTAGTATATTTTGTTGCCATTTTAGGCCAAAAGTTGTTTTAGTACTTTAAATTAATCGTCAAAAGTAAAAAAAAAATACTGCTGTTGTTATTTTTGTGAAGTTATTGATTGCCATTACAATATTTGTATTTTGCCTGGATTAAATTTATCTTAAATTGACACTGTAGAACTGTTAACCAAAAATGCATACGAAGAGCCAAGTACTTGAAGATTCTAATATATAAAGAAAAAGGGATATCAAGAAAAGCAGCAATCATATATACAAAGTAATATACTGACAGTAATTGCAGAAAGTCGGCACTGATAAACCTTGAAACGGTGGAAATTACAACTCTACGTAGTATGACTAAAAGCCATCATCCCAATCCACTACGGAAACTATCCAATCAGTTATTTATTGTATGAATTCACAAAGTGTCCAGCCTCTTACTGCAAGAGATTCTGTCCTGACAAGTAAATTTGAAAGAAAACCTGAAACTTGAACAATGATAGTGAAACTGTTTATGACCAGGGATCGAAATCAAAGGCCAGACAGAAGACGTCCATTAGATACTGGCGGATCTCACATTCAACTTTAAATATATATATTTTTTTTATTTTATAAAGATTTGTAGAGACTTGAAGATCAAATGTACCATAAATAAAGTCTTTATGCTGAAGGACTTCATTCGTTGATCTGTAGGGTTCATTTTTATATGTCTCGATAAATTATAATCTTAATATTTATTTAATTGTAGTGTCGTATAGTGTTTAACACAGTCTAATTTAGTTAAATGCTGTAGTTAACACAATTTAAATATAAAATTTGTTACTTATTTAAATAAAAGTTTCAGATAGCTTACAAATTGTGATTTCTCAAATTTATTATAAGTTGTGTCGTAAAAAGAATTATGTTAGATTTAACTGTTTAAAACTAAGATACTCGGTTGTTATGACACAAGTATTTATGTTCAATCCATAAGCAGAACTGGCCCTAGAAAAACATTTTTAAATACTACGCTCATACAGTTGAGTTATGAACAGAATCTCCTGTAATAATTTTATATGTCTGTAATCTCAAATTTGCTTAATATTTGCGAGACATATTATTAAGAAATTTGAAAATATCGGGGTACCACCTAATTAACGTTTCAACTGTTTATTCAGAAAATAAAACGTCCTAAAGAAACGATTCGTCAACATATTATTTTTTTTTAATGCGAGTTATCTTGAAAAACCAAAAATAAAATAAACATTTTTAATTCTATTTTATTTTTTGAAATCCGTGCCTTAAATATGTCATTTAGCGGCTGACATTTCATTTGCGCACGTTTCACCGTTCGATTACCTTCCACCGGGCGAACGAGGATATGAGTGATGAACATTTCAAGAATACGCGTTCGCCACCTTCTCACCGTTCACTTCACGTTCCCCAGTTCAAGGATAGGGCCCCTGGTGTCGTAACATCGCGACTGATGTTTGAGTGCAAGGATGTACTCAATATTCTGACAAGGAACGGCAGTACAATCAACCCCGTGTCCCCGGCCACTCGGATGTATACAGGAATGAGAACGCAGACTGACAGACAATAGGTTTTGATAGGGTTTGTGATTGAACCATGCGGATCCCAACCTATTTTGCCTGTTCCAATTACCGTTGGTAAGAGGAAATTAAAAGTGTTACTGGCAAGTAAATTTATTGAATCCAGGAGAGAGACTCCTGGAATGAGGTGTGTCAAGGAATGTATAACTGGATCTAATACATAATTTACTAGGGAGCTTCTTTTCTTAGAAAGGACAGAACTGCGAATCGTAGTGGGACTGTTGACAGGATATAGTCACCTGCGGGGCCACCTTCATACGATAGGTGCCATTGATGACCCGATGTGCAGAGAGTAGCCGGGAGGAGAATGTCGACCTGGTCCTCAGAGAATACTCAGCACTCAAAGGACTGAGGCATAGACATTTCGGAGATACAACATTGTCACCTGAAGTCGTTAGGCAAGTTCAATTTATTGTGAAATGAAATATCAATTAAAAATAAGCTGTTTTTCTTAAAATAAGATATCATTGTCTGTCTTAAAGAATAAGGTTAATGTAATCTCTCAAATGGTAAAAATATTTACGCTTAATCAAAAAAATATTCGGGGTGCATTTCCTTCACTTTCGGGAAAATAAGATTCGTCCTTATCATTATACATTTCTAAATTTTCCTCCCATTTTGCCGGGGGCACTGGAACTGGCAAACCATGAAGAACCGGTTTTATTGTTGAGGGAATATCCGGATATTCAACATTATATTTGTTCTTTCTTAAAAAACCAGATCTGCAAAAGTAACAGTGGTTAAAATGATTTGTTGTTTCTCGGCAAATCATTGGAACTGCAAAAGGCATAGAAGAACATTTGCTACTTAACCAGTTATTTAGAATTGCTACACAGATTTGGCAATATATGTGAGGAGCTCAGTCCCGATCTTGATCGCCAACAAGATATCCAAAATACTTATGAAAGGCTACTTTGGTCATTTTGTTAATTGTCCTCTTCTGCGATTTAGGGGTAAACTAACCACATATGTAGCAAAAACTATCCGCAGGGTTAATACAGCCACATTTCTGTACTTTAAACATTTTTTCAACACAAATATAATACTAATACAAGGCTTTTACTATCCGCTTGTTCGCGCACTTCGTTTCTCTATGTAATACTGACCACTACTCGTGCTAAATCAATACTGATGATATGACTGCCGGCCAGCTGTTTTTATAGCCGTTCCGTACTTCTGCTATTTTCCATAAACGTCGAGAATCGGAAGTTCAAAAAGCGACGGCGTACTTCCCGTAGACAGCGGCAATCTATAAGTAGATTCGGCTATGGGGTAGAGTGAAATTTAGAAATAAATGGGTTTTAATGGTAGACTAGACTCATCCTTGTGCCGTTGCCAGATTGTGCACAATTTATCTAACTTAGGGAAAATACAAATTTGGTAACGTCGCACTCAAGTATATTACATAATAATTTACTTTCTAAAATTATGTGATTAAAATATTCATTCATTTTTGCTGAAAAAATCATAACTCGAAAATTTTACTTGTTACGAAGTTTTTACTGCCTTTTACAGTTATGTGTCAAACGAAAAAATCACAAGAGACACTTTTTACTTAGAATTGGACGAGGATTTTTTCATTTTTGAACATTTTTTTCTTATAATAAATTAGCTGATCATTTTTTGAGAATCCTCCCTCGATATTCGTAATCAGGAGGTCAAAATACATATAAGAAACTTTAATGAAGCCATGTCTCTTCATCGACTGCGAAAAACCCATTGAGCTACCAGACTAATGGAGAAAAGAGCTCTCGAGCTGACCCTGTATAGGGCCTATGCTAAAATTTGCCAGATAACGGGTATTTAAAAAAATCATAATTAAAATAAATTTATTACAACTCCTTTGTTTTCAAAAGAAATGTGCGAACAATCAGAGCACCCATGTGTAACCAATGTACCTAAAAACAAAGGAATAGAAATATTATACAGCATACCATATTACGTACAGAAATACAATAATACTACATAGTATATTATTTGCAATATCACACTTCATACGGGCCTTGAGGTATATTATTAGTGTCACTCATTTTGTTAATTTTAACATCATCTAGATAATTAAATAAATAAGCCGCCTTACTGATTCTATACGGTGGATAAGTGACCGAGTTGAATGATGATAGGATTATACCGCTTGTACATTTTTAAATTAATGGGTAGTTTAAGAAGTATAAAACCTACAACTATAACGCTGAAGAATAGTTTTCAAGTGTGTAGTCCGTACGAGCCTACGTACTACGTCCTACACTAGATGTATATCTGAAGGCAGAGTAGCTAGTTGCACCAACGATGTCAATATATAATGTACATTGTGATTATATTAAGCTTTTTTATACAAGGAGGACGTAAAAACTGGAATAAATTGATTATCTAAAAAATTCTGGTTTTTTGAAAAATTGTTCGGACACGTCGAATTTGTTTTTTTGATACGAATATTTTTTCTAGTAGATTAAATCTTACTGGGTGACTCGATAGAAGCTGGGCCACAATCAACTTTGATTTGTTAAATAGTGACCCCCAATTTTTTGTACACTTTTAGACTTCCTGCAATATTCTAAACATTTTTTGTGTTGCATATCCTATAACCAAAAAGTAACTGTTTTTAATTTATCGATAGTTAAAACTTCAAATGAAATACAATACCGTCATACGGGGTGGAACCGATGAACAGGGATGAAACCAAACATCACATATAAAGAGTGTTTTTTTATAGAGGTATAGAACTTTTAAATGGAATAAAACAAAGATGAATTTTTTAAATTGACATGAAATTTACTTTATTCGAAAGATAACCTTCTGGCATTATAATTTAAATATGACTTCTAGCTTATGACCGCCACGGCTGGCTCGGACGTAGTCTAATCTGGAGGTCTAATTTTCGATGACTTTTTCCAACATTTGTGGCCGTATATCGACAATAACGCGGCGAATGTTGTCCTCCAAGTGATCAGTCGTTTCGGGCTTATCGGCGTAGACTAGCGACTTCACATATCCCCACAGAAAATAATCTAGCGGCGTTAAGTCGCACGATCTTGGAGGCCAATTCACGGGTCCGAAACGTGAAACTATGCGGTTACCAAACGTTTCCTTCAATAAATCAATTGTGGCACGAGCTGTTTGACATGTTGCGTCGTCTTGTTGAAACCACAGCTCCTGCACATCATGGTTGTTCAATTGATGAACGAAAAAGTCAGTAATCATGGCTCTATAGCGGTCACCATTGACTGTAACGTTCTGACCAGCATCGTTTTTAAAGAAGTACGGACCAATGATTCCACCAGCCCATAAAGCACACCAAACAGTCAGTTTTTCTGGATGTAACGGTGTCTCAACATACACTTGAGGATTATCATCACTCCAAATACGGCAGTTTTGTTTATTGACGTATCCATTCAAACAAAAGTGAGCTTCATAGCTAAACAAAATTCGCTTATGAAAATCGGGATCAACGGCAATCTTTTTTTGGGCCCATTCACCGAATCTACGCCTTGCTAGGTGATCTTGTGGCTTCAATTCTTGCACGAGTTGGATTTGGTAAGCACGCAAACCAAGATCTTTCCGCAAAATATTCCATAAAGTGAATGGACACATATCCAATTCCTCTACGCTACGCTATACAGCAGCAATGACTTCTTCTGTACGCACTGTACGACGTCTCTGTGGATGCGTATTATCATTTAGAGTAAACGTGGTGCGAAAACGTTCCATAGTTAATCGAATTAATTGCTCTGATGGACGATTATGTTGACCGTAAAATGGACGTAGTGCGCGATACGTATTTCGAACAGAACCATGATTTTCAAAATAAATTTGCACAATTTGGAAGCGTTGTTCAGGCGCCAGTCTATTCATGTTGAAATGCCAAACCAAACTAAACATAAATCACTTGACAGCTGATAAAATGGCCGCCAGTTAAAAAAATGTTGCTAACTTAAAGTTCTATATCTCTATAAAAAACATCCTTTATTTTGGCTCTTTTTAGTACTGATTAGTGATGCAAAGTTTAGTTACTTTTAAGGTCTTGTAACTATTCGTTACTTTCATCTCTAGGGCTCGTTACTATGGAATCGTTACTTTAGTTACTTTCGTTCGAATAACTAATATTGCAAGCGATATACGATATATACTTTAGGTTTTTAATTGAATAATTTATATTTTGTGTTAAATATGAAATTTAATATTGATTATTAGGTATGTATTAATTTAAGTTATAAGTGTTAAATGGCAATATATGGAAATATGGGAAAATATATACAAATTAAAGAATATCCAACCAAAAATAACCAGACTTGTTCAAACAGTTAAAAATAAAACAAACATTTTTTGGGAAAAACCCTTAATTTCGTACGGATAACTTAACTAACTCCTCAAACATGTTGAAATTGGAACTCCACCGTGTAGGCACATCTCTCAATTTTAAGGGAGTACCGTTTGGGTGCATTTGTGTTTGAGTACTCATAAGTATAGAGGAAGCATGGGAACTTTTTTGTCGAGATAAAGATATCGGTCTAGAAATAAAGCCTTTTAAATCTGTTTGTGTTTTAGTTTCTTCTGAAAGTCTCTGATGCAGTTCCTAGCTGTCTTTTTTTCCTTCTGCTGAAGTTGACGGTGGCAGCAAAAGAATTTACGTTTTTAAGTGACAAAGTCGACTTTTCTGTGGTAGATTCTTTTAGTGACATTGTTGGGTGTTTCAATTTAAAATGTTTTCTTAAGTTTTGAAATATTGCCGTTTTTATAGGAATATATAAATTTGTAGATATTACACTTTGCTTTGGCATGAGATAATTTTGTGAAATGAATCTAGACAGAACTCTCCTGCGTTTCCAGTTCTCAACCCGATATTTTTCTTCTTATATCTGCTCAATATATTTTATTGTGGGTTAAACATATTTGGCATTTGTAATTTGAATAAATTCAGAATATATTTATTATTAACCACCTACCTAATTGGAAATATTTCAATATATTATTACCTATTTATGTATGCGACACTTTAAAATAAGTAGCAAGTAAATAACAGTCGTAAAGAGGCAGACGAAAAAGGTACCAAATTCAAAACCGAACTACCATATATGAAAATGACTATAACGTTCACAAAGAATAAAATCCATCCCTTCTATTAGAAATACTATTTTTTATCTTATTTCGGTGAAATTCTTTTAATCTACTGATTTTTGTATCTAAGCACATAAAACGCTTGTCCTGTGGTTGCTCCTTGCAAAACAAACTAAAACTTCAAAATCGCCAACACTCCAAATTCATAATAAACAGTCAAAATATTCCAGTGCCTAGCGGAGCCGTCCCCGAATTTCCTGGTTTACTCCCAAGAAACTTGGAAGGGATAGGAAAACTACAAAAATAGGCTAAATGCGTAAAAAAATGTTCCACCATGCAGAAAATAAATGTCATAAATTGACATCGACTGGCTATGAAGAGCAAGCGCCAAAAGAAATTTCGTAGTAAATTTGTTGCATGAAGTTAGCAATGTGAGAACGGGAAACCAGGGCTGGGTTTGCGACACGATCGGCGTCCCGACGTATTCTTTATGTTTAATGCGGTTGTTTGCCATCGTCCTCGACACTTATTTTCTTTTTTGTGCGGTGCAGTATCATTAGTTAAATTTCGGAATTTATTTTTGTGTATGTTGTCAAGACATTTGTATAGACTTTAATTTATAACAATGTATCAGTGTATGGTATTGTTTTGTAAATCGCGTGGTTCAATCCCGGAAATTCATTATTTTCGGTAAGTACCTACGTTTTTTGTATTACATCAATATGTAAGATTATACTGAAGATCTTTTAATAGATCGACGATTTTAAAGTTTTGTTTGCGCTAGTGTGTAGTTTTTATCATTTTTTTCATTTAATTTTTTTTTTTGATCAGAAATTAATTATTTTAAAGTTTAGAATGTACATGGAAAACACTTTACTTAATAATAACATAAAAGAGAAGTAACATATAGTTAATCCCTATGGCCAGATCCTTTTTAACATTGTAGATAAGATAAGATTTTATTTCGAATTATGTTTAAATTTCTTTTAAGGCAGTGTTTATTTCATTAGTTGTTTTATAACCTGAACTTTAAATTGTAATTTTTCAATACAACAACATAAATAAGAGGTTTCTCAAATCCAGTCCTGTCACTTGACCTGCTACGCAAGTGCAGCATAGCCACATTGAGGGGAGTACAGAGTTACATCAGGAACCAAATTTAGTTTAGGGTATTTTCATTCCTTTTACCCCTTCCAACTTCCTTGTCTACTCCTCTAGTCAGCGGTTTTGTGACTATAAAGATGACAGACAGGGCTGGGCTCGCGAGAATATATAATAGTAATTATGGTTCTTTAGTTATTTGAGTTCTCGTCTCGTACTAAGGGTGTTTTGGTATAGTAACGAATTGCGAAGGTACGAGTATTTTCTAAATAGGGGACTCGTTACTTTTAGTGATTTGCTTGTAACGGTTATTTTGTAACGATTAATTTCCATCATTAGTACTAGTAGTAAACATACATTTTTTTATTCATGTTTTCATTTCCAATAACTTTTATTCAAAGTTATTTTACCCTACTCTACCCGTTTTTGAGGAAAAAAATATTTTTTTCCAAATTTTAACTTTTATTTAATTGTCGGAAAATGACATTTTTGATACTGGGATGTGAAAAAGTAACAAATCTTGAGCTCTATCAAAAAGCTTAAAGGAGGACAGAGAGAGAATGTTCTTGCCTGTCTACCGAATGAATCAACAATGTAGCATTTAAATAAGTTAAGTTTTATAAAAGTTTTTTGATAGAGCTCAAGATTTGTTACTTTTTCACTTCTAAAATGTAATTTTCAGGCAATTTATGATCGAGCCCAGTAATATATAAAGCCACAACTGGAATTCCGAGTTTAACTATTTTATTTTTCAAACGATATTCAATTTTAAGCTACACCCTGTTAAAGATAAAAATTCGGAAAAAATACTTTTTTCTCCAAAAACTGCGAGTAAGACAAAAAAATTTCGAGTAATAGTTATCGGAAATGAAGAAAGGTATATAAAAAGAAATGATATACAGGGTAATCCATTTAAAATAAGTAAGTTTCGGACAACTTCCGGTATAACCGGAAGTCGCACAAGATCGCTGTTACTTCATCTGAAGAGAGCGTCACCCAAAACCTCATTATACAAATTTGCAGGATCCAAATTCCCGTGATATTCTAATGGACGGTCACCTTGAGACTATATAATACTTATCAAGGATTTTCCAATAAGAGTGTCCAGATTTTGTTCACAAATATTGACAGTTTGGCAACATCGTAGGTTGGTAAAATTTGGGCAGCATATTTCTATGCACTAATACAATTTTTATCATGAAACGACATACAATGCAAGAGCGTATTCATGTTGTGAAAATTTATAATGACAATGGGTCTTCTCGAAAACAGACATACAGACAACTTCGTGATTTTTTTTTGATGCGAGTAATCATTCATGGGAGAAGAGTATTTACATAATGGTGCAAAAATTTGAAGAAACTGGGTCCGCTAGAGATATACAGACACCTTTTCATATCAGTCGAGTCTGCTCAGCTGAAAATATTTTCAGGGTCCGAGAAAGTGTAAATAAAAATCCGAAAATGTCTATTCCTGGCGTATTCTAAGAAAGAATTTGGTTCTTAAACCGTATAAAATCCAGCTGACGCAGGAACTAAAGTGAAATGATTATAGACAGCGTCGTAAATTTGTTTGATGGATACAGGAAAAGCAAGAAGCTGATAATGATTTTTGTCTAAAAGTCATTTTTACTGAAGAGGCATATTTTGATTTTTCAGGTTACGTCCACAAACAAAACTACCGGATTTGGAGTGATGAAAATCCAGGGGAAATTGAGGAAAAAACCTATGCATAGTCAACGTGTAACTGTTTGGTGTGGTTTTTGGACGCGGAGCATTATTAGGCCATTTTCTTCGAAAATGAAGAAAGACAAGCCCTTACGGTAAATGGCGAACATTATCACACCATGTTACATGACGTTTTATGGCCAGAACTGGAAGATATTGATCTAGACGGTATTTGGTTTCAAACGATTGGGGCAACGTGTCACACGGAAGATAATGGCCCTTTTGCAAGCCAAATTTGGGGACAGAATTGTTTCCAGAAATGGTAACGTCAATTGGCCGCCGAGATCTTGTGACTTGACGCCACTTGATTATTTTCTGTGTGGTTACATGAAAAGCAAGGTGTATATCAACAATCCACAAACAATTCCCTATTTAAAGATGAGAATAGCCACCTAATTAGTGATATATGATCCAACTTGTGTTTAGAGGTTATTCGAAATTTGGACAAAAGAATTATTGCCAGTCAAAGAAGCAGAGGGGGTCATTTGGCTGACATTATTATCTACATATAATTATACACCTCACATAAAAATAAAACAAATTGGTTAAATAAACTGTGTTTTATTTGTAGCAAACATCGAGACACTCTTATTGGAAAAATTTTTACAAAAAAATTACCTATTATATAATAAGTAACACTACGTCTATCATTTGATAGTAACGTATTGCGCTCATATGTGCGATAGCAAACATGTCTATAATTAAATCAGAGTTGCAAGGAAGGCAGCGCAGACTTGTTTAATTCTGTTAACACTGTTCATTTGTTTTCAGAATTTTGATAAGGAAAATATTTTCAAAAATGAAAATAGATCTAATATACAAGTTAAAATGAATCATAATTGTCTTCTTTGGTAGTCGTTTCTATTTTTTAATAATTCAATATTAGGAAGACAGGGTTCTATAGAAAACAGAACAAGTTGGCTTGTGATCTACGGAATGAAGAAAATTGGGAAATTCTGCTTTAGATCATTGGACAGGCCAGCATTCAGCTAGCGTATTTTGGAACAAAAAGCTCATATCGGTATTTGGAAAAAGCGTTACAATCTGCTACAGTTTAGATTTAAAATAGCAAGCACGTTCAAAATTATATCGATTTTAGGCAAACTGGTTTACTATTGGTTTGTGCCAATAAAAGTATATATGCTAAATTTATACTGCGTAACTAATTTACGGTCAAAGATAAACATAAAAACTATATTAAATTCTATATTAATTTCATTTCACCATTTCGTCAGCAACATATTTCATAAATATTATTTCATTGATACAAATATTACATTTGTTTTTCTCCTTTTTAATGTACGAGTGTTGATTTGAACGAAATTTACTGCAAATATAGTTAATGTTCTAAATTAATATGTAACATAAAGTTTTTATAAGTGTTTTTTCTCATGGTTTCTTCCTATCCTGAATTCAGGGTGGCCAGAATATATCTAATGGGCTCTTTCTAGCTTTTTGTAAAAGCACTGTTCTTTTGGTTTTCTGTGCTTTTTTATATAGGGCAACCAAGAAATAGGTATGAAGTTTGATGTATTTTCCGATCTAATAACTCGTAATAATATGCAATATGTGCTTTACCATCTTAGCCTGCATACCCGTTTGATTATATCTGTCACTTTAAATTTTTTTCTTATTTTTTCTTTTTTTTTCTGGTTTCTTAGCTTTGCCTCTCCTTATTCCCTTATGTAATATGTAACCTTTCTTTTATGTGTTATTAAAGGACCACGTTTATGTACTATGTGTCAGAACTGGCAGGATTTGCTGATCGAATACTTTAGTCATGATGGTGTACTTTTTGTAATTCTCCGAAACTGAAGCAAGTTACCAATATATTTCTTTTTAAATGTTCTGTTTCATTATTTTTGTGGATATTGGTGAGCACCTGGCGGTAATACACGTTCCTAGATATTAAGGAACTAATCAAAAAAACTGACAGCATGCAATGCGTGTGTGTATATATAGGTGGCGGTAGGATGGAAAGAAAGGAACCAACACTGCCCGTTCTTATAAGGGTCCTCAACAGCGTCGGTAAGATGTCGACCAATAGCGGTGGGATATTAGGGAAGGAACCAATACTGATCGTGTTTATAAGGGTCATCGACAGTGTTGGTAGAATGAAACAACATTGCCCGATCTTACAAGGGTCCTCGACAATGTAAGGAAAGCAGTGGATGGTGAAACACCATAAACACACAAGCCTTGCCTCACCTACAGTGCTAGAGCAGAAAGGCGCTGTCCTGCAGGTGATCCAGGCGGTCCGTTTGGATTCATCACCCGGATGGAGAACATGCAGTTCTCAATAAGTTAATGGCGAGCGTGGTCTTTAATAGTTTACCCGAATGGCGTTCGGTCGTTCGGTCGCTTCCGTGGTCTCACTATATCGGCGAGTGATGGCATGGCAAAACTGCATATTCAGCACTCCGGTATATGGCTCGGTATTATCATATACGGACGCTCTGAAAAACATCGAAAAATCTTATTTCTCGGCATAGCGCTGTAAAACTAATTAGGGAACGACTCAAAGCTTCAAATAATCTTTTCCCACAAGAACTACATTTTTCCAACGTACAATAAATAAGATACTCTCCAGTAAATGTACTTATGCTCCAAAAATTCAATAACTTCATTACACTTTAGCACAAACAACTTTAGCTGTCATAACGTACTTATATCCCAAAAATTCAGTAACTTCATTACACTTTAGCACAAACAGCTTTAGCTGTTATAACTATGTTTGAGAGCGGGCGGGTATCATCCCGCACATCACACACACCACACAGACATCAGTCTCTACCAATCTCTGTTAAAAATATGACGAAATTAATAAAATACAATATCATACGGTATCCTGTAGTAAGTATATTGTATACATTTTATTAATAGCATATCAGATTTTAGAAGTATTTTTAAGCTAAGATTAAACGATTAGAAGCATTACTTCGCTAGCTAATAACTAATCGGATTGCAAATTTTTAACCTGTACTTTCGCGAGTTTTATATTCGAAAGAGACAAGTTGTTAAGGGTAGCAATATGAGTATATCCGAAAAAGATTGTTTTTTTTGACATTGATTTGTGCATTATTTGTCAAGAAAATAAAAAATGCATAAATTTAACGTGTACTGATCAAGGTAGGTATCGAATACGCGACGTTGCCAGCTTGTATCGGGACACTGTGTCTGGCCGTTTAGATATAACAGTCAAAAAAGGTAAAATTACTTTACAACAAACTTTATGCATATAATTCTAGACTTCAAACATTTTAATTAATTGGAAACAACTTTAAGTAAACATTAATTCAGTATAAGATGTGATTATTGAATGCGATTGATGTAATTTTTAGATTTGTTCAAGTACCACATGATCAATGAGTACTATAAAAATATACTCATAAGTTCGATTCCCAGGTTCGGACATAAATGTGAGTAATTTTGTCTGCTGATAACTTTAATTCTGTCCTCGTTTCATTTACCTATTGCAGAATCTATGTTACTTTCATACAATTTTCCTAAATATTTGTGTACTGTTTTTTTAAGTTCTTCATGTTTTGTCATTAGTTGGTTGTTATAATTTTCAATACTATTTGTGTTTCTTTAAGTTCTTCCTGGTTTGTTACAAGTTTGTTGTTGTTTGTTTTACTAAGTTCAGGTTAGTTCAGGTTAGACCACACCACCAATCTTTTCTTTGTAATTTATGACGGCTTTTTGGTGTTACATATGCTTATCCTGTTCTTACTTCTGCAAGATTAATGATGTTTTATTTCAGAATCTCTAGTTCTGTCTCCAGAGCCATCAGCTTTTTCTCAGAAGATATAATTTGTTTCCTTCAATGTGTTTTTCTCCTTTTTCTCGCTCTGTTCGTATTTCATGGCGGCCTGGTCTCTCCCATACTTTTAGCACCCTTTAGGCTTGAAACACTTTAGGTAAAATGGTTGAAAATGGAGAGTTAAAGATACAAAACGAAAAGTGAGGGATGTAGCCTAAATTAAAAAAAAAAAATTTTAATTTTTGTTGACTTGGTAATATTATATTGTTTATTTCAGTTTATTCGATATACTTAAAAAAAACTGAATTTTTATGCCCTAAGGTCATACAAGCGGTAAATACCCATACGATTATATTTTAAAAATATTTTTGTGTTACGTATTTATTAATTTTGTGTAGTCAGCAGTTCAGATAAATAAAATAATAAAGACGGCTGATTTGTCTTCGCTCGCTGTTTAACTTTTAAAGATAAACAGAAAAAAGGCGCGCTACAACGGTATAAATTAAAGCAAAAAGTGTAAAAATACGCTAAATACAAAGTATATAGTCATTAAGAGGCCATAATTTAAAATAAATACATTAATGTTAATTTGATGCATTGAATTGAATGGGAGGTGTTAAAAATATGGTTCTACGTCAATTTTACTCGTAAAATGTTGTGCTTGCTGACTGGTTGTTCATGGGTAATTTTGGCGGTTTTTAGTTCTGTTTTGTTTAATAGCACTTCGAGTTATGGGTTAGGGGCTTGTCCTAGAATTGGGTATATGCCCGATTTTAATATTACCCAAGTAAGTTATTATTATTTTAATAATTTATCACCCTAAGGTCACACATGTGTATGTTTAAGTGATTTTAACACTTTTTCTTTCTATCTTAGATAGCCAAAGTAATAGAGACGATGTTTTTTTTTACCTAATTATATCAGAAGTTTGATAATGTGGTTGACTGTTATGTAGGTTTGTTTTTCCCTTAATAATTTCAGAGTCGGTATACCAGTTTTAATGAATGAAGCATTGAACTAAAACCCTTAAATTATAATAATATATGATGTATAAACTGCGAAAATATCTTATTTTAACTTTATCAAGTAACGTCATGTTAAGCAGAATTAAATGACGTTTTCAAAAATAAATACATTTTTAATTGGACTGGAACGTTTTGTAACAAATATTTTGAGAATCGCGAAAAAATAAATGACGCAGGTATTTGAAGATAAATAAAGTATAACAATTTAGTACAAGAACAAATTACCTTTTTTTAAGTAGCGAATATTTTAATTATGAAAAGTTATTTAGAATTAAAAATCTACATTCAATATGCAATCATATACATCTACTCTGAAAAATCCAGTGTGTTTTCTTAGATTGGACACACGGAACATTTCTTAGTTATTAATTTTGCGAAAAAAATTATTCTTTAATAAAAAAAAATATTTAATAACAAAATATTGACTAAGTACATAAGGGTCTAAGTTTATTAGTCATGCTTCCTATGCACGAACCTTCTTTATCAATTCTAAAGGATTTTCAAAAAAAAAATTGCACTTTGCTTTGAAAATTTTATTATTATATATATTTCCAATGCTATTGTAGGTAGAAGTAGGAATATTTTCATTTGCAGTTGGGTCTTTTTGAGGAAAACGAATATGGCAACGAATATGAACAAATCCTAGATGTAGTATTTAGTTCCTTACTGTAAATATTAATCTACTTTATTATTTTGTTTCAAAACACAATGATTTTTAATATTTTTCATTACAATGATAACCTTTTATAATACGATTTTCAAAATGACAGATCCAAGATGGCGGACTTTAAAACTAAATTTTATTATTTTGCCATGAAAGTATACGTTACGGATTTAAATTTAACAAAAATAAATTTTCATGTGGTTAAATAACTTCATAATTTAATTAAGTAAATTCAAAATTACGGATTAAAGATGGCGGATTTATATTAGACTCTCACGGGTTTTAACAGCTGCTGATTAAGAATTTGAAGCTGTTGAATAAATTTGCTTTAGCCAAATGTCAGTTAATATATTTTCATAATTGTAGATCGGAGATGGCTGTTTTAGAAAATAAATTTCATTCTTTTACTATAAAAGTCCCGTAACTTCCACAAATATACTCATACAAAAAACATTAACAATTTTTTATTACACGAAGTATGTAATAAAAAGGAAGTAAGGCGTTAAAGAAATACAGATAATAAAAAGAAATAATTGAAACTAAAATGAGATTTCAATTCTTCAAAGAACGTAAATTACTCACTTAGCCCGCCATTTTAGATTTAACATTTAAAATTCGAAAAAACTAATATTACTTCATATTTTTTATCAGCAGCACCAAAAATTCCTCAACTTCAATTTCTATGTCAAAGGATTTAGATTTACAGTTTAGTAAAATATATATCTATCATACCCGATTTACCAAATTTCGAAAACTACACTTCAAATTCTTAATCAGCAATTGCTAAAACCCCTTTATATAAATTTCTTTTGAAGTGATTAGATTAAAAGTGATTGAATCTGCCATCTTGAACCCATTATTTCAAAATATAAGAAACTTCATTTTAATGATGAAAAAATTATTTGACCACATGAAATATATTTGTATATAGTGAAATTTATTCTGTAAAATCGCCATCTTGAATCTACCATTTTGAAAATATTTTAAATGAAATTTGGCTATTGAAAATTAATTCCAGTACTTCAGATTCTTAATAAGCAACTACCAAAGCCTCTTTTATTTGAATATCTGTTTTAAAGTGATTTTGAAATATAGGAACTTTGTTTGTATTATTTGTATTATTAAAAACTATTTAACCACAAGAAAATTTATATTTCTGAAAATTAAATTCCGTAACGTACACTTTTGTGGCAAAATAATGAAATTTAGTTTTTAAGTCTGCCATCTTGGATCCGCTATTTTGAAAATCGTATTATAAAATATTATCATTGTAATGAGAAAGGCTAAAAATCATTCATTATTTTGAAACAAACTGGCAGAGTAGATTAGTATTTACAACAAAAAATTAATATTACGTCAAGGATTTGTTTGTATTCGTCGCGATATTTGACTCGCCTTATTAATTTTTTTATTTAAGCTCAATATTATGGTTGCGATAAAAAATGGAGAGTAGGGGTGGCCCACTTGACAAAAAACGCCCCATATATATTTATTTATTTGTTTATTTTTCTTGAGTTTCTGGTATGTTAACGGACGAGTACATGTGGTTTTAGTGTCATTCGTGAATTTCTGTTCAAGCTACACACTGTAGATTCTGATGAAGGTAAGATAAATTACCCAAACGTCAATTATAGAAAATGTAAAATATAGAAATTACAACACTACTATTACTTCTCAATTCCATTTTTAACGGACAGCAACCCCTAAAAAAATAAATAAAAATATATTATTGAAGCTCCAAGAAATAAATAAGAGAATATAAATATATATATATATATATATATATATATATATATATATATATATATATATATATATATATATATATATGTTTATGCGGCTTTCACGGATTCCTCCGTGTGAGATGCAATAGCACTGGATATATCCACATTATGCGATATATGGATGTGGATATATCCACAATTTGTTCTAACTATGCAACCTCTAATACAGAAAGGATAAAATGGAGAGAAGTTTGCATTTACTGTTCGCATTTTACTTCATATATATATATATATATATATATATATATATATATATATATATATATATATATATATATATATATGAAGTAAAATGCGAAGAGTAAATGCACACTTCGTTCCAACCATATCCTTTCCGTGTTAGAGGTTGCACAGTTTGAACAAACTGCTAAGGAAAACAATTTATCCTATTCCACCACGATCGAGATGATGGTCTACCTGTACCACCATACCGAGAAGAAAGTCAAAACTTACCCTCCCCGCCACAGTGATACGGCAGAGGTACATGTTTCGTCTCTACTAGACTCATCAGGGTACCAACATGCACATTACTGTTCGCATTTTACTTCATTCATGCATGGAGCTGCATATAGTTGTACGTTTGCTGAATGTGATTTCAGCACTACAACGGCATAATGTGGATATATCCACTGCTATTGCATCTCACACGGAGGAATCCGTGAAACCCGCATAAACATATATACGCCAACCGGCGGGAGGTCGGCGAAGCCGCGTTCAGTATTTGCATGCTTCCTTCTGATCTGTCCTTTACACAGTCAGGTGCATGTCGGTACCCTGATGAGTCTAGTAGAGACGAAACATGTACCTCTGCCGTATCACTGTGGCGGGGAGGATAAGTTTTGACTTTCTTCTCGGTATGATGGTACAGGTAGACCATCATCGCATGGAGCTGCATATAGTTGTACGTTTGCTGAATGTGATTTCAGCACTACAATGGCATAATGTGGATATATCCACTGCTATTGCATCTCACATGGAGGAATCCGTGAAAGCCGCATAAACATATATATATATATATATATATATATATATATATATTATGATCCGAGTAATTTTAAAATAAAATAGTAAGTTCCCGGCTATGCGGACAAAGATCGTTGATAAATATTACTCTCATGTTGAAAAGTGCGTAGAATTCCAAGATCATGGCTAAACTCAGAGTCCGAAAAATGACGATAACGTTGTTTCGTCCTTTTATGGGACTCATCAGGCCATTGCATTCGGTACAAACCACCATCTCGTATTTGTGTCCTATGAACAGATTTCACGGTTGAAAATTAGTAACTACGACACATAGATGTCGCCACTTTCGTAAACCTTTTCTAACTAGCACATTTTCCAAGTTATGGGTTCTAGTAGCATAACTTAAATTCAATCAAACAATTATTTTAATGCAGAATGCCTCTGCAAAATTCAAGTTTATAAGAACAAACCGTAAATATTACAAGAATATAGTAAAAATATAAACATCTTAACAATAACATAGTAGTTATAACTCAAGTCAGCAAGGCAAAAAAGAGAGGTCCAAAATGCACTGCCGATTTACTAAAATGCATGAAACTAAGAACGTTTATCGATTTTTTAAAAGTAATATCTTTTGCCAAACAATGGTAAGACGAAAAAAATATAAGCCAAAACAAAATGGAGTCTATATAACGATAATGATGTCAGATACACTAAAAGACAATGTACATGAACTATGGAAAAGAGTGAAGTTAATTTAACTTTGTACCACGGATTAGGACTAGTAGCGACACCATATGAAGAAAAAACGAATCATTAGGTCCACCTCTTGAGTGGTAAGAAAACAGGTTTTAGTTGCTTACGATAATTTTACTTTTACGTTTACTTTATATATTATTAACTTTACATGCAGAGAGAGGGAATTTTATGCTCAGCAGGATAACCGTAACAATTTACTACTGATCTAGTCAATCTTTTTTTTGTATCACTCTACCCTTTGCAGTCGTAAGCTACAGCTGGAATGACGCATTGGTGTTAATTAGTTCTGAACATCTTTATCTTTTAATAAATAATCGAGCTTTTCAAAGACTCCTATTCGAATTCTTATAGTGACTTCTTCAGACATGCTCTTTATACAACGAAATTTATTGACCAAGATATATGTAGTTATGAACTATTTGGAGTGTTGTCCCTTCTAAAATAATGTTTAGATGATCAGTTGTGTTTGTCGTTATTCTAGTTTTAGTTTCATTCATTTTGAGGTCAATTTTCCTTAAGCACATATGGAGATCATGAGTTATGTCTTGTAGTACACGGTGGACATTTCTGTCGTCAGCAAATCTCAAATGGATTAGGTATTTTCTATCTATATCATTTTCCTATCTAACTAGTTCAATTTTCGAAACTTATCTTCTAGCACCATGGTAAATAGTTTCGGAGAAATTGGGTCCTCCTATGGAACACCTGCGAGTATGGGCATATTATGGAAATTGTCTGTTTTTACATATATAGTTTCATTGTTATATGTTTTTTTAATTATATATACTGACTCTCTATTCCGCTATCATTCAAGAATTTTATCGGTTAAAGCCTTTTAGTAATCAATTAAAGCATAGAGTTGAATGTTATATTCTTCACCGTTTGTAAGCAGTCAAATATATTAAATATGTATTTGAAACCTCAAGGAGCAAAAAAGGCTTGCTTTTCTAACAAACAGTGTTCTTTGACCATTTCTTTTGTAATAATTATCAAAACTTTTCATGTTCTCTTTATAATAGCTAAAAAAAAATTATTATTATCAAGCTACTATTAACTTTGTGGAATAACCCTTACAGCAATATTTAATAAATATAAGGACAACTATAGAAAATAGCGATAGTTTTTGCTACTAGTAATTTTACATGGTTTCTTAGATTTTCATAGTTATACAAGCGGTTTCCATGGAAACCATGTTGATTCTAATATAATTGCTATTAATGGGCCCCAACTGTGCAACCTGTATATTTTTTTTAGCGTTTACGATTTTTCTGTTGTAGCTACAGAAGTGACAGAAAAATTGCATGTATGCGACTAACCTCATTCCAATCCACTATTTTAGTTAAAACAAAAAAGTACCACTATCGATTGGCCTATAATAGTTATAGAAAAACCAAACATATTATGTATTTTACCCGTCATTGTCAATTAGAACATTGGTTAAACTTTAACAAAATTATAAAGTTCTTTCTATTTATTTAAACTGTGTATTGTTCGTACACAAAAAAATTGACACATGTTGCATGATTAATAAAACTGATTATTTTATGTATTCCTATTATAAATTTTACAGCACTGTCCGATAGTTAGACTCAAGAATGTCAAAGTCGTCGAAGTTTAATTATGAATATTTGAATCAATAAAAAGAATAATAAGTAATTTGATATTTAATTATAGTAACTGTATATACAACTTATTTTATTATCAACATTAGGTGTTATATTAATACAAGAAATATTTTATTTTTATTTTTAAAGCAATTTGCTCGGTACCCGTGATGATGTCTGAATAAAAAAGTGTGGTGTAGGTTTGGGTATTTTGGTATTGAATGGACATAGAATACCATTTCGAAAGTTTTCAGGTTATAATTGATTGAAAAAAAAAACAATTAATTTGTATTTTCTAGAATAAAATTCAAAAGAAAAGAAATGAAATTAAATGAGTTATAATTTCTGATATATTTGTTTATTTCGTAAAAAAAGATATAACAAGTCAGTCGATAGCTTTTATCAAAATTACGATAGTTATTATGACTAGATATTTTGTTTGTTGCAATTTATACGTAATTAATATAAAGTGGCGTAGATCAGTTTTTTTTCTGGTGGGTGACTAAGGTCGGACCCAGGTTCGGGGCAATGGCTTGTTCAAAATATACACATGTGCTAAAACAATACCGGAAATCTTCTTTCTTAAGCATCCTACAGGTCTGCGGCTGTCTTCAAAACCTCATCGCTCAGACAAAATACACACGTTTACGTGGGTACCAGGTGGTACAAGGGTGTCTCGCGCAATGGAAAAGCTGAGCAACTAGCAAAATAAGGGTCTGCTACTCCATTTATTGGACCAGAGCCAGCATTTGACATTAATAAGGCTGCTATTCGCGGGTGGGTCTCCTGGTGGACAAATCAACAGCACTAGACCCATTGGAACCACCTTGCGAGCTACAGGCACTGCAAGCTACTGCTGAGGACACCATCCGGCAAACTAAGCAGCGAAATTTTGCGTCTAAGCAGACAATAAATCAAGCTGGTGACAGGGCTTATAACTGACCACTGCAACTTGAAAAACATCTAACACAATAGATGTCTTCAACGAAGAACCACTATGCAGACTATGTGATGAAGAGGACGAAATGGCCTCACACATCATCTTCGAGTGCGAAGCTTTGGCCCACTGGAGACACCCTCAGGGATCAATCTATCTCGAATACTTATACCCAGAGGATAAACTAGTGAAACTAGTTAAACCTGATCAAGGCAACCAATCTGTTCGCCTAGAACGGTAATCAGTCAATCAATTAATCCAGGATTGCGGCAACAGCATTTACACATGTGCTAAAAAAATACCGGAAATTTTCTTTCTTAGACACCCTATATATATATATATATATATATATATATATATATATATATATATATATATAGAACCTAAACCCAAGAAAATACAAAATTAAGAAAAATGATATATCTATATATATATATATATATATATATATATATATATATATATATATATATATATATATATATAGCCGATAAATTCAATACAAGGTAAATGGGTAATGGGGTGGAAAAATTCTCGGATTCGTCGAATTTTATATATACAGGGTAAGCTCAATTCTTTATTTCAAAATCAGAAAGGGCACATTTTTTTACATACGGTAAGATAAATATCGTTGTTGGTTACATAAGGAAAGTGACGAGAAAAAATTACTTTAATTCTCAAGCTCTTTCTCCTGCCCACCTGTAATAACATTAACGATATTAAATTTGTTTACAAAGTTTTTTATTTCCAATGTCACAAAAACTCAGATATTAGCATTTTGTATCTTAAATAAGTGTTGAATGTTCTTGGAAGGCGAAACAATTGTGTTTGAATGTATAACTTTATTGCTATTTTGTGGGAAAATTATAACATTAACGGAACGTAAACGAATTGAAATTATGAATAATTGGTTTTTGAGGCAGCACGAGCACAAACAAAGATGGTTGAGATATTCAATGTAATTCACCCCGAACGGCAACCAAAAAGCCAAAGCATAGTAAGCCGAGTTAACTCAAAGTTCAGGAATTATGGGCATGTTTGGGATATCAAGAAAGCTAGTCGACTCTCAATATACAACTTTTAATGAAGAACACTGTAGTACTAAATAAGCCGAAGTATCACTTCTACAAGACATGCTTAGGTCGGGAGTTGCCGGAATATGTTTTTGATTGCCGAAATCAATTTTGCGAGCTAATGCAACAATTATGCAAACGTGTGGTGAGGCATAGTTAACAGAACAGTCATATGTCTTTATTTCTTTGACCGTGCCGTCACTGGTGCGAAATATTTGGAGTTTCTACAAAATAACCTCATTCCTCCACTTAATAAGGTTCCAGGGTAACCCTTTTTTTCCAAGAAGATGGAGCGCAACCCCACTACTCTTCCCCTAATCGTGCTAATTTGGATGAGGTTTTTCCGAATTGTTGGATAGGCAGAAGAGACTCAATTGAGTGACCAGCCAGATCACCAGATTTAATCTCCCTTGATTGTTTTTTGTGGGGATACTTAAAAACCATAATTTACTTGATCCAGATCGAATACGTCAAGAAGTACGAAACATAACCGCAGATGTGATCACAATGTTCAAAAAGAATTTATTCATCGACTTGACTATTGTCATATTGTTAACGGGCCCAGCTTGAACATTTAATTTAGATAGTACCAATTTTTTTTTACCTTAAAGTCTAACTTTAATTTTTCTTCACAATTTCTTTATATAATCCACATCAATATTTACCTTGTCGTATATATATATATATATATATATATATATATATATATATATATATATATATATATATATATATATATATATATATATATGTGCGTAGAATAGGGGTCTATACACTGCGACCTGGTAGATCTATTATGCCCCCCTACTGTTGCCAAATCGTAAGAGTTGCCTCATCGCCTAGAGCAGGTCCTCCAGTCTTATTTCCTTCAAGAACCTTATGATATTAGTCGGCTTTAGGGTAGGTAGCTCTCCTTTTTCCATTTGGTGTGTTCCCAAGAACCGCATCCTAGGGTTTTCTAGAGCGCTGCTCTCTGAAAGGATATGAATAGAGGTTTCGTCCTTCTCCTCGTAGAATCTGCACTTTTCTCCTACTACCAGTCCAAGATTCTTAAGGTGTCCCTTCAAGTGGTAATGTTTCATCAGGACCTCTGTCAGAACCCTCTTCTTGTCGTAGTTTCCAAGAAGTATCTTCGCTTGTCTATCTACTTAAATTTTTAGCTCATCCAGCATTACGCTGCTGCTGATTCCACAGAAAGGCTTAGGCTCTAGAAATGGGATCTCAGTCCCTTTCCTTGCGAGCCCGTCTACTATTTCATTCCCCTCTATCCCGGTGTGTCACGGTATCCACATGAGGGCGATTTTACTATTCTTACTTAAATCAGTTAATTCTTCTAGGCATTCCCAGACCATCTTGGAGCTGATAACTTGAAAACTCAGCGCGATGATGGTTGCTTGACTATCCGACATGATGATAGTCTCTTGGCCGTGATAGTTTTTTCTTTGTTGAATTTATTGCATTTCGTAATGGTGATTTACCCAAGCTTTCGTAGTGTCTAGTGCCTAGTCCATGAATTCCTATGGCAGTTCCCTCCGTTGTTTTGGAGCCATCTGTATACCATACAATAAATTTTTTGTTGAGTTTGTCAATAGTATTGCTGTCCCATTTGTTATTGCACCTCAACTTTGTGCTGAAGTTGAATTTCTGTTTCATTTCATTTTGGGACATATCCCAGATTTGTTGATTTCTGGATAAGAGATTGGGCATTCGTTTTATGACCTCATCTCTCATCATCGTATAAATTGTCCTCTTCGCCATACTCTCTACAAGTATATGTAGAGGTGTGACGTTTAGGATTACTTCCATAGCGACCGTTGGGCAGGATTTCATGGCCTCGGTTATACACCCACAGCCCAGTCTCTGAACTTTCGAGAGGTTAGCTCTCGTATTAGCCAGATGGTTTTTTTTTCTCCAGATCACTGCCCCATATGTGTTGATTGGTCTCACTATTGCAGTGTACATCCACTCTAGGATTTTTGGGTTTGTATCCCATACTTTTTCCCGTAAAGTTTCTATAAACCGTCAAGGCTTTTGTAACCCTGTACGACTTGCTTCTCGTCCTTGTTCCAGAGGAGTTTATTATCTAAGATATTTAACCTTTAACTTCCACTGAATACCATTCCTATACATTTTGACGGTTTTCAGAGATTGAGGTTTCTTTTCTTTGTGAATGCTATTAGGGTAGTTTTGGTGGGATTGGTGCTTAGTCCCATCATTTGACACCATTCTCTAGTGTATTCAAACTCTCTTTGAACTATGTCACAGAGGGTATTGTTGAATTTTCCTCTTGCGATCACGACCACGTCATCGGTATAGTCCTGACAAGATTTGCTGAGGTCAGTCAGATCACAGAGGAGTCGATCTACAATTAAGCATATAAATGGAGAGGCTACTCCCCTTTGAGGGTATCCTCTGGTGGTACAGAGTGCGATAGTGTCCTGTCATATCTCTGTCTCTGTTATTCTAGTGGAGAGAAGTCATGTTATCCATTTGGAGATCGTTCCGTCCACTCCCACTCGCAATTTTTATGACCGGCCCAAATTATCTGGATCCCCTTTTGTAAGAGATACTGCTGACTGCTTATTTCTTAAGAGCTATCTTAAAAGAGTTTACACTGCAAATGCATTTTTTTTATCACCGATAAAGAAGGTGCCACAAATCGTAAATTTTCAAAATTAAGAAAAACTGACGTTTCAAAGTGGTAAATTAAAAAACTTTTTGAATTGATTCTGTTGCCTTTACTTTAGTTTCGGAGAAGGAATTTTCTCGAACATGGCCATTGTTACGAATGCTAGTTGGTACCGACTGGTTTGTGATCGCTCTGTAAAGAAACATACTGTTGGCTATATGAAATAACTCTATTTAACTGAAAATGTTCGCTTTATATTTCCACTGGCTTGGTTCACATGGCCACGGAACTGCCCCTTAATCCGCCTCTGATCGAAATTCCGTTTATTGTTTAAATTTTTAATTTATTTTCATTTTTATTGAAGCTGGATCAATGAGGTTCCGTTATGGATATATTCAGACGCGGAACCCCTAAAATTGTGGCATGAAAAATAAATCATATTTTTTAAAGTTGAAAACCATTCAATGCTAATGTTTCGTATCGGTATTACATTGGAATTTAAAAATATCCATATCAATAAATACTGCTTACATATTATTTCTAGTTGTTATGGGTAAAAAAGGTTGAATGTTAACTTTTATCTACTTGGTAATTCCACATATTAATATTTATTGCAAATTTTGTGAATTTGAAAACAAAACAAGGGTTAGACACAGACTTTTTTTTTAATTTTTGTACTTTAATTTGAATGAAAGTTATTAAGTTAATGTATTCTATATGCAGGCCAAGGGCATCTGCATATTTTCTTTTTGATATTTTTCTATTTTTGGTGAAAGAAATCCGTCGAACATTATAATATGGAATACGAATATTGTTAATAGGGAGAAAATTTTCCTAACTTAATATATGAAAAAACTGTATTTCCATGTAGTAACTTTAAGGTAACAAAAAAAAAACAAATGATAATTGGAGAAACTTTTTTTCCTTTTCAATGGAAAAAAGGATATTTTTCTCTTATTCACTACGGAACATTAAAAAATGTAAAAAAATTCTTTACGGTCATAGAATTAATTTAACAAATTACTGCTTTTCCCCTTCAGACCATAAAGGGAAAAGTAGACAGTTTAAGTCCTGTGAATTCCACTCTGATTCTCTCTCTTCATACGTGTTTCGATCACTTCTTGTCAGTGAAGCAATAGCAAAATTCTTAGAAAACAGTTGTCTGCAGGACCTGCCTCGGAATGGAGATTTTATATACAAAGTGTCCGGGAAAACGTGGAAGATCTCTCGGATATGAAAAAGAAAATAAGTGAAAAGAGTACTATAGGTTCATAAAAAATTTTTCGTGGCACTCAAAGAGCTGCAATGGAATGAAGTTTTATACATAATTATTGAACCACCAAGTATATTTCAATTTTTTTTTTAATAAAATGTAAGATAAGACCCTTCCAATTACTGTCCAAGAAAGTGTTGTGAATTACTCACAGCTGCAGGGACGGACTAGCTGTGACACTCATGACCCCATTTTTTTACGCCATGAATGGTGAGAACTTTGGACAACGTGTTTTACATATCTTTAACTATTGCCTAAAATTGAAGTACTCTTCATTTATGTCGCTAATCCTAACCGTTTTCGAAAAAACGTTTTATTTACATCATGTATTAGGCATATTTCGATACATCTTTGTTCCTATCAAATGTTCAACTTTTTCAACCTTATCATAAAAAAAATTCGATCCAAAATTAGAGTTTACCTCTTTAGTTAAAAACATCTAATTTTATGAATTGCAATTCTACCTAGGTTTGCAAAAAATGTGCGTTTTATTTTGTCGGTACCAAAAAAAATATTGTTGTAAACGTTGCTAGATACGAAAGAAATAAATATCGTGTATTTTAGAACCTGTCAGCTTTCACAGCGCTGTCACAATGATTCTTTACTTGGATATTAATTTATTGATTTTTGGATTTCGTGGTGAAATTAATTGTCAAATATTGTGGAAATATGAAATACATGTTTATTGAATATGCAAATATATATCTGATGTATGGTCTTGCATCTTGTAATGTTTTGGAAGCCAGGAGGTTATATCACGACAGATATCCTAATGGTACTCTTTCAGATCAGATATCATTTCAACGAATTGACCAACGTCTAAGGAAGAATGGTAGGCGATTCGATTTAATAAGGTTATATTATTAAATTTCTTCATAATTTTAGGAAATTATGGGAGGAGAATTACTCATGGTGGTCGGGGAAAAACAGTATGTACGCAGTTGTAGATGTAGATGACACTTCTTCAACGAGCACTCGAAAATTATCGGCACAGTTTAATACGTCGAAAATGAAATTCTTCAAGAACAGCTGTTATATCCATATCTTTTGAAAAAGTGCGTGAATGATTCCTGAAGATTTTCCCCGTAAAATACAGTTTGCAAACTGGGTATTGGATCAACAACGGAATAATGTAAACTTCATTAGCATTATTCTTCTCACGGATAAAGCAGTGTTTGTCAAATATGGTATCATACATTTACACAATTTTCATGTATGGGCTGATAAAAATCCTCATGCAACTATTGTTTCACATCATCAACATCACCATTCATATTGCCGGCACGACTGAATGGAGAACTTCATTTGGAAATCCTCCAAAACACTTTTCACGATTTAGTAGAGCACTTACCACTTGGGGCACCACGTCTATCTAAACCGTTGGATAGGTAGAGGCTATTGCCGAGCCTCCTCATTTTCCCGATCTAACGCCGTTGGATTTTTACCAATGAAGACACCTCAAAACCTTGGTGTATTTCACTCCGGTCGATAGAAGAGAATCACTTTTCATTATAATCAAATAAGGAACAATGCTGAGTTAACGTGGCGGGTACATCAGTCCTCAATTCGTTATTCCAACGAGTGTATCAGACTTCCCGAAGCCCATTTTGAACCCTCTAAAGAAGTTTTTAACTAAACAGTTAATATAAATTTTTATTGGAACAATGGTGATAGGGGAAAATTCCTCTTTTTCATATTCAACCCGACAGAAGTTAGGGGACTAACAGTGTAAATAAAATGACGTTTTTTCGAAAACGGTTTGGATTAGCGACATGAATGAAGAGTACTTAATTTATAGTCAATAGTTAAAGGTATGTAAAAAACGTTGTCCAAAGTTCTTATTATACGGGACGAAAAAAATGGGGTCATGTCAAAGCTAGTCCGTCCCTGCAGCTGTGAGTAATTCATAACACTTTCTTGGATAATAATTTGAAGGGTCTTAAGCTTTTTAAGAGCTCATATCTCCGAAGAGGAGGCTGATACCAAAAAAGTTTATATGAGCTTGTAGTATTCCTTTCACGTGCTTTTTTTTTCATATCTGGGAGATTGGCCACATTTTTCTGGACATCCTATATCCTATGTTTTCTCTAAATTTTACTCTTGGCTCATTACAACTTTACAGACGAGACCATTAGGCGAGAGTGGAGTTTGTAGGAAATAAAACATCTACTTTTTTCTTTCATGGTTTTCAGGAGAAAAACGGTTACTTGTCAAACGGAAAAATATATTTGACAAATTTTTATGTTTTTCAAATTTCAGGTGCTTCGAATTTTAGAGGAATTTTTGATCCAAATTATAACCAAACACTAAATTATGCAACTTTACTTTTTTTTTAGTCAAATATGGCGGATTCAATTTAGCGCACAAAAAATGTTATATTTTCTGATTTTTTTCCATATTAACATAATAATTTAATATGGCGGAGCCAGTATGGTGAAGTAAAAATTTTACATTTTCAAAATTGTTGTTAAGGAGTTTTTGGGGAGCTGAAGTTAATATTCGAAAATTCAATAAGGCATACTAAAATTTTGCTTTTCCCAATTTCTATCAAAATTGAAATTTGGCCATTGTTAGGATCAATAATTTTTACGTTGCTAAATTTAGTGAGCTTTATAACAATTTTGTCAAAAATGTGATCTTGGAATCATTACGAGGTACACTCCTAAATAAAATATTTATTATACCCACAAAGTTTAATTTCAAAAACAACGAATATATGACGTTAAAATATAAACATAGTTCAGTAACTTTGGGTATGCGCATGATAAAATCATCCACAGGACCGAATTTTAAATTTATTTGCCCTTGTTTAGGTAAAACGTAAGCATATACATATACACAAAAAAATAGGTCACTTAAAACACTATAAATTTGTCCAATTGGCACACAAGGCAAAAATTATCTGTTAAAATGTTCGTCAACTAAATGTTCCTCATAAGAAATACCAAGACCCTGTTCAAAAGTGAAAACAGAGAATAGCTCTCTTACACTCAACCCTATAGAGAGATAGGAGAGTTTTTTTTTGATGTTTGACAGACATAAACATGTTTACTTATCTTTTCTTTCAGTTTAATTGCTTGTTGTGACTCTTTTCAGTGCTTTTAAGTATTAGAAATTACTATAAATGAGAAAATTGCAATTTATATTAACAAAAAGAGGTTTTAAAAACTTATTTTTATTGGTAAATATTGTTAGATATTTTTTACATATTGAAAATAACAATAATAATAATTTAGTCAACCGTAAATTCATATTTTTATGTATTTAAAATTGACGTACTGATGGTAATCAGATACTCATTTAAATAATACAATTAGAAAAGGATAGCATAAAATTGGTATGTGTGTACCAAGAAATGAAAAATCCACTGTTTGTCAGCATTTTTTCAAATATAAATAACCGGGCCCTAGTTCTGACGTTATGCTAATTCTACAGGGGTATGTTCGAAGATCGTCCATATGACCACCACGGCTCTTTTGGCAGGCTTGCATCCGAACATTAAAATTTTCGATGACCTTTTCCAGTAATAGTAGTCAATAGCCTCTATTTCATGTTGAATGTTGCGATTGAGGTCTTGAATTGTTCGTGATGCATTGACATAAATTTTACGGTTCAAAAACCCCAAAGAAAATGGTCCAAAGGTGTCAATTCACTTGATCTTGCGGGCCAATTTATTTCAGAATTACGGACAATTAAATATTCGCCGAATTTCAATCTTAATATACCCATTGTTTCGTGTGTTATGTGTGGTGTTGGGACGTCTTGTTGAAAACAAAGATCATTCACATTCAATTCATCCAATCTTGGCCAAAAATAGTTCGTCAGCATGCCCCGATAATGCCCAGAATGCACTCTAACTGGAGTGATTTTTCATGAATCATGTGAGGATTTTCGTAGCCCCAAAGGCGACAGTTTTCTTTATGAACATGTTGATTCAAATAAAAATATGCTTCATTAGAGACAATGATTTTTGAACAAAAACCTTCTCTTTTAAGCATTCAAATGACGAAATTACGGTGTTGGTGATGGTCTTGTGGCTTCAATTTTTAAATCAATTGGATCTTTTATGGATGCAAATGAAGATCAACATGCAACGTAGAGTGGTTCGGGAAATGCTTATTTCTTGTGCTCTAACATTTTTCTGATTTGGGTTTTTACTTCCTCTTTATGCACCTGTGGGTACCTATAAGATTTAGTAAAGATCGGCCTGGAATTATTTGTCTCGATAGTGTGTTTGATTTCATTTATAAAAGTTAATTTGTCACCCTCTATGTAAAATATGTGCAAATGAAGATCAACATGCAACGTAAAGTGGTTCGGGAAATGTTTATTTCTTGTGAACGATGCCGTTGATGTTGATGACATTTCACCAACACTCTTATTTACAGCGGCTATGTTCTGACGAGTATGAACTGATCGAGCATGTTGGTATTCTCTACGACATTCTACCGAGCCAGTTTCCTTGAAACGTTGAACAATTTTGTGAATTCCAGGTTTTGTACGATGTCTATGTTGACCAAAATGTTCACGAAGCTTACGAAATGTAACTTTTACAGATCGTCCGTTTTCGTAATAAGTTTCGATTATTAAAATGCGCTCTTGTGTTGTTAAGAAATCCATAACTAAATTTGCTGTACTTGTTACTTGACATATATCAAAACATAACACCAAGAAGTTTGTTACTCAACATCGAAATTAATATTTAAAAAAGAAACCAAAACATGGCCCACTCTTTATCATCCAATAATAATTTATGATATAAATTGTAAATTGTATCTATTGTGGCTGTGACAATAAACAAATTTTATTATTGTTGTTTATTATTATATGTGAGTTTAATGTGTAATGATAAATCATTCGGGTATTATTTGGTTACGATAAAAAATTCTATGTTGTAAAACTGTTTCTATTAAAAGTGCTATATATATAAAAGAGAAAAAATTTACAGATTTTACTCATTTACCTACATCATTTTCGCATCAGATTATGCCAGTAATGATTATAGATTATTTGTCATCTCGAATACAGCTTCAATTCATGAAGTGGATCTTGCAAAAATTAGGGAAGAAAATTAAACATAGAATTTAAAACTGAAAACCGTGTCATTAAAGAAAAGCAATTTTCTGAGACAGGTTTAGATCAGTGTTCTCATGTCAACATCTAGAATATCTGATTGTTCTATGACCTTGCACACAATTTTTCAAGTGTCAAGATTATGATTAAGTCAGGTTTGGTAAACAACGTATGATCTTACACTGATGACGGACCCTACTTCATCTTCCTTACTCTCCTATATTTCTCTTACTGGTTATCGCCTTTTTTAACCTTGGCAAATTATTCGCAAAACGAATAACGACTGTTAATAATGATCTCGATAATCACATAAACACATTAATAAATACAAAATTATAATTATTTTAATTTTCATATTTCACCGCATAACGTTTTCTTATAGTTGAAAGATTGCTTATACCTTATTTTTCAAAACTTAAAAGAGTATTTTTAAAAATCAAAATTTCAGTAAGAAATAAATAGATCTTATCTGCCGTATTTAAATTATTAATTTAAGTTAAAATAGTTTACTTCACCATTATGTCAGAAATTATTTTGTACATATAGGGCATCGTACAAGAAGTTGTTGGTATAAATTATTAAATACATAGAAAGAAATATATGAAGTTTGAATTACTAGTAGCGATTTCAATCAAACATTTCAGTTAAGAATTTTGGTGGGTGATGGAGCACTAAGATTGTAGTAGCATTTTTATAATGACTTTTGAAATATGACTTGTTACACTTATGAGAGATAAACAAAAAATAAATGTTTTTTCGAACAAAAATTTAAAATTTTTAACTCCGTCGTCCCTCTATAGTATTTTAACCTAGCCATTGTCAATTCTTATTATAATTATTATGTTACGAGTTAATAACATGTAAATATAAAGACAATTTAAATACAATTTATGAACTCGGTAAAAAGCTTATGTCAACGAATCATCAACAACACTAACAAACAGGAACTCCTAGTAACTCGGTTTCAAATTAAGCAAAATGTTGACCAAAAAATATAAATAACACCCGAATTTACTTGTTAGTAACCTTGGTCTAACCTTAAAATCGTCAAAAATTGACAGTAGAGGGCTTAAAATGACAAAAGCAACAATAAGCTAAGTAAATTTTAAACCCTAAAAATACAAGTATAAAAAATTATTTTCTCTTATTACTGAACTGGCAAAAATGGAGAATTTTATTCATTTTCGGGATACAATTATTTTTCTTACATATTTCAAGGCTTTATCTCTCGGTTCTTATCCTTAATATCCCTGTATAAGCATTTATTTGTTGACATAAGTAATATAAATTATGACAATATCATAAGCAAAGCAAAACTGGCCGACTAGAAGATCTATTTTTCATGGCATCTAGATCGGATTTAAGTCTTAATCCTCTTAGTAAATCTTGCTGTAAGGTTCTTTTTTAATTTACTGATTATATACCACATATCAAACATCTCCACCTAAATTGGCTATAAACTCATTTTAACTTAATTGCATTTTTTAACATTTAAAATTTTTGTTAGCTTATTCATGTTCTTAAGAAAAGCGATTATAAAATTTATTGATTGTTTATATTGTAGTTCACTGGGCATTGGTATGAAATTGAAAGATCTTTTTATTTGATGGAACTTATCTCTAGCTGTGTTAGTGTTGATCTTGATGAAAATGAAAAAGGACAGTTGGATGTTTATGTTAATTCAAGAAGCAGAGTGTAAGTTTTTATTTTTAATTTTATAATCCTCCTGTTTAACTCAATGTACGGCACGCATTTTTGTCGATAATGAAATATTTTAAATTTTGACCGTCACCATCCTATCAAGAACAAAAATTTACTCTATTTGCTCCTGGTTTGTAAAGCTTATAACTTATATTCTACGAGTTTAATCTGTAATGATAAATCATTCGGGTATTATTTGGTTACGATAAAAAATTGTATGTTGTAAAACTATTTTTATTAAAACTGCTATCCATATAAAAGCAGAAATTTACAGATTTTACTTATTTATCTATATTTTCGCATCAGATTACGCCAGTAATGATTATAGATTATTTGTCATCTCGAATAAAACTTCAGTTCACGAAGTGGATCTTGCCAAAATTAGGGAAGAAAATTAATTAAACATAAAATTTAAAACTGAAAACCCTATCACGAAAGAAAAGCAATTTTCTGAAATAGCTTTAGATCAGTGTTCTTATTTCAGCATCTAGAATATCTGATTGTTCTATGGCCTTGCACACAATTTTTCAAGTGTCAAGATTATGGTTAGGTCAGGTTTGGTAAACAACGTATGATCTTACACTGATGACGGACCCTACTTCATCTTCCTTACTCTCCTATATTTCTTCTACTGATTATCGCCTTTTTTACCCCTAGCAAATTATTCGCAAAACAAATAAAGACTGTTAATCTGATGTTGAGCAAATTTTTTTGTCTACAGCTACAACATTAACAAACTCTTATAATGTTGGAGAAAAATTGTAGGATGTGAGGGAATTTATTTTAATTAATAAAAAATTATATATATGTATATATATATATATATATATATATATATATATATATATATATATATATATATATATATATATATATATATAAGTAGATAAGTTTTTGTCCGTGTAATTTAAAATAAAATAGAATAAAATATTAGCGAAGGGGACGTGAAAATTTGTCAATCGACATGATTCTCGATGGTCCACTTGATAATACAAGAACCACACAGATTAACAAAGTTTGTAAAAGAACCGCCATATGGTGGCGCGACGGTGAATTAAAACAGAAATATGTAAAATCGAGTACACGAAACGCGCTGCCCAAAAGGATAGGGGCTTTGGCTGCTAAAATGAGCGGTAGGCTTACTTGCCAGTACCGAAAATGCGACCCCTATCCTTTGGGCAGCGCGTTTCGTGTACTCGATTTTACATATTTCTGTTTTAATTCACCGTCGCGCCACCATATGGCGGTTTTTTAAAAACTTTGTTAATCTGTGTGGTTCTTGTATTATCAAGTGGACCATCGAGATGTCGCTTTTGTCGTCTTGTTTGCTGTTTTTTGATTTTAAATTCAGCTTTATAGGATGCAAAGGCGAGATGATGGTTTGTACCGCATGCGGTGGCCTGACGAGTCCCATATTAGGACGAAACAGCGCTGTCGCCATCTGTTGGACCCGGAGTTTTTCCATATTTTGGAGTGCTCCGCACTTTTTAACACGAAAATCATGTAGATTGACAAATTTTCACGTCCGCTTCGCCAATATTTTATTCTATTTTATATATATATATATATATATATATATATATATATATATATATATGTATATTACCAGTTATATTTCTCACTGTAGCCGATTATCAAATTTAGTTATCCAGAATGCGTTCTATGCCCAATTATTTTTATATATGTCTTGTCTGTCTGCAGTATTCTTGGTGCCGCCCTGTTAGGGTTCTAAGATTTTGTCTATTGAAGTTCCAGTAGAAGATCTGGAATTTCGTTTTTCATTTCTTGACGTAAAAGCATTTGAATGTGTCAAACTTGGTAGGTTCAGTATGTATTTAGTTCTGATCCAGTTATTTTGTTTCCGTTTTCTTTTTTGGAAGACGGTTTGCGGTCTTGTAAGTATACGACTGTGACCTTGTGACGAGCAGCCAGCTCGCACCTTTCGACAATTTCCAAGTAATTTGGAAAAACACCGTCTAGGTTTGAGGATTTATTTCTCCAGGATTTCCTAGAATTTTCAACATAATCTCTGAAAAGTCCAAACTCCACTTTATAGATTATCATTGTTACCTATGTATAGACATTTCCTCTATCTCACAATACTTTGTTATAGATTTAGTACATCTTTAAGATTGAGAGAACATCTCCATGATGTTTCCTCTATTACTTTGGCATAGTGGTAGTCTAGTGATAAATGGATGGATATTGTAACTGAGGATAATTCTATAGAAAGGAAAGCTTCCCAGTTTTTAGAAGATTTGTTTCCTTTGCGCTGCATGCAGCGACTTTTGTTTTTATTCGTGGTCTTTGCAAGATATTTTGACTAAAACATTTATTTTATTACTTTAATATGATAGATCGAGTGGGTACCCTCTTATTGGTGTTAAAAAATAGATGCCCAAATGTATATCATTGTTCAAAATTAAATTTTTATTCATTGGTTCTAAAACTGCATGAATTTTTATTGTATTTTAATTTATTCCAATTTATATATGCCGCTATATACCTCTATTTAAAAAAAACGATGCTTCTTAAGTTTATGTTTTAACTTTATATAATTTAATCAAGTTAGATAATTTTCGCTTAAAAAATACAAGAAAGTAATAAAAAATAATTTGAATTATCATTTAATAGTGTTTCAAGATTTTCAACATTCTTAGGCCTGTTTGTAGAGGTACAAACCAGTCAAGACCAATCAGAATTTATAAAGTTAGATGACTGTTTTTGAATGATCTGATTGGCTGTGATTAGTTTCTGATTGTTTTGCGAACAGAGCTTTTATTGCATTTTCATAAACTTTTAGGTCAGGAATATTTTCAATTAGCGAAGGAGTGGCAGTACCAACTAAGAAGGATCCCAGCTTATTATTATATAAAGTTAGTAGTAAACTTCCAAGATTTGTAAATCGATATCTTCCAGGGGCCGGATTTTATCAGGTGGTCAGAACTGATTATAGAAGATATGCTATTTTGTATTCCTGTACAAATTTTCATCTTTTTCATACAGGTAAAGATTTATTATTAACCATACTAACTATACCCTGATAAATTAACAATATTTTATTTAAACGTGCTTCGCTACTGTCTAGCTTCGCCCTATGTTTGGATTTAACAAATATTGTGCAGTATAGTGAATAATTTTAAATAGAGCGGAGATTTTACGAAAAAATGTTTTTTCTTGCTATATATAAATTTTCCTCAAATAGCATTCGAATCAATTATAAAAAAAAAATATTATTAATATTACTGAAGTTGGTTATGAAATTCATAAAGAAATTCAACTTTATCTTTTGGAAAGGTCATAAGTTCAAAATATCGAACGTTTTGGGCTTGTTTTCTGACATACCATGATAAATTTGTGAGCATTCCCAAAAAGACCCATCCAAACATGTACGAGTAATGGTAGACAATCTTTTTTCATGTGTTAAGCACTAATGCTGCCAAGAGGAGTTATTTAAAGAGTAACAAAAAATTTTAGAGGCAAAATTTTTTTTTCTTGAACTATACTTCAGGACAAAAAATCCTTTTTGTTCAAGTTCAATGTTAAATAACTTTTTAAGTTTTATATCGTTGTAGGTATTTTCATCTAGATCATTATCTTATATTGAATTTGTAAAAGAATCAAAAGCTACAGTTTGCCCCTAATTTTTAAACACCTTGTAGAAGCGAGTTCTGTCAGTTTATTCGATTTTTAGGTCTCTTTATTTCTAAACATTGCTTTTTTTAATTCATACTAGTATTAAAAAAACTATGCAATTTATGTACAACAACAATAAATATAAACATTTTCTTTTAATCAAGCAACATTGTTATTCTGTTGCGTATCAATGATTAATGTTTATGTTGTTTATATTCCTTATCATATGGGGTCAGCGTACTATCGTTTTTCAATATGCGGTCAGAATATGTTATACGAACTGTTGCACTGAATGATGATGGTGGTGATATGCGCTACATTGCCAATGTCATGAGCAGAGGCAGAGGCACCATACAAGATGTGATCAGTCGCTTTCGTCAAACCAGTAAGTGCACAGGACCTCCATGAAGAGGGAATTACGAGTCAAAAATTTGCGAGATGATCATTTTATTATTTTAACCGCTTTATGACATCGCGGAGTAACATCTACTGTTATTAGTCGATTTTCAAACGCACGTAGATTACATCAACGTGAGGAGACCAGCTACTTGTTCAGCACCTGAACTGACAAACGATTGTGATGTGTTTTACAAAAATGGACGAGGTAGTGTCTGAAGAAAACGAGAGGAACGATTTTCTGAATGTTACATATTTCCAAGAACATCCTTTTGAAGCGGTGGTAACAGGATGTATGCTGGAAAGTCGAAAAATATTTAGCGCGTCACGCAATTACATTCGCTGCATTTGTTGGGCAAAATTTTTCTTTAATGGGCGATAATGCCAAGCCTCATATTGCAAGTGTTGTCAATGATTATCTGGATAAAACTGAGCATTCAACGACCAGACTGGCCTTATTTAGTCTTGATTTAAACTGCAAATAAAATAATTAAACCCGATCGAGCATCGTGGGACATGTTAGGAGGTTTATTCACTCGACAACCAGAAACTACTCCAGATTTTGAATGGCTCTTCGCGAAGAGTGAGGAAACATTTTACAAAGAGCAAAAAAACAATTATGTTCTACGGTTACATTTAGACATATTTTATACAATTTATTTTATATGTACTACAATAACATGTACAAGATCTTCTTGACTAAAGTGGTGTTTAGAAGTAAAAAAAGTCATGACGACCCACCCATTATCTACAATATACAATATCTACCACAAAATATTATTGTTTTTATTCTCTTTCTCACACATTTTTGCGGTTTATTTAATTAATAATTAATTATATTTTTCATTAACTCCAAAAATTACAAAATTCCTGTTTTTTGTTAAAAACAATTGTTTGAAATAAATTTGTTAGTAAATTTTCTTTATTTCGGAAGCCTACTTTTTTGTTTACATTCAAAAATACTCTTTTAAGATAGTTTTTTTAACATTTCCAAATAATTCGTGATCTTTTTTCTGTTGCTTTAATATAGATCTGTACATGAGCGGGAATACAGTTATTATAACTAAGACATAATGAGTGAGGTACTGCGGCAGCACACTACTGTATTCTAGGCAGAAAATCATGCAACAGATACTTGTCTTCGAGAGATTCTGGAGAGGTTACATTGACAGGAAATTTGACCTGGATAGTGATCACAGACTCGCTCAAGCAAAAATAAACATCTACATTAAAAAAGAAAGGAACAAACTTATTAAATTTCAACGTTTTTCGACATCAGAGGAGTTAAAATAAAATAAATATACATATCAGGAGTATATCAAGAAAAAATTTACACCATTAGATAAACGAACTGGAAAATAAAATCCAAAAAGATATCCAAACTGCAGTAAAGAAAATCTGCACTGTTAGAAGACAAACAAACACTAAATTATCACAGATTAAAGATCTGATAAATAAACTAAGAAACATGGAAAAAGGCACAGCACACTACGTACAACTAAACAAACAAATCAAAAAAAAAATTAGACACGATATGAGGAAGCATAACATGGAAAGTATTAAAACGACCATAAAAAACAACAAAAATATGAAGGTATTAAAATCCATAAACTCAATTGGCAAACACAATATAAACTAACTTAAAGATAAAGAAGGAGAAACAAAGAATGGACGAAGCGAAGTGGCTAACATCGTAGAAGAGTTCAATTCAAATTTGTACACTTCAATTAACCCAAAACCAGACATTAAGCTCCCCAATGTTACAAATGTTGATTCAGAAGAAATACCTGACAACACAATCGAAGAGTTGAAACATTCTTTGTCACAAATGAAATCTGATCGTGCCCCTAGCGAAGATGGTATATTTAAGAAATGTTGAAACTCGGAGGGTCTGCAAAGCTACATTCAATGAGTACTCTTTTGAATAAATGTCTTCACAACGGTAAAATTCCTGATAACTGGCAAAACGCTCGAGTCATTCTTCTGTACAAAGAAGGTGACAAATTAGACATCGGAAATTATCGCCCCATAAGTCATAAGTCTTCTACCACATCCGTACAAATTGCTTACAAAAATTATAACTAATAGACTTACAAACAAATTTGACTCCTATGAACCTTCAGAACAAGCATGGTGTCGAAAGGGTTTTAGTATAATAGAGCAGATACAGAACATCAAATTACTAATTGAAAAATGCACTGAATATAATATTCAAATCCATCTAGCATTTGTAGATTATAGCAAGACTTTTGACTCTGCCTAGCTATGGACCATATTTCAAGCAATGGACAATGCAAGGATTGTCTCCAGATACAGAAATCTTTAGAAATATATTTACTATAAAGCCACACTGCAAGTGAAGATAACAGAGGACCTAGAAATACAAAAGATAAATTGATCGAGAGGTGCGACAAAGAGATAGGATTTCCCCTATTCCCCTACTCTTAACTTTAACACTGGAAGATGTCTTTAAGCAATTAAACTGAGAACATAAGGGTATTGACATCGATAATAGATATCTCAACCATTTATGTTTCGCGGACGACGTAGTATTAATAAGTGAAGATTTAGACAAGTTACAGGAAATGCTCTTTGAGTTGAGAAATGTTGCAGAGAAAGTTGGATTAAGCATGAACTTAGCAAAAAAAAAGCAAGAAGCGGAAATAAATAGAAGAATTAGAGTGTCATGGGCAGCCGTAGGAAGATGGGGATACGCCCTTAAAAACCCTGATATTCCCATTAATTTGAAAAGAAGAGTTTTTGACTCTTGCGTTCTCCCAGTAATGACCTATGGAAAAATTAATGCAGTCAATAAACTGCGTACGATACAGAGAGCGATAGAAAGAATCATGCTGGGAGTATCACTTCGTGACCGAATAAGGAACGAAGAAGTAAGAAAACGCACGAAAGAGCAGGATATGATAAAACGCATTGCTACTTTGAAATGGACCTGGGTAAGACATGTCGCTAGGCAACACTATACAATGTGGACAAATCATATATTGTAAAGGAGACCTAGATCGTCAAAAAGAAGTATCGGAAGACTCCAACAAGATGTATAGACAACCTAAAAATATAAGTAGATAGAAACTGGCACCGGATTACAGGTTGGAATGACAGAAACCACAGGAGGCCTATGTCTAGGAGTGGGCCAAACTGGGCTGCTAGAGAGAGAGGGAGAGAGACATTGGCAGCACTGTTCTAATTTTCTTTGACGGTCACATGTTAGCAGAGAAAATCTAAACAGGTGTAGGACTGTGCTTAAAACCGTGTCGCTCTAGCAAAACATAACAAGGTTACTCTTGCATGGGTACCAAGATACAAGAGCATTCTAAGCAATGAAAAGGCGGACCAATCTGAGGTCTGAACATCAGACCCACTGGAACCACATAGCGGGTCACAGACAGAGCAAATTAATCCTAAATTAATTAAATATGAGATTTGACCGATCACAGCCTTATAAATTTGAAATTTGGTATACTGACATCCTGAGAGAACTCATCGATTTGACAGACAAATGACGTAAAAATTACATGTATGCTGTGATAAAGGGAGTTTGAAATCCCCCTAGATCAGTAAATTACTGTTGGGCGCCGTATTAGTCTGAAGTTGTTGAAATTATTATTTTATGGTAGTGCTTAGAACTCGTAAATAATTTCGTGTGAAGATAATTACAAACAAAGTTGGTTTTTCCTATACCTTAATCTTTTACCCTGTCTATTTAATGTTTTTAAGTGTAATAATTTCGTATAAAATGGCGAAGGAAATTTAATGTTCGGTCCTGAAGTTTACACCCACCAGATACCAAATGATAAAAATTATTTAAACTAGAACCACTCACTTCGATCACCAATGGCATATGACATAAGTTTATTCAGTACTTTGACTATATATTTAGTAGGTAAAGAAAATAACAATTTTAAAATGCCTCTTCATTAAATGATTAATGGTGGGATAAATGTGTAGATACATCTGTATTATTTATCTTATATTATTAATAAAATGTAATGAAATCCGAATAAGACATACCTATAAAAACGAAGCCAAGTTTCGTTATTCTTTGGGTATAAAAATAAGTGAACTTTCATGTGATACCAATTCTGTAGCACCCTTATTACTAGGGAAACTAAAAGAAATGTCTACCTTACTATGATAGAAACAACTAAGTATGCTTGTTATATAGTAATTCTCTTTTCTGGCAGGGAATATGAAAAATATATAAACAAACAGTTTATTTCCTACAAATATCGCTCTGGTCCTCTCTCTCTATATGCGTTTCGATCACCTCATGATCTCATCAGTGGAGCTGTATCGGACTGAGATCAAGATTAGCAGGAAACAACTGATATATGAAATATAAATTTCAACATATGTCGGCAGGATATTGCACCTGCCATCTACCAACTTCGATGTCAGACGGAAAAATATCGCCAGTCGAACGACATCTATGAATATTTGGAATAATGTGAAATTTTTAAAAAATCAAAATTTCAGTAAGAAATAAAAAAATCTTTCTGCCGTATTTAAAGAGTTTGTTATATATGTAATTCTTCTTTCAGGCATAGAATATGACCTTGGAATGTATATTTCATATATTAGTTGTTTCCTGCTAATGTTGCTCTCGGTCCGATACAGCTCCACTGACGAGATCATGAGGTGATCGAAACGGGTATGGATAGAGGACCAGAGCGATATTTGCAGGAAATAAACTGTTTGTATATATATATTTTTCATAGTCTCTGCCTGAAAGGAGAATTACATATATAACAAACTATTTAAATACGTCAAAAATATTTCTTTATTTTTTACTGAAATTTTTATTTTTTAACTAAATATGTGTTGTCTTGTCACTTTCAGTAGTGAATCTTTTTTACTTGTGTGTCAAATTTGATTTCAATTCGTTTTTTTAATTCATTTTCTATGAAGTATTTGTAACAAAAAATTAATTCGGTGAAATTGGAACATTAAATTTTTAACAAAGAAAGATAGCTGTTTTAAAAATTTCACGAATCAATGGTTGCTGTATATGAGCCAATGCTCTATCCAATTTCTGTAAAATATTGATCAAAACAGATTCGAAGGTATCGGGATTCCATTGAAGATCACACAAGAAGTGGAAAGCCACTAAATGCAACCAACATGATGTTTTTAGGAGAGTGTAAAAAATAGTTCTTGAAGATCATCGTTTGCAATTGTCTATTACTAAAGGATTCAGTATATTTAAATGAAGCGTTTTCACCATTCTACATGATAAACTAGGTATGACAAAAGCTTTAGCAATGTGGGTTTCAAGATTTTTGACACTAAAACAAAAATAGCTTAGGCAACAAATTTCGCAAAATAATATGGAATCTTTAGATCTAGATCCAGGCATTTTCTCTGTGTTAGTAGACAAGCGATGAGATTTGACTACATCACTGGAATCCAGAAAAAAAAGCTCACACCAATTTTTTTGTGGGAAGTTCATGGCTTCATCTTTTAGAATCAAGTAGAAGTTATTATTGTTGAATACATAATGACATCAATTACCTACAGAAATGCGGTAACAAAGTTACGTAATGCTACTGATGAAAAGAATGTTCTCCTTCTTCACCTCAATGCGCGACTTCACAATACAACCAAAATTTAACCCATTCTCTTACAGTGTCAGTTCTTTGAGCTAGATCATCCGCCTTATAGTCCAGATTTATATGACTTTTTTTGTTCATAAATTTGAGGTCTATTTTAATGACCTACAGGAGTATTTTTTTCTGATGGAATAAAGTTATTACAGGATAGGTGTCGCAAGTGAGTTCAAAACATGTGAGATTACGTTGAAAAACAAAATATCAAAAACATCTTTCGTTTCATTGTGAAGAAGAAAACACTTTTATTCAAAAAAGTTTGTAAGTTTATATATCTTAAGATAAGATTAAGTGTCTTGACAGTCAAACATGACAAGAATGTGACAGCTTTTTATTAATATTCTGCAATGTAATGTTTTAATCACATTAAGTTTTAAGAAGTATTATATTAGATTGTATAAAGTATTGGAAAAAAAATATTGTAAGCTCAATATCCACCATATATATATATATATATATATATATATATATATATATATATATATATATATATATAGCATAAGTTCATCTCCTATTTCCCAAAATCCTCTCTTCGCAGACGCTAAATGCTTTAATTTTATTGGTTATTTCGAACGACATGATGCATGGATATATCTACATATTTTTTCAAACAAATAGATTACATTCACATAAAATTTTATGTTTTCATAATGTACGATAAATAAAAGTCAGTCTTTATGTTGAAAGCATGATTTAAAGATAATAATATCACTGTCACTTAACATTTGGTTTAGAAAATGTATGCCGCCAAAAAAAAAATGTAAAATGACATAAAGCCCGCTTTTTTTATTGACCACCAATATTTTGAAGACACGAATAGTGCTAGTAGTTGCACACTAAAAATTTTTGGAATTAGGATATAGAATTAAGGGGATTTATATACATCTGTTCCTTAATGTTGGAATCAAACATTGTTCAACATGCTCAGTATTTATTTTATTTTGATTTTATTATGTTATCCACTGTTATGTCTTTCAAGATAATTAGTAGGTATCACCCACTCATCCTGCGTCATTACCAAGTCATTTCATGTTCTCCAAATTCAGATTTTCACAAGTTTGTAAGTAGAATTGTTAGACTGAAAAATAAGGATGCTTGAGATTTGTCGTGACATGAAGTCTCACTAATTTTGATGGGTCACGGCACTTGCTTCGTGTTTTAAAATTTTATTTTTGATGGGATATGGTTTTTCTAATATTGTGGAAATTATTTTTTTTTAATTTCATAACTTTTTATGTTTCAGATCTTGTATGGATTTGGGCAAGAAAGAAGGAAATTGATGTTAATCTACGGTCATTGATTTATCATATCTTACTCAAAAATCATATTGATCCAGAGAGACTAACTTTACCAAAGAACAAAAATTGTACAGAAGATTATTAAATTGATATATTTTCATATATTGCCTAGAAGTTTATATTTTTTCCTGTCAGTCTTCTTGAATTATATGTTAAGTTCCATATGCATTTTTAATTCGAGTACCTTTGCACTTGTCTGAAACTTTGCACTTTGATTAATTTGATGATTCCTATTACAGATAATCACTACGTAGGGTACAACAAAGAATTCCGCAATGTTTGTCTTTATATCTATGCACAATTTTTTCAGTAACTACTGAACAACTTTTATTATGGCTTTAATAACAGATAGAGTGTTTCAAAAAGGTTTAGATATATAATTTGTGGAAATTCAGTGTAAAATGAAGTTGGAAAAAAATTAATTGTCAGAGAGGTATAGGCGTGTGAACTACATAAACGAAGCATTTTATAGCAACACAATGATGCTGCAGATCACTATTCAGCGAAAAATATTAATATATTTCGTTTATTAAACTTCTTTTTTTTGATCTGGAGATATATAAGGAAAGTTATTTCATAACTTTATGGAAATACTGGAACTAATAGAAATTAGACATAACCGAGAAGCGAATCTCAGAATAACCACAAAGAGGTACAGGAATCACTAAATACCATAAAAAATAAACAATTTCTAGACCAGGAAATATTTCAGCAGAACCAGTTAGGAATGAAGGCAGTACTCTGGTGGAATTTAACAAACTTGATAAATAACTTTTGCAAAATGAAGAAAGTTCCTAAAAAATCGAAAATATCCCATATATTTTGAATATTTAAAAAACACGATAAGAAATATCCAAATTTCTTTAGAGGGCTATGTATTAACAGCTCAATGAGCTGATTCTTTGGTAAGTTGCTCCAACCCAACATGAGGAACAATATTGGTCACAAAAATGGATTTACTTCTGGAAAACCATGTACTGAAAATCAGTTCTACGAAAAATTCACCTGGGTTAGTCAGGAAGTACACTTTATCAATTTTGAAAAAACATATAACTCAGTTCCACGAAAATCTTCTTAACATTATAAAATAACTATATCAAACGAACGAATCTACATGATTAACTTTATCGTCCCCTAGAGGAACTATAAAACTTCTAAACACAGGGGTGCAATCTGTATAAGATTCACGTCAAAGTTGTGCTTATGGAGTGTAAAAGAAGCCGTGGAGCGATGAATGTTCCGACAGGCAATAAACGGTTTCTTACGTTGAGTTTTGTGGACGATCAGATGATGATAGCCTAGGACTCGTTTGTTCTTGAGTTCATGTTGACAAGGCCGTCCAAAATTTATAAAAAATGGGGATTATTGGTTAGCCTAGCGCAGATCGAAATTCTTGTTGTAAACTTATTTGCCAGAAATTATGTCAGATAATGCAGTTCAATTAAAAGAAGTACAAAGTCTTAAATATCTTGGTTAATGAACTATAGGAAAGAATGGATTGGGAGAGCACAAAATTATGCTTCGAATTCAGAAAACTAAGAGAGTAATTGATTGCCTCACCACGCTTTAGTGGAGTACACATATATCCTTAAAACTATTGGAACATTCATTTGTGAAGGCAGTTTTGTGTTAGGGTTGTGAAGTTTGTGCATTTTAAGCGAGATGAGGTGCAAACTATTGGCAACTGAAATGAATTATCTCAGATGGTGCCCAGAATATTAAAATTGGATAAAATATGTTCCGAGAAAAACAGAAATAGAATGGAAGCTACTGATAGAACAGAAAAAAATTCCTAAAATGGTTTGATCATCTCATAAGAATGACAGAATAGCAGCAGCTAAAGAGAAGTTTCAAGTCGAATTCACCTAAGTATAAAAAGAGAGGAAGACAGAGACTATCACAGAATTAGGATGTACAACAGCTATAGCAACAAGGGATTTGTAGGACGATGGCGTATTCAACAGAGATGTTTGGTGACTGTGAATAGGTAGACGGTGACAACTGTAATGGATCGATGTAAATATATAAAACATTTTTTATTTTTCGAGGAAAACTTATTCTTGATAAAAAGTAAGTTTGACTTGTTTTCGACTGTCAAAAATGGCGATCAAAGTTTTAAAAATATTCAAAAATGTATAATTAATCATGAATACAACACTCTTATTTGTATTTTTTACAAATTTCATTTAAATAAGTTTTTCCGCAATAAAAACAAAGACTAAAATGGATACATTTCTGTCAATGTCAACGTAACAGACATTTGTGTTTTGACAAAAAATAGAATTACGATTTTATCTAGTAAAATGTTATGGAATTGGAAATATTTCTTATCGATACGCGATTAAAGTATTCAATGAAAATTACCCAAATGTTTACGTAAAACCTGATGCTACTGCCGATGTGAAAAATAAAAATAGCAAGAAAGTATAAAGCAGTACAGCCATGTTGACCTTGCCATCTTGGTAGTTCTTGACTCGGAAAAACAAAGTCCAAAATTACCCTTAAGAAAAAGACACCTTAGGTACAGTTAGCAAGTGTTATAATATTTGTGTAAGAGTTCAAACTAGAACTTATAAACAAACTGCAAGATGGAGATGATGCTCGTCGTTTGGAGTTTTGTTAGATAATGGGTGAAAAAATATCAGTTAATAAATTATTTTACTTTCCTATGAGACAACTTTGACGACTAAAGGGGTAATATTTTTATAAAATTGTAGGTACTGGACACAGGAAAATCCGAATTTCTGAATTGCTACTCATAGTCAAAACTTTAAAAAAGTTTTTGTTTGATCCTATTTTTTAGTAGTCAATTCAAATCAAAATTCGTATATGGAAATTTTGATCAATTTTATTATAATCGAACTAAAGGATAAGTATTTAGAGTTGAAAAGAAACTTCATTTTTCAACAAGACGGGTGTCCTACTCACTCTATGTTACGAGTGATAACTGGTTAAACAATCATTTTCAGGATAAGTCGATTGGCCGTTTGGGACAAATGTCCTGGCCTGCTCGGTCAGCTGGTCTAACTCCATCAGATTATTTTCTATGGGGTTATTTAAGAGAAAAGTTATGTAAAAATAATTTTAATGACATCATTGATCTACTAAAAGAGAAAATTGCTGAAGCTGTTGCAACTATAAATGTAGATATAATTGGAATGTATATGATGAATTTAAAAAAAAAGATTAGAAAAATGTGTAGTAGTAGGAAGTCAACATGGGTAATAATTTTCTCTTTATTTCAAACTTATCGCTAAGGTTTCACATAGAAATGACAGGTAAAACTAATATTTACATTTTTTTTTTATTAAAATACTTTTTTATTTCAGAAAAATTAAGTTATATAAAATTTGTAAAAAAAATACAAATAAGTATTTTATTTGATATTCATTTTCTAATATTTCTAACACCTTGTAAAGATTATCACGAATATATATATATATATATATATATATATATATATATATATATATATATATATATATATATATAAGATAAGTTGTCGTATGCAATTTTAAATAAAATAAAAAATTTTCGGCTGTGTGGAGATTCTTAGTAAACTTTATTCTCGTCTTAAAAAAATGCGAAGAAATCCATAAAGATAATGGAGGAATTCGGGGTCTAGAAAATGATGACAGCACCATTTCGTCCTTTTTTAGGACGTATCAGGCCATTGCATCTGGTACAATCCATGGTCTCGCAATCGTGCCCTATCTACTGTTTTTTAAAATGAAAAGCAGCAGACAGGACACGAATAGCATCTCAACGGATCACTCAATAACATAAGAGCACGTCTACTAATAATGTTATATAAAACCGCCATGTGACGGGGCAACGGCAAAGTAAAAATAGAAATAAATCAAAATCAATTCACGAAGCATGCTATCCACGAATAGAGGTCGCATCATGCGGCATCTGCAACCAAACTTAACCACGAGTTTTCGCAGTTCAAGCAGGTTTCACCCCAACGATCTCCCTATGAGAGCACTAACGTGTTTTCTAAGCAAATGAATATAAAAAAGAGATAAGTTATCGTTCGTGAAATTAAAAAAAATTGAAAATTCTTGGCTCTGCGGACAGATTGTTAGTAATTATTACTCTCCTATTAAAAATTCCGAAGAACTTCAAGACAACGGAGAAACTCTGAGACCGGAAAATGACGACAGCGCTGTTTTGTCCGTATTTGAGACTCATCAGACCATGCATTTCATTTGCGTGATGATGTTTTGTACCAGATGCGATAGTCTGACGAGTTCCAGATAAAGACGAAACAGTGTCGTCATATTCCAGACCCAGAGTTTCTCCATACTCTTGGAGTTCTCCGCATTTTTTAATACGAGAGTAATGTTTACTAACAATCTTGCCGCACAGCCGAAAACATTCTATTTTTTTTAAAAATCACACTAACGATAATTTATCTCTTTTTTATATTTGTTGGCTCAAAAAAACATGTAAGCGCTCTCAAAAAGGGAGATCGTTGGTGTGAAATTGGCTTCAACTGCGAAAACTCGTAGTCAGTTTAGTTGCCGCATAAAGCGGCTTTCACGGATTCCTCCGATAAACATATATACGCAATCCGGCGGGAGGTAGGCGAAGTCGCGTTCCGTGTTGCATGCTTCCTTCCGATCTGTCCTTTGCACAAACAGGTGCATATCGGTACCCTGATGAGTGTAGTGATAGACGAAACATGTACCTCTGCCGTATCACTGTAGCGGGGAGGGTAAGTTTTAACTTTCTTTTCGATATGGTGGTTCAGGTAGGCCACCATCCCGATGGTGGTGGAATAGGATAAGTTGTGTTTTGTAGCAATTTATTCACACTGTGCAACTTCCAACACGGAAAGGATATGATGGAACGAAGTTTGCTTTTACTGTTCCGGCTTTCACGGATTCCCCCGTGTGAGATACAATAGCAGTGGATATATCCACATTATGCCGTTATAGTGCTGAAATCTCATTCAGCAAACGTACAACTATATGAAATTCCATGTATAGATGAAGTAAAATGCGAATAGTAAATGCAAACTTCGTTCCATCATATTCTTTCTGTATTAGAGGTTGCGCAATTTGAACAAATTGCTACAGAACACAATTTATCCTATTCCACCACCATCTAGATGATGGCCTACCTGTACTACCACATTGAGAAGAAAGTCATAACTTACCCTCTCCGCTACAGTGATACCGCAAAGGTACATGTTTCGTATATACTAGACTCATCAGGGTACCGACATGCCCCTGTGCAACCTCTAACACAGAAAGGACATGATAGAACGAAGTTGGCATTTACTGTTCGCATTTTACTTCATCTATACACGGAGTTGCATATAGTTGTACGTTTGCTGAATGAGATTTCAGCACTACAACGGCATAATGTGGATATATTCCCTGCTATTACATCTCACACGGAGGAATCCGTGAAAGCCGCATAAACATATATACGTTATCCAGCGGGAGATCGGCGAAGCCGCGCTCAGTGTTGCATACTTCTGTCCGATCTGTCCTTTGCACAAACAGGTGCATGTCGGTACCCCGATGAGTCTAGTAGAGACGAAACATGTACCTCTGCCTTATGATTGTGGCGGGGAGGGTAAGTTTTGACTTTCTTCTCGATATGGTGGTACAGGTAGGCCATCATTCGATGGTGGTGGAATAAGATAAATTGTGTTTTGTAGAAATTTATTCAAACTGTGCAACCTCTAACACAGAAAGGATATGATGGAACAAACTTTGCATCTACTGTTCGTATTTTACTATATATATATATATATATATATATATATATATATATATATATATATATATATATTAAAAATAAACAAATTCACGGTCCATACATTTGAAAAAGTTATTTTATTCTCCTTACGACCGTTAAGAAAGGGGACAGACAGTATATTCTCTGCGAATTCCACTCTGGTTCTCTCTCCATACTAGTTTCGACCACCTAATGGTCTCATCAGTGGAGCTGTAACGAACCGAGAGTAAAATGCACAGAGAACAAATGTCTACTTAAAATCCCCATATCGTAAAATATCGGCAGGATATTACCTGCAGAACTTGATGCCGGACTGCTATCTTAAACAGTACAAACGAACATCTGAATATACCCCGGAGCGGTAGGAAATTTATTAAAAATAAACAAATTCACGGTCCATACATTTGAAAAAGTTATTTTATTCTCCTTACGACCGTTAAGAAAGGGGACAGACAGTATATTCTCTGCGAATTCCACTCTGGTTCTCTCTCCATACTAGTTTCGACCACCTAATGGTCTCATCAGTGGAGCTGTAACGAACCGAGAGTAAAATGCACAGAGAACAAATGTCTACTTAAAATCCCCATATCGTAAAATATCGGCAGGATATTACCTGCAGAACTTGATGCCGGACTGCTATCTTAAACAGTACAAACGAACATCTGAATATACCCCGGAGCGGTAGGAAATTTATTAAAAATAAACAAATTCACGGTCCATACATTTGAAAAAGTTATTTTATTCTCCTTACGACCGTTAAGAAAGGGGACAGACAGTATATTCTCTGCGAATTCCACTCTGGTTCTCTCTCCATACTAGTTTCGACCACCTAATGGTCTCATCAGTGGAGCTGTAACGAACCGAGAGTAAAATGCACAGAGAACAAATGTCTACTTAAAACGGTCGTAAGGAGAATAAAATAACTTTTTCATATATATATATATATATATATATATATATATATATATATATATATATATATATATATATATATATATATATTCTTATAATTTTCTTCGATTTTTCCTATTTGTGTATATTTTTAAGTTTTGGTTTTCTTGGGGGTAAAATCCGTTTTATTAATTAAACTGCATATATTTTAGTTATTATGCATATTTATTGTCGTTTCGGTCACACTTGATCTTCCTCAGAATAATTTTTTGGTGACATATATATTATACGGTTTATGTGTGCTCCTTATGAAAACTGTATAATATTTCATTAAACAAAAAATTATTCTGAGGAAGATCAAGTGTGACCGAAACGTCAATAAACCTGAAAAGTGACTAAAACCTATGCAGTTTAATATACGATTTTTTTCAGAAAAATATGATATTTTCTATGTTTTATCGAACCAACTGAAATTTGGTTAGAGTCTCAATTTTGTTTGAAAATGTTAATTTTATTGACCGTAACATTCTGAACAACGCTAAAGAATGATACCAGATACTAATATATTTACTAAGTCCTTTTTACAAATCGACGATACCTATATGATGTTGACTAAAAATAGATTAATTTATGGCTATTCCAACAAGCTAAAATTTTGTTAGAGTCGAAATCTAATTGAAAAGTATTTATATTATTGCCAGATTCATCTAGCTTCGGGACAAAATATTAATATTAACTATGTTTACATTTTAGACGTACGCTTTACAAATTGGCATTCGACAAGCTGAAATTTTGTTAGTGTCGAAATCAGATTGAGAAAAATTTATTTTGCTGATGGCATTATTTGTTTACAAGACCACATAATATTAACTTAACTATGATTAGTGATGGTTTTATGAGGGAATAGAATTTTATTTATTTTTATTTACGGATCAACGTAATATGTAATTTTGTTAACCGATTATTATTTTCAACTTAAATATATTTTTTGACTATTTGTTCGCCTTTAACTTTTGACAAGAGTGAGATATTTTAACGAAATCTTCAGCGAGTTCTAAAAGTTTTTCGAGGTGGTCCCGTAAAAATATTTCCAGGAGTGGTTTATTGTAAGGGCGCTGAAAACTGAAAACTTTTGTTGGTAATGTAAAATGATATGACTAAAATATGGTTGTGGGATTTGCATTGCCTTTATTTTTGTCTATTTGTACGACGTTTGGGTTAGGTTGTATCTCTAATCGTTATCAAGTATAAACTGAAGGAATTTTCTTAAGGCTGTGAGCTTATGTAAGGACTGTGTAAATTGAAGGGCGAAGTTTTGCTTCACTGTTGTTACATTTCCTTTAACTTTCATAATTTAAAGCAACGACCTTATGGTTATTAATTCAAACTTTATCCTTAACCCAATAAAGTTTGATTGGGAAGTGTTGATTTCAGTACCGGAAATATCGAGCTACAGGGTCACAATTAAATTTACAACGTTCTCTTTAGGAATTGGCGATATTGATGTAATTTTTTTTACGAGAATTCCATGTCGTATCCAACAAGATCAAATTTTTTTCAGGTCGAAATATAAATGGGAAGTATTTATTTCATTGGCGAATTTATCTGATTGCTGAACCAAATATTAATATTAGTTCGAGTAGAGTACATATTTTTTACGAGCTGGTAATAGTTCCATAATTGTATGCCTTACCCAATATGCTTGAACTGTAATGTCGAATAATTTTAACCATTAATTCGTTTAATACTTCCTTCATATCAATTAGCGCTATAAAATTGATTTTTGCCAGAAAAATGTGATATTCCGAGGAATTTAAAAGAAGTTTGTGACCCACGGTGAAAATTATTCAACCAAGATTAGTTGGGATTTGGGTTGATCGTGAATCGTAGAAAAACATTTTTTTCCTTTGCCGATGTTTCGCTTTATTTTAAAACATTTTCATTACTCTTCAGTATAAGAAACAAGTATATAAAATTGTAGTAATAAAGAAAATATATAAGACTAAACTACTTGTCATAAAACAACGATACAAATCGGAATGGATGAGCATTACAAATTACCGAGAAAGCAGTTTTCCTGAGTTTAAATTAATATAAAATACAAAACACATACAAAAGTGACTACCTGGCGTTGATAGTTATTTTTTTATTACCTTTTCTAATTATAAATGTCAAAAAGGACGTATCTTTACATTTATTGTACAACAATTGAAATCAAAGAGAAAGAATAGCGTAATTACCTGAATTACAAGGATTTAAAATTATGTCTACACACAATATACAATATAGAATAACCACAATATAAAAAAAAGACCAAAAACAGAAAACAAAATAAACGTCAATAACAAATCTCTAGATTGAATGGTTTTTGAAATCTGGAAATTTAAAAAATTTTTAGAGCATCATATTCCATCTGACGTATTAGATTTTCATAAAATAATTTTATATTCGCTATTTACATCCTTAAAAAAGGATTTAGTCCCACCTTTGAACAAAATCGAAAAATGTAAAATATTTAATCCTCTATATTGGATTCGCCATATTGAATCTTGGAAAAATACTTTTAAATTCATAATTTACACCCTCAAGACCCTCTGTAGCAGTTCTGGAGAAAATCGGAAAATGTAAAAATTTTAGGACGCCATATTGAATCCGCCAGATTGAGTTTTTCAAAAAATATTTTAAATTCGCAATTACCGCTAATAAAAATCCCCCAATATTGATTTTAGCAAAACCGAGAGACGTTGAATCCGCCATATTTAACTTTTTAAAAATAATTTCACACTCGTAATGTGCGATCCCAAAAACTCCCTCATATTAATTCTGAAAAAAATTGGACAAAATTGATTTTTTCGTCTGCCATATTAGATCCGCCATATTGAATTCTTTAAAAATAATTTTAAATTCGTTACGTGCGACCCCGAAAACTCCCCCGCATCAATTTTGGAGAAAATCAGACAAAACTGATTTTTTTGTCTGCCACATTGGATCCGCCAAACTGAATTTTAAAAAAATAATTTCAGATTCGTTGTGTACGATGCCGAAAATTCCCCCGTACCAATTTTCGAGAAAATTGGACAAAATTAATTTTTTTGGCCGACATATTGTCAGCGCCATCTTGGATTTTATTGCACCAATTTTATCCAAAAAAAAATATCGGACCACCGCAGCAACTTTCTGAACATAACGTAAAAAATTTCATTCAAATCGGTACCGTCATTCCGGAGTAATCGGTGTACATACATAAAAAAATACATAGTCCACAAATTGAGAACCTCCTTCTTTTAGAAGTCGGTTAAAAATGCTGGTGAAGAGTTGAAACAATTAGATAATTCAAAAGAACCCACAGTTTCAGAGGATAGAACTTAGGGAAAACGTAGTTTTTCTTCTCTTCTGGCAAATGATATATCATTTCACTTTTGAAAATTTATTGAGATATTTTTAAAGTGTTCTTACTGCAAAACTTGAGAATTATGGAAAATGTTGATATTACTGAGGAATATGAAGAGTGAAGTTATGAACATCTAAATCAAAGTTCAGACAGTCAAGAAGGAACATGGAAAAAAATGGAAGTTGATGTTAATGTAGAAATGTTCAAAATACCTGAGTAATGTGTGATATGATAATTATGTAGGAGATAGAAACAGAAAAACGCACAAAGGAATTGTGGACTCGAAGCTGTAGAGGGATTTGCATATTAAAAAAAAATGAATCTATAGGTCACGTGCAAAATTAAATGAGCATATATTATGAAAATTAAAAAAGTAGCAATATTGCATGAGCTATGAGCTAAGAGTTTATTAATATACGTTATGTCAGCATTATATGATACGCATAAAAAAATTAAAAACTCCTTTTGTTGTAATTGCTTTTTTACCGTAGTTTGTATATATCTCATGTTCGTAGTTATTTGTTTCATCTGGAAATAATTTGGTGCCAAATTTAAAAATTCAATTTAATATAAAAATTTACATTGATATTTTTTGCTTTTTGGGCTGTTTTAGAAGTTGGTTCAATTTTTCTATAATTATAGAATTCGTTATGATATCCAAAAATTATTTAAAATAAATATTAAGCGAGATTATTGTAATTCATAATAATTCCAAGGTCGGGAAAAAGTACCCATTTTGTCCAAAGATGTACGTCGCATTAAAATGAACAACTTAACATTACGAATACCAGTTTTGAATGAAATTGCACCAAAAATTTTTAGTCTGCCATAGTAAATCCGCTATCTTAAATGTTGAATTAATTTTGTAATAGTAATATCGGCCCCCAAAACCTCCTAATACCGATATTTAAAGGACTTGAGGCCTAAATATTTTAATCTGACATATTTTATCCCGCATACTAAGTTTCTATACACCCCAAGAACCACTCGAAAAATCGTAAAAATCTAAAATCTTTAGTTTTGCACATTGTATCTGCCATATTCAGATTCGTAACCTTCGACCCCGAAAACTCCCTAATAGCAAATTTGAAAAAAATATGAATGACGTAAAAGTTTCAACTCACTATATTGATCCGACATATTGAATTTCTAAAAAATTATTTTAACCTCTTAATCTAATCTAAATCTACGTCCACGGAAACCCTCTAGTAACAAACACGACAAAATCTGGAAATGTAAAATTTTTAGACGTCATATTGCATATGATACATTAGATGCTCTTAAAATAATTTTAAATTCACTATTTACACCTCTAAAAACGACCAGTACCAATTTAGAACAAAATCGAAAAATACAAAACATTTATCCGCCATGTTGAATTCGCCATATTGAATCTGACACTGAAAATAATTTTAAAATCGTAATTTACACCCTCAGGAATGCCTCTATAACAGTTTTGGAGAAAATCGAGAGATGCAAAATTTTTTGGGGGCCATATTAGATTCGCCATATCGAATTTTTCAAAACTAATATTCAATTCGCAATTAACACTCTTAAAAATTCCCCAATTCAGATTTTGGGAAAAATCGAAAGAAGTAAAATGTTTAATCCGCCATATTGGATCCGCCATAATTTTTTAAAAATAATTTGTGATTCATTATGTGCGTCCCCGAAGAGTCTCTTTACCAAATATTGGATCCGCCATATTGATTTTTCAAAAATAATTTCAGATTCGTTATATGCGGCCCGAAAACACCCTCACACCAATTTTTGAGAAAATCGGCCAAAATTAATTTTCTTTGTCAGCCATATTGGATGGCCATAGTGCATTTGTTAAAAATAATTTTAGATTCGTTATGTGCGACCCCGAAAACTTCCCCATACCAGTTTTGGAGAAAATTGGACAAAATTAATTTTTTTGTCCGCCACATTATCAGCGCCAGCTTGGAATTTACTGCAACAATTTCATCCAAAATAATATGGGACCATCGTAGCAACTTCCTGAATATAACGTAAAAAATTTCATTCAAATCGCTCCTCCGTTCCGAAGTAATCGATGTGCATACATAAAAAAATACGTAGTTGTGGAATTGGGAACCTCTTTTTTTTAGAAGTTGGTTAAAAATAATATGAAATAATTCTACAACAGTAGTCAAATATTCTATTGTACAAATAATTCTTTTGTAGATTTTAGTTTCGTACTGTCCTAAACCCAATATCTATATTTTCTTTATGTTGAATAAAAAATAAATATGCGATATAGCAGTGATTTTCTGAATTGGCGGCTTTGCATCGCATAATTATAGAAATCAATTTATCGCACGCTATCTAAACGTAATGAGAGCATCTTCCAACTGTGATACCTTTCCATACTCATATTTTTTACACCTGTGATGCACATCCGCAGCTTTTGAACTCCGTAGACCGCCGACTGCAATTCACCCGTCTTCTGTACCGCCAATGAGTAAATTCGAATGCCGGTCATGTGACTTGTGGAACAGTCGGTCGGACGTCGACTGTTTATTTTGAGCCACAGCATCTTGATTTCGAGTCGTGGTTGGTAGGCTTGAGCGCGGTGTTTTTCGACGAGGTATGTGACGATACACGGACATTTAAATTAAATAATTTATTACGATAATGATAACAAGTGATTAGATTACTATAATAACTTGTCTAAAAATGTTTAGTTATGCTTATGCACTTGGATATTTAAAATTAGTGGTGTTTAGTGTTAATTGACAGGAATTGTTGTATCTGTTGAAGACAGGATAGTTTGAAGTGATTTTGTCGAGGATTGTTGTGAAAACAGGGCAAAAATGTTGGGAGTTTTAAAACGCCGCTGGAAACCAAAAAGGTACGACATTAATTTTTGAGAATTTTTACCTATTTTTAGTTGCGGCCTTGGTGAAGTCAGCGCGGTATGTTTATCTTTTAAAAATAGATTTATTCCGTAAAAATTTACGTGCATGTAGATTGTAAAATCAAAATGTTTATCCTACAAAATACGTTTTTAATTATCGCTTCGGATTTGTGTTAACTTCGCGTTACAGAGATACAAAAACGATAAATTGTTTTGGGCAATAAATTAAACAAAAGTGGGTAAAATGGTCAATGTAATGACTAACTCTAGGCCATTCTCATGTTCTATTGATCGAGAACTGTCACATTAAATGCCACCCCATCTGGGGATCTCAGCTGTTCCACTGTTGCTCTGTTAGAGTCTGCACTGCTTATTGATTTTCCCTTAGTTTTTCCTACGGCTACGTTAACAAAGTATTTGTTAGGAGAGAATGATTTACTTTTATTTATTCTTTTTATCAAGGAAGTAATTTCAAGATCTAATTGAAATAAATAATTATAGATAAGTAGTAGGTACTTATAATTTGGGAAAAAATGGATTGAATAAAAATAATCTGATCAAATCGAGAAGAAATACCTTTAACATTTTTTTAATGTTTTAGATTTTTAAATGCTTAGAATTCATAGTCAAATTTAATTTTTAAAATCTGTAGGTATAACCACGGTTATCTTTTCCTATGCGTTGTCATTAAATCTATAACATCAAATAATATATCATCAAAATTTCACTACCATTAAATATATTTAACAGACTCACTCTACCACCGCAACTAAAAAACTGTCGATTAATGTTTTTGTTCCTTTTTGTAACTGCAATAAGCAGATCTATCTCTTTAAACTCATTAAAAAAAGAACAATAGATTTGGTTTTTAGTCGAGGTTATTTTAAGTGGCTTTATAGAATGAAGTAACAATTTGACTACCTTTTCTTAAAGGAAAGTATCGGAAGTGTCTGGTTCGGATTTTGATGAAACTATAATATGTTGAAGCGGACACGAAAATAAGAGACATTTTTTTATCAGCGGAGATTTATTTAACCTTCAAATATATCATGTTCTAAGTAAGAAATATTGTCAAGAGAATATTTTTTTTTATGGATAACATAAGAGATTAAAGTTGAAGAATTTCAGATTTTTCCAAAGAAATTAATGACAGGGAGTGAGTCATCGCAAATATATATATATATATATATATATATATATATATATATATATATATATATATATATATATATATATATATATATCCAGCCGCACTCTTTGGAAGGGGAGGGGGCGGTGATATCACAAAATTACAATATGGCAAGCGAAAGCAAGTTGACGACGGAGGGGGGGGGGAGACATCAGCAACATTCCCATTTCTAGTGCAAAGGCAGGGTTGGGTCTATTTTTCTGAATCTGTAGAGGGGGAGGGGCGATCACAAGAAAAAGCAAGTTGCCGACAGGGGGGAGGATGCGAGCAGCATACACATTCCTAGTATAAGAGGCAGAATTGGGTCTATTTTCCTGAAGTTCTTGGGAGGGGGGCCATAGCAATAGAAAAGAGTTGTCAAAGGGGGGGGGGGAGTGCTATAGCAGCATACACATTCTTAGTATAAAAGGCAGAATCGGTTCTATTTTCCTAAACTCAAAGCTCTTGGGAAGAAGAGGGCGATCGCAAGCATACACATTTCTATACTCTATTCAAGAACTAGAGAGAGTAATAAAACTGTTACCGAAACCTCTAACGTACCTGCTCCAGTGCCGCAGGTAACTGAGGATTGTCGTAAATCTAGTTATATTTAAATATTATAAGCTTTTATAAATTTACTGCAACAATAGAATTTCTGATAGTTCAATTTGATTTCTGTCAGTGAGCAAAGTACACCTTACAGTGTGTCCTTAGTGATTTATCTTGTTTGTGCTTGTTTTTATGTATTATTTGAGATTAGTGAGATACCAAACAGATATGGCTTCCACATCTATATTTATTCCAAAATCGTTAAACCAGGAATTTTTTCTTCAACGAAAAACTTATTACGATGAATGTTTATGATGCCTTAAGATATCAATATCTAAATAATAATATTAAAAGCTCTGTTGAGATGTGTTCCAACATGACAAGAGTTGGAAAATCTACTATGTACCGAATACTGAAGAAGAAGACTAGAATTGTTAGTACTCCCAAGCCACCTCATTGGAAGAAGAGATATAAATTGCAATAAAAGGAGTTGCACATATATTTTATTATGAGAAGCAGATCCCAACCGTCGACAAAATTCTAACTAAAATCAATGAAGATCGGGATTTACCTGAAATTAAAAGAACTGAGCTCTGGAAATTGCTCAGAGAACTTAATTTGTGCTGGGAAAAACCAGATAGGAAATCTGTTCTTATAGATCGTCTGGAAAATGTCCGTTGGAGAAGGAAATATCTCTCTAAAGTAAAAGGCCGAGTTGCTAGAAATAACACAACTTACAAAATTAGTAATTAACTGAACTTTTGAAAGATTTTTTTGAATAAAGTTACTGCACAAAATTGGGAAAAATTCATATGATAAAAGAATAAAAGAAAATGTAGAAACCCGATCTCATGATCGGTAAGATAGAGGAACCAATTATAATTAATTTGAGCGAAGATAGCTTCACTGACTTTGATTACGAATTAGATACGTAATGTTTACCAGCGTAAACACAATTGATTATTTAAATTTTCTGTAACATATAAAAATTAATTACATTTGAATCCCTTTTTAGTGTTAATTGTAATTCTACAGATCGTTTAGGAAATAAATAAACTGAAACGTCAAATATCCTAAAAATGTTTTTAATTAATAATAAAATGTCCGATAGCCCTAAAAAAATTTTTAATATTATATGGACTAATTTATTTGTTATATATGTTTAACTTCTTGTATATTTATTTGACAATGGGTATTTTGTCAGCATTTAAATTATAACAGAATTTTTTGAGAGAAAAAGGCTACGTTTTAGTCTGAATGTGCCTAAAACGGTTTCTATGCCAAAATTAAAAATAATAAAAATACAGTTGTGATTTGTGTTAAATATGTCAACATTATCTGTACTTTCTAATGTATGTGAATTATTAAAAAATCAATATTACTAAAAAATGATTTATTACCCTCTCTAGTTCTTAAATAAACTATAGTATAAGAGGCAGACTCGGGTCTATTTTCCTGAAGTCAAAGCTCTTGGGGGGGGGGGGGCGATCGCCTCCCACCGCCCCGCCCCCTTGAATCCGCGCCTATATATATATATATATATATATATATATATATATATATATATATATATATATATATATATATATTAGATCTCAAATTCTAACCTTCGCAAAACGAAATGTAAATGACTTGGTATTTCATTATCCCTTATTTTTTATTAGGGTAAGTCTGCATTTCATTCATGTATTTTAATTTTAAAAATTTCCTATTTCAATGAAAATGATCATTACAAAATCCAATGGAAATTTTTAAACATATTTGTTATGGAAAACATAAACTAAACTTGACGCGTCACAGTGTTTTCAAAAAAATTGTAAGAAACAAATACCGGTTTTTAATGCTCTAAGATCTAATAGAAAAACATTCACAAAAACAAGATGCAATTTATTTTTAATCTGAAATGAAGCAGAATTATTTCAAGATAAACGTCTATTTGATTTAATATTTTTAATTCTCAAAATTAACAAATTACCTTACAAATTAAGGAAAGGCATCTATGGGTAGGGTTGCCACATTTTTTTTGCAATTAAAGTAATTGGTTATTAAAGGTAAGAAAAAAAAGTACACAGTATCAAAATAAAGTAGAATTTATTTTTCTTTATTATTACACTTAAAAACATATTTTTTATTGCTTTTTGCAATGTGTATCAAATTATTATCACTACTAAACAATTGCACAGCATCTTTACAGTCTATATTTAAATTAAAATAAATAAGTAATTCATTTTTTATTAAATTCAGAGATGCTTTGTTTTTTTCGTCTCGCCATTTGCTATTCATCACAGAAAAAACTCTTTCTGTGAATGCTGACGTGGCGGGTATAGACAGTAAAAATGAAATAACTTTATACAAGTTTGGAACATTATCATCATTCGCTGCCATTTTTGTGCAGTTGATAGTTCTGCAAAACCCTGAGAAGTATATATCTGATTATAAAGCTTGTTTAATAAAGCGATTTCTCCATAAAGATCATCCATATCTACATTAAGTTTTTGCAGCTTTAAATTTTCGATTATGTTAACAATATTATCAAATTCAACATTGCTCTTTAAATTTATATTACCAAGTGTAAATAACCAGTTTGTGTCATTAAAATCAAACCATTTATTCAGGTACTCTAAGGCTTTGTCAATAAATAATAAAAAATTCATGTGAATTTCCCTAGTCAGTTCATGTGAAGCTAATAGTCTAATTGTTTTGCCTGTTTCATAGCCAAAGAAGAGATCTTGTTTTCTTTGTGTTAATCCATCTCTAAGATTAACCATAATGCCATAAATATCTAAAACTGTTATGCAGTTGCTTTCTAGACTTTTTACAGCTTTATTAAATTAATTTAATGTGACTAAATTAAATATTATTAAGGTATTTTATATATTTTATTCATTAAAATTCTGAAAAAGAGGGACAAAATTTATTTAGATTTTTCAGTACATATTAATTAATATAAAATTCATCAAAATATTATTCTCATTAGGTATTTTCTGTAATTTATGCAAAAAATCCTGAAAAAAAGAGACAAATTCAATTTAGATATTTCAATACGTATTAGATAGTAAAAAATTAATTACATTTTTATGAGCAACTTGAAAAAAAAAATTGTGAAATTACAATTTATCCTTTATTTTAACGATCAAAGTCATTTCTTTAAAATTTGGACTTTTTAACGTTCAAAAATTCAACGAAGTTTATTATTGATGGCTCAAAATGATTTTTTTTTATCGATCCGCCAAAGATTAGAATAATTTAATAAAAAAGAAGATGAAAATGTCTTAATTTTTCGTATTTCTTTGCTCAAAAGTAGGTGGAACCCGACTTTTGCATATTTACCAAGTTTTTTTAGGCATTTTTTTATAGTATTAATTTTGTAATATTAAAAATTGTTGGAATCGTTCAACTTCAATTTCCCATTGACTTTTATACTTCCGCAATCGTTTATTTTTCTGTTTTGTCGTAACATTTTTTCGGTGTAACATATTCACTATCTATTTGATCCGTTTCACTGTCAAAATTACGTTTTGTAGGTGTATATGGAGTACCTTGTTTACTCAAGTTATTCTTGTCCATGATTTACTACAGCATAAATCTATAAAACCGTTAAATAGTATTCTTATTGCATTCAAACCGCTTTGCACAAAACAAACAAATAAGAAATTATGACAATGACACTGACATTGTTGATATTTGAGGTTAGGTTGCGTTCAGATATTGTTAGAAACGAGCGCTTGTGTTTCGCTGGCGACCTATCGATTCAGCACCAATCGATAAACTTTTGTTTAACGAAAAAATGCTTATGACTAAACTTTTTAAAATCCCAAAGAAATAAAATCATGCGAAATAAAGTATTTTTGTGTACTTTATTGTTCCCATAAAGTATAAAGTATAACTACCTGAAATAACATACAATACTTTATTATAAAGTACAGGTGGCAACCCTATCTATGGGTGATATATTTATAAATAAAATAAGTTGCTACTATCGACATAGCTTCACACTTTGTTGTTTTAATTAATAATACAGTTAGAAGTCACTATTTGACTTGAATTATAATTGAAATATAATTAATAAACTTATGTGTTTTTTTTTACAGAACATTGCAATATTAGGGATTATAAATTGTAAAATAATGAAAATAATCTTTACCTTTATAGAAAATAAGGATCATATCCGTGGAGATGAAAACATCATAGTCTTACTTCGGTTCAAATAACAAATAATTTCCATTTTGTTTTGTGAAGATATCTCGATTAGAACTTAAGATATAAAAAGTGAGTAACTCACCCACTTTTATCCGTTTTTTTGAAATCTCTGAAACACTTTAACTTTAGTCGTTTATGTTATTCATAAAAAGAATATTTTCAAAGAATTAATTTTAATTTCATAATTTTTAGAATGAAGTGCAGGTACACCCTTATAAAAAATAAGGGATCATATCCGTGGGAATGGAACCACCATAGTTTTGTATGATTTCAAATAATAAGTCATTTTCATTTTGCTTTGTGTGTAGAAGTATAAAACAAAAGTTTTTTTTTTCGAAAACCCTGTAACATGACATATATAAAAACATATTTTCGAAGAATTACGTTTGATTTGATAATTTTTAGAATTAATATACGTGAAGGAAGTTTACTTTTATCCTTATAAAAAATCAGGTTTCATATCCGTGTGGTTAAAACAACCCTAGTTTTACTTCGTTTCAGATAACAGGTAATTTCCATTTAGTTTTATGAAGATATCTTAGTTAGGATTTGAGAAAAAAAAACACAAGTATTTTGGGTGACTCACCCCATTTTTATATTTTTTTTTCGAAAACCCTAAAACATATCAACTTTATTCACTTATGTTATTCATAAAAAATATTTTCAAAGAATTTCGTTTAATTACACAACTTTTAAAATTAAAGTAAATTGAATAAAGTGTAAGTTTATCCCTTCGAACATGCCCCTGTAGAATTAGCATAACGCCAGAACTAGGGCCCTGTTGTTTGAACGCTGAATAGCGTAATAATATTTTTATTTATATTTGAAAAGGTGTTGATAAACAGTAGATATTTCATTTCTTAGTACATACATATCGATTTTATGCTATCCTTTTCTAATTGCATTATTTAAACGAGTATCATATGATAATCGGTACGTCAATCCTAGAATACATGAATGTATGCATTTATGGTTGCCTAAATTATTATAATTGCTATTTTCAATATGTGAACAATATTTACCAATAAAATAAGTTTTTAAATCCTCTTTTTGTTAATATTAATTGTAAACTTTGCATTTATAGTAATTTTTAACACTTAAAAACACTGAAAAGAGTCACGACAAGCAATTAAACTGAAAGAAAAGATAAGTAAACATGTTTATGTCGGTCAAACATCAAAAAAGCCTCTCCCCACCGACCATAAAGAGCCTTCAAAAAATCTATTGTTTAAATCTATAGGGTATGCTCGAAGCTTTATCCTTATAAAAAATAAGGGGTGACGTGTTTGAAGGTAATTTCCACTTTGTTTTGTAAAGATATTTTAATTTGAACTTGAGATATTTCAAAAAACTGTTTTTGGGGGTGAACTTGAGCCGTGGTTTTTACCACCTTAAAATGAATCTCCGCCGAAGAAAAAAATATGCGTCTTTAATTTTCGTGCCCTCTATAACGTACCTATTATAGTTCCATCAAAATCGGAGCTAGACATTTTCTAAAAGGCCTGTCATGCTCACCTTATAGTTTAATAATGTTAGCAAAAATAGCAAACATAGCATACCGAGACAGGGTTTTGCGGCTGAAACAAAAACCGGAATTCTGTTTCAGTTTCAGCGATAACGAACCATGTTGGGTAATTCTAGGTTTATTTCATTAACCTTAGTTTAACTAGTCTTTTTAAGGCGATATTTAGATTTACTTATAGTTCGGGCGCTGGGGGGGGGGGGGGGAGGATTCGTAGCCACTTTTAGGCCTCCTCAATATTTTCATGTCGTTCTATGTTTTTTGGCGCGGAGAATCGATTTTTCTAGTGTACTAGTCTCAAAACCTGTCAGTTTTTTTGTTATTAACAATTTAATTGTATGAATGTGTATAAACAATTATCTTGGCTATTTATGGGTACTCTGCTCAGTCAGATCGATTGTACTCTTTTTTAAAAACATCCTGAATTTTTAACTTTTAAAAAATTTTAATTAGAAATAACGTTATTCACTAATTAGTGTAAAAACATTGCAAAATAGAATTCCAGCCTAACTAAATTGATCATAACTTGGTTTCTAGAAGTCGATTAGAGACCTATAGACGCTTAAATTGAAGAAAATTGTTGTGATTTTTTAATGAACTTTGTAGGTGTTTTTCTGATTATTAATAACAAAATTACAGTAGTTTAAAATTGTAATTTTCACCTAAAATGCATGAAGATATTTGTTTATAAGTTTTTTTTAGTGATAACTTTACGAAATGACACATATAATTAGCCAACATGATTTTACGTTTTAAAACGAAGATTTTAGGCTTTTATAGAGCTATATGATATATGATTAATACGATACTTGTGTAGTATGTCATAACTTTTTTCTAAATAATATTTTTTAAAAATTAAAAGTTCAAGGACGTTTCTAATAAAGAGTAGAATCGATTTGGCTGAACAGAGCATCCGTAAATAGCCAAGGTAATTGTTTATAGACATTTAAACAATTAAATTGTTAACAACAAAGCAATAGAAAGGTTTTCGGACTCTTATCCTAGAAAAAAATCGATTTTCCTGGCCAAAAAACATAAAAATACATGAAAATATTGAAGGGGCCTCCAAGTTCCGTGCCAAAAACGTTTTTTTAATGTAATCGTCTAAAATTACTTACATATTATTAGGTTTAGAAAAAGAGATTGATGCATGTCTCATTTTGTCAATAAGGGCTTGCTCTTTGCGTTTTTTTGCTGTTTTCATTCAACAAATAAATATATAAATTTACTTACTTAAATTGATGAGTATCGGCTTTTTAACCGACTTCTAAAAGAAGGAGGTTCATGCATGTTTTTTTTATGTATGTATGTACCTACGTCGATTACACCGATTTGAATGAAATTATTTGCGTTATATTCAAGATGTTGATGTGGTAGTCTCATTTTATTTTGGCTGAAATTGGTTCAGTAAAATCCAAGATGGCGCTGATAAGATGGTAGACAAAAAATATGGCGGACTAAAATTTTCCGTCTCTCGATTTTGTTCAAAATTTGTATATAGGGGTTCTGGGGGTGTCAATAACGAATTTAAAATTATTCAAGAAAATTCAAAATTTTACATTTCTGGATTATATCTAAAATTGGAACTGGGGTTTTTTGATATTGTAGATTAAGGATTTAAATAATTTTTTGATATTCAATTTGGCGGATCCAATATGATGGGTTGAAAATTTTACTTTGTTCACATTTTCTCAAAATTGCTTTTAGGAGGGCTTATAGATCATAGGTTACGAATCTAATCTAATTTTGAACAATTTATTATGGGAGATACAATATGACGACTTAAAATTTTACGTTTTTCCGATTTTGTCCAAAACTAATATTGGGGGGTTTTTGTGGCGTATATTACGGATTTTAAATAAATTTTTTCAAGCTTAAATTAATTACTTCAATATGCAGGATAAAATTTATCGGACAAAAGAATGGGAAGTTTGGGGGGGGGGGGGGCTTAGATTACAAATTTAAAATTAAATTCTTAAAATTCAAGACAGCGGATTTATTACGGTGCACTAAATATTTATTTGGTACAATGTCATTCAAAACTAGTAGTTGGGGAATTATTAGAATCAAAAAATTTTTTGTTGTGCAGTTTAGTGTAGTTTACAATTTTGAATAAAACGGGTATTTTTTTGCTATTTTGGAAAAACTGGGAAGTGTCCTTACTTCAAACAATTTATGGATATCTAACGATTTGAAAACCAAAAATTTTTGTTATATTTGTTATTTTTCTCTTCTATCATTTTTCTTAGAAGCTGGTTCCATTTTTTTTTATAAAAATTTTATATATAAATAAATTTATCATTGGGTTAACTACACTCTTCTAAATTTTTTCAAAAATAAATTAGAATCATCTGACAATTACGAATGAGTAGCATATAGTGGAAATATACCATTTCGAAGGGTTACTATCCTGTTTTAGGTCTAAGAACTAAAAATCCCTCTTAAAATTAAACCCTTTTTTAACAGAATTTTTGAGTTTCACATCTTATGAATTTTTGACCGAATAAAATAAATTTGTTCGTTTCTAACCCCTAAAAAAGAGAAGCAAACCTTCATTTACTGTATATCGCGTTCAAAACCACAATCTAAAGTCTACATTTGTAAGCTATTTTACAAGAAAAAAATACTTTTTAAAATAAAATTTAGGAATACCATTTTTAGGGGTTATTGGGTATGATCTTAATCCCATGGAAATTCATCTCAGGGTACAAGGGTATATGTCATTTACATATTATTTTATGAAATATAACATAAACGCTAGAGTAGGTAACCCCTTTAGATGCGTGGCTTTTCACTAAATTAATTTATGTGATTATATTAGTTGGTACTAAATATTTTAGGGGAAAAAAAGATCATTCATTTTTGTCATAAATTTAAAAAAATATTACATATGGGGTACCCCGTGATAAATGTCAAGGTCAACCTAATCTTTCAAATTCGCTACACCTATGAATTTTTAACCGAATTAAGTAAATTTGCATATTTATTAAATGAAAACAGCCAAACAAACTAACGTTTTTATTTCTACAAAAAATACAAAGCAAGTTTATACTGAGAAATTGACACGTAAAAGTAGTAATATGCAGGCGATTTTGCACACTTTTAAATTATATCTGAAAAAAAAAACGTTTTTACCGATAAGTTATGGGAGTTGTTATTACTCCCTAGAAATGCATTTCAATACGTAAAAAATATGTGTTGGATATTTTTTGGTATACCCCTACATATTATAGAATGAGACAAATCGGAGGCGGATTCCTGAGAACGTTCTCTTGTTAGCCGCGTAACGTTAACTTAGTGCTCTGGAAGTTCTACATATATTTTCTGAAACTCTACACTCTTACTTTAATGACTCTTATTACATCTTCTATTGATGGTATGGAATGCAAGACGTACTAGTTATAGGGGGTCGAAGACTTGGTCAGTTGTAGTTTGAAACCAAGCTTTCAGTCGAAGATGATATTTTTCGAAACTTAAACGGAACATTCGTTTAGACCCGAATATAAACGTATTTTTTTTGTCAGAAATATTGTTTTAAAAATTTTCCGCCATTGTCGAATTAACATAATTTTATAAATATAGGTGAACCTTTCTACACAAAAAAGTTGAGTAATAATAATTTAATAATTTTCTATTTATCATTAATTCAATAATTGTGACTTTATGATCTAGCTTATAAAGTTTATTTTTAGGACCATTATCTCGGTCCTCACCCAAACTTTTAATGCATATTGCAAAAATGTCAACAAATTATAAAAATAAATAAAATTATACAACTAATTTGGTTTAATTGATGTGATTAAAAAATTGATTTATTAGGGTACATACTTGAACTGTAACGTGTTATATTCGTGGGTTAAAGCGAGCCGCGTATGTTCTTGTATGCATTTTATTTTACCTGTATAAAAGTAAAGTAGAGCGGATAAAATAATAGCGTCTTTATACCAAAGATCTCATTTATCTTAAAACTGATTTCTTAGATGTATGCTATTAATATTTAAATACGCGCTTTTAGAAGAGAGCGTTTAATAAATATATTAATTGCTCTTATTTTCATACTAATAACTTATAAAATGGGAGACAGGACGGATAATATGTGGAGAGCTTAAAGTTATCAGTGAGATGGATTGTCCAAATATTTGTGGCGCCTTATTTAATTGTTTTTACGGTTATTCTGGTGACATATTGACAATGTTTTTATGTAAATCCTTAGTATATTTACTTTTCTATTTAATAGCATTAGACTAACTTTACCTTAGGTACAAGTCCGTTCATAAGCCTTTCTGTAACATAATGAAAATTTTGCGAGCTCGACGTGGTTTTAATGTTTTCAATGTCATTTCTGTAGTAATATTTTAATATGAATAAACCTGTTGAATTTGATTGCTATTATTTTTTACGACATAGAAATTCTATGAAAAAGTTGATTCCCTTGTTATTCCCCTTTAGTAGAATTTCAAAAAATGTCGAAACAAATGTTTACTCGTATTTATTGGTTCTCAAAAGAATACATCTCAATTTTCATGCCATTAATTTTAGCCGCCGTTATTGAGATATAAACATGGTTTTAACTCCCTTTTTAACCCTCGGTGGTAGAATTTCGAAAAGCGCTGTTTATTTGTAATTAAGGTTGTATATGTTAATTTTTATTCCTGCAATATTGACTGTCTTTAAAATCAGAAACCCTGTTTAAAAAATAACCCTTTGTTTGTTCACCTCTGTAGGGGTGAAAATTAAAAAAAAATTTTTTTAGTGGTTGATTAGTTCAGAAAAATAAATAGCTTTTTAACTTAGGCTGATAAATCTTTTTATGTTCTTTTTCGTGTGTGTTGTAATTTTCCAGCGGCTAGAAGGATGGTCTATATTTTACTTAACTTTTAAAATATTATTCTCTTAACATTCTACAAAAAAGGCTATATTACAATTAATAAAATTATTTTAAGCAAAATTGTTTTTTTTTGTTTTAAACGAATCAAAACAAACACCAAGAAATTTAAAAGGTACATTCCACTTTATATTAACGATCACCAATGGTCGCTATTGTTTCTGCTTAAGCTATTGTTACTATGACACATGAAGAAGACATGTTATTCAATTAAACCCCAAAATCTAAAATTGTGAGAAAAGAATTTCATAATTTAACTTTTAATAATCTATGGGGGGTTAGAAGTAGAGATGTTATTCACTTTATTCATTTTCAGCGTTCTTAGCCACACTACTTCTTATGAAATCGGATAACACATAGTCTATACTCAAACGGAAAATGTTATTTATCTAACAATATAAGAATTTTGAAAATCCGGTTCGTAGTCCCAAAGATTACTTGAAGCAAAAAAACAGGCTCTACCTTTTAATTATATTCGGGTAGAGTCTATATAGTTATGATTTCGTAAAATTATATTTAAATAGTATATATGAAAATGCTAAGAAATACTGCGTAGTAATTTGAATGATATATACAGGGTGTTTCTTTATAATTTCCCATTTTCTTAGATACATGTTAAGCTGTAGGAATTATTTTAATATCATTAGCAAGTTAATTCAACAATGTGTTGCTAATTTATGACGTTGTCAGAAACGATTTTATTGCTCCAGCTGTTTCTAAGAGATATATGTACTGGAGCATAAACCTTAATATACAATTGCTACATCCGTATCTCATGAACTAAAAGAAATATTGACATAAATCAAAGGGAATATTTTGATGCTTTGAGATAGAGTGAGGGTAGTTTTCGGAAAACGATCGCCCCGACCAAGGCGCACTCCTGCCATTTCAGGAATAATCAAAAATCTATAAAAATTTTCAAAGCTAATTCTCGTCTAACATTTAAGTGCTTATTTCTTGCTGACGATTCGACTGAAAACGATTTTGTGGCTTCAGCTGTAGTAATTAAATTGTAATATAATAATTCTTCAATGTTCTTATCGAGGGTATTAAGTCTACTATTTTGTTTATGCTAATTAAAAAATGTTGCAGTCAGGCAGAGATCACAGGAAGGCGGGATACTCTCTGTCAAGAGAGGAGTTATAAAAGCTATTGCAATATATTCTAAGAGTTTATTGGGGTTAGTTATGGTTAAGTTATTTTTATATATTTTTTTACTTTCTACAAACCATTTCTACATATATACATTTTAAATAAACCTGAACGAACCTGGCTCAAATTCATTATTGTTTGAGGGAGGACGTACTAGTCTTATTTAATTAAATTCTCTAGCTATTTGTTGAACAAACATAGGAAGAAGCCGAGGACTTTTAGGTAAAAACAACTGTTTATAAGTTAAAAAATTCTACTCGTTCAAGAAATTTTATTATTTAATGTCTTATAATATTTAAAATATCAAAAAATAAAATCCTGAGAACTTCAAATACTTACGAACGACTAGGAAAAACTTACTGATACGCCCTCTTATACAAACATTCCGATGCGATGAGTCATCTTTATTATAATGTGCCGAAAGGAATATTACATCGATGAGTCATATTTCTAGATAGTTCTCAACTTTTACCCTAGCTATTTCTAGGAATTTCTATAGGTATATAAATGGGGATGGGATACGAGTTGTTCATAGGTATATAGTTGTATATGAATAGATATATTAAGAACTAGTAGTCAGAGTTTAATTGTGGTAAAAGTGTTAAGTAGTATTGGATTTCTGTTAGTGAGAAGTGTTGCGTTTTATACTGCGCACCCAGTGAGCGATTTTTAAGAGATAAAATTGTAACAATATTTTGTTACCCACATAGCGCGGACTTAATAAGACAACAGATATCGTTTAAATGTCCGGAATTTTTTTTTGCCTGTGTCTGTCTCTTTTTTTTTTAACCTAAAACCTCTTTACCCGTTATTTTAATGTTAAATAACGAGTTAAATGATATGCCTATAGAAAGGTCTTCGCTAAAGACTGAACGGTAAAAGATTTAAGAGAATAAATATTAAAATTAAAAATGACTCAACAAGTAACAGCTTATAAACTGTTACACTCGGTGCAGTATTCATATGCAACGAAAATAGTTGCAGGACGTTGACTCAGAAATGTTTCTAATAAATGAGGTATTGTATTTTAGTATGTTATTAACATTGCATGTTATTTTAAAATATATTTTTGCCTATATAATTATAAAATAAATTACTTTTATCGATTGTTATTCACCTTACGACTCGATTGAATTTTTTTTATTAAAGAATATAAATACTTTATGTACAGGTGGGTGTATTTGGAGTAATTTTTCTACGAAAGGGTGCAATAAAAATGTCACAAATACAAGATTATTAAGTACGATAATAACAACCAAGTTTTCAATTTTAAAATATAAGAATAAAAATATTCTTTTCGTTCTTTATCGCAACGGCAAAATGAATTTTTTTAATTTCGGAAGAAAATTATTGCTCTTGCTGGTTCTAAGACTTAATCTCTGGATTTTTATCTCTAATTTTCCCATATAAAGCTTTGTTAACATAGGACAACTTAAAACAATATCAGCTTCAGATCAAAACAAGAAGTATGCTATATCTATAAAAATATATTCATAAATTCGCTAGCATTCCTGTGACCGGGTTAGTGGATCGAAAAAGGTGGAAAATAGGTATTCTTATTTAAATTTTACAATGAAAATGCAAATGATGATAAATTATAAGGTTATGATTTCAACTTGTCTTTTATATTTATATTTTTAAGTGCTTAAGTTTTGAATATTTTAGAAACTAACTTATTTGATTTAAAAGTTCATGACATTTAGATAGTTTAAAGTAAAGAGTATCTTTCTTTTATTTTCTGAGCCGTTACATTAAGTCCTTTGTGAATATTTTTCACAAGTTGTTTGAAACATTACAATAAATATTTGTTATTTCAATCATTATTTTTATTTTAAAAAATCACGTGATTTTAATCATGATTTAAATAATTTGATGAAAATCAATCCAACCCTGGACATGTTACTGCAACAGAAAGAAGAAGTTAAACATTTGATGATACGGCGATGGTCCAGTTTTACAAAACTCATTTTTATTGCAAAATACTTCATAAAATACCAAATAATGAACGAATTGAAATAAAATTTGACCAACAAGTAAAAAAAAGTTTGGCAATATTGAACCATACTAGGCAAAGCACAGTCAGCTTTTTATAACATGACTAAGTAGGTATTTGTCTTTTCACATGGCTGATATTAACCTCCGCGAAATTATTTCTTTTTTTTTTGTAATAGAGTAACAGTCCTCTAAATAATATTTATTGTAAATGACCAACTTCTAACTTAACCTCTGTGGAATACCCATAAATGAACCCATTCGACGTTGCGGTACAATCGTAGGACGATTTACATAAGACCGTTCCTAACATACATTGTACTGTCAACAATTGAAATACCTCTTTGGATCCAAATGATGCATTTTCAGTCGAAATACAATAGTATTTCCTTAACTACAATGGCGGCACACATTCGTTAATAGGGTTAAAAACAAACGCTCCGTGGGCAGGAAATATGGACACGCAAAAGAGTTATGCAAGGCACTCTGCATTCATCTTAATATAAACCCACACGCCATTACATATCAGAGTACACAATATATGGTTTTAGTTTTCCGTATTTTATTGAGTCTATTATTTGAAGCAATTAAATTTTTATACAGGGTGACCTTTTGGGTTTTTGATAGAAGCTTAAAATTTTTGAATGCCTGACATCTAATTAGTTTTGTCCGTTGCTGTGTCTGCGGTTGCTCTGTTTCCTATTATCAAAACTTGTTAGTTCAATTTACAGAAATCTTTCTCTAAATAAACTATAGTATCTTGAGCTAACAGTGAAAATGGCATCAAAGTCTATCCGCGTAATTTTCGAGTTATAAGCGAGCAAATACTAGTACCAAGATTTTTATGTATCTGTCACCCCCCCCCCCCCCCCCCTCCTCCCTCCAAGAGCTTTGAGTTCAGGAAAATAGACCCGATTTTGCCTCATACTATAGTTTATTCAAGAACTAGAGAGAGTAATAAATTATTTTTTACACTTTTTTTCTTCGCAAACTGCCTGTGTTCTTTAGTCCGGTGTCTGGCAAAATCTGTTAGACACATATATTTTTCATAGGAATGGGTTAGAAATTTTATAATCAAAAATACCGGTCTTTAATAATGGACTATTTGCGCTGGATAACAATAGATATTTGGAAGTGTGAAGTGTTAAAAACAATTTTAATCCTTATCATAGGCGTCGGAAGGAGGTTTATTTTATCACCAAGTATTTATGACATAGAATATTATTTCGGTAATAAACTTAAAATAAAAAGTTTTTATAATATTATTTTATTTCTTATGATTTCTTAATAATTCACATTCGAGTGCATTACAAAATATAGATAATTTTGACATATTTAACACAAATCACAACTGTTTCTTTTTTATTATTTTTAATTTTGGCATAGAAACCGTTCTAGACACATTCAGACTAAAACGTAACCTTATTTTCTCAAAAAATTCTAAGTTATAATATAAATACTTACAAAATACCCATTGTCAAAAATACAAGAAGTTAAACATATATAAAAAGATAAATTCGTCCATATAATATTAAAATTTTTTTGCGGCTATCGGTCATTTTATTATTAATTAAAAACTTTTTTAGGATATTTGACGTTTCAGTTTATTTATTTCTTAAACCATCTGCAGAATTACAATTAAACACTAAAAAGGGATTCAAATTTAATTAATTTTTATATGTTACAATTAAAATTAGACCTACTAATTTTTATTTCTATTGCATTGACATCTTAATTTAATTTATTTTATTATATGCAAATATGCCCCAAAAAAATAATATAAACGTGTTAATTCTACACGCTTAAGAAAAAGCCGCAAATACAATAATAAAATATTAAAAAAATAACGGCTAATTGGGATTAAGTATATATAAAATTAAAGAGTGGGACACACTAAAAAAAAATTAAAAAAAAAAATAGATAAACAACATTAAACAATAAAATATAACAAAAACAAAAATTTAAATAATAAATTGTGTTTACACTGGTAAACATTACGTATCTAATTCGTAATCAAAGTCAGTGTAGCTGTCTTCGCTCAAATTAATTATAATTGGTTCCTCTACCTCACCGATCATGAGATCGAGTTTCCGCATTTTCTTTTATTCTTTTATTATATGGATTTTTTCCAATTTTCTGCAGTAACTTTATTCAAAAAAAACTTTCAAAAGTTCAGTTAAATTACTCATTTTGTAAGTTGTGTTATTTCTAGCAACTCTACCTTTTACTTGAGAGAGATATTTCCTTCTCCAACGGACAGTTTCCGGACGATCTATAAGAACAGATTTCCTATCTGGTTTTTCCCAGAAAAAATTAAGTTCTCTGAACAATTTCCAGAGCTCTGTTCTTTTAATTTCATGTAAATCCCAATCTTCATTGATTTTAGTTAGAATTTTGTAGACGGTTGGGATTTGCTTTTCGTAATAAAATGTATGTACAACCCCTTTTATTGCAGTTTTCATCTCTTCTTCCAACGAGGTTTCTCGCCTACCTGTGATTGAATGTGGCTTGGGAGTACCAACAATTTCAGTCGTTGGTACTGGAGCAGGTACGTTGAAGGTTTAGGTAACAGTTTTATTACTCTCTCTAGTTCTTGAATAGAGTATAGGAATGTATATGCTTGCGATCGCCCCCCCCCCCCTCTCCTAAGAGGTCAAAGTTCAGGAAAATAGAATCGATTCTGACTTTTATATTAGGAATGTGTATGCTGCTTGCACTCCTCCCCCCCCTCCCCGTTGACAACTTGTTTTTCTTGCGATAGCCGGACCCAAGAGCTTTGAGTTCAGGAAAATAGACCCGATTCTGCCGCTTATACTAGGAATGTTATGTTGACGACAAATCAAAATCTTCCATTTATATTCTAACCTAAAAGTACAACGTAAATTTTTTGTTTTTCAATGGTGGTTGTTTAACCAAATTTATTCTAAAGTGTTTAGACGATTTTATGACACATTTTTGCTGAGTTTTATTTGTTAATAATGTTATTTTTTCTATTTTGAAGTACTCAAATTTTCCTCCATCCAAAAACATCCGAAAGCTTAAACGAATTAGGTCGTCAGCTTCTTAGTTGTTAACTGGTAATTTTTAATTTTTCGCTAAGATTATGAGCAGATGAACGTAAAGTGTATTGTTTAACTTGCTAGTGAAAATTGTTAATGTAAGTTCTTAGTGTTGTAAATTTTTTACATAAGTTGTACAAATTACGGGTACTTTATTTGAGTATCTTCCATTGATATTTCAAGTTGGTAAAAATGTATGTAATTAAATGTATATTTACTGTATGGTTGAGGATACTACAATTTAAATACCCTGATTAACTCGAATTTTAAATAAATTTTCACTATTGTTTACACAGAAATTGTTTTAGTTATAAAATAAACGGACCGCATTGTACTCGTGCGGATTTGTTATTCTTTCCTTATTCTTTTCGTAATGCAACATCACTTCAATTACTAAGGAAAGGTAGGACTTGAAACTCACCGTCGAATGCCTGCTAATTAACAAGATGATTCTATCAACATGCATGGTAGACTCCCCTTATTCGTTCCTGCAAATATTTTAAACGATATTTTCCTGCGATTATACCATGTATGATCGATGATGGAAGGGCTTTTTTGACAAATATTTTTATTTTACTTTACTTTTAGCTTTTTTACTTGTAGTAACTCCTTTGAGTGTTATAAATAACTACAAATGCGAAGTTTGAATGCTCAATTCTGAGTCCAGAATTACTTCCAGATATTTAGCTGTTCTCTTGTATTGAAGAGTCCTTCCCGACAATGTGATTGTGGGAACTCTCCCCATTTTCCTCTTTTTTGTAAACAGTACCACCTCGGCCTTATCCGGGTTTATTCAGAGCCCTTCCCTAAAACATCATCGCTCCGCGATCCAACGGGCTTGCATTATTGGTCCCCCTAGATCCTATATATCGCGACCAAGACATAAAATGACCATGTCGGCATAAGCTTGTGTACGTAAACCAGCGTCATTTAATTCACTAAGCAGGTTGTCCACCACAAGGCTTCACAACAAAGGCGATAGAACTTCCTCCTGTGGACAGCCTCTACTTGACAGTGCTTTAACAGTTAGTCTTAAGCTTAGCATATGTTAGACCCTGAGTTAACATTGCTCTGACCCATGCGACTACTGCCGGTTCGGAGCCTTATTTTTTTTTAAACATTACATATCGGATCAAGAAGTGATTGTCAAATGTCCCCTCGATATTGATGAATATATGCAAGACAGATCGATGATTCGAGGGTCCGTTTTTGACTCTTGTGACGAGTCGATGCAGCGTCATTTCTGTAGATTTTTCTGCCTGCTAGGCAAATTGTAAAAAATGTGAGAGACGCCGTACCGTAACTCCTTCCCTGATGCAGTTCCTGTGACAATACAGTATTCTGATTCACATGTGCGTATGTCTGTTTGTCTCTAACGAAATTTTGCAACACTTCCACTTATATTGATATTTGCTTGTGAATGTAGTTCCAATGAAAATACAATATTGTGGTACCATCAAGCTGAGTTGATGATGGAGTCGGAAGGTGGTATGCGTAACTTCTCAAAAGTGTGCGTGTGTGTGCATGTGTGTGCTTGGGTTTATTTGACTAGCCTCAAACGAAATTGAGTTAGATCTCTAGAAGCTCTTGAATTTTGTTCAAAATTTGCTGGAAATAAGCCGTGCAATACTATCTCGATTAATTAAATGAACCATTGACCGGTTGCACTAAAAATCACTGATTACATTATTTTATCAGAAATAGTGATAAACTTAGGCATTATAGACAATCTAGTTCTTGAATTTAGAGGCTCCTTAGATGCTTAGTGCGACCCACCCTTATTGAACGACATGAAAAACTGCTATAGCACTAAACATTAGAAAATAAATGTGGAACAAAAATTAATTTAAATTATATTACTACTAAAACTATATATATATATATTATATATATATATATATATATATATATATATATATATATATATATATATATAATAATTCCGGAATATCGCGCAGTCGCAAGCTTGTCTCACTTATAATATAAAGTAGGCCAACATACTAGTTAAAAACTGTTTGGAAAAACAATGAAAGCAACGGACATATGACAATTCTCAGTGCCCACGGCATAAGCGTATTTTTAATAAAATAATTTTTGTAATACTAAAAATAAAAATATTTGTATAATAGCCAGAAAAATGTAGCCTGTGGAGCATATATTTTTTAAATATTAAATGCTATTAATGCAGTCATGTTTTTTAAAAATTGTAGAATTTTTATAAATTCATGAATATCTTCGTCGGTTTCAAGTATTTTCATAATTGTATTATTATTTTTTAAAATTAAATCCGCAAGGAATTTTTCCTTAGAACCCTTTTATATTTTTTATATTCTTATCAGAAATTATTGATGATTGTCCCTGCATTACTCATCTATGTCAAACCAACACTGTTGCTGCCAATAAGATAATTGGAGAGCTTTTTCATTAGCAAAATATGGTACACACAATCAAATGCCTTAGTTAAAGCGAGTAATGATGCTTGGGTATATCTTTTCTCATCAAAGAACCCCTGTATATGAAAACTTATTTCTGTTTTATATACTACAGGGTAGGTGTAAAAAAATCTTGTTTTTGTTGACCACCTTTAAAACAATTTGAGTTTTTTATACAAGTTCTATTATTTTTTGCACGATTTGCTGACAATCTAACTACTTATTGTGAATAAAATTGTTTATTATTCTTTGACTTTTATTTTGTACACATATATTGTTTCTTCTGAAATCTTAATACAAGAAACTATTTAATGCAATTTTCGATGGTCCAGTATGCTTCTCAACAAAAGAAATTAAAAAAAAACAATTAGAAAATATAGGAATACGAGGTTTGCCCCAAAAGTATCGAGCCTGTATTCATACCTCCGCGTCAAAACTTCCGAGCGACCTCTGTGGGGCATGGGCGTCACTAGTAAGTCTTCACGAACTCGTTGGTGTGCGCAGTTACCGACTGGACATGTTAGTTCGTGAACGGTGTGCGTTTGTTTACAGTGTATTTTTTTCGTTCGTCGCATTTTGTTATTGTAAAAAATGCCGGAAAAATTAGATCAACAAATTTGCATCAAGTTTTGCTTTAATCTTGGGAAAAACTTGTTCGAACACAAATAATATGCTGAATAAGGGATTTAGAGAGGAGTGTAGCGGTTTAAAGATGGCCGCACGTCAGTTGATAGTGATTCTCGCTCTGGCCGACCTTCGAGCGCAATAACACCTGTTAATGTCGAGCGTGTGCGACTTGCAATTGAAGGAGATCGTCGATTGACAGTACGCGAACTAGAAAGTGATCTTGGAATACCAAAAACTACTGTTTGGAGAATTTTAACCGAGAATTTGGCAATGGCTCGCATGTGTGCGAAATTCATCCCAAAATTGCTATGAAGGTGTTGTGCACCACGAATATGCTTCGAGAGGTCACACAATCACTAAAGAATACTATGTTGAAGTATTGAAAATATTGCGTGACGCAGTCAGAAGAAAACGGCCACAGCTTTGGACAAGCGGTGGTTTGCTAGTTCTGTGAGGCGGGGAGATAAATTTTGATGTTCTAGTCAAGATATGACCTCGAGTCGTCTGGGTGTAAAACTGGCGCGCTAACCATTACAGCACACTCATCGCTTAATTTTTTCAAATAATTTAAAAGAAAACCTAGATAAAATCTAATTCGAACATTTCAAACACCAAATAGTGAATCTTTTCTTGATTTTGTGTCTAATAATCTTTTTGTGTTTTCTTCTGTAAAAAATTAAATGGGGAAATAAATACCTACTAATTATCTTTAGATACATCATCAGATTTCTTTATTAATCTAGTTTAGTCTATTATGACAACACAAATATATTGTTGCAACAGCAAAATGATAATATAAATATAGCCTAGAAAGTAGACCGCAAAGATGAGTTGCTGTTTATTTGATATATTACTGATGGCAAGTGTTTCATTAATATTCGTTTTTATTGCCAATAATTTTAAAACTTATTTATATGTACGATCGTAAAATAAAGTTTATGCTATGTAAGTATTAAATGTTTTACAACTTTTCAGGCATACTTAAATTTACAAAATAATGATTTTAAGTATAGGTATGAGTTAAAACCTAATTATAATCAGCATATATAATTATCTTAACTACAAGATATACATGGTGTTAATTTGAAAATTTTCTAGACATTGCTATCACCATTAGGCTATTGGCTATAAGGAAAAAAACGAGGTAACAAAGAACAAATTAGTAACAGGATTTTGATGATTGAGTACGTTCCTCTGGCACTCATATGATAAAATCACAAAGTGCTACTAAATTAAGGGGCGCGTTTTTGGAATGGACTGAAAATAGCACAATTTCAGTTTTTCAAAAGTAATTCAAAAACTATACATTTTCAATACATACACCGTTCATTCAAAAAGTCCCGGGACGAATTTTTTTACAAATGAAAACAAGAGTTTAGAGAAAAGATTTTATGTAGTTTTCCCCTCCTGGTTTTTTCCAAATTTTGCTACCGCTCGTATAGCCGCTGGAATGACCTAGAGAACTCCTTTTCTGGAATAGCTTTCAGAGCCCTGGTCATATTCCTCAACCTCTTCAAATCGTTCTTCCTTCATCGTCATTTTCAATTTAGGGACTTAAAAAAGTCTGCCGGAGCGAGATCTGGGGAGTAGGGCGGGTGATGAATCATGGAGACCGACTTTTGGGCCAAAAATTATGTGACGAGTATAGGAATGGGCTGGCGCCTTGTCACCGGTGCGGTACAATTCTAGTCTTACGCGAAGAATCCGCTTCAAAAGTCGATCCAACTCACTTTTGTAGAATTGTGCGTTCACTGTTTGTCCCGGCGGCACGAATTCGCTATAGATAATCCCGCGAGAATCGAAAAACGAAATGAGCATCATTTTGATTTTCGAGTTTCTCACTCGAATTTTGGTTGACTGCCCTTCGCCCTTGCCTCGCCACTCAGTGAGTTGGCGTTTGGTCAATGGATCTTATTGAAAACGCCATGATTTGTCGCCGGTTATAATTTTATTTAAAAAATGTTCATGCATGTCTGCCCATTTAACCAAATGGCGTAAAGCTTCCATACTGCGCTCTTTCAGCTCGTCCCTTAACAAATGCGGAACGAACTTCACACATACCGAGAACATCATGCAAAATGTGGTGCACTCTTCCATGTTGAGTTAACCTATAACAATATTTCAACCTTAATTTGCCGATTACAAGACAGTTTGAGGCTCACACGTTCGACTTTCTCATCGGTAGTCGATGTTAAAGGATGCCCTTCCTGTGGTTCGTCCCGTTTTTGAACCGTATATACCACTCGAAAACCTTGCTGGGGCTTAAACAGTCCTCACCATATGAATGTCTCCGAACCACTTTTTCCTAATTTGAAACAAAATTTGATTGCGGCCTTTGCTCTATAGCGAAAATCGTGACGTGCGTTGATAGTTTCAAAGAGAAATGTTCGTTCAGCTTCTGTTGCTATAGTTCATATCACAAGTTTGTTATGGACATTTGACCATCCGTCAATTGACATATTTACGCATTTTCCTGAGAGAGCATAAAAACGTGTTTCTTTTTCTTCTTCATAAATTTCATCCAAAAGAGTAGTTGCTACAGATGTCTTGGACGGGACTGTGTAACCAGATCTTAACTTTTGAATGGCCTTTCGTACTTGCTAGTGTTCAATACACCGAAAACTCGAGCAAGTAGCAAAAATTGCTTTTGCCATTTCCTTATCAATATTATGTTCTCCAGCTGTTGATGTAAAAGTTACAAAACTGCCAACAGAAGAACAATTTTCGTTTTTTTTTGTGCCAGCTCGGAAATGTTTGGTGGTGATTTATCGATGCTGAATATAAAGCTAGAAGTTAACAAAGCTGATGAAGCTTAACTTGCATTCTCTTTAGTCTGTTGAGATGTAATCTGTATCTAAAACCAAAAATTTAGTTTTAATCTCATATATTTCAATTTAATTACCCCCTATAAAGTTCAAAAATAACTTTTGGTAAAAAATAACAAAAACCGTGACGTTAATTATTAAGAAGTAAGCTAGAACTGTGGTAAAAAGTCATGTAGATTGGATAGTAGTCGTGTGGTAATTTTGTAATTTGTTACTTAGCTAAGTACTTGTACTTCTTACCTGCATAAATTACACCTCGCTGCTCAGTAGTTTTAGTACGAAACTCGTGAAGTTCCTGAAGTCTTTTTACTCTACAACCAGATTTATTAGAATCTATTTTTTTAATGTGAAATTACCATATGTAGTGTTTTTTCCTTCCAGTCATTTGAATACAAATTATATCACTCCACACATTTAGTAATGTAACAAAATATCACGAATTATTACCCCTTAACAATTTATAGACACACAAGTAAGAGTGAGTCCTTCTGGTAGTAAGAGCCGTTGTTCTCAATGATGTTTTAATCGGAAAATATTATAAATTTTATAACGACGTGTTTTTTTTTTAATTTATAGGTTTTCCTCATTAATTTGGCAACACCGCAAAAATTCTAAAGCGAATTTGAGAATTTTATAGAGAATTTTGTGGGAACTCAAATATGTAAAAATATATACATATATTACTCTTCTATAACTGTGTCGGCTTTGCCACAGTATTTTATGACACGCTATTTATACATCCTATATGTGCTAAATTAACATCGAATTTACCACACTTGTGCAGTATTTTTTTCGAAAAATGTAATTTTCTCCAAACTTTTTTCTTACTGAAAGATGTTTAAAATAGTGTCTTCAGGTAAGAAATAGAACTGATTGGATGACTTTTGGCACATCGGCGATAAAAATTAGTTAAAACTAAACAACTTGCTACCGGTTTTATTTTTTATTAGCCGAACTTTGCACATTTTCTGGTACATAAATGAACGTAAAGTTTATTGTACGTATCTTTTGTTCTTGTTAACATTTAACACTAAGCAGAAATAATTGAATTGCAATACTCTTGTGCCGGCTGACGGTGCGGATTTGAACCCATCTTACTTCACCATAAAAGGGCAGTCGGCATACGTTAAGCAGCAAGCTGGTTTGTACGGTATACAACAATCAATGGCCGAGATGGTTGATTACTGATGGATAATGGATGACCAAGTTGCTCCTTGTTTCTTGAAACCGTTAACCCCTGTGAATGACGCCTCAAATTAATTTACGGTCCTAATTGACAACTTTTTTTTTTGTAATTAACTTTTCCTTCAGTTTCGTTTTCAGTGAATTTTAAGTTTTACTTTACTTTGTATTGCGTATATGCTGTTTTTTCCATTAATTAAAACACTTCGTAAAATATTTTACATAACTTATTTATTCCTGTCATTGAACGGAAAAGTTCAGTAATTATATTTTTTCTCTTCATGTCCCTCGTTCAAATGTCATGACGGAAAATCTGTACATGGTGAGGATTAATATATTTATGACTCTTATCTCTCTACATTTTGAGTGGCGGGTGGCAAATGTGAAATATTATTTCTTTTTTTCTATATTTCGATTTTCCGTGTAAGCTAAAATTTTTTCAGTTGTGTCATTGATTGCCTAGTTATGATGAAGAAAAATACAAATAAAATAAAATATAGCAGTACATACAGTAAGTTTATCGACGGGCTTGTTTTACTAAAAGATGTTGCAAATGATCTTCATTTCCTCAACATTTTTGAATCCTTTTTTGACAAGAGTTTGTCACGATTTGAACTACAATTTTACTACAGTTTACTATGGCTAATTCAATTAATTTCCCCCCTCTTTTTTGTAAATACTTACGTTATGGTCAAACATAATATACTTTTGTTTAAGTATCTCTTTTATATTCTTAGAATATACCATTTGTTGGTCAATTACATTTTTGGTTCTACTACAGATTCCCGTAGTTCTACTTCCTTGTCAATTTCTGTCCCAGCTCGGTTATTTTATCTCCCTGAATTTTCGCTGCAATCTTACACTACAAAATAACGCTTTTATGTTACATTTGATTGTCACTTTTTGACCCCTGTTCATGTTGTTTTGCTTGGCATAGTTGTATTCATTTCTATTGTGGTTGAACAAACTGTTGCCTTTTTCCAAATAAATCCCGTTTTTTTTGCCTACTATTCGAGTGTAATTCTTCCTTTCATCCTTTCGTCTTGCAGTTTTCTTAAAATTTTTTCGATTAGTTCCGTAGATTTTACTTTGTTTATGGTATGGTTTTCGTTTTGATTAGGTTTTCTGTCATTGTCGAATTTGACCAAAGTTAATTTTGAAGGTCCTAATTTTTGCATTATATTATTTTGAGCTATTTCGATCTTTTTATTTGAATCCATTGTGTAGTATTCGTCATAAGATTATTAATTTTCCCCACGTTCTAATTTAATTTTTACCTCAGGGCTTTTTCGCTGTGTTTATTGACATTATAAACTTCCTATTAGTACACCATCTATCGAGGAATTTTTTAAGTTGTCGTTTTCGTTTCGTAACTTGTCATGTCATCATCGGTTCGGGGCGACATCTAGTCTGCGGGATTCCTATATTTTCAGTAATTTGTAATAGCGAGAAATTTAAGATTGAAAAACATATCAGTTGAGATTTTGGCTTAAAACCAAGAAAAGATCTTAGTTTTTTACAAAAAGTCTATTTTTACTATATTTTTTCCAGACTAATTTAAAATTTGAATTTCGTATGTAATAACTAATGCGCAAAAGTTCAAACTGACGTAACTTAAATATTTGAGAAGATAAGCTCCTGATTTTTCTGATTTTTATCGAAGAAATCAGATGTACTTTCTACCTCCGAAGTTTGATCGTATAGAAACGGGACATATTGTATAAAACTTATTTCTTTTATCTACCTGTGGTATATGCTTAAATATTTAAAATAATAAAGAATGCGTTAGTGAAAAATTTGGTAAAAGGTGATGTGGGTTGTGTATTATTTAATTTAATGTTTCTATGAAATGATGTTGAATTGAGAATCTGCACCTGACGAAACACTTTCAAGTTTTAAATGTAAATTTGTCTTATGAACTCTTGCCAAAAATAAGATCAGGTATATTCATACTGACTCATTTTTTAATTCAGCTTCTAAAATGTTTAAATGGGATATTACTATCAAAAAAAAATTCAAACACATTAAAAACTGCTGTGCGAAATTTGTTATGGAAGAAATGTGAAGGGTGTCCCAAAATTTTCGCAAGATTTGATTTAAATAGAAAACACTTTTTTTTAAATTGTAAAGTTCTTTATTGAATTATAAAGTACACAGGATAGGGTTATGTGCGGAATAGAACATCGAGCAAATGGCCTTCACGACTTTGCTGGCACATATGCACTCTTTGTCGAAATTTTCCATGACCATTTTGCATAAATGTGTCGTTGATGTAGAGCTGAATCTCCTCCTTTAATGCAAGGGTGGTTTTGGGCTTATTGTCATAGATTTTTGGCTTCAAATAACCTCATAGAAAGAAATCTAGCGCTGTTAAATCACATGATCTAGGGGGCCAATTCTAATTACCGAAACGAGAGAGTACACGACCAGGAAATGTCTTATGCAGTAATTGACTTGTTTCACTGACTATATGGCATGTGTCACCGTCTTGTTGAAACCACATCGTCCCCATCAATATCATCTAATTTAGGCAGAAAGAACTTGCTTATTATGTTGCGATATCGAGCACCAGTAACAATCACTGCATGACCAGCTTCATTTTTGAAGAAGTGTGGTCCAATGATGCCTCCAGTCCAAAATCCGCACCAAACAGTGACACGTTTTGGATGCATTTGTTTTTCGACAATCACATGTGGGTTCTATGAACTCCAAATGTGGCAATTTTCATGATTAACGATGCCAACAAGATGAAAATAAGCTTTATTGCTTAGGACGATTTTGTTTGAAAAATCAACATCCACTTATTGATGTTCAATAAATCCATTTAACGAGCCCTCTTCACGGTATGTGGTCATTACGCTTCAGTGCTTGTATCAGTTTGACTTTGTAAACATGCAGACGCAGATCTTTAGTAAATATACACTGTAGAAAGCTTCTTGAAATATGCAATTCTTATCTACGACGCCGAATTGATGTTCCTGGAATTTCACCAACACTGTCACGCACTGCTTCTATACTAACATTTGAACGGCTTGTTATTGGACGGCTAGTATATTTAGCATCACCATTTGATCCAATCTACCTAAATTTTTCAATTATTCTCTTCACAGTTAACGAGGTTCAATCAAACTTTCATAATTTTTGAAATATTGTTCAACAGTGCATACTGGTGTAGTGCTTCATTTTTCTTGTTCTCTAGGTGCCGTCTCCGCTTCGAAGGTTGGCAATCATCAAGGCAATCCTGATTTTTGAGACCGCTGCTCTAAATAACTCGTTGTTACTGCATGCAAACCACTCTCTAAGGTTCTTCAGCCATGAGTTTCTTCTTCTTCCTATGGATCTCCTTCCTTGGATTTTTCCCTGCATAATAATCTGCAATATTTGGTATTTTTTTCCTCTCATGACATGTCCCATATATAGTAGTTTTCTTCTTTTAATTGTTAGAATCACTTCCTATTCCTTATGCATACGTCTCATTACTTCCTCGTTGGTTATTCTCTCTACCCATGAAATCCTCAGCACTCTCCGGTATATCCACATCTCAAATGCCTCCAGTCTTCTCATGTCAGACATTTTCAGTGTCCTTCATTTTTACTAACCCTAAACTGTCAGCTGGCAAACTGTTTTTTGGTTGCCATCACTTTACCACACAAATGGCGGCAAATTCAAATCTTCCGTGACTTTTGGAACAGCCTTTAGAATAGCGTAATACAAGAGATCAGCAGGATTGTGACTGTTTTTTTTTTGTAACTGGTACCTCTTTTTTCATGCAGACCTAGACTAAATATCAACAAATAAATGTTTATGTATTAAAACTAGGGATAAAATCTGTGGCATTATTCTGTTTAATTTTGTTGTTGTAAGATGAAAGAATCTTTGGATATTATGTAACAATTTTTTTAAAATGTTTTAATTTTATTTCGTTTGTATCATAAATTTTTAAAAACTGCTTTCTAAATAATATTTTATTGTATCTATCACCAATATAAGATAAAGCGTATTTTTCTTTTCATTTTAAAGATGAAAAAAACGTATCGGTCTTTGTGTTTCATATTAGTATCTCACGTTGTAAATTAACGGCATTAAAAAAGCTAATGCCCCGTGCAAGTATTTGACGTTTCGTTAATGATCTTTACGTTGGTATTTAAAAACATTCATCTAATCGTTCTATAAGTATTCTATAGCGTATCCTTGTCGACCTTTATGTGAAAAATGTCTAGCTAATGGTCTGTTTCACTTCAATCGGCCATCATTAAAAATGTATTTGTTAATTCACCTGACTTATTCGTGCATTCTCAAAGAAAAGCTCTTATTTTTTAAAATGTTTTAATTCGCTCCGCTGGCTTGGAAGAAATTTAACTAAGCGGGAATTATTCTATTCTTCGAACAAGCCGGTATCACTCGTTACCCTCAATGATTCTCATCACCTGTCTATTGAATACAGGAAGTTTTTCTTGGGGATATCCATATTCGTCCAGTAGTTTTTTTAAATTAACGATTATTGCATGAATATTTTTTTTGACTTTTGGATTAGTTCTGAGAGTTTTGATAGAAGTTTTTATTGCTGTGAAGATATCGAAGTATAAAGTTTTTTAGTTCCAGTTTGATACAATTTTTGCTTCAATTTATGCCTGTATTATAAATAGGGACAGTTATATATATAAGTGTCGGGAAATAATTTCCGTGATTGCTTAATCAATGTGACTAATTATTTTAGCATTGACCAGTAAGTTTTTCTAGACCTATTATTCAATTCTTGACGCCTATTTTAAAAATATCCTGTATTACAAAGGATAAATGTGGATTTTGTTTTTAGCATTGCTGCGAAAACGATAATTTAACTGCTAATCTAGATTTCTCATTAGCTAAAAAAACGTAGAAAGAAAATTGTTGCAAGTTAGAGCGGGAGCTAGAGTGTTCGGTAAGAGTACGGGAGAGAGAATTCTGCTCTCTGGGACAATGTCCGACTATCTTTACAGCGAAATTTATGCTGTTCTGCAGTGTGGCCATCTCTGTGAGAAGGCCGTAAACAGGAATAGGTAACAGGCTGCGATAATGACACTGAAATTTAGTATCGTAACTTGTCAACTGGTATCTGAGTGCAATGATGTACTGAAGACTCTGACAAGGGACGGCGGCACAAACAGGCACGGGTAGATTTTGGGTCGCTCGGGCAAACGAGGGAATGAGGAAGCAGACCATCTGTCAAAGATGTGATCCGCAACAGAACCGCTGGACCTAGTGTGTGGTTTATTAGGGAGCTTTTCTCCTTAGGAGGAAAGGAGTTGCGAATTGTGGTGGGATTGTTGACAGGACATTGTCACCTAAGGGGTCATCTTTATAAGATCGGTGTCGTAGATGACTCGACCTGCAGATGGTGTCTGGAAGAGGATCGAACTGTTGACCATGTTCTTAGACAGAGACATTTCGGATATACAATTTTGTTACCGGAAGTAGTTAGGCAAGTTCAATTAATGAGGCTGCTTGAATTGCAATGGCCACCGGCCTTGAATGACCTGCAGCTTTGGTGGGATGTAAAGGGCTCAATGAGGCCTAGACATCGATGATCAAATATCACCACCTTTTGTTCATTCATTTATTCATTGATATAACCTTGGTTTTTCGTATTTTCTTGGACTTTGGAAATGTGTGTTTTTTTTTAAATAATTTTCTAGAGTTTTAAGCCTGTAGAGAAAAAAAATATTCAAATAAGCTCCCTTTATGTCATTTATCTGTTAATTTTATGACGTTTTGGTCACCTGTTGATCTTCATCAGATATATAAATTTCTACAAAAAAAAACTGCTTTTCAGTTAAAATTTTCAAATAAGAATGGAACCAAAACCTACTTAAAAATACAGTTTAAAATTTCAGAAAGTGCACATATTAAACACAACATTTTAAATGGAACGAACATTTAAAAAAATATACATTTAGGTAAAAACATAACATGTCCTACATTTAAACTTGTTGCAAAAAGAGATACATATTCCTTTCGATACATGTACAACACTATTTATATTAAATCCAGAACAGTGTCGTCAGAATGTTTTTTCTTTAATTCGATTGGTATCGTTCTCGCGTGTTATTGGGTCGATTCTATTTGTATGTTAACCACATATATATATATATATATATATATATATATATATATATATATATATATATATATATATATATATATACACAAGCCCGAATTCAAGGGAGGGGGCGGTGGGGGTGATCGCCCCCCCAAGAGCTTTGAGTTCAGGAAAATAGACCCGATTTTGCCTCTTATACTATAGTTTATTCAAGAACTAGAAATAGTAATAAATCATTTTTTACCATTTTTCTTCGGAAACTACCTGTATTCTTTAGTCCGGTATCTTTGGCAAAATCTATTAGACACATATATTTTTCATAGGAATGGGTTAGAAATTTTATAATTAAAAATACCGGTCTATAATAATGGACTATTTGGGTTGGATAACAATAATATTTGGAAGTGTGAAGTGTTAAAAAGTATTTTAATCGCGTCGGAAGGAGGTTTATTTTATCACTAAGTATTTATGGTATAGAATATTATTTCGGTAATAAACTTAAAATAAAAAGTTTTTATAATATTATTTTATTTCTTTTGATTGCTTAATAATTCACATACATCAGAAAATATAGATAATTTTGACATATTTAACACAAATCACAGCTGTATTTTTATTATTTTTAATTTTGGCATAGAAACCGTTTTAGGCACATTCAGACTAAAACGTAGCCTTATTCACTCAAAAAATTCTAAGTTATAATTTAAATACTTACAAAATACCCATTGTCAAAAATACAAGAAGTTAAACCCATATAAAAAAAATCAATTCGTCCATATAATATTAAAATTTTCATCATTTTTGGGACATTTGACGTTTCAGTTTATTTATTTCTTAAACGATGCGCAGAATTAAGATTAAACACTAAAAAGAGATTCAAATATAATTAATTTTTATATGTTACAGTTAAACTTACTTTGTTATATGGAAATCCGATAGCCCCAAAAAAATAAAATAAACATGTTAATTCTGTACGCTTAAGAAAAAGACGCAAATACAATAATAAAAAAATTACGGTTAATTGGAATTAAATATGTATAAAATTAAAGAGTGGGTCACATTAAAATAAAAATATATATAAAAATATACAAACAATAAAATACAATAAAAACAAAAATTTAAATAATAAATTGTGTTTACGCTGGTAAACATTACGTATCTAGTTCGTAATCAAAGTCAGTGAAGGTATCTTCGCTCAAATTAATTGGTTCCTTTATCTTACCGATCATGAGTTCGAGTTTCCACATTTTCTTTTATTCTTTTATTATATGGATTTTTCCCAATTTTCTGCAGTAAATTTATTCAAAAAAATCTTTCAAAAGTTCAGTTAAATTACTAATTTTGTAAGTTATGCTATTTCTAGCAACTCTGCCTTTTACTTGAGAGAGATATTTCCTTCTCCAACGGTTCTTTCCAGCAAAAATTAAGTTGTCTGAGCCATTTCCACAGCTCAATTCTTTTAATTCCAGATAAATCCCGATTTTCATTGATTTTAGTTATAATTTTGTCGACGGTTGGGATCTACTTCTCATAATAAAATGTATGTACAACTCCTTTTATTGCAGAGATGCAAATCTCTTCTTCCAACGAGGTTTTTCGTCTGCCTGTGATCGAATGTGGCTAGGGAGTACTAACAATTCCAGTCGTTTTTTTCTCCTTCGGTATTCGATACATAGTAGATTTTCCAAATTCTGTCATGTTGAAACACATGTCAACAGAGCTTTTAACATTATTATCTAGATACGGATATCTTGAGGCATCATAAACATTCATCGTAATAAGTTTTTCGTTGAGGAAAAAATGCGCTGGTTTAAGATTTTGGAATAAATATAGAGGTGGAAGCTATATTTTTTGGGTATCTCAATAATCTCAAATAATATATAAAAACAAGCACAAATAATATAAATCACTAAGGACACTGTTTGAGCAAGTTTGCTATGGAAATATTTTTTTTTCACACAGGGTATTTTTTAATACTCTTTAAAATAAATTATCCATGTATAAATGTAAGGTGTACTTTGCTCACTGACAGAAATTAAATTGAATTATCAGAAATTTTATTGTTGCAGTAAATTTATAAAAGCTTATAATATTTAAATATAATTAGATTTACGGCAGTCCTCAATTACCTGCGGCGCTGGAGCAGGCACGTTGGAGGTTTCGGTAATAGTTTTATTACTCTCTCTAGTTCTTGAATAGAGTATAGGAATATGTATGCTTGCGATCGCCCTCCCCTTCCCAAGAGTTTTGAGTTTAGGAAAATAGAACCGATTCTGCCTTTTATATTAAGAATGTGTATGCTGCTCGCATCCTCCCCTCTGTCGGCAACTTGTTTTTTTTTATGATCGCTTCCCCCTTTCCAAAAACTTCAAATTCAGAAAAATAGACCCAACCCTGTCTATTAACTAGAAATGGAAATGTCCCCCCCCCCCCAAGAGAGAGGCTGGATCCGCCCCTGCACATATATATATATATATATATATATATATATATATATATATATATATATATATATATATATATATATATATATATATATATATATATATAGCCGCATAGCCGAGAATTTCTTATCTTATTTTAAAATTACACGGATGATAACTTCTCCTTTATATATATATATATATATATATATATATATATATATATATATATATATATATATATATATATATATGATAAGAAATTCTCGGCTATGCGGACAAATTCCGTTGTTAAATATTACTCTCATGCTAAAAAGTGCAGAGAATTCCAAAAAACTTGGAAAAACTCCGGATCCGAAAAATGACGACCGCGCTGATTCGTCCTAGTGTGGAACTCATCAGGCCATTGTATTCGGTACAAACCATCATCTCGCATCTGTGTCCTCTAAACAGATTTCACGGTTGAAAAATAGTCAGTAAGCCACACTGGCGACAGCTTGATGGCTCACTCAGTAATATAAGAATAACACAAAGTAACAATGTTGTATAAAACCGCCATGTGATGGCGCGATGGTAAGTTAGAAAAGAAATATATCAAAACTCGACACACGTGGTAAGTAAAATATCGCACCAACGATCTCTCCAAGAGAGCTATTGTGTGTTATTTAAGCCAACAAATAAAAAAAAGGAGAAGTTATTGTCTGTGTAATTTTAAAATAAAATAAGAAAGTTTTGGCTATGCGGACAAAGACCGTTGTTAAATGTTACTCTCATGCTAAAAACTGCGGAGAACTCCAAAAAAAAAAAAACATGAAAAAAACTCCGGGTCTGAAAAATGACGACAGCGCTGTTTCGTCCTAATGTGTGACTCATCAGGCCATTGCATTCGGTTTAGTTGCCGATGCCGGATAATGCGACCTATATCCTTAGAATAGCAAGTTTCGTGTGTCGAGTTTTGATATATTTCTTTTTTCACATAGCAGTTTTATGCAACATTGTTGCTTTGTGTTATTTTAAAATTTAGCCATGTATTCTAGACATGTATGGCCATGTCCTGTAGTAAACTTAAGGCAAAAGATTCATATTTATTGTTTGAAATGAGCCAGCACAGCTAAATCCTTAACACCAGCGACTTATCTTTTTTGAAGTTCCGTGTTAAAGTACAATTTTTTTTATCAAAAAAAAAATTTCTTTACTTTCTTCAAAGACGTGTTAAATGGGATACCCCCTTAATATTTTCTTGGTAACAGTAAAAGCTACGATAATGTTGTGGGGTTTATTTTATGTGTAATAAACATTTCTGTGGCGAATTAATCATGCCAGGAGGTATTTCAATTTCGAAATAATTAAAGCAAAGAGTAATGAAACCATTTTTGGAAGGTAAAAACAAGCCGCAGTTTTAAGACAGTTTGTTTTACCCAGATACGGCATAATTTAAATAATTTCATGTTATAATGAAAGGGTACATTTAGAGAATTTACCGAAATCGAGGAAACCTTTATCAAAAGGTACGAAACTGGAGCGGGTTGCTAATAAATTAAGAAAAATCAAAAGTAATATCAGATCTTTCTTTTGTTTTATTAGAATTTTTTTAATAATTATTCGTCTTATTAAATATAATAATTAATTCGTTCTGAGACATCACTAGATATTTTGTAAATGTCAATAAGTTCAGCACTAAAGCATTTTGAATATCAAAAAAGACATTCTCATTTAAACAACAATAAATGCATTTAATTTATTTACCGTGCACGTTAGTGCAGTAAATTTATTCAACAACAGAACATAAAAGTTGAATGTCATCCACCTTAATAGAAAATGGGTGTAATGGGATACCATGTATAGTAGTTACATAATTGTGAAGTTGTAAATAACAACAGTCGCACCCATTTTACAATAAAATCGTACGCTAAATATGCGGTAATAAACTTACTTGATTTGTTAAAATCGGAATACCTAGAATAGAATAGGAAAATAATTTGGTATATTGCCTTGGTTAAATAATGTCATTTTGAGGCCGATTAGTAACAGTAATTAAAGTTGTTTGTGTTAAGGTATCTGATATAGATCAGGTAGATAAGTTCCCGCAGAACATTGGTGTACATGAAGCGTCTATTCATGCGAGCATTAGCTCTGTCATGTCTTTTATATATTTAATAAAATTATTATACAAAATTGAACTGCTTTCTAAAGAAGCGTTAAAAACCTAAAAATAATTCTATAAATTTTTATATGGAATTGAAATTAAAAAATATGATTAATAAACAGAGAAAGCGAATGATTTTATAACTGACTTTACTTTTAATTGTTTTCTTACTATGCCATGTTTATATCTTGTGTTAGTAGTCATTTGTTTCATATATAATTTTATATTGTTATTTTTCGCTTTTTAGGCGATTCAATTTCTTTATAAAAATTGTATTTTTAGTTCGAACCCACCGTAATACCCATAAATGATTTGAACTAAGCCGTGGGATTAGCCTAACCGTTTAAGGCTCTAGGACTGGTAGGGACGACCACGGCCAGGCGCGGGTTCAAGCCCGTGTACGGCAACTTACTTATTTAAGTTGTCAGACCATTAGAGGATAGTCCCACTAGTGGGTAGACACTTGACTGACGAAGAGTGTAAAACTCGGGGTTAGTCGAGTGTCGAGGTCCGTGGTTCGGAACCCACGTTAAAATGTAGGTCCAGTCGCTAAATGGTCTCCGCTTCCGATGCGACTTTAAGCCCCAAATCTTTGACTTTTGATTTGAACTAAGTACTAAGAAGATGTACCTCGCAATGCTTCTAAAGGGGCAAAAATTTTCCCTTTGTAGCCACAGTTTTTGTAAACTATACTAAATTAAATAATAACAAAAACCTCTGATTCTGAAAGTTCTCAAATAACTGTTTTGAATGAAATCCGCTACATTAATTTTAGAGCCCCCAAAAAACCCCCAATACCGATTTTGAATGAATTAAAAAAGATGTAAATGTTATAATCCGGCATATTGTATCCAACATATTAGTCCAAGGCATAGGTAAAAATTAGTGCTGTTTTTGACGTAAATTCCGAGATGCATGAAACCTATCGAGGAGTGTTGGGGCAATGTAGAAACAAACGCTACATAAAATGTAAAAGCAAAAAATAGATTGGGGCCCAGATGAGGGTCAAAGTTGGCTAAAACAGGTTTTTTGAATCTCAAGCCAATAAACGGATTTTGGAAAAAAGTTTCAAATAAAAGTTGTAGAGATTTTAAAAATCTACAATCTGAAGTTTTATGCGATCATTTTCATCAATTTGTTATTGCAAAAATACCAAAAACCCCTTAAAATCGGCCTTTTTTTGCATACCAATTTTTGATTGCAAAATTATTTTTTTTTTGCACTTTTTTTGATTTTAAAGGGAAGTTCTCGTCATTTTGAACAAAACGATATTTTATAATAGTAAATCGGATAATTTGTTGCTGAGATATTGTTATTTGTTTATTCTAAGACCCAAAATGCTGATTGCTATAACTTTTTTTTGGGTGAACATTTCTTACATCTCTTCGTGGAGGCCTAGATTATATCTTGTTAGGGCAAATGAAAAAATTTATTTTCAACCTCATAAATGTCACTCTGAAAAAGGGGGTGTGCCATATACATAATTTTTCGAGCTACCCCAGTTTAAAAAGAAAAACACCGACATTGGTTCATTTGTTGCTGAAATACGGTGAATTTTTCGGAGCGCTGCTGATTTGAAGCTGCGAATTCAGTTTCTTCGCACTCTCGAAAGCTCTATTTTTTTTTTTATAAAAAAAACCCTCTTTTTAAAGCGATATTTAAGTGGTTGAAAACTAATTTTTTCATCTACCCTTACCAAGATATGAAAGTTTAGGCCTCCACGAAGAAATTAAACCTTTGTGGAGGTCAAAATGTTCACTCAAAAAAATGTTATAGCAATCAATATTTTGCGTCTTGGGATAAACAATTAGCAATATCTCAGCAACAAATTGTTCGATTTACTATTATAAAACATCATTTTGTTCAGAAAGACGAGGGCTTCCCTTTAAAAGAAAAAAAAAGTACAAAAAAAGTTAATTTTGCAATAAATAATTGATACGAAAAAAATTGCCGATTTTGAGGGTTTTTGGGCATTATTGCAAAAACAAAATAACAATAATGATCGTACAAAAGCTCAAATTATGGGTTTTGAAAATCTCTACAATTTTTATTTGAATTTTTTTTCCAAATATATTGCTTGGCTTGTAGATTCAAAAAACCTGTTTTAGCCAACTTTGACCCCCCTGCCCTCTAAGTCCCAACCTATTTTTTGCTGTTGTTCTTACATTGTCTCCAATTCCCCTGGGTAGGTCTTATCCATCTTGGAATTTATGTCATTTATGGAGTTTAAAGAAATTAATTTTAGATACGGAATATATGCCCTTGAAATCCCCTGAACTCAATTTTTTTCCAATCCTTAAAAAAATAATGTTAAAATTGTCATTTTCAGTACCAATTTGATTAAAATCGAAAAATGTAAAATTTTAGTCCGCCGTATTGAATTTTTTAAAATAATTTTAGATTCTTTACGTGCGACCTCTAATATTCCCTCATATCAGTTTTGGAGAAAATTAACCAGAATTAATTATTTTCCGCCATATTACATGCGTCATCTTGTATTTTACTCAACTAATTTCGATCAAACTACCGCGGCAACTTCCTGAACATAACGAAAAAATCGGTGCCGCCGTTTGGGAATAACAATTATATATATATATATATATATATATATATATATATATATATATATATATATATATATATATATATATATATATACTTTTATGTATGTACGCCTTAAAAGGAACGTTGCCTGTAAGTGTGGTAGCTTTGAGCAATAAAGTTACCAACCGATGTTTAAATTATGACAAGTAAAATCAGTTGGCTGAATGACAGTATACTTGCTCATATTTTAAAATAGGTCTACTTTTTTAACGCCTGGAAAAAACATCAATTTTAAAAGTGTACTTAAAATTAATAGAAAAAAGTTTTATAAACTCGTAATCTTGGCACCTTCTTTCTAAAACAGAAGAGGCCATACGTTAAGTTAAAAACTGTTTGAAATTCAAGCCACAAACCTGCAGCGGTTGTTTATAAATAAACATGGAGGCATGTCAGGCGTAAAAGTAAATAAACTGAGAAATGAATTTCTTTGTTTAAAATTAATTAAGGCACTTTGCCTGGTCTCTTGAGGAAATCAAATTGCATTGATTCCAGTTACTTCAAAGAAACCATATTTTCAATTTTGTCGGGGCACTCCGAGTATGCCATCACCTGGGACTAATTGATTGTTGGAAGATTTATATTCGTATGGTTGTCAAAGGATATTAGATTATTTAGTGTTATCATTTTTCCAGTAAAAGGTAATTTGATAGAGGGACAATTTTAGAGAGGTTTATCATGCATGCGGAAATCCTTTGTGTATGCTACAGGAATAGTATGTTTGCAAAAGTGGAGATTATTGGTCATCCCTGGAGATCGTAATCGGCGGTTGTGAGATTAAAGATATTTTCAAATAATTTATTATTAGATACGTTGTTCCTTAAAAAAATTACAATATGAAGTAGATATAAAATTTCATATTCCTTAAATTTAATAGTGCATCGAAAATATTAATAATGTTTGTTAACCATACACACTAATTTTTGACAAAGTTATTTCAAAAGTTTGTACTATGTTGTTGTCAACCTGTTATGATGACCTAAAGAAAAAACATTCGCCATTCCAAGTTATATTTTATTATTAACCCATAAATCCAATATCTATGAATCCTATCTCACAAATCTTCAACCTACCTATTGTAAACACACAAGAACCCGGAGACGCTAACCGATAACTCCAAGTTAATAGATTATATATATATATATATATATATATATATATATATATATATAAATATGTAGATAAGTTTTTGTCCGTGTAATTTAAAATAAAATAGAATAAAATATTGGCGAAGCGGACGTGAAAATTTGTCAATCTACATGATTCTCGTATTAAAAAGTGCGGAGCACTCCAAAATATGGAAAAACTCCGGGTCCGACAGATGGCGACAGCGCTGTTTCGTCCTAATATGGGACTCGTCAGGCCACCGCAGTCGGTACAAACCATCATCTCGCCTTTGCATCGTATAAAGCTGAATTTATAATCAAAACACAGCAAATAAGACGACAAAGGCGACTTCTCGATGGTCCACTTGATCATACAAGAACCACACAGATTAACAAAGTTTGTAAAAGAACCGTCATATGGTGGCGCGACGGTGAATTAAAACAGAAATATGTAAAATCGAGTACACGAAACGGGCTGCCCAAAGGATAGGGGTCGCATTTTTCGGTACTGGCAAGCAAGCCTACCGCCTAGTCTAGCAGCCAAAGCCAAGTGCCGCACCAAACGATCCCACCATGAGAGCATCGTTTAGCGTGTTTAAAAGCCAAACAAGTAAATAAATATGTAGATAAGTTTTTGTCCGTGTAATTTAAAATAAAATAGAATAAAATATTGGCGAAGCGGACGTGAAAATTTCTCAATCTACATGATTCTCGTATTAAAAAGTGCGGAGCACTCCAAAATATGGAAAAACTCCGGGTCCGACAGATCTGTCGGACCCGGAGTTTTTCCATATTTTGGAGTGCTCCGCACTTTTTAATACGAGAATCATGTAGATTGACAAATTTTCACGTTCGCTTCGCCAATATTTTATTATATATATATATATATATATATATATATATATATATATATATATATATATATATATATATATATATATATTCATTCACATATTCTATGTTCCTAAGAAAAACTAAAACAAAACCATACCTCTGGAAACGTTACGTGGATGACATCATCGAATGGCCACACGGGCATAGACATATTTTTAGAAGAACTAAACAGCATTGATTACCGCATACAGTTCACACTGGAGGTCGAAGTCAATAAGCAGCTACCATTCCTTGACCTTCTTATCACCAGAAAAGACCACCTAAGCATCGATTATAGGGTACTACAGAAAACCCACACACACAAACAGATATCTAAATGCCGAATCTCACCACCATCCCTCACAATTACCATCAGACACCAACATATTGATTTCCAGATCCTTGTGACTAACCAGATCCACGAACCGCCAAGAAAAACTCAACAACATCACAACAGCTATAAAACAAAACAATTACAAATAACACAATATTAAAAAGGCCATAAAACAGAACACAAATAAAATAGCAGAGAAAAAAGATGAAAAATCTATACCAAAAACCACACTGCCATATATGAAAGGTGTAATCGACGAAATTGGAAGAATTCTAAGAAAGCATGACATATGCACAATTTACAAGCCACAAACAGCAATACACAAATTATTGGGCAATCCCCAGACAAAATACCATTGGACAACCAGGGAGTGTACAGCATTCGATGTAGAGACTGTGAAAAAGAATACATCAGCCAAACAAACAGTAGAATCTCTACCAGAGTCCAAGAGCATTAAAATAGCATGAAAAATAAGCAAACTACGTCAGCTTTATTCCTATATTATCAGGAGATAGGACACACTATAAATTTCCGGTAAACCAAACAGGTCGCACCCATAAAGCACTATAGAACGTATAAGCGGATCTCTCGAAATGGGAAAAATTGAAAACCTTAACAAGAGAGATGATGCACTAAATATCTTAAATACATGGAAAACTCTCATTTAAACCCAACCAAGAACAACACACCAGAGAAACAGGATAGCGAGACGAGAGGAGGCCCAGACCCAGGGGAGCAAGAAACCAATCAGGCAGAATCAAGGTATAACCTGCGCAAGCGCCGAAAAAGGCAGATTGAGGATCAGCACATTCATTCTAAACCGAGCAGCCGTCGAGTAAGCATCAGCTGAGATGTTGGCGAAACGTCGTGACGATTTTTGTACTGACGAACGGATTGAAAATATGAAATATATCGATATAAAACGTCCTTCTTATTGGCGTAATATTTCTCATAGCAGTTTTTATTTAAATTGTTTAAAATAATTTTCTAAGCCCAATACATTTTTTAAAATGGGAGGAAATAGTAGTTCTATATTAGCTGATTTGAAGTTTTTGTGGATGCAAACGTTCGTAAAAGACAGATATTTAAATACTGAAGATTCCAAAGTAATAGTTGAACGAGTTATTTTTATATTTATTCCAACATAAGATATTATTCAATAACTTGCATGTCATAAACTTTTTATCTTTTCAAATATAATTCATAAACTTTGAATATACAAAACGTATATATGTTTAAGTATGCTGGTGAAGCATTTTGAATAATGAGAGGCCAGGGAATTCACGCTATTCAAGCACTCCGAAACGTGACAGACACGGGACTCCCGCTAATTCAGTACCCCAAAGGAAACATAACTTACTACGTCAACGTCGTTGTTTCTGGATTACGCTAAAAGTTACTTCGTAAGAAATTAAATTTGAATACATTAAATAATTCATTTGGACGTGTAATTTCTTTCAGAATTCGATTTTTACATTGGTTTTGAAAAAAAAAATGGAAATAATTTATTCAAACAAACTAATTTTGTGAAACTTACGAAAAATTTTAATTCAATGCGTTTCTCAAAACCCCTTTGATTAGGTAGGCTGCACAGATATCATTTATTGCTTACTACGGGCGTAATGGATGTCCTGTGATTTTAAAGTCAATTATTTAAGAATTAGAACAAAATATAAGTTTACATGATACATAGAATAATGAATGTATTTTTTCTTTTAAAATGTAATTTTAACATTGATTTCACCAAGAAAATAAATTTGCAATAACTTGTTTAAATAAATTATTTAAACAAATATGTTTTGTGTAATGTATTAGCCTCCTACAACCGTTCTCAGCGTAAAAATATCGACTATTTCGAAAGTACAGTGTAAACTGTGTAACGTACATGCACTCCCGGGGGACTAAGTTTTAAATACTTTTGTTAACCAAATGTGCGATTTTTTAATATTCTGAAAAATATAATAATATATAATGAAATGAACCTTCGTTCATACCCTATAGATTTAAATAACAATAGATTTGTTTGAAGTCTGTTTATGGTCGGTGGGGTAGAGGCTTTTTTGATGTTTGACAGACATAAACATGTTTACTTATTTTTTCTTTCAGTTTAATTGTTTGTCGTGACTCTTTTCAATATTTTTGTGTTAGAAATTACTATAAATGCGAAGTTTACAATTAAAAGAGGATTTAAAGACTTATTTTTATTGGTAAATATTATAATAATAATCCCTGGAGGGAGTGCGAAGCCGTTTGGCTTGTAAATCATAAATAGTAATAATAATAATACTCAACACCTATGCTTGCTTTGCGCTAAAGCTACTCTTTTGGAATTGTAAAATGGAGCGGGACGCACATCCAAAACCTGCAAAGAACAATAAGGAACGTACAATGCTTCCAAGACACCAAGGAGGAAGAGGAGTGGTGGATATTCGTAAGCAACTCGACCAACAAATAATAAACTTACGTTCATATTTCCACAGGTTACCGGACTCTTCCACACTACATCGAACAATATGCGAGACAGACGATGCAACGCCGCTACAGTTGAGGGAACAAAATATTACTTCTCACCACCAGACAGACCAAGAGAAGTTACAGACCTGGCTACAGAAGCCACTTCATGGACGGCATCCAAATGAGGTCAATCAGGACAATGTCGACAACTCAGCGTCGAACTACTGGTTGATTTCAGGACAGATGTTTCCGGAAACGGAGGGCTTCTTGTTAGCTATCCAAGACCAGGTTATTCCGACGAAGAAGTTCATCATTAAAGATCCCTAAATAGAAAATGACCAATGCATATATGGCTGTCGAATATCGGAGACAATTCAGCACATAACTGGAGGATGCCAAGCGTTTGCCGCAACCGAGTATAAGGAAATACACGACTCAGCCGCTAAGATACTCGACCAAGAGTTAGCAGAAAAGTTAAACCTATTACAGGTAGGTGTGCCTTATTACAAGTACAATCCGGAGCCTATTCTTGAAAACAACCGGCTCAAGTTATATTGGGACCGAACGGTTCTGACGGATCAGACAGTTGCTCATAATAGACCAGATATTATACTAATAGATAAAATTTCTAGGCGAACTTCACTAATCGATATTACTGTACCTAACAACAACAACCTAAGACCAAAATACAACGAGAAGATCGCCAAATACAGAGATCTGGAGGTGCAAATCCGAAGACAATGGGCAATGAACAGCGTCCAAACGATTCCCATAATACTGTCAACAACTGGAGTGATACCAAAGAGCCTCCTGCAGAACATCAAGGGGCTGGGCCTTAGTGACCATCTGTATAAGCCGATGCAGAAAGCAATTCTCCTAGCAACCGCGCGAACCGTCCGAAAGTTCGCAGGAAATACAGCAGACCACGTCACCTAGGACCCAATAACATGGAAAAGGTTCCCACAGAGCTTCATACTTTTGGTATCTTTGTGAACCTGGTATGAGTCAATATATCCTGGAGGGAGTGCGAAGCCGTTTGGCTTGTAAATCAAAATAATAATAATAATAATTTAGGCAACCATATATTCATACTTTTATGTATTCAGAATTGACGTACCGATTATCATATGATACTCGTTTAAATAATGCATTTAGAAAAGCATAGCATAGAATAAATAAAAATATTATTACGTGATTCAGCGTTCAAACAACCGGGCCCTAGTTTTGAGGTTATACTAATTCTACAAGGGTATGTTCAAAGAAGTAAATATTTGAAAAATGAATTAAGTAACGACTATAATGCATTTCGAATGAAGCTAATCGAATTATTTTTGCATACATGTGCATAATCCTTCTTCGCCGCTACTGAACTGAACCCATAAATCATTCGGAAGGCACATTACTTCTGCCAACAGGACTTGCGTTAAGTAAACACCGCGAAATTAGTTTGCTTTTTTAAAAACTTTTCTTGAATGCATCCGTAGTGAAAAGAAGTAGGTAGGAACGATTAAAGCGCCGCTTTTTGTGATTGTTTGTCCAGTTTTAGCGGAGGCGTCACGCTGTCTGGCAACAAGGCTTTCAAGTTCAGTGACCTACTATTGCACGAACTGATTTAAAAAAAAAATGATTGCAACATAAAGTTTTATACTGATTTTAATTAGTTGTTTATCTTCTGAATTATTTATAACGAGTTTATGTAAAATACACATCGATGATAAAAAAATAATTATTTCAATCTTAATAATTTACGATATTTTAATGGCGTTTCTATTTAAATTAAATGATAGTACAACGACAGTTTTATTTTTGATTATAAACGAATTATCTTTTACATTATTAAATATAATTAAAAATCTAGGCATAAGAACAAGCTGGTGCACGCCTTGTTTCTATTTACACGAACCAACTCGGGACCTTTTTACCACTCCTATAATTCCGTTTCTTGTTAAGCTACTAACATGAAATTTGTATATTCGGCGAACATTTATATAATTAAATTGACAAGTGCAACAACCAGTCAATCAAATTTTGAACCTTAAAGTACAATAATAAAAAATATTTTCTTTAACTACCAAGCTGGCAAAATGGAAAATTTGGTGTTTATGGAGAATAGTAAATACCGTGATTTTTTTACATATTTACTATTTTGGGATTGTAGATACGAATCCGAAGTTTTTTGAGTAATTGGGTATGGTTTTCCCAAAAAAAAATACTTTTACGCATATTTTCTGACTTATTCGTAGAATATGAGTTTAAAATATTTTTTGAATGCAGTATAGCCTATTCAGTATAAGGGGTTGAAAATTTTATCTTATTCGCATTTTTCATATTTGGTACTAGGTGGTTTTCGGAATAGTAGGTTGCGATTTTTTTAATTATTTGCAATTGAGGGGCTAAAAATTTTTCATTTTTCCGATTTTATCGAGATTGATATGGGAGGGGAGGGAGGCTCTTCGGGCGTATATTACGGTTCTAAAATTAATTTTTTCAAACTAAATATGTAGAATAAAATAAGTAGGCCTAAAAAGGTACATGTCTGAAGTTCTTTCAATATCGTTATTGGGACATTTTGGAGCCTTGGTTACGAAATTAAAATTACTGTAGGAGACTAAATATTTATTTGGTAAAGTTTTATTCAAAATTAGTATTTGGGGAATTTTTAGAATCAAAAATTTTTTTGTTGTTCAATTTAGTACGGTCTACAACTATGTATAACATCGGTAGTTTTTTTGGAACCTTAGAAACTCAACTCAGTTTAGAACTAAAAATCGAAAGATTAAATTTTTATAAAAAAATTGAACCGACTTCTAAAAAGCATCAAAATCGGAATATAACCATATAATGTTTTTACTTTCAGGCCAGCGGAATTAGTATCTGGGAAAAATTTATTGCTAGTAGACTTCTTACTACGTAGAAAAGTTAAAATAATAATAGTAATTGTGTAGTATCTTATGTCTCATTTTCTTTATTCGAAAAAATTTTTTATTTAACAATTAAGATGTGAAAAACAGTTTCTTCTAGTTCTAGGAAAACCTGTTGTTTTTCAATAAAGTTTCAAACAAAAGCTGTGCGCTTTGAAAATATTTACAAAATGAGCTAATGCTCATTTAAATCGGATAATTTGTTTGTTAGTTATTGTAAAAAAAACCTGCTAAAATGGCTGTTTTTTTTTTAATTGCTAATAAACAATAGAAAAATATTTTGCGTTAATTTTATACTACTGCAAAAGGAGCCTCTTGTTGCATGGAACAAGTCTGCAAAATTTCAAGTAAAAATATTCAGTAGTTTTTTGTACAGTGAATTTGTTTATAACATTTTGTCTTTTTTTGACTGTTTATTCTCAGTGATCTGGAGATCGTACAGTGATCTGCGGGTGCTGATATTGAAATGCCGATAAGTGGATGTGTTAGGTGAGATTTTGGCGCATATTTAGAAAAAAAAAACAAATTCTGTACGACCATTAGACGCTGAGATAGATTTTTTTTTCAAAATACCGCTGCTGCGTTGTTGATTTCTAAGAGATTATTTAAGTAGCAACTCATATGGAGATGGTTAAACTATTGTATGCAGCAGTTTTCAACTCAGTTATTTCGAAATTGTTGATGTTGCAATAGTTTAAAGTTGCACCTACTCCAAGAGTCAGAAAGTGAGCAGTGGAGGGGGGCGTTCTTTCAGCCTGCGGCGCGAATAAAAAAAACGTGACTCGGACGCTTCATATTCGTGTTGCCTGAATAATTTGGATTATCTCGGCGAATATTGGTCGTAGACTCTTTATTTTTTTAAATTTGTGGTTTATCGACGAGATATGAACAATGGATGATAGTTTTTGCAGTCAAATTATTGTTAAACTATTTAAAAAATGTTACAGTGGTCAACAGCATACTACTAATTAGGAGTATTAGAAATGAGATTGATTTTTAATGTACCATTAATATTTATGGCTTTACAGCATGAAAAAAATTGCGACTGTCATTTGCCGCCAAATTATTGGTTGTACAAGAAAAACACATGTTAATTTTTTGTTTATTTTATTGGACGAACATTTTTCACATACAAAATTTTTTGTTAACATCCATATTTTTTTGCTTAATTCTATACAAAATATTTATTCCGTTTTCCGTTTCTTAGACATCGATGGACACTTATTTTCGAAACCCTTATCGGTTTCAATATTATCATTACAATTATCATCATCATTATCACTCTTATCGTCATGATCATTATTATTCTCATTATCACCATCACTCTAATCATTGACATAATTATCATCATCATCAACATCATCATTATTATCATAATCATAATTATTTTTCCCCTATTACTTTTATCGTCTTTGAAAGTAATATTACAATATCTCGCGATTGGATAATCGCTTACAACATAATTGTCATATGTAGTTTATTCTGCATCTCGAAAAATAATTATGCTATCAAGAAATGTTGCTATTCGTTTCCTGCTATATTTCCATAAATATTATTGATACATTAAAAATCAATCTAGTTTTTAATAATCCTAATTATTAGCATACTGTTCACAACCGTAACAAATTTTTCGCAATTTGAAAAGCATGTAAAATGTATAAAATGTACAAAAGTGCAACAATTTGTTTATTGCTATGTCTAACAATAATTTGATTATAAAAACATATCATCCATTGTTCGAATCTGAAGCGTCCGAGTCACGTTTTTTTCCGCGAGCCGCAAAATCTCAGCTATCGCGTCCACTTACTGCTATTTCTATATCAACAATTATCGAAGAGTTATTCTATTGTTTATATCGGAAAAATGAACCCCAGGTTTGTTTATCTGTTTCAACAATTTAAGATCAACAATTCAATTCGTTCTTTTTCGTTATTGTTAGTATAAGTCTGGAAATTTCATTTGCGTACCCGCAGACCGTTGTACGACCTCTGCATGGTTGAGAATAAACAATCAAGAAAAAATTTTGCGCATTTGTTGAATGCAACAAGAGGCTCCTTTAGCTGCAGTATAAAATTAGTGCAATATATTTTTCTATTGTTTATATATAATTGAAAAAACAGCCATTTTAGCAGTTTTTTTTGCAATAACTAACGAACAAATTATCCGATTTGGATGAACCTTAGTTCGTTTTGTAGATATGTTCAATGCACACAACTATTGTTTGAAACTTTTTTACTGAAAAACAATAGCTTTTCCTAGAACTCGAAAAAACTGTTTTTTCGTGTCTAACATGTTAAATAAAAAATTTTCCCTACAAAAGAAAATTAGACATAAGATACTACATAATCACTATTATCATACTGAAGGTTTCTACGTAATTAGAAGTCTACTAACAATAAATTTGAAAATCACCTCACCCGTCTATATCTTGACCTCCGCCGGCCTATTTAGTCAATGAAACAATAACTACTAACGCGAGATACATACAAGCTTGGTAAGAAAGCTGTTATACTAGGGGAGCCCAAGAAGCTAAATGAGTAGTTACTCGAGCGTTGTCGGGACCTATTGGATGGTGAAGATTAGATGCTAAATAGAAAAAAAGTTTATATGATGTATGCCCCAATACTGGTGGGGGAAGCGAGTATATATTTTCAAAAATGTAAAAAAAAAATCAGTCACAAAGACATACTCAAGCGCGTCAGACATTTACAATGTATACACGCAACCTGTTTCTGGTAACGGAGTGATGTTAATCTGACGGCTTGCTAGATGGGGGTGGCCACACGAAGGGGTGGAAAAAAAAAAAAGTTATTCGAGCGCGTCAGATACTCAGGGAGAATGTTAAGTGAACCCTTAAAGATGTCATATTAGAAAGACTGACGATTTTGACGCAACTAGAACTCATAGCCGATTTTTGAAAGTGTAAAAAAAAACTTGACCTTGAAATACTCGACCGCGTCAGATTTATATACAGTCGGTTCAGCATGATGTCCTTATCGTGTAGACCTATGATCTGACAATTGTGTAGAGGAATTTTTTTAATCTGACAGTTTAATTTTTTTTTTATTACTGAACGGAATAATTTCAATGAACAGCAAATAATATATAATATAGAGAAATATATACATGTACAATTTTATCATGTATTTATGAGAAGAATGTTGAATGAAAAAAAATATTCAAAAATATGTTTAATCTTCATCATCATCAGTGGAAACGTCTTCAGATTGGGAGTTCGAATCACTTTGGTCATTTTCATCTACATCTTGCGTATCTGTAATCAGGACATGGTTATGATATTTAACAATATTTAATTTATTTCACGATATTATTAGTATTTTAAAAAGATAACATACCCGAGTCTGGAGTATTCCCTAAAATGTCAGGTCTTCATATGCTTCTGGGAGTTGATTTCCAACGAACCAAGTCATCTCCAACTTTCCATCCATATTTTTCCACCCGAAATCTGTTGGTGACATCTCAGTTACGATTCGAAAGTGAGCATTCCTCCATAAGCATGCGATGTATTGCGTTCGTAATAATTGTTGCCGTAGCTCTGATTAGCATGGGGGCAAATTACAAGCGTCATAATAACACTGCGCGTGATAGCTGTCATTTAATGATGTTTCCTCTGAAATTTCAATTTCAGTGTAGGTACTGCGTGATTTTTTTCGAACCGGCTTGGTTCGACGATACTCCAAAATCACCATGCATTTTTTTAATGTTTCTGGTGTAAATTTTATTAATTTTTCATGTATTTCTTGATCACAAAATACACAGTTCACTCTTTTATCAGTATTATCACTCATTGTAGTAATACATATAAAACTTACTGAATTTAATTCACTAAACTTTTTGAAAATACAATAAACAAACGTTATATATCTAAGAGCACAAACGCGTTGTTGTGATCAGCTGGAATAACATCATGGCGGCAGAAAGTAGTGTGGGGACGGTGCGAGAGAGTGAGAAATAGAGAAAGAGTGAGAAGGGGAGAGAGGCGCGGAGTGTACATTATTCTCAGCACCTGCACGTACTACACTTGATTGATGAAATTAGCTTTTTCGGCTTGCGAAAATCGTCAGATTATATTATTTCCGTGATCCTTACATGATCTCCATTAGAATAAAAAAAATTCAACCGCGCTCGAATATGTCCAGGTGACTTTTTTTTTGCAACTTTGTCACTCGCTCATTTCCTTATGTCATGCTAAAATTGTCAGAATATTGAAATGTACACTTACCTTGTCTTAATCTGACGAGCTCGAGTTACTTTAAGGATCAATTTTTTTTACTAATCTGATCGGCTGCCCTAGACGCACCCCCCTATATTTAAGGTTCATAATAGGTAGGTAGTTCATAACAGGGTACAAACTTTCTTCCTTTATAGTATTCTGCCGAGCTTGCATAAATCCCAAAATCCCCGCTTGGGCTCCCCTACTATTATAAATAAAGCATCTCTGAATCTTTTTATGTGAACTTTATTTTGTCAGGTATTAATTTGGTGTCGACTTCAAAAATTTAAATTTCATGTAGAAATTTATATTGTTATTTTTATATTTTTCGCTTTTTAACGCTTTTTTTAAGTCGGCTCAATTTAAAAAAAAATTTTATTTCGTGTAACGGTCTATTTGTTGACAGTTCCAATACAAATTATAACAATGCAATCAAAGCGAAAGCAATCAACTACGATCGCTCATTTCTATGTCAAATAAATCTGGTTAAAAACTTCAACCTTAATAAATTTGGATTTCAGACTCGCCTCGTACAAATTTTTATTAGCTACTTTTTAAAACGTCCAAATCATAATTAATTGTCTCGTATTTTTAATAATCCATTGAAGAAAAATATTTAATTTCGTTTCTACATTCCCGAGTATCTATTTTATTTTAATAAATTAGATACTCGAGCATAATTCGATATGAGAAATGTTAAACTTGTGAATGTTAAGTTGAATGAAATATGATGGAAAAAATATTTGCATTTTAAATTACACTTACTGACTTTTTATCGAGGTCAAGTTTATCAAGATTTATTCGAGTTTTGGGTGCAATTAGAAGAGTAAAAGGATAAATAAATAAATTGATAATATTAATTTTTTTGAATATATTAACATTAATAATTGCTGTTATGTAAGCAAACGATTGTATGGACTATAAAAAAATTGATTTGTGAAAGATTTTTAATTAGCGCAAGATGCGATATTACTCGAACAAACATTTGTTTGATGACTGAAAGGACAAAGTGAAATAATTATAAACAATTTCTCAGACTCTATAGGGTGACTCAAGCGTCGTTAGCCAATACCACAATTCCATTACATTGCAATTTGCAATACTCCTGATTGACTTTGATATTTATAATGGCTCCTCTTATTTTCTTTTACATAATCGCATTTTACTAAATTTAGTTCAAAAAAATTATTTAGTTTTTCAGGTACAAAAGTTTCAGCTTAGAATTACATTTTTCTTAACATTTGTGTCACAGAAGTCAAAAAGAGATAGAGATTACCTTCGAGTGAATATTTCTGAAGACAATATTAAGAATTTTGCGCGGGTTTTACGGCAAAATAAGATGATATTTCTCTCGTTCCGAATTGCAGTTTGCCGAGCAGAGTCCCCACTTGATTGCGATCTGCTTTTTTTTACGCATGCCAATCGCAACACGGAGCGAGAGAGATAGCATTGAATGCTGTCTCAAGTAGTATATATATGCTCGAAGATTATCACATCGTAACTTCCAACAGATTTATCATCAAATAATTAATTTCTCTATTCAGCATTAAAATTCTTTCCCTGAAACTAATTTCGATTAAATTTTGATCCTACTTGGTCCAAAACTGAATTTTAAAGCAGCATTATACAATGTGAATCGTCTTATGTCTTTACGTCAAGAAATTAAAAAAAAATCTGGCAACATTGCTTGGGTGATGTCTGGGATACGACACTTTTACTCATCTACACTAGTAATTACCTCATGACTGTAGTCTTCCATATAGATGGCATCCGTGGAGACTTCTTATAAATTCTTCTAAAAACAGCATAAAAACTGTTTTGCTTTGTAGCAGAAATGAACTGTTATCCGTTCCTGTAGTTCACGCAATAAATACGTAAGAAATTTAACAAAACATGAATATTACTGGAAGGTATCAAATTCCAACAACATTAATGGAAAATTTGGACTGATTTACTAGTTGCATTAGTTATCAGAATACAAAGAATGGACGTTAAGTACGGTTGCGGTTTATGTGAATGCAGCAGTAGAGCCAACTAAGTATTTTATTTTAAAAGAATGGCTTCTTTGTGTTGTTAGTATACCGGACAAAAAAACATGCCTCATGAAATTTTGGTTGATAACCAATAGTTATATTTACTTCTATTTCATTTAAAATTAGCTCTTGTGAAGATATTTGGATGAGGTAGGAGGGATGGGTATGCCTTTCTACATTGCTCGTCCCTCTACCCTCTTTTACACTTAGAAAAATTGTAAAAATGACATTGATAGTTATGATTAAAATTAATATACAATATAATTTTCCTCTAACAAAAATGTACAATGTACCTAAAAAGTGTTAATAGTTTTTTTTTGTATAAGCTGCTGTATTTCTTTAAATTAAAGAGAAGAAAACTGATTCCATTCTAGAATAACATAATCATTTTTCTTTTCGTTGTTGTTGTATTGGTTTCGAATGCCTTGAGACAGTTTTATATAGATATATGTTTTAAAACAGTAAATATATTAAATTTTCTTTATAAATAAAATTTATTAGATTTGATCTGGTATCACTTTTTTTGTTCTTATTTTTTTCCGGCAATATTCAAATGCTTATTTTAAGGGACATTTAGATAATTTAAAAAGAGCCATATTTTCTCAGGTTTTCGATGTATATTTACAACAAGTACAGAAAGTTTCTTATACCATTTTTAAGTAAAAATATTTATAATAACTTCACAATACTTCACAAACAAAACCTAAATTAGGGCTAGAAAGTGAAACGACCAAATGTAAACAATAAAGTTGGATTGGTAGGAATCCGTTTTGTCGCATCTGGTTAAGAGGAAAAATAATCTGAGGCGATATTCTTTTTAATTTTCACTTTTTCTCAGTGTTAAAACGGGTTACGAGGCAAGCAAGGTTGCGAAATTTGGTTTTGACGGTAACGCTTTTGGTCGCTTCTCTAATATTAAATAATCTGTGTATAAAGGAAAATTTTTTATATTTAAGTGAGACCCAGATATTCTTTGAATACGGACAAAATAAATCCGAAAATTACAATTTAGAAAATATAGGTGCAGTGTAGATGAACGTCGAGTAAGATTTCCTTAAGACATTGCTTAAATTGGAAAATGGAACGCCAACATGTTGACTGGCTATTGATGGTCTCTTATTCGGCAAACACCCTACTGGTCACTTTACACAAGGGACGGCAATAAGAGGAATGTAACCGTTAAATTTACTTAAATTTTATTTAAATAAAATTAAAATATACCTCACTTGAGCGTTTTGTTATTTTTTAAACATGAAAGAAACTTTAAACCCGATTCTGTAAGCATATTTTTTGACATTCTCCTTTCGTATTGTTTCAAGACAGTGCCATATTATTTTATATTATTTTTAAAATTCCACATAACTCGATCCTCCTAGAAAATAGTGGGTGTTAGAGAAAATTGAAATTCATATTTTAATTTTGAGACAAAATACATAACCAGAGCCAGTAATTTATGCAGGTGCTTTTCTAAAATGTAATGTTTGAAAAAGAATTTTTTTTTAATCTAATTTTATTCCAGACTTTCATTTTAGTAAATTTACAATTTGCCTCTTTTCACTTTTTCAGGGATTTAATTTCAAGAAAATCTTTTCTTATCGGGTACCCGTATAAAAAAAAAACTTTCTAAATTTCACGTCTGTAGGTTGAGCAATTTTGGCCTGGCTTAGACTAAGCTTCGATTAATTAACAAGTCGTTTACCTTACAATAAGTAACTAATTGGCTAGAGTAGATAAAATTACTTATTTTGCAATAAGTTTTTACTTATTAAAACTCTATTCATTCAACTTTATTGTGCAATAAAATATATCATAAACGATATAAATGCATTTAGTAGAATCTGTAGAAAAAGCTTCCTATTAAACACCAAGGAAAATATTCACATTGTATCCTTTAATGGTTGAACATAAACAGCAAATACAAAAAGGCAAAAAAAAGGGTAGCTTAAAAATGCAACTAGCCGACTAGTCCTATAAAATGGAGTCCAATATGTCGGACATAAGTTGCTTCTCACTTTACGGCTTCGTTAAGACCAAATGGGGCGAGCAGAATGTTTTTTCTTCCCAAAAAAAAAAACAGGAAAAAAGCAGTATAACTCCCGAAACTAATGTAGACACACAGAACACAATAAACATCATCTTATTGTAGACTAAAGTCAGATATAGTAACTCACTGTCGACACAGCATAAGTTACCTGCCAAATTTTCATCCAAAATTACAGAACAGCAACTGCCCATAACACTACTATGATTAATAGAATACTCCTTTAGCGGTGTAAAATTGCCTATCAATGCAAAAAGAAAAAAATGATCCATGTTCTAACCTAGGCAGAATGTAAACTGAATTTATGAGATTACTTAAAATAATTTCAAGAAATCTGCCATAGGAAAGGATAAAAGAAAGAATTTCACTCGAATAGTAGGCAGGGAAACCAATATCTAACTGGAGAGAAAAAAAAGGTAACAGTAAGTAGAGCATCTCTCAAAAAAACAACTAAGTACGATGTAATTTAAACTGTATTTTGTAGCCTGAGAACTTAGGAGAATAATCCGAGTTGGGAAAGAAATTAGAAGGAAAATGGGGCTACAAGGGTTCAAAATATAGTAAAGCTAAAAGTGGAACAAATGGAATGCTTTTATTCAAGGAACTAATAAGAGATATTTAGGGAAAAATGATATTGTGTTTGCCCATACCATGAGTATTTGCATAAACAAAGCAAAATTATCTGTACTAGCTATAGTGAACTTAAATTGTGACAGCTTAGAAATTTTTATTGATTTCTCAGAGAGTATCTTAAACTTATTAATCTAACTTAGAATGTTTTAAGAAATACTATATATTTACCAGGATTTTCTTGAAGATCGTACTGGATTTGTCAGAATTCCTTGGGATTTTTTTACATTTCGGCATTTTTTCGATATTTCTTAAATTTGTCAAGATTTTTGTAAGTTTTTTAAAGATGGAAGTGAGAAGAGAACTAAATCAGGTGAAGGAGGTGGATATTCAAGCTATCCAAACTGTGATTTTCGCCATTGTTAAAACGCTTTTGTTAGCATGATCTTTGTTCTGTAACTCAGGTGGCAATAATATTTTCTTGTTATTGTTTTACCGATTTGCAGGTAATTATTCACCACTTTTTATTTTACATCCTAAAAACTGATACCTTAACCTTTTTGGATAATTCTGATTCCTTTTCCTGGTTCGAAAGAGAACAACCACCTTGGAGTTTGTTGTCTCAGTTCAGGATCGTAGTGGTAAAATCAAGTTTTATCCATAGATCAGTTTTATTCTTTGTAATCGATCGATGTAGGCCGGCGGAGTTAGCCTAATATGAGGTGATTTTGAAATTTATTGTTAGTAGACGTCTGTTTACATAGAAACCTTCAGAATGATGATAGTAATTATGTAATATCTTATGTCTCATTTTCTTTTTAGGGGAAATTTTTTTATTTAACAATTAAGATGTGAAAAACAGTTTTTTTTCCGAGTTCTAGGAAAAGCTATTGTTTTTCAGTAAAAAAAATACCTACAAAATGAGTTAAGGTCGATCCAAATCGGATAATTTGTTTGTTAGTTATTGCAGAAAAACCTGCTAAAATGGCTGTTTTTTCAATTGTTAATGAATAATAGCAAAATATATTGCACTAACTTCATACTACATCGAAAGGAACCTTTTGTTGCAGAGAGCAAGTATGCAATTTTCAAGTAAAAATATTCAACAGTTTTTTGCATAATGAATTTGTTTATAACATTTTGTTGTTTTCTATTGCTTATTCTCAGCGATTTAGAGATCGTACAGTAATTTGCGGGTACGCAAATGAAAGCTCGAGACATACTGTAACAAAAAAGAACCAAATTAATTGTTGATTTTAAATTGTTGAAATTGATAAACAAAGTTGTACTTGTTTTTTTCTTTATAAACAAATAGAATAATTCTCCGACAATTCTTGATATCGAAATGCCGACAAGTGGACGTGATAGGTGAGATTTTGGCGCATATTTTGAAAAAAAAAACAAATTCGGTCCCACCACTAGAAGCTGAGAGATTTTTTTTTTCAAAAAATCGCCGCTGCGTTGTTTATTCTTATGGAATTATTTAAGTAGGAACTCACAGGAAGATGGTTAAACTATTGTATGTAGCAATTTTCAACTCAATTATTTCAAAATAGATAGTTTAAAGTTCCACCTACTCCAAGAGTCAGAAAGCGAGCAGTGTAGGGGGACGTTCTTTCAGCCTGCGGCGCGCGGAAAACAACGTGACTCGGACACTTTACATTCGTTTCGCCGGAAAAATTTGGATTATCTTTATTTTTTTTTATCTAGGGTTTCTCGATGAGATATGAACAGTGGATGATATGTTTTTGTAATCAAATTATTTTTAAAGATAGCAATAAACAAATTGTTGCACTTTTATATATAATTACAATTTTACCTTACGTATGTTCTTTTCAAAATGCAAAAAAATTGTTACAATGGTCAACAGTATACTACTAATTAGGAATATTAAAAATCAGATTGGTTTTTAATGTACCATTAATATTTTTCGGGTTATAACATGAAACAAATCGCGACTGTGATTTGTCGCTAAATTATTGGTCGTACAAGAAAAACACATGTTAACTTTTTTGTTTATTTTATTGGACGATCATTTTTCACAAACACAATTTTTTGTTAACATGCAAATTTTTTGCTTAAATCTATACAAAATATTTATTCCGTTCTGCGTTTCTTAGACATGGATGGACACTCATTTTCTAAACCCTTATCGGTTTCATTATTATCATTACAATTATCAACATCATTATCACTCTCATCGTCATCATCATTATTACCCTCATCCTTATCATCATTATTACCCTCATCCTTATCATCACTCTAATGATTCACATAATTATTATCATCATCAACATCATTATTATTATAATCATAATTATTTTCTCCGCTATTACGTTCATCGTCTTTAAAAGTAATGTTACAATAATTCTCGATTGAATGAATAATCGCTTACAATATAATGTCAGATATAGTTTATTCTGCATCTCGAAAAATAATAATGCTATCAACAAATACTGCTATTTGTTTCATGCTATATCTCGATAAATATTAATGGTACGTTAAAAATAAATCTAATTTTTAATATTCCTAATTAATAGTGTACTGTTGACCACTGTAACAATTTTTTCGCAACTTGAAAAGCACGTAAGTCCGGTAAAATGTATAAAAGTGCAACAATTTGTCTATTGCTATGTTTTACAATAATTTGATTACAAAAACATATCATCCATTGTTCGAATTTGAAGCGTCTGAGTCACGTTTTTTTCCGCGCGCCGTAGGCTGAAAGAACCCCCCCCCCCCCTCCATTGCTCACTTTCTGACTCTTACTGGAGTAGGTGCAATTTTAAACTATTGCTACATCAACAATTTTGAAATTATTGAGTTGAAAACTGCTGTATTCAATAGCTTAACCATCTCCCTATGAGTTTCTACTGAAATAATCCCTTAATGTTAATAAACAACTCCGCAGCGATATTTGAAAAAAAATCTCAACTTCTAGTGGTTGTACACAATTTTTTTTCAAAATGTTCTTCAAAATCTCAGCTATCGTGTCCACTTATCTACATTTCAATATCAACAATTGTCGAAGAGTTATTCTATTTGTTTATAACTAAAAAACGAACCCCAATTTTGTTTATCTGTTTCAACAATTTAAGATCAACAATTCATTTCGTTCTTTTTCTTTTTCGTTAGTATAAGTCTGGAACTTTCATTTGCGTACCCGCAGACTGCTGTACGACCTTTAGATCGCTGAGAATAAACAATAAAAAACACATAACAAGTTTTAAACAAATTAACTATGCAAAAAAATTATTGAACATTTTTACTTGAAATTTTGCATATTTGTTGTATGCAACAAGATGCTCCTTTAGTTGCATTATAATAATGGTTTATTAACGGCAATAAATCGTACAAATTCCATTTTATATAATATGTCAAATAAGAATAAAAAAATCTGAAACGAAACAATCACAAAATATCACAAGTCACATCAGTACTAAAAGAATAACAATTAACTAAAACAATAAAACTGTCACTATAGTCTATTATGTATAAAATTCACTTACTTAAAAAATATTTAATACAACTCTTAAATGAGTTAAGAGAGAGTATAAATGGGTCAACATTCCTAGGCAATGAATTCATTTCCCTACTCATTCTGGACATTGGGGTGTTAAACGCATAGTTTGTTCTATGGTATGGTTCATTAAAAAGACTATGGACCCGAAGCACCCTCTGAGGTACAGAGAATCCAACAACCCCCAACAATTCAGGAGCATCAACCATAGAGTTTATGATCTTATAAAATAATATTAGGTCAAGATAGATGCGTCTATTATATAATGATAACAAGCTCATATAATCCCGTATTACACTGAATGGCACATCTTGCTTAAAAGCAACAAATTTCAAGAAACGGACCTGTACCTTCTCGATTTTATTTTTGTATATTTCATAGTTTGGTGCCCAGACTGGAGATGCATACTCCAAGACTGATCGAATCATTGAGCAGTATACAGATTTAAAACACTGCACACTGCTGAAATCAGCTAGTGTGCCATTAATAAAACCAACAAGCCTCAAACCACGGCTCGAAATACTATCAACGTGCAGGTCAAAAGAAAGACCCTCATCAAATATCACCCCAAGATCCTTTATATGATCTGAGCGAGTCAGCATTGTATTGTGCAATGTATAATTATAAACTATACTATCTTTTTTCTTTGAGAAAGTAATGGCAGAACTTTTTGTTAAATTAAGTTGCATGAAATTGCGGTCACACCACTTAGTAAAACTATCCAGGTCACCCTGCAAGGCCACACAATCCCCTATCTCTCCAACAACCTTAAATATCTTTAAGTCGTCAGCATATAAAAGACATCTGCTTGAGACTATAGAATCCTCTATGTCATTCACGAAACAATTAAAAAGAAGGGGTGCCAAATGTGCACCCTGTGGGACTCCAGAAGTGACAGCTATATCAGCAGATTCAACGCCATCAATCCTCACCCTTTGTGTTCGATTGGAAAGATAACTTTCAAACCACTTAAGAAAAACTCCGTGGATACCCATATTACTTAGCTTCATCAAGAGAAGCTGATGATCGACCTTGTCAAAGGCCTTGGAGAAGTCAGTGTAAATAGCATCCACCTGACAATGCCTCTCCAACGCCTCCAACAAGACCTGCTCATAAGTCAACAGATTAGTGACTGCAGAGCGACCCCGGACAAAGCCATGTTGGGCAGTAGAAAAAATACTTATAAAGGGGGGATATATTTTTTGATGGACTATCTGTTCAAACAATTTGCTAAATATAGAGAATTTTGAGATACCTCTATAATTCTCAACATTCGTCTTATCACCACATTTGTAGATAGGGGTAATATAAGTAACCTTTCAAACATCAGGAAACACACCAGTGGACAGAGATACATTAAATATTTCAGCTAATATTGTGGAAGGAATACACTGGCAACTTTTGATAAAATGAGGTGAAATACCATCCGGCCCCACTCCCAACCTACTTCTAGATGCGAGATTGCATTAAATACATCCAAAGTTAATGCAATATATTTTTCTATTGTTTATAAATAATTGAAAAACAGCCATTTTAGCAGGTTTTTTTGCAGTAACTAACGAATAAATTATCGGATTTGGATGGGCCTTGCTTCATTTTGTAGGTATTTTCAATGCGCACAACTTTTGTTTGAAACTTTTTTACTGAAAAACAATAGCTTTTCCTAGAACTCGAAAAAACTGTTTTTTCACATCTTAATTGTTAAATAAAAAATTTTCCCTAAAAAACAAAATGAGACATAAGATACTACATAATTACTATTATCATTCTGAAGGTGTGTACGTAATCAGAAGTGTACTAACAATAAATTTCAAAATCACCTCATATGGGGCTAACTCCGATGGCCTGTCAAATAAAAAGACCTTTTTGTTAATGTGTCAGTAGCATTATCATTAAATGTGATACGTGACAGTTTCAGAAGTTGTTATATTTGGCATTTTCTATAGAAATCATTTAATAAAATTTGAGTAAGATATAAATTCTTTTATTGTTTCATTTCTACGTTGTAAGAGCTGAATACCAACGACGAACCCTTATATATATACAATCTAAAGAGTCCATCCATAAACATGATAAATGAACACTGTTAAAAGCGGAGAATGTAATTCAAAGAATGCAAGATTAAACGAAACATGACACGATGTATATTTTCTCGAGTAAAAGTCGGACATGGCTTCCAATTGTGTCCACCTTTGTTAAAGAGAATCATGCGTCAAAGAGAAGTTTGTACAGGCAAAATTTAAGGGTGCAGGTGCATCGTTTTAGTATTGAATTACATAAACGAGCCCACACAAGATACGAAATGTCTGAGGGTCGTTAAAAAAGATATATCCTGGTATTTATTGTTAAAGAATGTTCTCATAACCGACTTTATAGGACGTTAATTAAATTAGCTAATGGAGTGTTAACAATGTCGTTAATTATACAAACATTAGTCAAAGAAATTAGTGTGCTTATAAAGATGGTGTTTTTTAGGTACAGTGATTTGATTGAGCTTTTCTAGGGGAGTTTGATGAAGAAATTTACTACGAGGTGTGGCTATAAAATAATGAAACTGATGCTTCTACAGAAGAAGTATGCGTCAAAGGCGAACGATCAACAGCTATGTTGCATGAAGTCTGTTCTTTCAAATGCTTTCCGTGTCTGTAGACAATTCAGTCTGATTGTTGCTTTCGATTATAAAGGGTGTTTTTTTTTATAGAGGTTTAGAACTATTAAATGGAATAAAACAAAGATGAATTTTTTAAATTGACATGAAATTTACTTTATTCGAAAGATAACCTTCTGGCATTATAATTTAAATATGACTTCTGGTATATGATCGCCACGGCTGGCTCGGACGTAGTCTAATCTGGAGGTCCAATTTTCGATGACTTTTTCCAACATTTGTGGCCGTATATCGGCAATAACGCGGCGAATGTTGTCCTCCAAGTGATCAATCGTTTCGGGCTTATCGGCGTAGACTAGCGATTTCACATATCCCCACAGAAAATAGTCTAGCGGCGTTAAGTCGCACGATCTTGGAGGCCAATTCACGGATCCGAAACGTGAAACTATGCGGTTACCAAACGTTTCCTTCAATAAATTAATTGTGGCACGAGCTGTGTGACATGTTGCGCCGTCTTGTTGAAACCACAGCTCCTGCACATCATGGTTGTTCAATTGATGAACGAAAAAGTCAGTAATCATGGCTCTATAGCGGTCACCATTGACTGTAACGTTCTGACCATCATCGTTTTTAAAGAAGTACAGACCAATGATTCCACCAGCCCATAGAGCACACCAAATAGTCAGTTTTTCTGGATGTAACGGTGTCTCAACATACACTTGAGGATTATCATCCCTCCAAATACGGCAGTTTTGTTTATTGACGTATCCATTCAAACAAAAGTGAGCTTCATCGCTAAACAAAATTCGCTTATGAAAATCGGGATCAACGGCAATCTTGTTTTGGGCCCATTCACCGAATCTACGCCTTGCTAGGTGATCGTGTGGCTTCAATTCTTGCACGAGTTGGATTTTGTAAGCAGGCAAACCAAGATCTTTCCGCAAAATCTTCCATAAAGTGAATGGATACATATCCAATTCCTGTGCACGATGGCGGATAGACTTATTCGGGTCTTCCTCTACGCTACGCTCTACAGCAGCAATGACTTCTTCTGTACGCACTGTACGACGTCTCTGTGGATGCGTATTATCATTTAGAGTAAACGTGGTGCGAAAACGTTCCATAGTTAATCGAATTAATTGCTCTGATGAACGATTATGTTGACCGAAAAATGGACGTAGTGCGCGATACGTATTTCGAACAGAACCATGATTTTCAAAATAAATTTGCACAATTTGGAAGCGTTGTTCAGGCGTCAGTCTATTCATGTTGAAATGCCAAACCATACTAAACATAAATCACTTGACAGCTGACAAAATGGCCGCCAGTTAAAAAAGTGTTGCCAACTTAAAGTTCTATACCTCTATAAAAAACACCCTTTATTAGAGCTGATTTTTTTGTTTTGCCGAAAAAACAAGTGTAATAATATAGCAGAATATATGGTACTTACTGAAAAAACGAAGAGCAGGCGGGATTCAGTACAGGAAGGTCAACGATTGATCACCTTTTTTTACACCACACAAATTATAGAAAAGAAAATGGTCGTAAATCAGGAAGTACATTTTGTGTTCGTAGATTTGAAGAAAGCATATGGTAGTGTCCCACAAAACAAACTATGAGAAGAGTTACAGAATACAAACTTGAACGTCAACCTAATTAAAGCGGTGAAAAACATGCACGACAACTCTACAGCTAAGATCAAAATTGGAAGCAGTACCTCAGAGGGTTTTAACATCACAAAGGGTCTCAAACAGGGATGTTGTCTATCTCCTACGTTATTCAATATATACCTCGCACAGACGCTAAAGAGCTGAAAAAGAAAATGCAAAAATATGTGCATACCGATTAACAACAATACCATATATATACTGTCTTTTGCAGACGATCAAGTACTCATAGCGCAATATTACGAAGGTATGGAATATATGACGAGGAAATTGATCGAAGAATACAGGAAATGGAGATTGGACATAAACATAGGAAAAACGGAATATATGTGTATTGGTGGCGAACAAGAGACCTGCACGCGAACTCCATAATAGTATAGAAAAGAAATTTCTTTGCTATTTCTTTCTATTATGGAAAATCATTCAAAACTTACTCTATAAGCACATTCGGCAACGGTCGGGTATGTCCGAACAAGCAATCGTGTTATAGAAATAGAAACAGTCTTTGGCTTGTTGCTCTTCGTCTATCTCTCTCAAAGCAATTTAAATGCTGCATAAGTTTGTCTCATTTTTTTCCTGCACGCGAACTCTGTAATGTTATAGAAAAGAAATTTCTTTGCTATTTCTTTCTATTATGGAAAATCATTCAAAACTTACTCTATAAGCACATTCGGCAATGGTCGGGTATGTCCGAACAAGCAATCGTGCTATAGAAACAGAAACAGTCTTTGGCTTGTTGCTGTTCGTCTATCTCTCTCAAAGCAATTTAAATGCTGCATAAGTTTGTTTCATTTTTTTCCTGATTTACGGTGTTTGAATTTGTGGTCATGTTGAATGTGAGATATATTTATTTCTAAGAATGAAATGAAGTTAATAAATGTGTTTTTATATTTTATTTAGCTAAAAGTATAGATTTACACGTTATATAAGAAAAAAACAGCAATAATTATTTTTATTTCTGTTCATTTCTTAACGTTAAGAATCAGAACAATAATAAATTATTAGAGCTTAATTAAGAAAAAATAAATAAATATATACATGTTATATATCCAATTGAAGTCTTTAATTCCGTTTTACGGAGCTGCACAAACTTCTGACAGGGTTCAGCTAAATGTCGGTTGAGCACACAAAATATCCCTCTACTCTTCAATATTTTATACAAAATACATAAATATCGGATCCATATTTTCTAATAGGTAATTTATTAAAAAAAAAGTCTAGAGTTAATACTTTAAAATATAATATTGGAGATTTCACGATAAAAAAAACCTAAACTAACCTGAAGTAAACTAAAAAATTACAAAGTAAATATGTTTAGTATTTTTTTCTTTTAATTATAAAGTCCCTAGAAAAGATAAATGTTCTTAGAGATGGTAGTTTGTAGTTATTTCTATGCCACGCACTTATAAAGAAATCCGTGTTCTATGCGAACTAGCCCGAAGTCGTAAGGAAAATATCCTAGAGAGTAGGTTCCGTTGATAGAAAGAAATTTTCTTTCTTCTTTATTTCTTTTCTGTTTCTATTTCTATCTTGTAACAGAGTTCGCGTGCTGATACTGGAAGACAATCAAGTAATTAGACACTGCGAGAAGTACTTATATCTAGGACTAACTATCACAAAAGACTGAGGTATGGATAGAGAAATAGAAGAAAAAAAAACAATCAAGGAAGAAGAACCATTACACTCCTCAACAGTGTACTGTGGGGCCAAACAATTTCCAACACAAATAAGCACCGAATATATAACACGATTGTCAAAAGCATAACTACTTAGAGCTGCTAAGTATGAACGCTGAACGAGAAAACCAAAAAATCACTAGAAGCTACGTAAATGAACTGGTGGCGTTCAGCCGGAAGATCCAGGTTGGAAAGAATTACCAACAACAGAATCAGACAAATTATGAACTTGCAGCATTCAATTGTAGGCTAAATTGTAACAACGGGTGAGTTGATATGGACACGTACAGCGAATGCCAGAGGAGAGACTGTCGAAACAGATCTTAGAGTAAGCACCCCATGGAAGACGGAAACGAGGAAGACTATGTCTTAATTGGAAAGAAGGAATGCGTGGAGAAATGAGAGATAAAGAATCTCTGGACAGACCGAGATGGATGGCGGTTGGATATCGGAAGACGTCTAACGTTGTAAACGATATATATATATATATATATATATATATATATATATATATATATATATATATATATATATATATATATAATATAGCAACGAATTGTCATAAGTTTTCCCACGAAACTTGAAAAAACCGCTACTGAAACTTCTTTTATTAAAAGAAGTGTATGGCAATAGATGTACGCGAGTTAACTATTCGTGAGATTACTGAAACTGTAGGAATTGACAAAGAATGCGTAAGGAAAATTTTACATTATAATTTTAACATGCATAAAGTGTGTGAAAAAATGATGCCTAAACTTTGTACAATCGAATAAAAAGCTCACGAAAATGTTTCTACTGACACTTTTAATGTCAGTGAAATTGACTCGCACTTGTTGTAAAGAGCGATAACATGTGACAAGTCTTGGTTTTTACTTATGATCTTAAAACCATGTCTTGGAAGGACCAAACTTCATCGAGAGCTAAAAAAGCTTGAATGAGCAAATCAAGGTTCAAAGCGCTGATGATGGTTTCTTTAATGTTCATGGGATTGTGTACCTTCACTGGGCTCCTGAAGGTCAAACAATTAATCATCATTACTATCTTGAGGTTCTTGCTCAACTCCGTGAAAGAATAAAAAAAAAGTCCCGAATTGTGGAAAAACGAATCATGGGTTCTCCATCAAGACAACGCGTTGTCACGAGGTTTCTAGTCAAGTACAATATTCCAGTGTTAGATCATCCGCCTTATGTGCCTGATCTTGCACCATATGATTTTTTTCTGTCCCGCAAGGTCAAATCTGCATTAAAAGGAACAAAATTTCAGTTCGTTAAAGCTGTGAAACAAAAAGCGGCATGCGTCATGTAGGAGTTTACAGAAGAAGACTTTCAATACTGTTTCGAACCATGGAAAATTCGTGTGGAGCTTTGTAGAGATAGAGGTGGAGTGTATATTTAAGGTGATAATAACTAAATATGTATAAAAATAAAATGTTTCACAGCTGTTGTCTTGTTATTTTATAGCTACATCTCGTGTATAGAAAAGATGCGAAAGTAATCATTCTTTAGGGGAGAGTAATTTAAGAAACAGTAGGAATATATAATTTTACTATATATTTTCAAACTGATCTATAAAGTTTATTATATTATTTTCATGTGCAGATATCTAAACCAGGAGTCAGGGGCTAAGACCTACCTAGCTCATCATACCGAGATATTATAGTTTATAGTAACAAAATTGTATCTCCGAAATATCTCTGTCTCAGCCCGTTGAGTGCTGGGCACCATCTACACGTCGGGTCGTCTTCGATACCGATTCTATGAAGATGGCTCTTGAGGTAACAATGTCCTATCAACAATCCCACCACAATTCGCAGTTTTTTCCTTCTCAAGGAGAGAGGCTCCAGTTATAGGTTCCTTAGCACACCTCATTCCAGGAGTTCTCCTCCACGATTCAATAAATTTGCTTTCCAGCAACGATTTTAATTCCCTTTTGCCAATAGCAATTGGGACAGGTAATATTGGTTGGGGTCCATACGGTTCAGTTGCCGAACCCAACTTTGCCAGACGGTCTGCTTCCTCATTACCGCGGATGCCGGAGTGACTCCGGACCCATACGAGTCTGACTGTGTAGCCTTTCCTTGTCATACCATTTAGTATATCCTTGCACTCAGACACCAGTCGCGAAGTTACGACACCGGACTTCAGTCCCAGTGTTACATCATTACTGCCTGAGCATATATTTATTACCGTATTCCTGTCTATACCCCTCTTATAGAGATGGACACACTGCAGAATAGCATAAATTTCCGCTGTGAAGATTGTCGCACATTGTCCGACAGGGTACTACTCTCTGACTCCTGTGCTCCTGCCGAATACTCTGACTCCGGCTCTTCCATCTTGTCGAGATCCTTCAGTATACCATCAGGATCCCTTTTTCGGAATATTTTGTTCTCTCTCCCAATCCTCTCTAGTTAGCGGACACCTCTCCACCGCGCTTTCTCAGACACTTGAGTAGCTGCCCGTTGCAGTTCCAAGATGTCCTCGGCCACTGATAGGCAAATGGTAAAGGATGTAAAGAATGTTGCACCATTATTCCTTCCTTAATGTATCGATCCACCAACCTTTCCAGTGTCCTTAATAAGAAACTTAGGAGAGTGTAGTGTAGTAGACTTAGCATTTGTGTAGTCTGTTCTGCCTATCTTGGGAATAAAGACTACTCTTTTACGACCATGTTAAATGCATAGTAGTGCGGAGAGTAGAGAAGTTAAATGAAGGACGTGGCTAAGCTAGAGTAGATCAGCCGTCTTGTGGGGTACAGCGAAATTACGCACAAAAGTCAATTATGCTTGGTTAGTCGAATTATCCAACAGATGTTTTGGAAAAGTTCTGCTGCGTGATTACTTGTCTGGAAGATTTGAGTACTTTCGACATTTTTCGAATATGTTCTACGCACCGAAGAATTAGATACTTCCAAAGTTTGAATTTTAAGCGACAAGTGCGATCTGAAACGCGAAAAATAGTGCGGCTAGTGAGTTTTGTGACTATAGATTCTTGGTAAAAATTGTGTGTAATTTAATTAAAAGTATCTTAGATATAAATCTAGTGTATTTGTTTACTCAGAACTCCTACCTTTAATGGTATTAATTGGCATGGTTTTTATTTGAATTTTCACCTCTGTTATGTGGATTTGTATAAATATGGAAAAGAAAAGAAAGATAGCGAGTGTAGAATAAAGATGATAATCAATATTTCGTGATTGAGTCAAGTAGTAAAGCACAGTGTATAATTTTCCATGAAAAAATAGCAATCGTCAAAGAATACAATATAAAATATTATTATGAGTCTAAACATTCTCAGAATCACCTCAAATTTCAGGAAGCCTCCGGTTAGAAAAATATGAAACTTTGGTATGCGGGTTGAAATCTTAACAATTGTTTAAGGAAATAAATGTTGAACGTAAACTTGATCCACAACTCCAAACAATAGTCGGGGGAAAGTTACTGCTACATAAATCTTATTAGTCATAAATATATTGTTTATTTTCATTATGTGAATTACCTATGTAAGTCACTTATTGCAAGTTTTTAAGATAAGACGTTCAGTTTCACAATGTATGTCAGTTATTGTATTTCCTAATTGATCGTTACATAGAAACATCTGATTATTATGATTTGCTTAAAAGGCAAATTTTCCAATGGAATCAAAATAACCTATGGCGAGCTGGATTGGTGGTGTTCGCGGACCGCAGTTTTAATACCACTGATATAAATAAAGATTTACTGAAGATATATGTGTTTCCAAGCAGTGCTTTTAGTGATAGATTTGATACGCATTTTAAAAATTTTCTACTTTATCAGTTTATTCTGGTCCACCATGATTAAATTTGGATATTTTTTTATAATTAGAAATGTGCTGTTATATAATTTTAAACTTAATGTTTACTTTTCATATTTGAATATCAAAGTATATTCAAAATAATATTGACTTTAAACATTAAATTATATATAGAGAAATCTTTACGGTTGTAGAATTAGTTTTTTTCTTTCAAATCATTTATTTTCTGCAAATTCCACTTCCTCCATACGTGTTTTGTTAGAGAAACTGTAAAGAACAAATTCACAGAAAGCAACCTACCAACGTGTTTTAGAATTTATATTTTATATAGACAGTTGCTTCCTGTGCATTTTGCTCATGATCCATTGCAGTTCTACTGACGAACACATTAAATGGTCGAAACAAGTATGAAGACCAACCAGAATTTGATCTGCGAGAAATAAACTATCTATCTTTTTCTTTTAACGGTCTAATGGAGAAAAATATTAGTTTATTAAACTAATATATACTTTGACCTGTATTATAATGCATTTTTTTAAAGTATTTTTCCTTGTACTCCTTGTGGAAATTGTATTGTTTGATATCGCAAGTTTAAAAATTATTTATTTTCTACAGCAGTTATACAAATAATTATTTTATTTCCTAGTATGTCATAAATCCACCAAAAATAAATTTGGAAAGACATCTCTAAAAAGAGCTTTACTGAAATTGTAGAACAATATTTACAACACTCCTTATGTTGTTTATAGTCTATTTAATTTATTTATGAATCTATTTATAGCATAGCAAATGTTCTTATGAATGAAAATGTTAACAAAATAATTTTTTGGTGGGATGCCGTGCAAGCCATACAAGGTAACTTGTAAACAACAGTGCCATTAATACCAATTTGGATGATTCATACGTAACTAAACATACGGGGTGACCAAATTATGTTTAGATAAATAAATACATTTCCAATTAACTTGCTCTGTCAGTGGTATGTATAGTTAAACTAACTAGTACTTGGGACTAACTAAGATTTACGTTATGTTTATTAGAAATATTATTTTTTAAAATTTCTCTTAGGCCGAAGGTAAGGTTGAATAAAAAAACTTATTTTTTACAAACGTTAAGCTGTCGGAAATTTTATTGATTCCTTTTGCAAGGCTTCAAATATGAAACATTATTTACAATGATCTTTAAATTATGTTTCATAATTTATCTGTAATTAATATGCTATGTACAAAGGATACAAATTGCAATGATTAGTAACTAATAAATCTAATTTCAAAATTTCTTCTTTCTAATGTTATTCGGTCACATTAGTAGGCTAGCGGCTGTACATTGCAAACACGTTTTTACTGGAGGAAGAGGTCCAATATTCTCTCAATCGCCCTGGGTACCTATTCTCGTTCTTGAGAGAACGATCACTTGATGGAAAGTGGGCGTTGTTCTCACGAAAAAGTATGAAACAGTATACTTGGTTGTGTTTCTCGTTCTCGAGAGAACGATCATCTTGATGGAAAGTGGCCGTGGTTCTCACGAATAAGTAAGAAACCGTATTCTGAATACGTTTTCGTACTTTTTCGTGAGAACCACGCCCACTTTCCATCAAGATGATCGTTCTCTCAAGAACGAGAATAGCTACTCTGGTGTTCTTCCCTGTGATCCCTTTTCTATTTCTAGTTTTGTATTCTGAACGAGTTTTATGTCTTCCATTCTTTTTATGTGTTTGTTCCAAAATCTTCTTCTTTGTCTTACCTACTTTCCTATGTCCTGTATTCTGTAAAGATATTTGCTTTAGATATCCTGAGATTCGAGCTGCTTTCATTGTTTTTTCTCTTAATTTGTTCTGTGGGTTTCCATGGCTCATTATTTCTGCTCCCAGATATTTGAAATGGTTTACCTGTTGAATTATTTTAGATTCGATTTCTAATTTATTTCTTATCGGTTCTTTAGATGTTATTAAGTACGTAATAACTGTGGAAGGTTGTCATTAGAATCTGCAATAAGTACCGCGTCGTCGGCATAGCACACAGCATGGAAGAAATTTCTTATTTTGTATCCAGACAGTAACTTCATACCTGTGTATTTATTCTTAAAATTGCCAAATTTCAATTGATATGAACGTTACAGAGCTGAATTTTTATTTAATTAAGAAGAAAATATAAACTTATTTGGTTAAAAATTCATGTCTGTAAATTATTGTAATTCCTGACAAATTGTGATTTCTAATTCTGTATGCAATGACGGTTTACTTGTATAAAAAATAAGAAATGGTATCCTTGGGACTGAAAATACCATAGTTTATTATTATTTCGAATTAAAAGTAAAGGTCTAGCCTATTAATCTCAAAAAAAAAAAAATATAATAAAACGACTTTTTTTCCTTTTTTGACGATATCGTCGGGTCTTATCATCGTAGAAATTTCTTTTTTTTTTTCATTTTGTAGGTTTTTTAATTGCCTACAAGATATTTTTTAAAAAATTTTTATGGGTGTTCGAAAATTTTTAAATTAAATAAAATAAAAACTAGTACACTAGCAGGGCCGAAAAAAAAATATGTTGCTTTTTGGACGCCAAACTATGTCTATGAATTTTTTTCAGATTTTTGAAAGTAGTGAAACGTAGTTAAAATCGCAAAAACGGCATTTATTAGCATTTTTTCTCATTTTTATCGAATTTTGAAGCATGGAATTTTCTTACAAATCATCAGTTTATATATATATATATATATATATATATATATATATATATATATATATATATATATATATATATATATATATACCATAGTTTAATATAATTTCGAATAACAAGTAACTCTCATTTTGTTTTGTAAAATTATCTTATATATTTCAAAAATACTGTTTTTACGGGTAAACTTAGGGGCGGTTTTCACCCTGTTATAATGAATTTCAACAGATAAAAAAAATACGTATTTGAAATTCCATTAAAATAAGAGCCGGACACTTTAGGTCCCTTCCTTGTAAGTCAGATGACCGTTTGGTTAATATTTAATACAAAAATATTATTACATGGCTTTCATTTGGAACTTTAATCATGCCTGTTCTAGGTCGCTAGTTAATTTTAATAGTTACTTTATAGTTCTTCATTAATTAACCGAGTCGAGAATTACGAAATCCCGGGAAACAAAAAGTTTTAAGCCAATATAAGATTTACTGCACTTGTCTCGAGTAACAATATAAAACTTGCTAAGCCATAATTAATCCTACTTACTTCAAAGTATTTAATCTTTACAGGGCACACCTTTTACTGATAATCAAGATAATGTCAAAATATTTTCCAAAGTAAAAAAGCTTTAATTAATAGGGCTACGTATACGAATCGAACCACGGGATACTACTTTCTCGTTATGCTTAGTGCTGTTTTATGATGGTAGATTATTAATAAATTTAATCCACTAATTAAATTGGATTTTGGTGTGTCGAAAATAGTAAGAGACTCGGTAAAAGACGTTGTTGGCTATAAAGATATTAATTATAGGGAAATGTAAATGTAAGAAAACATGTAGTGATAGGAAGTTGTTATATTATGCGTGTAGTGCATAATAATTTTTTCAGCACCATTAATTTTTGTTGTGGAATAAATATCTTCTGTCGGGAAATGAACAGAAGTTCTAAATTTAGACCGGGTGTGTTCATGAAATTGCATTTGTTATTTTTTTAAGTTAATATAGCTATAAGTGACAATCGTGCGGTATCTCGTGGCGCTACAGATAGTAGTAAATCAGTAATTGTTGTTTTGAATAGACGTTGTTTGTATGTGGTGATGATTTTTATCTTTCTGAAATCAATGAGCAAATAATTTGCATTATTTTGTAGTTCGAATAAAATTTATTTTTATATGGAGGATTGCGAGTCGCGTACAAGAGTTTTTGAGGGGCTTAAGAGCTTCATTGAAGGCTGTGAAGACGTCAAAGATAATCCGCAACCCGGATTGCTATCACTATCAACTGATGATGATGAGCACGTGAGTTGAGAATCTCAAAAAAGCAATGCCATCAATTTTTTTTCTAAAAATTTGGCATGAGCTCGCTGCTTCTTACATGGTGCTAAAAATAGTGAATTTCCTTTAACAGCAATGAATTAGGTCTCTTCTGAGATGATTTCCAACGCAGCCAGCAATTCAAACTTGTTGAAACGTATCACTACTGACGGTGAAAGATGAGTATACAAGTTTAACATGGAAACATCGCAACAATCATCTGAATGTGGCTGACAAATAGTAAAGACCAAAAAAGCTGGTAAGAAATCCAAGTTATGGTCACTGTTTTTTTCGAATATCAAGACGTAGTTTACCAGGACTATTATTTAGCCATTAAGCGTTGTTTACGCAGAAAATGGTCAGAAAAATGATATGACAATTGATTCTTACACACTATAATGCATTAGCGCACACTTGACTCATTATTCTTGAGTTATTTGTCACAAAACGCGACTGTAAAACAGTCTGGCTTGCACAGGGGATACTTTGAAGGCGATGGAATAAATATAGATATAAATATGAATAAGTAATATTTTATATATTGATATTCCGAAGTTAGGTCTATTTCTGAAGTTTAAAGACGATGGAATAAATATAGATATAAATATGAATAAGTAATATTTTATATGTTTATATTTCGAAGTTAGGTCTATTTCTGAACAGAGCTCCTTTGAAATTTTAAATAATCTGTTAAGTATAAATCTCTGATAGCTTAGTTATCCTTAAAAATTAATTTTTGGTAAATATTAAGATAATGTAACGAAGGACTAGGGCAGTTCGGCCCCATCCTTATGAAAATATTTTAACGAAGAAGTGTCTGACTTCGGACGTATCCTTATAGAAGTATATCGATTATTAGTCATGGTTCTAGTGGAATTATAGACTTTTAATCGAGTATATTCTATATATGTATATAAATATGTAGGTTAGGATTTAAATTTTAGTTGCGGGAAAGGGTGTGTAAGTAGTTAACAAAAATGAGAAGTAATTGATGAAAAGTGGTGTTTTTATTTGGACTCACTGAGTGAATATAAAAGAAAGAAAACCGTAACAGTTGGTGTCAGACCTGAGGGTTATCACTGGATTTTCAGAAAATTATATTTGTAAACCAGAAGAGATAGAGAAAAACGCCCCTCACCGGTGGATTTGGTAAGATAAGACTAATTTTCGATAAAGTTTTAGAACGTTCTATTTTGAAACTCAAAAAGATAGTGAAAAACGGACTTCACCCTCGAATTTGTCGAAAAAGAAGCTTAGAATCGAATTTTCGATGAAGCCCCAGATCATTCTATTTGGAAACCAGAAGAGATAGCGAAAATTGACTTTCCATCGGATTTGTCATCAAAAAAGAAGCTTATAATTGGATTTTCGAGAAAGTTCTACATTTTATTTTGAAATTAGAAAATATAGCGAAACATTGATTTCACCATAGGTTTCGTTATTAAGAAAGAAGCTTAGAATCGAATTTTCGTTAAAGTTCTTCAACATATATACAGTTCGAATTGATAATCTTCTTTTGTTGAAGTACATTAATAAGCATGCCTGTGTACTACTAGCATTGTAGAAAATTATAGTTATTTTAATTCTCATACTAATGGCAAATTTTGTATAAGAAAGTTCTTAAATGCTTTTGTCAAAGTATTATCCTTCTTTTCACCTTAACTTTGACCAACTATGGAATAAAAAAACTCGGAGAGGATTTAAGGTTTAGACTCGAACTAATTACTATGGAATTTAGATCTTTTAATAGGTCAGTTTTGTTTTATGATGATATTGTTATAGTCGTATTACGTATGTCAACACATAAACGTTTTGACAGGATTATTAATATGATATATGGTATAAATGCTAAGAATGATAAAAATAGTTGTCTTCCGAAATTAAACAAAATATTACATTATTGCCGGTCTAGTGATAAGAGATTTTTTTTGTTACCATTATATTTTTGACTTATCATTTTAAACCCTTTACTGTCAACTTAGATCGAATTTAAAGTGAAACCATGTTAGTGAATTAGGGGGTAACGACGTTGTTTCTTATGCCGAGTTCGTTCCGATCCGATCGGACCTACTAAATGCAATTATATCCACTGGAAATTCATATAATAAACGGTACTGGCTGAAGCTTCTGTTGGATGCATAATTGACCTTCTTTCTAACGTAGCATTCGGATACGATCGGAGTGATCCGATGCAGTTACATCCACATTAAATTAAATATTTTTAACTCTGGTAAAGGAGATTCCAGTCGACTTTATTTATCTTTTTTTTTTCCAAAATAATTTGATCCATCGACCTACCTAAAGTTATTTTCAGTTCTTGTTATCTTTAAGGAGAGAAGAACAGCTGGTATCTCTTTCTTTTTAATATAAATTCTTTGTTTTCTTTTTGTAAAGAATTAAAATAGGTATTAGTGAATTAGATGGAGCAGTTTTCGATAAAAAAGCATTTGATTTTAAAATGTCTTCAGCTGATAATTCCCACTTAATCGCCATTTTGCGTTAGAAACAAGATCACTCAACTCTCTTTTGATTTTTATGATTTGAATTGAAAGCATAGAAAGGAAAATTTTGCACGTTAAAAGCGAAATTGAATTGATACGACAGTTGATAACGAATGCAAACGCAGGCGAAATTATAAAGACATATATATATATATATATATATATATATATATATATATATATATATATATATGTATATATATATATATATATATATATATATATATATATATATATATATATATATATATATATGAAGTAAAATGCGAACAGTAAATGCAAACTTCGTTCCATCATATCCTTTCCGTGTTAGAGGTTGCACAGTATGAATAGATTGCTACAGAACACAATCCATCCATTTCCACCACCATCGAGATGATGGCCTACCTGTACCACCATATCGAGAAGAAAGTTAAAACTTACCCTCCCCGCTACAGTGATACGGCAGAGGCACATGTTTCGTCTCTACTAGACTCATCAGGGTACCGACATGCACCTGGCTGTGCAAAGGACAGATCAAAAGGAAGCATGCAAATACTGAATGCGGTTTCGCCGACCTCCCGCCGGATGGCGTATATATGTTTATGCGACTTTTCACAGATTCCTCTGTGTGAGTTGCAATAGCAGTGGATACATCCACATTATGCCGTTGTAGTGCTGAAATCACATTCAGCAACCGTACAACTATATGCAACTTCGCGTATAAGTGAAGTAAAATGCGAACAGTAAATGCAAACTTCGTTCCATCATATCCTTTCCGTGTTAGAGGTTGCACAGTATGAATAGATTGCTACGGAACATAATCCATCCATTTCCACCACCATCGAGATGATGGCCTACCTGTACCTCCATACCGAGAAGAAAGTCAAAGCTTACCCTCCCCACCACAGTGATACGGCAGAGGTACATGTTTCGTCTCTCACTAAACTCATCAGGGTACCGACATGCACCTGATTGTGCAAAGGACAAATCGGAAGGAAGAATATATACACCATCAGGCGAGAGGTCGGCGAAGTTGCGTTCAGTGTTGCATACTTCCTTCCGATCTGTCCTTTGCACAACCAGGTGCATGTCGGTACCCTGATGAGTCTAGTGAGATACGAAATATGTACCTCTGCCGTATCACTATGGCGGGGAGGGTAAGCTTTAACTTTCTTCTCGGTATGGTAGTACAGGTAGGCCACCATCATGATGGTGGTGGAATAGGATAAATTGTGTTTTATAACAATTTATTCTAACTGTGCAATCTCTAACACAGAAAGGATATGATGGAGAGAAGTTTGCATTTACTGTTTCGCATTTTACTTCATTAACATACGGAATTGCATACAGTTGTACGTTTTGCTGAATGTGATTTCATTACTACCTACAACAGCATAATGTGAATATAACCACTGCTAATGCATCTCACACGGAGGAATCCGTGAAAGCCGTATAAACATATATATATATATATATAATAATAATAAAAATAAAAATAAAAAATCAGCCTATTCTTCGTCCTCGACTATGTAAAGAAGGACAACCTGCATATCTTTTCAAATCATTTTCCTATTTTATTATATATAAGGAATTAAAATGGGTGGGAATCAGGTGAAAAAGTCTTGTTGCTTCATCCGATAATTCAGTCAATCTCTTGTTGGCTCTGTTGGGCTTTTTAATTGAGTGTCCATTATTTTTATATTATCGCATATTACTGACAAATACTATTTTTTAATGAAAATTGCATATTTTTCGCGAAAAAGGTATTCATGGCAACAGATATTCCGGTTTGTCACCTATTTATCGCGTACAAAAGATACAATGGTAGTGATGTTTCATGTATTCATTGTTCATACCACAGTATTGTCACATTATGTGATTACGTCATAATAATAAATAGTTGATTGATGATGGGGTCGCTAGGGCCAGTGGCGGTGTGATAATAAAAAAAACTAACACTTTCTGTTTTTGAAGTTTTCCAAATTTATAAAATACGTAATTAATACGTTTTTATCTGGCCCAAGGATTTATAAGCTTGAATATTTGCATTTATTTTGATGATACTATGTATAAACTAACACCAGACAACTGTTAACTTTACCTTGGTCAACTTTGTGGTTAAATATATTCCGCAGTGGTGGTTTATTCAAATAACGTAAAGTTACTTTGGTAATATGATAAGCACATTTATAAGTTGTTGACTTGAAAATTAGACACAGTAAACATCTGTAAGTAATTCGTATTGATGCAATTTAACCTATATTCCAATGAAAGATTGGTATTAAATTTAGTGCAAAAGTATGTCAAATTCGCACGTAAACGTTCTCAACGGAAAACGCGGAAATGATCGCAGCGCATCAAAATAAAGTGAATATAGTCTCTACAGTGACGTAGTTATAATTTTTTTGGTTTATTTAAGAACATTTTTCAATATATTTGCTTCTCTGAATTTTCTTAGGTAAAGGACCGAGAGCAAATCTCTCCTTCTTGCAACGTTTCATAATTTAAAAATTTAAATACAGGGTGTCCGGTAGGTATATGTCCTACTTTCGGTAGTGTAAAGAAAACGTCATAATAATCTAGGATTTTATATAATTTAATAATTTAGAGTAATGCTAACATATAACATATATTTAATTACCTTTTTGATAAAATCGTACAAATGTTCAAAATGTTCGCCTTGTATTTCAATACACTTTCTTATCCTGCCGATTTTTTCTCGCTGTACCCGAACTAACATTCCAGGATCATTTCGAATAAAATTGCAGTAACAACTCGTCCTGGTGTTTACAAACCAAGTTCTTTAAGATTGTAACAGTCGTTTTTTTCTTTTACGCCTGTTTTATTTAAATCTAGACCTTGCAAGAGATTGTATGCATCTCACCATCTATCGGCATCATTCTTAATTGAAGTCGCGATTTTAAGTGAGTTTCTTTATAAATATCCTTTATCGAATTTCGTAAACAGATTGTGTTTTTGTTGCAGTTTTGGGTAGATAACATTGAATTTTGGGAATACGCGTGTCGAATATTTTTCCAATAACACTGGACAACAGCCAAAATGTATCTAAAATAAAATCGACCAAATCTTACCATTTTTGGTGTGCTAAAACCGAAACTAAATCTTTTTAATACTAATTCACGTTTTAGTGATACGTGATGTCACATCTCCCAATATATTAAAAATGTGACCGCAAGAATGCACGTGGTATATTTGTATTGTTAAGACAGTAGATGGGTGCGACGTTGCCAAATATACGCCTTCCCTAAGTTAAGAAAATTTTACACAACTTGGCAACACCGCAGGGATGACCCCCATATACACCAACCTGAACTAACCCCCCAGGGCTCAAAATAAGGGAGATAGCCATTTAAACCCATGTATATCGATTTTTATGTGTGCTTTGTACTGAACAGCCTCTGTATACAAACAAATGACAAACGCCACTATTGCGAATATTATGGAATTTTAGTTTGATATATTCTATTCTGCATTTGTATACGCCCCGAAAAACCTCCAGAATCAATTTTGGACGAAATCGGGAAAATGTAAAATTTTTAGTCCCCCATATTGTATCGACGATCCCGAAAATCTCCTAATACCAAATTTGAAAAATATGAATAACATAAAATGTTGAACCCACCATAACCTCTTAATCTAATCTGAATCTAACCCCACGAAAACCTCCTAGTACCAGTTTTTGACAAAATCCGAAAATGTAACATTTTTAGACCGTCATATTGAATCTGACACATTAAATTTTACTAAAATAATTTTAAATTCGCTATTTACATCCTCAAAAACGATCCAGTACCAATTTTGGATAAAATCAAAAAATGTAAAATTTTTAGGCATTGGAATTTTTTAAAAATCATTTTAAATTCGTAATTTACACACTCAACAACGCCTCTGCATCAATTTTGGAGAAAATCGAAAGATGGCAAATATTTAGGACGCCATATTGGATTCGTCATACTGAATTTTTGAAAAATTATTTCAGATTCACTTTGGGCGACCTTGAAAACTCTCCTCAAATTTTGGAGAAAATCGCGAAAAATTATTTCAGATTCATTCTGGGCGACCCCGAAAACTCCCCCCGAATTTTGGAAAAAATCGCGAATAATTACCTTTTTTGTCCGTCATATTGGATCCGCCATACTGTTTTTTTTTAAAAATAATTTCAGATTCGTTATGTGCAACTCAGAAAACTTTCCCATACTAATTTTGGAGAAAATCGGACAAAATTAATTTTTTTTGCTTGAACCTATTCTTCGATGTTTCTTCATGAGAATTGTTTAGCGTATGAACGAAAATTTTAAGGTATTGGGGCACACTTCATTTTGGAGTGGGTTGTAAGAATAGATGGTATTTATTGGAATTTTCGAATTTAAAATATATTTTTTTAAAAATTTCCAACACTTCTAATAAAAATAATGTTGACTTCAAGGCTTATACATATATTTTGATGGAATTTTTGTTTTTACAAAAATAAGATATGATAAATCTCTAAATAGGTGCAAGATTAATTAGCCAAAATCGTTGGCAGTACTGATTTTAAAATCTGTCAATCAGATTCACTACAAAAGTTAAAATTTTGATCTATTAGGTAGTTGATCCTTTTGATTTGCGTACCATATTGTTAAAATTTGCAATACACATGTCAACAAACAAATGTACTCGTATATATAGGAAAATTAAGGATAAAAACCTAGAAATAAAACCTTGACACTGATTGAGCAGTATTTGTTCCTCCCAAAAATAAATAATTAAATTAATTTTTTATTTTTGCCTGTTGTATTTTAAAGGGTCAAAACTTGATTGACTTATTGTTGTACTTGTCAGTTTAAGCCTTTTACCGTCAACTTGGACTAGTTTTAGGGTTATGCCAGTTTTTTCTTAAAATGCAAAAATACCGGTAATATGCGGATCTGACAACAAAGCTTTTGGCTGGTTAGGTAACATCTGTATTTGCTTTTATGGTTAAAGGTATGTATATAGAATTTTTATTTGAAAAATCACTATAACTGCCAGTAAAAACTCCTTATTGCCCGACGACTTAAAAATGCATAATTTAAAATGCATTTCTTCATAAGCTCTTCCTTTTACGGATCTAGAAATAACGTTAACTTATGCCTTTAGAGTAAATTGATCTATTTACAATTGACTTAAGCTTCGCCTGATTGTTTTTTCATTAGAGTCTTAAGGCAAGAGGTGTAAAAATAAACCTGAACAGATGTCGTTGGCCGGAAAGCGGTAAACGACAAGAGTTATGACGTTTTGACTAAGAAAGGAAATTGTTGTTTATTTTGACTTTGTGATTTTCTTGGCGATAAACAGATAATTTGTGACTGGCGCGTTGAAGTAATCCTAAAGCTGTCAAGTTTACACCTTTCTCTTATACGAAGTTATTCATTATTAAGCATGACACGCAATATATTACGTACCGAAGAGGCTAAGAAATTTTGATTTATTGGCTGTTTAAATTATTACTTTAACATGTTCATTTTCTTAGACATTGTGTGATTTAAAACAGCGGTTAAAAACGAAAAACTGAGATTTAATGAAAATCAATCAATCGCTACGACAGTAGGTACTTATCTCATGTATTTGTGATAGTATTATTACAATAAGATTATTATCTGAGACGGAGAAAATTCAATTATATAAGAAATATCAATATTTCTGTTCATTCCTAAATTTTTCGATCACAATTTTAGAACAAATAGTTAATTTTTATGGTTCTGTCCATCCATTTGTCCGTTCGTCCGTTTGTATGTCAAAACCATACAAGCGCGGATAAAAGAGGGGCGGGGGCGATCGCCCACCCCCCCACCCAAGAGCTTTGAGTTCAGAAAATAGACCCAATTTTGCCTCTTATACTATAGTTTATTCAAGAACTAGAGAGAGTAATAAATCATTTTTTACGCTATTTTTTCTTCGCAAAATACCTGTGTTCTTTAGACCGGTGTCTTTGGCAAAATCTGTTAGACATATATATTTTTTATAGGAATGGGTTAGAAATTTTATAATCAAAAATACCGGTCTATAATAATGGACCATTTGGGTTGGATAACAATAGATATTTGGATGTGTGAAGTGTTAAAAAGGATTTTAATCCTTGTCATAGGCGTCGGAAAGAGGTTTATTTTATTACTAAGTATTTATGGCATAGAATATTATTTCGGGAATAAACTTAAAATAAAAAGTTTTTATAATATGATTTTATTTCTTATTTTTTTTTAATAATTCACATTAATTAGAAAATATAGATAATTTTGACATATTTAACACAAATCACAACTATATTTTTATAATTTTTAATTTTGGCATAGAAACCGTTTTAGACACATTCAGAATAAAACGTAGCCTTTTTTTCTCAAAAAATTCTAAGTTATAATTTAACTACTTACAAAATACCCATTGTCAGAAATACAAGAAGTTAAACATATTTAAAAAAATAAATTCGTCCATATAATGTGAAAATTTTTTTGGGCTATCGGTCATTTTAAAACATTTTTAAAACATTTGACGTTTCAGTTTATTTATTTCTTAAACCATCTGCAGAATTACAATTAAACACTAAAAAGAGATTCAAATGTAATTAATTTTTATATGTTTCAAATAATAAATTGTGCTTACGCTGGTAAACATTACGTATCTAATTCGTAATCCTAGTCAGTTTAGCTATCTTCGCTCAAATTAATTATAATTGCTTCCTCTATCTCATCGATCATGAGATCGAGTTTCCACATTTTCTTTTATTCTTTTATTATATGGATTTTTCTAAATTTTCTGCAGTAACTTTATTCCAAAAAATCTTTCAAAAGTTCTGTTAAATTACTAATTTTGCAAGTTGTGTTATTTCTTAGCAACTCTACCTTTTACTTGAGAGAGACATTTCCTTCGCCAAGGGACATTTTCCGGACGATCTATAAGAACAAATTTCCTGTTTGGTTTTTCCCAGCAAAAATTAAGTTCTCTGAGCAATTTCAGAGCTCAGTCTTTTAATTTCAGGTAAATCCCGATCTTCATTGATTTTAGTTAGAATTTTGTCGGAGGTTGGGATCTGTTTCTCATAATAAGATGTATGTACAGCTCTTTTTATTGCAGTTTACATCTCTTCTTCCAACGAGGTTTTTCGTCTGCCTGGGATCGAATGTGACTTGGGAGTACTAACAATTCCAGTCGTTTTTTTCTCCTTTAGTATTCGGTACATAGGAGATTTTCCAACTCCTGTCATATTGGAACACATCTCAACTGAACTTTTAACATTATTATCTAGATATTGATATTTTAAGGCATCATAAACATTCAAAGTAATAAGTTTTTCGTTGAGGAAAAAATGCCCTGATTTAACGATTTTAGAATAATTATAGATGTGGAAGCCATATCTTTTGGGTATCTCACTAATCTCATATAATATATAAAAACAAGCACAAACAAGATAAATCACTAAGGACACACTGTAAAGTGTACTTTGCCCACTGACAGAAATCAGAAAGTTATTGTTGCAATAAATTTATAAAACCTTATAATGTTTAAATATAATTAAATATAATTAGATTCACGGCAGTTCTCAGTTACCTGCGGCACTGGAGCAGGTAAGTTGGAGGTTTCGGTCACAGTTTTACTACTCTCTCTAGTTCTTGAATAGAGTATAGGAATGTGTATGCTTGCGATCGCCTCTCCCCTTCCCAATAGCTTTGAGTTCAGGAAAATAGAACCGATTCTGCCTTTTACATTAGGAATGTGTACGCTCCTAGCACTTCCCTCCCGTTGTCAACTTGTTTTTCTTGCGATAGCCACTCTCCCCAAGAGCTTTGAGTTCAGGAAAATAGACACGATTCTGCCTCTTATACTAGGAATGTGTATGCTGCCCGCATCCTCCCCCCTGTGGACAACTTGTTTTTTCTTGTGATCGCCCCCCCCCCTCTCCAAGAACTTCAAATTCAGAAAAATAGACCCGACCCTGCCTTTTACACTAGAAATGGGAATGTTGCTGATTCCCCCCCCCTCCACCACTTGCTTTCGCTTGCCATACTATACTTTTGTGATATCACCCCCCCCCCCCCCAAAGAGAGAGGCTGGATCCGCCCCTGCAACCATATGACTTCGTCAGTTTTACAACTTGTATTGTGCAATTTGGCAGACAATGAACCCAAATACAGACTTGAGGAGAAATTAAAAAAAAATTAGGTACCTTTTTCAGTGTAAAAAGAAAAATTTCAATTTGTTTTCGTTTACGTCATTAAGGGATATCATTGGGTAGTTCTTCAAAAATGCGTATATACTTCAAAAACTTTTGCGTCATTATTTTTTTTTATTTAATACCATTTATTATATTATTTGATTAGAATGTCAGGTTTTTAATACATTTTTTGTTGTTTCAGTACGGAAATTTAGTGCATTGTTTTAAGCTATTGCTTCAGAAATGGTTTGTGTACATACGGCATCATTGACTTGTTTACTAAAGATTTTAACTCTACCAGAAAGCCACTTGTAATTTTTGAGTTTTTCGCATAAAAAACGATTTATCTCGAAAACTGCCGAAATAGATTAACAGTATCTTTTTTGAAAAAGAATGACCAATGTATTTCAAAAACCAGTTTTTTAGTTATGTAAATGGACACCTGTCAAAAATTCGACCCAACGAGTGTGGTTGCAAGTCCTTTCCTGACTTCTCTGATGATCTAAAACTTCTACTGTAGTATGGTCTTTATGACCTCGATAAAATATTAAAAATTCATTAAATTGTACAGGCTGATTTATAACTTAAAACCGATACGGTAAATCGTTGGGTACCCCTTTAGAGCTCGGTATCTCCGTTAAGGGGCACTTTAGGATTTTTGTTCTCTGACAAAATAGGGTTATTTTGACCTTACCTGTATGCTGCCGAGAAATTAGGAGATATTTACTGGACACCCTGTATAAGTTCGCAAAATTGCACTTTTTGGCCAATCTATATCTCTTAGGTGTTGAACCAAAGATATTAAATATGGGTGGAAGTTGTGTTTCAACAGAATTCATGTATTGAGCTCTTGGAGATTCCTGTTTGTAGAGCCACTTATTCTTGTATCCCAGGATTGCAATTTCGACATTTTCACCATTAAGAATAGGTTTCCTTTTATTATTATTTTTTTAAAAATTTTATTATGCATTTTTGTCTTAACAGTGCCAAAACTTTTGAAATTTTTCAAAATCCGTTTAACACTGACGGTCTCTGTTTATCTGGATATCTATCAGCAAATTCTTGATAAAACTTTATTACATTACCTATAAATAATAAACAAATTTAAAAAATCTTCGTACATATAATTTAATCCCTCCGGCATGATTTTTATTAATAATTGTCAAAGGTGACATTTCTGTGGTGCTTTATTTTTTCCTTTCGTCTCGTTTCACCGTCATGGCCAACTAATAACAAAACCCAAAAGCCGAGTAGCGTTTTTACAATACAAAATGGTCAATTCCTAATTTCAATAACTAAAAATTTTCCGAACGGACGATGTTATTAAAACTCACCCTTATTTTTAATGCTAAGTAAGATAACATTATAAAAATAGGAGTTTTACATTTAAAAAAATTGACTTTTAACGATTTTTTCAAGTTTTCGCTTAATGTTGCTTTTTAAACACCCTGTATTTATTTATTATCAAAATACTATAAATAGCTTTGGAGCATTTCTGGCCGTGCTTTTTGTCATGTAGATGTTTAATGCATCATTTGCTTTCAATTTTTATTTTTTTTGTTAGTTCAGTTAAAACATAAATAGTATATGTAGCAATTTATTTCATATTAATTGCATGAGGATGTTTGCATAACTTAACATGCTTTTATTTTCGCTGATTACGGCAAGAGGATTTACAGATCATCTACAGGTCAGGTCAATATATGTGATGATATAAGCTGGTCACCTCTAAAATAAAAATAAAAACTAAATAAAAATCTTCTTCTTCAAGTGCCTTCTCCATTGCGGAGGTAGGCAATCATAATAGCTATTTTAATTTTTGAGGCAGTTGCTCTAAATAGTTGTTTTTAACTGCATCCAATCCATTCCCTTCGGTTTTTTAGCCATGAAATTTGTCGTCGTCCTACGCCTGTTCTGCTACTTATTTTACCTTGGATTATGAGCCATAAGATGCTGTACTTTTCTCCCCGCATAATGTGTCCGAAATATTGCAGTTTTCTCTGTTTTACTGTTATCTCGACTTCCTTTTCTTTCCCCATTCTTCTCAACACCTCGGCGTTCGTAAGTCGATCCACCCACGAAGTCCTCTGAATTCTTCTATAGGTCCACATTTCAAAAGAGTTAAGTCTTCTCATTGCCTCTCGATTCAGTGTCCATGCTTCCATTCCATAATATAGAACACTGTATACGTAACATTTAGTCAGTCGTATTTTCAGGGCTCACGTTAGATCTTTGCTGCAGATAACCTTTTTCATTCTAATAAAGTTGGCACGTGCTTTCTCGATTCTGGTTTTTATTATGACGGTATAGTCATTATTTTCTGTTATTAGGGTTCCCAAGTAAGTGTACTTCTTAACTCTTTCTATGTGCTGGCCTCCTACCATTACAGTTTCATTATTATTGGTGTTGTTCTTACTAATTATCATGAACTTGGTCTTTTTCGTGTTAAGAGAGAGTCCATATTCTCCACTAACTCTTAATATTTTATTCATTATTTTTTCTAGATCTTTCAAACAATCAGTTATTATTACAGTGTCATCTGCATACCTAATACTGTTGATTAAAACTCCGTTTACTTTTATTCCTGCTGTTTCAGATTCCAGACTTTCCAATATGACCTCTTCAGAATAAGCGTTAAATAGTAAAGGTGACAATATACACCCTTGTCTGACTCTCCTTTGTATTTCCACATTTCCGGATATTTCCTGTCCAATTTTTACTGCCGCTCGCTGATTGTAATACAGATTTGATATCAACTTTAAATCTCTTTCATCCAAATTTTTGCTTCTGAGAATCTCTATCAGTTTGTCATGTTTGACCCTATCAAAAGCTTTGTTGTAATCTATGAAGCAGACATACAGGTCCTGATTGATATCTAAGCATCTTTGAGTAAGCACATTAAAAGCAAATAATGCTTCTCTTGCACCCACCCCGTTCCGGAAGCCAAACTGTGTGTCACTAATATCCAGCTCCAATTTGGAATGTATTCTAGCGTGTACAATTTTTAAAAGGGTTTTCAAAGTATGTGACATGAGACTGATTGTTCGGTTTTATTGCAAATAAACATGCAGATAAAAAATAATTTGGTAGGTACCAGATACCAGTCATCACAGCACTTTCCTCATCAATTTAGGGCATTGATCAGACTAAAATAAAATCGCAAGGTATTGCGTAACTTGAGTAAATATGGAAATGATCTTTCTGTGATGTCGCACGATGATAGTGAGGAATTTACTTTTACACACATTTTGCTTAAGTTGTCTATTGAGAAAATGCATCCAAAGTATATAATGATATGAGCGGTTGACTGTAGATAATAGAAATTCGACGCACCCCAAGATTTTATTTTAGTCTAATCAATGCCCTAGGTTAATGAGGAGAGTGAGATGATTGGTATCTGGTACCTACCTAATTATTGTTTAGCTTTTAGTACATTATCTGCATCATGATTATGTTTCTTTGCAATAAAACCGTTTAACTTAAAAAAATTTACTTATTTTATTTCCTAGCCTGACTTTATATTGTTAAGGCGTTTCTGATGTTAACCGCTCTCTTCGTTTCGGTCGGCGACTGAGTTTTACTTTCACTCTCTTTAGCACATTTTGCTCTATACTTTTCTTTCGCTTTTTGAAGCCCTTTTCTTTCGTTATGTTGCAGTTTCTATTTTATTTTTGTTTGTTTTTGTTTTGTTATTATTTTTTATCATTTTGTCCTCACGAGTAATGGATATTATAACAGTCGACCGCACAGAGGTCCAATAGAGGGGCAAGGCTTTTATATATCAAAATGCCTCCAATCTTGAGGAGAAAACGCTAACGATATTTAATTTTTATCCACTCTAATGTCACACAGTCCTTGGTACGCTTTAATTTTTTACCATAACTTGGGTGGTGTACCGCTAACGACGTATCATTTTTAGCCACCCTAACGCCACGTAGTTCTTGATATAACTTGAAACGCTGTATATCTTTAAAAATTTAGTAATTGTAACGGTTTTTAGTTGCCATACATCAAAAAAAAATGTTCCTCATAAATATAACTAGGGTCGTTCATTTCGATTTTCTGTCCTCCTCTCGGAGTAGAGAAAAATAAGTTATTTTTACAATTGAAACAACATTTATACTTATTTCATAATTTTTAACATGTTTTATTATCTAAAATTTTATAATTCTTCAAAATATCCCATTAATATTTGTATAAAAATATGAACGTTAACACGCTTATCTACTCCGTATCTACTCCAGACATAACATAAATCGGAAAAAACTGATGATTTTCCCTCCTTGTTTCTCTTAATAATAATGAAAGAGATAAAAGATATCACAGGTCAGGAGCAAGGAACAGAAAAGAAAGCCGCTGTTATTTACATAACCTTGCCTCAGACTAACTGTGTCTTTATTTTGTCCTTCTATAATAACGGCAAACAATATTATTAAAGGCATTTTTGTCGACAACGTTGCGATATTTTTATTATATTACGATATAAAATAGTTTAGACACTTTGTGCCGCTATTTAATATTGTAGTGTTTAGTGTTTGTGACTTTAAACATTTGATAGCCTATAAATTTTAGACTATCGTTATTATAATAAAAACACTTTACTAGTGCTTGTTTTTATTGGATTTATTTAGGTTTTCTAACTGGATATGGATGTACATATGGATAATTTTAATCAGCTTGATATACCGGTAAGTAACTAATAAAGAGGTTTTTTCTTGTATATAGTATCTCTTTCGAAAACGTTAAGCAACATTCTGTAGAGCTTTATGAAAATACACAGTATTTCAAACTCATGTGTACACTATGATTAGTTAATACAGCTTCTACAGAATGTAATTAGAAATATTTAAAATATTATAACAAAGAATAATACAATAGCTGAAAACAAGGGAAACTGTTCCTTGAAACATATGCCTGAAATGCTTAATTTTGGAAGAAAAAAATAACAAGATGAACAAAATAGTACACATGCACAAATTTTTTAGTTATTTTTACAGGGAACGTTTTAGATTTCTAGGTATTTATTGGATTTAGTGAAGATTTAGGAGATTATTAGAGTACTTTAAGGTAGTTTTTGAAAAAGAAAACAAAATCGTAGCTCCATTCTTAGTATAATGTACTCTCTAGTATACAGGATCCTATCATTTTTCCAACCTATAATCTATATGAAAGAGGCCACTTTTAGCGACTTACATTTGTGTTTTAGGATATGGAGAATCACCCTTCTTCTTCAAGTATGCAGAGTCCTAAATTCCGCCACATAAGAAGCTGTCCTATAGCCCAAGATTGGATTAAATTTACTCACGATTATGTTAAAAGGAAGCTGCCTAATTGTAATCCTATAGAGGTAAATTTGGGTTATGCTTATTTTTATACCTAACTGTTATTAGTCGCACTTTTTAGAAATTGAATTGTTGATTTTAAAAACAACATAGTTGACTCCAGCCCTACTGTTATTTATTTTCTACTACATAACATTTTTTTGTCATATTTGTTTCTAACTTTTGTTTTTTAAGTGATTCAGAAAGTGTTTAAAATGTTTGTCAGTTTTAGTAAAACATACTTCTGACTACAAAGGAACAATACCCTGAAAATAAAATGTGAAACCTTAGTGACTGCACATTTGTCAATAAAATTATATCAATATACATGTATAAAAATATTAGTAAATTTGTTCACCCAGAACTTCCTTCGTCATTAATTTGATGTGCTTTAATTGCTCAGTTGAACTCGTATAACAATTTTTTTTAAGCCAAATCACTATTTTTGATTTTAACTTAAATTTCCACCCATGTGCCGACTTATTCTGATATAATTATACATATTCAGTTGATATGATTATTAAATTCCATTACCCAAGAATCCTGAAAACGTATGACAGTGTAAATTCAAAATTAAACTTCTCCATCTACCAACAACCTCTTGTTCGTAAAATATTAAATGCTATAATTCAGGTAAGCAAGTACCTTAAAAATATTTTGAAAATACGGATAAATCCCATGGAATATATTAACTTCCATTCTTTTCACTTTGTCTTGTTACAGGATTGTTTCATCTAATTAGTTTTTGTTTACTTTTCGTTTCCGGAATATATATTTTTCAAAATTTTATATAGCTGGTATAATTGTCAATAAGAGAAAAATTACTTTTAGAATTCTTAAGTTTAAATCTAGTTTATGTGTCCCCTAATCATTTATCCAAAAATCACTTTAAAAATATTTGTTTATAGTATGAAATATGTACATTTAAAAAATTTTCCTTACAGGCTAATTTACTAATTAAAACAAGTAGCAAGGGAAGATCTGGGTAATCAACTTTATGAATTTTTAAAATTCAAATTAGAAATTAAATTGCAATTTTTTTTTATAAAAATTTAAAACAACTTAGGAAACTGCCCAATGCTTACACTTATCCCATACAACTGTGAGAATTTTCCTAAATGTCCCAATAACGACAATAAAGGAAACAAGAAAAAGGAAGAGACCAAAAACTGAAGATACGCCGGAAGCAACAAAATTACAAATTAGAGATGAAATATATATGATGTATTCTGAGGGTAAGTATTTCTAAAAAATTTTATATGTTATATTTTATTCTAACTTGTTTTGTTTACATTTTCTAACCCGTCAAGGTGTATGTATAATGAAAATATAAGTTTTAAAAATAAAAAAACCCAAAAAAATATTTGTAGTGAATACAAAAAGTAAACCTAATTTTACTAAATTAAATAGAATATCAAGATTTCGTCATTTCTTCATAACAATTTTTTATTTGTGAAGGTACCTCATTAACAGTCTCAATATTGTTGGAACGATTAAAGGCAAAAGAAATATACCATGGAGCAAGGACAAGTCTAGGCATATTACTAAAGCAAATAGGATTTATCTACAGGTAAACAATCATTTACATACAACAAATAAATGTTAGATACAAATATAAAGCAGTTGCAATTGGGTCAAAATAATGACCGTAAGATACTGTCAGATGACAACTTAATTTAAATATTTTTATATCGATAAATGTAAAATATAAAGCGTTAATTTTTTTGTGTTTTTTATAGGACTTCTTGAGGGAGCAGGATTTTTCACAGGAGACCTGTGTAATTTATTTTTGGAGGATACACATTTCATTTTTATTTATATATTTATATAGGAAGGATGACCCACGTAGAGCTTTAATGGAGAAACCACAAATTCAGAAAATGAGAAGAGACTTTCTTGAACAGTACTTAAAGAACGAAGAAAAAGGGGAAAATAAATTTGAGCCAGTCTTTATAGACGAGACATGGATTTTTCAAAATGGCACCCACAGACGATCATGGCAGGACGATAGCACTCGATCAGTACGAAAAATATCTGGGGAGGGATTTAGGTAATATATCTGTTATTTGCACTTACACAATTTGAATTTTTTTCATCTATAACAGGTTGCAAAAAGCTTTATTTAAATAATCCTTGGATCATTTCCTATTAGCAGGATGTTAAATATTAAATTTTTACTTTAATACTTTATTTCCTGGGGAGATTGAGAAATTTCTTACTTTAATTTCTGTATGTTTTATCAAACAAGTTTGAACTTTTTTAGGAAAAATTTTTACTTAATATGATAAAAATGTTTCCTTAATAAATGAAAGTTAACCAAATAATTTAATTTAAATTTTACAAAATAATAATGATCATCTTACTTTGATACAGGCTTTCCAGAAATCCAAAAAAAAATCTTGTGATTTCTTAAGCGGCTTTATAAAAGAATTTGATATAAACATATATCTAAAATATTTCGTTTTCAAAATACAGGGCGTTAAAAATTATGAAAAAAAAATATATTATCAAAATATAAAAACTGCTTACAGGTATTTTGCTGAAACGTGAAGTAAATCTGTATCGCGAAACTAATATTTTTATATTAAAATATGGTACGTCAGTGTTCTTGCCTGAGTTCTCAGGCGAGTCAATGCTTTGCCAATCGAAACTGCTGAAATGGTATCATGTTTTATGGTGCTAAAAAAAGCCGATTTGAAATAAGTATTATACTTATTTAATTGCACACTCCTCACCCATAATTTGTACAACATAAAGGTGCTTAAAAATAAACCAAAAATGGGTATAATACAGTATATTTTTAACAATACATTATATTTCTAAAAAATAAGCAGATGAAATAAATTTTCCAATTTCAAGGCATTAATGACATAAAAATTGAGAAAAATAAATTAATTTTGATATTATCCTTTAACTAAGACCATCAACACATGCAATATTCCGTGTTCTATTTACGTGAAATGAAGATCCCTGAAGATGTTTCGAGCAATCTAGGTAAAAAGTTGCATAACAATTCAAATTTGACTTGGTCTAAACTCAAGAACCACTATTTCTCAATTGACCAAAACCATGAAAGCTTCCGTTGGTTAAGACCAATTTGTGTTTCTGCAAAATATTTCAAATAATTTGTACTGCCACATACTACTCTACTTTTTTTCAGGTACATAGTACTGAATGCAGGAAATGAAAATGGATTCGTTGAAGATGCAATGCTGATTTTTAAATCAAAGTCAAAAACTGGAGATTACCATGGAGAAATGAATTCGGAAAACTTTGAAGCTTGGTTAAAAGATTTTTTGCCAAAACTGGAAACACCTTCTTTAATTGTTTTAGATAATGCTTCCTATCATAGTAGGCAACTTCAAAAATGGCCAACAAAGGGTTGGAACAAGGATGCTATGAAAGCGTGGCTGAAAGAAAAATATATCAACTTTGGAGAAGATGCTACAAAAGATACTTTGTGGTCTTTGATATCTCGGGTACCAAAGCCTGCAAAATGCTTTGTAGTAGATGAGCTAATAGAATCTTCTGGACATAAAGTTTTACGCTTGCCTCCATACCATTGCCATTTTAACCCAATTGAAATGGTATGGAGTCAGGCAAAGAGAAATTATGACCAACTGATTCTACAAGTTAAAGAACCAATAGAGGCTTGGAAAAAGGCGTTAGGAACAGTGACAAAACAGAATTGGGCTAACTATGTGGAACACACAAATAATATTATTAAAAAGCAGTGGGAAATTGAAAAGAAAATTCGAGTTCCTTTACAGCCACTTATTATTCATGTTGGTGAGAGTGATAGCGATTCCTCAGAATAAGAGAAGTCATTTTGACCCTTAATCCTCTTTTCAGTTTTTGATAATATGTGGATGTACAGACATTTTTAATAATTTTCTTTTGTGTTTTTTTTAATCTCTTTTGGCATTTTCATACATAAAAATTTCACCACTTCTAAAGTATTCTCATAAAATTCTTTTTTACATATTTTCTAAATTTTTAACTTAAATTTTTTATTGGCATTTTTTAAGCACTTCTTTTCTTTTTCCATTTCTATATAGGATATTTTTTTCTTTTGCCCATGGCATTATATAAAACAAGAAAGAGTATGGTATCATTTTTTTTATATTTATTATATATAAATAATCAATCTTAATTATAATTAGTTCATTTACGATTTCTATTTTTTTATGGCAGTATTATTTTCATATATGTGTTACTCTGTTTCAGTGAACTTGATGCAACATAGGGGCCCTAGATTTTGCCTCAGATCTAGATGCCCCCAACCGAGCCCCTTTCATTATTTTACATGTTTATATGCTTATACATTTATGTGTGAGGATGTTGCATGTGGAATCTTGAAATGAGGTCAATAAAAGACTCAGAGCCATGAGTCGTGCGATGTATTAAATCTTACCTTTTGGGGCACCCATTTTTTTAAATTTGTTTATTTATTTTTAAGAAAACTAGCTATTTAATGAAGAAGAAACTAATTAATTATTTATATTTTTATTCAATATTTTTGTAGCTTGAATACCTTAGTTTTTGCAGTCAAAGATCATAAAGTTACAATAATTTAATATAAAATACTTATCATTTCTAGGATATTGTATATATACCTATAATTTTTGAAAATAGTGTTAGGTATATAAATAAATAATTAATCTTAATTGTAATTAGTTTACTTACGATTTCTATTGTTCCATGTCTGTATTATTTTTTATGCATGTATTACTCTATTTCAGTGAACCTGATGCAATATTGGGGCCTTAGATCTGGATGCCCTGGACCGAACCCCTTTCATTATTTTACACATTTATATGTTTATAAATTTATCTGTGAGGATAGGGCATGAGGAATCTTGAAATGTAGTCAGTAAAAGACTCGAAGCCATGAGTCGTGCGTTGTGTTAACTATTATCTATTGAAGCATACATTTTTTTTAAATTTATGTATTTATTTTTAAGAAAACTAGGCTATTTGATGAAGATGATTAATTATTTATCTTTTTATTCAATATTTTTGCAGCTTAACTACTTCATTTATTGCAGTCAGAAATCATAAAGTTAGTCATTAAGTATAAAACACTGAATAATTTCTAGAATATTGTATACTTACCCACTGTTTCTAAGAATACTATTTTTTAGTTCCGATTCTATTAGAATAGTCAATTTATTTTTAGTTTTCAGTTAGACTACCCTAATATTGTTATACCTAACTGGAGTATTATAATAAAAATAGAACTTTATCAACAAATTGCGTATAATTTTTTCTGTTACCGAAATAGTTACCAATAATTTAGAATATAAACGATTTACTTTATAAAATAAATAAATAAAGCTTTTATTGTCATAAATTTCATAGGTGAAACATGCCAACAACATAGGTTCACTTATAAAAGTGAACATACACATAAGCACTCCACACTTGTACCTTCAGACATCAGCCTACTAATCCCAAAATTAAAAAGAGTGTGTTTAAAATTTTTAGTACAATAGTTTCTACAATTTCAAAATTATCAGCTAACAACATATTAAAAAGGCAATGCTTATTAAAGAATGTACTAATACGTAAAGTAAATTATTTTTAGCAGTAGTACATCTCTTAGTGTAGTAATATAAAAGAGGAAATTTTAATCCGCTTTTAAAATCTCTCATACTTAAAATTTCACTTAAAATATCAAACCCATTATAAGCACATAAACTCCTTCATTAAATAGCCCTATACAAATGGGATATAAAATTATCGATATGTCTAAACAGAAGGAAAAACTTCGATTTTAAAATTTTTGTGTATAACATTTTTCTTTTTTAAGGATATTTAGTTTGTGAAACTTGCTTATAAACTATTCGACAAATTTCTTGTTAAAAAAAAAAATAGTAAAATGAGCCACTCCGACCCTGTTACAGTTCTCAAAAAAACAATGTCACTAGTTTGATGCATATGTCAAATTTTGACGTAAAGATATACAGCGGTTCAACTATACGATACGAAATCTTGGTTGAGGATTCATACTTGAATCACAATTCAAAGTTGACAAAGTCCTTTGTTTTTATTTGATACCTAGATTTTAGTTTTAATGTATTGACTGTCTAAACTCTGTGATACGTCATTTTGTTGCGGACGCCACTTTGGATTAGGAATTTTTTTCTATAGTGTACTGTGTTCTACTTGTCAAGCCCTTTCATTTGATGCTCATATTGAGTGGATTGAAAAAAATATGTAATCCACCATTTGTGGTGGCGGCCATCTAGGATTTGAAATTTTTTCATGGTGTATTGTATTCTACTAGTTAAGCCCTTTCAATTGATACCCATATTGAGGGGGTTGTAAAAATATGTAATCCGCCATTTTGTGGCGGCGGTCATTTTTGATTTACAATGATACTGAATATACATAATTGTATTGTTATCAGAACTAAAGGTGTATACCAAATATCAGATCAATCGGTCAACAGGAAGGGGGTAAAAGTTCAATTAATAGATTTGACCCACACACACACACACACAAGGCAAGCTAAATAAAACCGTTTAAATTCGCTATAAAAGCATATATTCTGCTAACCCTTTACATAATTAAATTGTAATTAACTGGGTTCTAAAAGGTTGATAAATTTTTTAAATGGTCTCGTAAATATGAAAAAAGTTTTACTTCGTTCTCGTAGGTAATAAATTTCAAGTTGATCAATTTTTTCATCATTAGAAGCAAAAACAATCAACATTTTATTGCGACTATGAACAAATTAATTTTGCTAATTGGCTAAATCGCTTTTTTCCTCTTCCGGGAAATAACTTGAGAGTTATTCTAATTAAATTTACAACTGCAATGATGGGAAATTTATAGTAACTATCCTTCTTCCGATATATTAATTACGCCAATTCAATTAAATATGGTTATTTAAGATACCAAAAGGCAAGTATAGTTTTGAAATTTAAAGTATTTGGACGTTATAACCGGGATATAATTACTTCTTTTTAATTGATGTTCTTAATTCTTTTTTGCTGTTTGATTTAAATATGAAATTTTAATAACAATTTAATGCTATTAGTAAACTGAATATGCTTAGGCGTGGAATATGGCTTAAAAGTATTTAATTCATTTATTGTTGTTTTATAATTTTATAAGGATATTAAAAAGTATTTATGCACATGACTATTATTGTTAGACGTCGCAAATTAATATATTATTAATCTTGTGGGTGAACTTGTAGATTAGGTAAAGTTATTCTTTATCATCATGTGGAACTAGCCTGCCTGTCTGATTATATGGCCTCTTGTGAAATAAAATATCTTTTACATATATGGGTTATCTGTAGTGGAAATAATTTTTCGCTATTAGTTTACAATTCTGGTAAAATAAGGTCTTTATTATTACTGTGTTTAAATTTTAGTTATTTTTTCGATTTAGTTAAGACAATTAACTGTAAATATATTTTTTTAAATGCTAAATGTGAAATAGGTGATGCTCCGGTAACTTCATCGATCGATTGTGGGAAAATTATAATTAGGAAGAATCTGAAAATTTGACAGTATACTAACGTGCATGGGGTCAGCCGGCTAAAATATTTTCAAGATGGCGGCACTTCCGATTATACCGGAAGTAGATGTCAACTTACTTATTTTAAATGGAACACCCTATATATTATTACATTTTTGATTTCTACGTACAATTTTAGACATATTTCATGTACTTAAGTCTCACCGTTTTGGACATATTTAAATTTTTATGTCTAAAATGACGTTTGCCGACCAAAACTTAACTATAAATTTTTCCTATAAGAAAGTCCTTATTATTTAATTTGGGTTATTTTTCTTGTAGACGAAGATTGACTTTAGCAGTCCTTTTATGATATTTTGAAAATTATTAGTACAGAGTGGTCAAAAAAGAAGAATAAAAATTATATTTAAAAAATCGTTAAAAGTCAATTTTTTGAAATAGAAAACACCTATTTTCATAATATTATCATATTAAGCATTAAAAATAAAGGTAACTTTGTATAAGGTTCTCTATTCCAAAAATTTGTAGTTTTCAAAATATGGACACATCAACATTTTTCTATTGTAAAAATGCTATACGGCTTTTAAGTTTTGTTATTAGTTGGCCATGACGGCGAGGCGTGGCGAAAATAAAACGATCAAACCCTACAGATTTGTCACTATTTCTTGCCATTTGACATTCATTAATAATAATCATGCCGGGGCGATTAAATTACACGCACGAAGATTATTTAAACTTATTTATTATTTAGGGAGAATGGAGTTATTTCAAGAACATGCGATACATTTGCGATCCGATATTCGTAGTAACAGAAACCAACACTACCAACTGTTAAAAAGATTTAAAAATCTTCAAGAACTTTCGATCTATAAAAGCTAAAATAAATAGAAATAAATCAGTTGTTAATAAAATAAAGTTACAAAAATTATTTGAGTAAATGTTGAAATTGACGCCCTTGAACTTTAAAACATTTTTCGCACCTAAGCAGAAACTCTTCATGGGTGGCTCTTCTTATTGATTGAGGATTAAGCTCTTCAAATTCTATTCTGATGCATTGCATGTAATCCTCCATAGTGGTTAATGTGATATTGTATACTTTATTTTTGATTGTCCCCCAAATAAAAAAATCAAGTGCTGTTAGGTTGGGGGAGCGAGGTGGTCGAAGATGTGGCCCATTCTTGGCTATTTATTGATCATACTAAATGACTATTATGTGCAGGTGTCCCATCATGTTGATAAAATAGATTTCTATGATTACCCAGCGGCAAGTTATCTAAATAGTTCACTTCCAAATTTCTCATGATGTCGAAGTAGTGCTCACCTATAAGTTAAAAAACGTATTTTGTTCTAGAAGTCTTCAAAAATGGCGAACTTATCACTCAGAGTATCTTGGTAGAATTCTAGGACGACGACGCCGTCATTTCTTATAGCACAATACACGTTAAAATGCCAACACTCTTGAAAATTTAATTCTCCAAATTGATGTACGAGAGAAGTTCCTTAGTACATCGGGAGCTAGGTCCGTTTTTAGCATACTTTATTCCAGGAGCTCCTCTCCACGATTCAATAAACTTGCTTTCCAGCAACATACTTATGCATTACATCAAACGTAACAACGATAAAATATCTTTATTCTGACATTCTCTTTCCTTTTATTTTTATAGAAATCAAGTTTATCACATTTCCTATGCTAAAGAACTATTTGGACTAATTAGTATTAATTTACTATTCGGATTGTACAGTGATTTTAATACGTATTCTCATATCACTAAATGCAGCGCAAACTATTCTATATCGGCCCCGTTTTCGGATTCTAGGCACAAGCAAAAAACATACATAAATAAAATGTTATCAGGATAAAAATATCTCACTTTGCACAGCTACGCTTTCGTATCTCAGTTATTAAAACCCTTTTTCAAGCTTTGGTAAAATTTATGTCACCGAAAGATAATTTGAAACATATACACAGATTTGATTTATTTAATAGACGTGCAAAATTATTGGATTATACCAGGGTGAGTTTTGAAGAATATTGTTCTAATTTAGGAATTTAATATTACCGCATCAGACATCTTCTGAGACCATCTTGTACCAAATATGAGTAAAACTTATTTTAGTTTAAAGCTAGTTTAGAATAAGCACTCTATTAAACTATTGTGGGCGTCATTAGCTCACGGACGAGTTGCGTAGGTGTCGTCCAAAGTCCGTTGTAATGTAAGAAAACATCGACCCTGTGCGTGAACTAATAATGCAAGATCATCATATGACATACTGTGAGATTGAGGAATCGCTGAACATTAGTAACACCAGCACATGTTGCATGAATATTTGGCTGTTAATAATCTAAATTTGAGTGGGATCTCGCATAATTTAACAATCGCTCAAAAGAAAAGCTCGTATCAATTAATGTAAGGAAATGCTCAAAAACACGATCGCAGTGCTTCAAAAAATTGATAAGGTCGTGATAGGTGGCTAGTTTAGGATCTATCCGTATAAATCAGAAAGGGAACAGCAGTCTTCCATGATAAGCTAAAATCAACAAAAGTTGTTCGCGTACAAAGCACTTCGAAGCAAATGATCGCCTGTTTTTTCGTAAAAGCTGAGCTTGTCGCTACCGTACCCTTAGAGAATCGTACCCAGAGAATCATGAGATTGCGAACTCTCACACAGCGCATCAAACAAGTAACTCTTTCAGCACTTAAAATGTGGAATTGATGGGTCATCCGTCGTACAGCCCTGACTTGGCACCCAATGATTAATGAATTTGAATTACTTTGACCAGTTAACCCGTTCAAGACAAGATCAAGCAAAAATTCTTGGTTTGTAGGGGAGTACATGCCTCATGGTTAATACAGACAGCACATTTTAAAATTGATTTTAAGTACATATGCATGTTGTTATGGTTTTTTTTTAATTTAATCATGGATCGATACATGGTTCTACATTGTTTATAAACTGTTCAGATTTTTTTTTATCAAAGTTCTTAGCCAATCGTAGCAATGCACTTACATCAGAATTTGATCGTTAATATCGCTCTACTTGAAGAACAATTAAGGCACTTGTGGAACAATCGAGTCGTCATTTTCACTGCATTATGCTCCAGTTCTTTAAAATGAATGTGAAGAACGACCTTTCATCATCTTAAGTAGAGTGTTTGATGCGCATTTCATGCTGGGGACATCATTGGACCTTATCTTTTCTTTGATGATGCTGAAAACTCTATGAAATCATTATCGTTCGATATTGATTGTATTTTTGCGTGGACTTGGAGGATGTGTGATTTAGCTAGATGATGCCAGTTACCGTACTGCACACGGAATAAGTAATTTATTGACAGAGATTGAGAGAGGTTTGTCGAACAAATTGTTTTAAACAAATCGACTTGTCAATTGGCCCCCTTGCTCGTGTAATTTAACACTTAGATTTCTTTTATAGGGCTATGTTAGGTCGTTGATTTATAGCAATATGTGAAAAACGTTAGATGACATAAGAATTAACATTGGAGTCATAGAAAATTGGATTCAGCGAATGTAGCCTTGCAAATGTTAACTTGATTCTCACACCGTCTTAGTTTTATTTGAAATTAAAAATGCGTCGGTGTTGATGAAAAACCAAGGATGCGATCTAAGGGTGAGGGGCTCATCAAAAATATTATTTTTGCTTGCTTTAAAATATTTATATTTAAAAATTACGTTATCAAATAACCGTAAACCAGCTTTTACGTATAATACCAATCGATCATAAAATTTGATCCTTTAAAAGAACATAATATAGGGGATACAGTTTTAAAAGCTCGGATATAGAAAATTTTTAAATATATTTTTAATCTGAAAGCTTTTAAGCTTCCTAAACCACAAAGACATTTAGAAAATAAACAGAAATATGAAAAGTAAACATTAATATGTATAAGTAAGCAAAGACATCAAAGTGTTCACTCTATTTATGTTTGTTTATCTTTACATCTTAATAATTTAAAAAAGAGTATGTTGTTCTACACCTGCATGAGGTTTATTCGTGTTTTGCATAGTTTTCTTTGGGATTATTTAATGTTATGTCTTGTTTACTGATTTATTTATAGAAAATAATATACGATAGGATTAAATATACAATATCTCCATGAGCAGTCATATGATATATGAGATTTGCAAAATTTTGAGTACCAAATTAGTGTAAAGTGTGTTTTACGAATGATAGCTAGTTTTTACGTATTTACAAATTGCTGGTAGTTTATTTAGGGTAATCAGGTTTTAGTTATAATGTAGACCCAAAACATATTGTACATACTCCACGAACTTGAGATATAAAACTGGACTGATCATGAAAATAATTTTTGACCCGCCCTTATTGGTCGCCATTCGGTGCAATGATTTGTATGGCAGCATTGAATTCCCTGCTAGTTTCTTACATTGGCGTGAATGTGTCGTGTATGAATGTCAATTCTATTATTCTAACTAACAGGTTTAGACAATAACTATCTCTTTCTATACTATATCTTAAACAATAAATTGCTCTTCCTTGTTTTACTTGACAGGTTAATCGAGTATATTCAATAAAAAAGACCAGAGCTCCGATTCTGTAAGCATATTTTTTGATATTCTCTTTCCTTATCTCTTTTAGGACAGTGATATACTTATGTGTTAATACAGACTGAACAATGATAGAAGATCCTTATTATGACATTCTCTTTCCCTTTACTCTTATAGAATCGCAGTCCAGGATAATTGTTTCTGTAAAACAATATTTAACTTGAATTTCTACTTTTAGTTTCCTCAAAATTATAATTTTTCTGTTTAAAGCAACTCCAATAAAGCAAATTTTTTTAACTTCTTTTGAACAGCGTAAATATGTAAAAAATGTGAAATATGCGCCAAAAACAAATCGAGACTAATTTTTTTTTTGAAATATTTGTTTTAGAAATATCCTTATTCGGACGTAGAGTATAAGAAGTTAACGAAAAAAAGTATTAAGGCATTTATTTTTAAAAATTTTATATCTGAAAGCTTTTAAGCTTCCTAAACCACAAAGACATTTAGAAAATAAACAGAAATATGAAAAGTAAACATTAATATGTATAAGTAAGCAAAGACATCAAAGTGTTCACTCTATTTATGTTTGTTTATCTTTACATCTTAATAATTTAAAAAAGAGTATGTTGTTCTACACCTGCATGAGGTTTATTCGTGTTTTGCATAGTTTTCTTTGGGATTATTTAATGTTATGTCTTGTTTACTGATTTATTTATAGAAAATAATATACGATAGGATTAAATATACAATATCTCCATGAGCAGTCATATGATATATGAGATTTGCAAAATTTTGAGTACCAAATTAGTGTAAAGTGTGTTTTACGAATGATAGCTAGTTTTTACGTATTTACAAATTGCTGGTAGTTTATTTAGGGTAATCAGGTTTTAGTTATAATGTAGACCCAAAACATATTGTACATACTCCACGAACTTGAGATATAAAACTGGACTGATCATGAAAATAATTTTTGACCCGCCCTTATTGGTCGCCATTCGGTGCAATGATTTGTATGGCAGCATTGAATTCCCTGCTAGTTTCTTACATTGGCGTGAATGTGTCGTGTATGAATGTCAATTCTATTATTCTAACTAACAGGTTTAGACAATAACTATCTCTTTCTATACTATATCTTAAACAATAAATTGCTCTTCCTTGTTTTACTTGACAGGTTAATCGAGTATATTCAATAAAAAAGACCAGAGCTCCGATTCTGTAAGCATATTTTTTGATATTCTCTTTCCTTATCTCTTTTAGGACAGTGATATACTTATGTGTTAATACAGACTGAACAATGATAGAAGATCCTTATTATGACATTCTCTTTCCCTTTACTCTTATAGAATCGCAGTCCAGGATAATTGTTTCTGTAAAACAATATTTAACTTGAATTTCTACTTTTAGTTTCCTCAAAATTATAATTTTTCTGTTTAAAGCAACTCCAATAAAGCAAATTTTTTTAACTTCTTTTGAACAGCGTAAATATGTAAAAAATGTGAAATATGCGCCAAAAACAAATCGAGACTAATTTTTTTTTTGAAATATTTGTTTTAGAAATATCCTTATTCGGACGTAGAGTATAAGAAGTTAACGAAAAAAAGTATTAAGGCATTTATTTTTAAAAATTTTATATCATGAATTAATATATTATATTGTTTAATGTAAGGTATCGAAATGTCCACATAATTTATTGCAAAGTAAGATAGTTTCATCATTTAAAAATAGCTTCGATTAGGTCTTTGTTAAAATTATTTTCTTCTCGATGCTTTTAGGGAACTAATATGTTAGGTTTTTATATAGGGTTAACAACATTCATAATAATGTTGACATTTCCTTCATAAAAACGGAGTTTTAATTTAAATGAAGTAAAGTAACATTATGTACTACACCATTATAATAAAAAAAAAATTAAACTCTAAAGGGGATAGTGTTAAAGCAGTTTATATTTAATTGTAAACAAAATAATATTTATTAAGACACTTTAAATATAAAAAAGCTTGTAAATACAAGAGAATTCTTGTATTAATACAATCATTTTTAATCTAAATATACACATAAAGATTTACTAGCAACTTTTAATTTTTATACTAGGTCAAACTTTCAATTTACTTAACTGTTTAAGGATCTGGAATTGACCTTTCCTAGAGTTGAATTTTTGAAATGGCAATCAGTCGCGGCTTCTCACTACTTTGACAAAGGATTTTCATGACGCAAATTTCCTATCTGAGCTAAAATCAAGAATTTTTGTTTTATTAATTAATAACATATTCAAACAAAAGGTTGTTATTTTATTTTTAGACAAAACAAATATATAAAAGTAAAATTTATGTAATTTCCAAACATCCTTAATAATATTGAAAAATTTCATATTATATGCAATCATTTATTTCTATTTTAATATGACATATTGGTTTTTAAACGTATAATCATTTTAAATTTTAACATCATACCAGTTTCGATATTCAGCTTTACATGTCAGTGGAACATTAACTTTATGGTAAAACGCTATTGTTGTTGGTTAATGTACACCTAATTCAAGACTTTTTTTTGTAGAGCCAGTGTATGTTATTAAGTCCAAGTTTAGTTGCTTCAAGATGTTTACATCAAACAGTGCTTCGTAGTTTTTTTCAGGCAGTTTATTTGTAAGAAGCACAACACAAACTTTTTACTCATCTTCTTGTATAAAACAGTTTCCAGAAAAATGCTCTGAACAGAGTTACTTATCTGATGTATAAAAGAATTATGATCATGACCAATTTGCTTCAGCTCTTGAATTTGAAGATTCTTTTCTCTTGGAAAACTAAAATATTAATAGCATTAAATAATTATCATATATCATATCCATAAGATTAAACTTGTTACCCTTAGATTTACAATTTGATTTTAAGGTAAAATTTTATATAATTATTATTGAATGCTTTATAACTTACCAATTAAATAAATTCCAATTTACCAGATGAGGTATTTGCACGTCTTACGATGAAGAATCACATTTTTTAAAATACAAAAAAAAACCTTAAAGTTCACATTCCTGTTTGAAATTTTCAGGGAAACGTTACATAAAATGTGATAAAATCCATAAAACAGCAAAATCAAAAACAAATTTTTGTCAAAATGAAAGTATTCAGTCAATGTCAAAAATACACTTTCACCAATATCATAAAAACTTAGGGAATTCATTGTTGCCAAAGCAATTATTTGCACCTACTGGCACGGAGCACGGTGGGGTCATTTTTTTTATAAGGGAGATATGGAACACGAGCAGTCCAGTTTTATATCTCAAGTTCGTGACATACTCTCATTTATTTGTTTACCGATTTGGATGTTTTTTAAATGTACATTATTTAATTTAAAATAGACTCTTTCAGAACAATTTCCAAGAAAAAGAATTTTTTTTGTATCCTACTAAATTTAAGACAAAATTTTAAAAAATGTTTATTATACTACCGCTAAAGCGCCAAAGATCTATAAATCTATTGGAAACTTTGCCTGAATTGTATTTGTACTATATAAAGTTATTATACCAGGTGTCCGATACGCTGGATTATTTCTTTAAGAAATCGTTTAAGAAAGAATTGTAATGTTAATGTTTGTGGGTAATTGTATAATCAGGATGAAATATATTTGGTATTTTTTTTCTCTTATTCCTTTCTGCATTATTTGTTTAATTTTTTATTTCTTTTCTGTGTTTTACGCAGATCTTTTGATCTGAATGCACCTTCATTAAATGTGACAGCCAAGTACAGGACGCACGATTATTGAACGTAAACACTGTATATGTCATAATTGTGAGCAGGATTTTACCAAAAAACGGTCTTTCTGCTGTCAGTCTTCAAAAGCACCAGAAGATTCCTTTTGAGTTTTCCTTTTGGGAAACCCAGGCTCTTTTAGAGATGAGTTGTTTAAAATGTGGTATATTTTTATTATACAGTTTTTGTTGTTTATTTGTTTTAGGATTGTTCTTAATGTTAGAGTAGGATTGTTGATTTGATATATTTTTTTCCTTTATCTTTTTGCTACCTAACTCTCTAATCAGTATATTTTTAACTTAAAGTTCTGATATTTGATCCATAAGTATGAAGTCAATTTTTCGTGAATTTTTCTCTACATCTATTATTATTTTTTTAAATCGAAACCCCCAGCTCGCTTTCTAGGAAAAGAGGTTGAAAGTGATCCCAAAACCAGCCAAATATTTTATTTTGTTTCGATACAATGAGTGTGTTGAAATAGGAACATAATTTCGAAAAGTTTTCAGTCAACTTACTAATCGTTGACACTTTTAAGGCAGCATAATTGACAATTTTCATTTTTTGCTTTATTTTGGTTTCTTCAGTAAGTTATTTAATACCATCAAATTTAGCTGATTATTCTCTATATTTTATACGGAGGTAGTCATTAATTTCTTTATTTATTGGTGATTGGTTCTTTTTCTCTAGGTGCCATCTCCGCTTCAAAGGTTGGCAATCATCAGGGCGATTATCACTTCTGAGATTGCAGCTCTAAATAATTCATTATTACCGGTGATTGGTTAGTGTTCTCTAATTTTGGAAAACATAAGCAACAAAAAATAAAAGATATCTGTTTGGTACAAAAATTTGAAAAATTTCGAGGGATGTTTAGAAATAGATAAGATCCATGTTGGAAAAGTCGCTAAGCAGTTTAAAATGTTAAAAATATATAAGAAAATTAGTGACTTAAAAAAATAAATCAAGAAATGGCATCGAAAAAAATAATCTCTCGAAGTAAACGACAAGTGAGTGATTAGACACAAAAACTTCTTAACCATTTTCACGAACCTTCATCAGTCAAAATGTAATAAAAGTATATAGATTTTTCCAAACTGTATTCAAACAAGAACTTTTATAAAAGCAATAAGAGAAAATTATCTTCTGTTAAAATACTTTTCAAATATTTTTTAATATTTAACATTGCTTTATCTAATTTTTCATGATAAGCTAAGGCTTTTTCTTGATTATGCTGCTACAGTATCTCTTGGAAATCTCGGGAAATATATGATGAATAAGCTGTTGACTCTGAAAATATTTTGGATCTAGGAGATAAATTAGAGAGCACATAACGTTCCTTATTCCTTTCAGGGAGCATGATTTTATCAACCTTTTTTTATATGACGTCACTTTTTTTTTACCGAATTTTTGTTAATTTTTTTCCAAGGGTCTGTTTCAACTACCTTTCGCAATTTTTACTATTTTTCGATTTTAGCGAGATGCCAACGCACCTGGCCATTCTTCGGTATTTTTGTACTCATCTCCGAGAATGTGGACCTATTTACGCATATACCGGGGTTCATTGGATTAATTTTTTATCCTTCAGGAAACTTGGAAGTTCATTACCGTTGGTATTAATTTACTTTAAGAATTTTTTACATTATCAATTATTTCAGTAAAACCTAAGTTTTAACACAAATCAAGGGTTGTTCGTGAAGTCCCGCCAAACCTCCCAACTAGAATGAAAACTCTAGTCGCCTTACCTTTCTTCTCGCTCACCGGGATGGAAGGGGAATGAGTGAAGCTCAGAGTTAACGAATATTAATTAAATTTTATTTTATCAAAGGAACACGCGCCTAAGGAATGATACAATTAGGAAGAGGTTATCAAGTAACACTCGTCCTTGACTCTTAGTTAAATTTTTAATGATTTTTTTAAAATTCAGTATTGTTTTCCTCAAGTCAAGTTCGGGAGTATTTTCTCTCCACTGTCACGTTCGGAATTTGTCAAGATCGGTATTCATAACTTTACAGCCAACACGAAGTTGACTATTAGTCGCAATGTCAATATCAGGTTTTCTCCACTTAGTCACGTTCTAGTAATTATGTTTAAAAGTCAGGATGCGTCGGTTCAGTAACTCGTATACGCCGCTAATCTCGTCTTTTTATCGTTTCAATTTCAGGAATTAAGATACGTGCATGATCTTTATTTTTTGTAGTATGTTATATTGTCAAAGACAACCTACTTTAAGAACCACGAGCTACCTAAAAACTGGCGCAGTCAACGTGGCCCCCGACAGCCAAGCTTGATCGGAAAAAGGACACGTTGACTCCAAAAGAGCAACCCGTAATGTCCTTAATTACGCCCCTGCCTTTTCGCTTTTATAGCTGTGGTCACGTCGCACTCTGAAATCGGGGAAGCACCGCGTTAAAGGGCCGCCACCGCGCCGTTTAATGTCTGGGTTTCCCCGCAATCCAAGGATTGTAGTTTTAGAACTGTATGCCGTATGATTTAATTTATTTAGGGAACAATATATATATATATATATATATATATATATATATATATATATATATATAATATTATATATATATATATATATATATATATATATAATATATATATATATATATATATATATATATATATATATATATATATATATATATATATATATATATATATATATATATATATATATATATATAATGACTTTAAATTGTGCGGCTTTTTCCTAATTTAACCTTCATCTCCTGTAATTTCAGAGTTACCTGAAGTGATTTGTCCAAAAGTGGGACACCCTGTATATATAAATTGATCTATGTAGTTATTAATGAAGCACAGCGCATTCTATAAGAAACAAACCCACAGGAAAACGCCTTCTCAACAATGTTTAACTGTGGGTGTATATTATACTTTTTCATTTCATAAGGATTCAAAATTTGTAACGCGTTTCATCGCCAAATAGCACATTTTTCCACTAACAGAAAGTCTACTTTGATTTTCTAAAACACAATTTATTTAAATGCGATATCATGTATTTAGTTTACTATAATGTCGGAACTTGTACATCATTCGAAAGTATTGCTTTATTTTTGTTCGATAGTCTATATGCATATTCCTAAGCATTTTCAATTCTAGTTCGTTACAACATCGCTGCCTGAAAATTTAATTATTTACTTTAATTAGAACTATTGGAACAAGATTGGCCGATATACGCACCGAAACGCAGTTGTTCGAGGGTGCAATTTTAACAAGGTAACAAGTACCTGCACTTTCCGTGTAAACATTGTAATTGTGACTGATCACCCATGGCGACACGATTCAATAAGTAATGTTTAATTCATAACGTTGCAATAACTATGATCAATACATTATCATAAGTCGGTACACTCGTTATTCGGTCTTAAGCGAATGTTAGCAGTCACGGAGGCTGTTTAACATTAATAAATTCGCAATAGCAAAAGAAATATTCAAAGGCATATAATTCAAAAAATTATCATATGTCACTTTAGTTGCAACTTGTCAGGGTCTAAGAAAATATAATCATTTAGAAATGTATTTGTATTATGATTCAGCTCAGCATGACGGCGATAGTTGGATGGAAAAATGCAATAAATAAGTTATATGACTCTGGATTATTCTTTTCTTATTTATTATTAACTTCTTGTTCCTTCTCCTGTGCGTTTTTCTTCAATTAATAGTGGGATTAATCCATGTTAAATATTACAAAAAATAAATCATTGTGTTGTCGTGTAATTTTGTGTATCTGTCCTATCCAGAAAGTGATACTAGTGGCATGAGAAATTTCGAGACAAGGCGAGTAACTGAGCTCCGACAATGAGACCCCAAAGTAATAATTTCTCGTCTGGGAAAGTTGAAACGAGACGGAGAACGAAACTAGCAAGATTTAAATTTCATGAAAGTTTTCGTAAGAAATTACAGTTAAAAGTAAATTATTTATTTTTTTTTGTTTAATAATTCTATAAAAATAAACTAAAAAAGTATAAGGTTACATGCTGCAGCTTACCAGTTAGTTCAGGTTAGTAAAACATCAGCTAGATACTTTTTTAATTTGTTATTAGGAATCAGAAGATTAAACAAGACCAGCAAATGGTTTTAGAAAACTATAGGTTTTTTTTTTTACCTAAATATATATGTCATTACTCAAAATATCTTTTACAAGAAAAGAGCTATAGGATTTTTTAACACCATAAAAGGTGATTAAAACGTGGTTGTTTCGATTAGATTGTATCTCTAATAGTTATTAAGTATAAATTGAATACTTCGTCTTGAGGCTACGACCTTATATAGGGACTGTGCCCATTGAAGCGCATAGTTTCGCTAAACCTACACACCTCAATGATTTGATGTTACGAAGTAGTGGTTGCCAAAGATTAGGTATTTCAACACTGGGTTTACTGAAGATTCCATCATTATTTTTAATGTACATACATTTTCGTTCTTTCATGTTGGGTTTCATATATATTGCCGCAGCTTCAGACCATTTTATATGGTCGTGTTCTGCAATACATGATCTCGACGTTGCCTTTTTTTATGTATGAATTTTATGTTCCTTAATTCTAACTTTTAGTGGTTTCTTCAACATACATTTTACTACTCTCACATGGAACTTTCTAAACACATTCTTTCTTATAGGTAGTCTTTGGTTGTGTTTTTGTTAAATGAGCTTTCAGTGTTTGTCCGGATTTAAAGTCTGTTTTTAGATTATAATTGCTGGCAATTCTTCCTATTTTCTCCGAAGTTCCCTTAATGTACAGAATTGTAAAGAAGGGGTGTGTTTCCAGTGGTCGTTGTTTTAATCAATTTTAGAGGATAACCATTCTGTTGTAAATCAGATTTAATGTTTGCTATCTCTTTTTTCAATGAATCGGCATTATTAAATGTAGATATAGCGCGATTATATAGCCCGAGAAGCGGAGCAAATGAAATGCTGTTTCAGGGAAAAAATTAAGAAGCATATGCGACCTGTTTTACGTTGTAGAAGGAGGGGGTTAAATACAGATCCCGCAGTATGTTTGCCACTCAAGATTCATTGAGGTTTTGGATTCACAAAAGTCCAAATCGGCCAAAATACAGTTTTTTCGGGAGTCCAAATTGGACAAATACAGTTTTTTCATTCTGGGAGCCAATATATATATATATATATATATATATATATATATATATATATTTTGGAGAAAAAAGTTCTGAATAAAACTTGTAGAGAATTTAAAAAACTACAATTTAAGCTTTTGTGCGATCATTTTTTTCAATTAGTTATTGCAAAAAGGTGAAAAAACCGTCAAAAATTAATTATTTATCGCAATAATAACTTTTTACATTGTGTTGTGGAAGCCATTTCAATACTAAATCGAACGAGTTTTTGTATAAGTTAATCGATCAATTTGTTACCGAGATATGTTAATTTGTTTATTCCATGACGCTAAATCTTTATTGCCATAACTTTTTTATTTATCAACTTTTTAAGTCAATCAAAAGTGAATTCTCTTAAGAAATAGTTATATTTTCAAGTTGTGATGAAAATTAAGGAAAAAATTAATTATTAACCTGTCATTTATTGCTTAGAAAACAGAGTACTTTGTTTTATAAACAATTAAAGCTGATGCATCGCCCTTACACTGTATATGTTTCTAGATCATATAAATCGAAAAGTAGTTTCGAAACGAAGAGTTACTACGACCCATTGGGCCGAGTTAGTTTTTTTTTTAAGTCATAGACATTTTGTTTATAACAATTATGAAACGATTTTTTTTTCTATGAAAAAGTAGGGTTATTTGAACCTCCCCTGTATGCTCCCGAGAAATTAGGGGATACTTACCGGATACCTTGTATACTTATACTTCAAATCAAAAATGTAATTCCAGATTTTTTCATTTTCTGATAATGATTTGGCTGAGTTGCCATATTTACTGATTGATAATAATACTTTTTTTCATAACTCGATATTCCTACTAAATTCAAGATGTTTGGTCATCACTGTATATTTTTCGGCTTAGTAAGTACTCGAGTAAAAATTATACCTGTGCATTTTATGCATCTTATTTTAAGTTTTTACTTGCTATATTTAGCTCATGATTTGTTCCATGGTTCTTTAAAAGCTCGTCTTAATTTACATAGTTATGCAAATTGTTTTTACCAATGCTTTTTTATGTTACATCCACAATTTATTATATCGCATTGTTTAGTATTATTATCCTAATTTCGTTTATTTTTCCAGGTAAATGGACTTTAAAAAATTAAGCTCCAATTTCATTCGGGTTCTTGGAGAAGACGAGGACCATCTTTACGGTAAGGATATATCGAATTTCAGGGAGTTTATGTTGAAAGGTGTGACTTCTCATAAAAATGTCAGAACAATTTTACATATTTAGCAGATTTTGTTAACGTTAATAGAACAGAAATAGTTTGCACTTTATGCAGTGTAGTACTGTAAATTATGATTTCCTTTAGCAATGAAAATATGAATTAAGCCTAGTGAGTAGGATTACTATATAACAGAGTGAAGCTATTTGGTATAGGATTTATTTAAAATTTTGCTTTTTTTTGCTTGAGGAATGAATCAATATCTTACTAAAATAGGCCATCCATTTAACCAGACGAATTATGGGCTCTCATTCATGTTTATAGAGTCAGAGGTTGCAAAAATATTTCTAAATGAAAGTAATAATGTGGCAGTTTATGAGCAGTTTACTTGCAACTGATTGGGTGTTGAAGTGTCTCGTTCCGGAATTAGTTTTTCAGAAGTGTGTTCATATGATATAAGACAAATTTTGGTTATTAACATTGATAAATTTAATCAATAAACTATATAAAGAAAACCGATAAATAAAATAAATTTAATATGTATTTTACTTAAAATTTATTGATGAGATATCTTAAACTCAACACTACCGTTTAAAAGTATATGGCTACACAGAAAAAGGCATTTTGTAAAAGTTTGAATAAATGAAACGACTTTATAGTAATTTTAATTATTTATTAGCAATTCATTAGATATAATAACAATACTGTTTTTAAGCTTTAGACTCATTTATGGGCCCCACCTTTTTTTTTAGCGACGGCGTCATAAAGCTTCGGCAATCTAGCCACTAAGTTTTCCAATGTTGCCTTTATTATTTTCTGCCTGAGCCACAATAATTCTATAGGCTTCAGGTCCGGTGACTACAGAGGCCATGTCATGATTTTCAACACCTTTTTCTATTAAAAAACTCTTGCATAGCAATGGTGTGTATTTAGGATCATTATCTTGTTGAAATATAAATTCCGGACCAATTAAACGGATCTCAGAAGACACTGCACTCTTGTTTAATATGTAACCTTTTTTTTTTTAAATTCCTTCTATTCATACAAGATCCCCGACGGCGGAACCACCAAAACAGCCCCAAACCATCACAGATCCTCCACTGTGTTTAACTGAAGCCACAGTATATGCTTCATTCACCCTTTCGTCCGACTACAGCCAGACAAAAACTCTTTCTTTGGATTCAAAACTTTCAAATTGGATTTGCCAGTCTAGAGGATGTTTTCTAGCCTAATTAACTTTGTTCTTTTAATTAATTGTTTCAAGAAGAGGTATTGACCTGCGTTAAGAAGTCTCCTTTTGACGGTGGATCCACTGACAGGTTTATCAGGACCCATATTGAACCGTGCTGTTATTTCTGGTGCAGCTAAAAGTTTAAATCCTCACTAGAAGTTGTTGCTGTGGGTCTGGACGACGATCATTGCAAATTGTTCCCTGAGAATTGCCAATTTCTTAACAATATAGTCAACAATTTGCGTTGATATCTTTTGTAGTGTTGAAATCTCAGGATTGCTTTTACCGGATTTATGAAGGCCGATAATTATGCCTCTTGTCTCTTGAGAATAATTCCTTTGTTTTACCTCTTTTGTTCAAAAAACAAAATGTAGAAGTAAAAAGAAAATAGTATTATACTTAAAATATTGAGCTATGGAGTGTGTGTTTTCTGGTCGAATGACATCATATAACTAATGCAAAATATTTTTTGTTGTTACTCTATATTTTATTTATGTTTATTGCCTAATAAGTTGATCAAAACAAAAATGTCACTTGAAAGTTTAACTTCAAAGAAATTACGACAATAACACCATTTTGGTTTTACGACCAGGAGTCGGCATATAACAATAAGTTCTATCCTTTTTTATTGTAGATACCTATTTTGCAGTGAGACACAAATAATGAAACCTAATAAAAAGGTTTTAATAGATGCATTGTTTGTAATATAAAGAAAAATGCAGGTGGTGAAATACTTTTGAGTGGTAGTGTATATATAACATTAATTATTCTCTTAGCTTTTTATAAAAAATCTAAAATAGTAGGTTACAGAAATAGTTCTGAATTTAATAGATTACCTAGAAAATGAACAAAAGGAAACTATTAAATCCGACAAGATGTTAGATTTCAAGTCTACTTAATAAAAAATATGAAATATTTAATCTAAATTTAAGACCATAACCATCGAAATTAATAGAGTGCATAGCAGATGCAACTATTATTATGGAATTTAAATAATAATACAAAATAGAGTAGAAGTAGCTCTAAACGGTTCAAATTCTGAATCATTAAATTCATACCATCGTTTGCATCCCACCAATTCAAGATAATTTTTTTTCCACTGTTTTCTTCGAGTAGTCTAATATGTGTGTGCTAGAGACTTTTTCTAGGCTTCTTCTACCTGATGTAGATTAACATCATCTCTAACATACTTTCCATAAAACGATTGTCTTCTTCTTCTTCAGGTGCCATCTCCTATCGGAGGTTGGATATCATCATTGCCACTCTCATTCTACTTGCCGCTGCTCGAAAAAGTTCTACTGAGCTACAATTGAACCATTCTCTCGAATTTCTCAACCATGAAATTCTTCTTCTTCCGATATTTCTTCTTCCTTCTATTTTACCCTGCATGATCAATCTAAGCAACCCATATCGCTGGCCTCTCATTATATGTCCAAGATATTGCAGTTTCCTTATTTTTATGTTGTTAATTATTTCATAGTCTTTGTCCATCGCTAGCAATACTTCTACATCCTTCTGTAACATCACATTTGAAACGCTTGCAGTTTATCTATCTGTTCTTGTTTTAGTGTCCAGCCTTCATACCCATACTGCAGCACTGAAAATACATAACATCTTAACATTCTCATTCTTAGTTCTAGAGTGATGTCTCTGCTGCACAGAAGGTTTTTCAGTTTTACAAACGCACTTCTTGCTATTTCTATTCTCGTTTTTATTTCTTTTGTTTGTTCATTATTTGCTGTTATCCACGTGCCCAAGTATTTGTATTTTTGCACTCTTTCTAAATTCACACCTCGCAACTTTATGCTTTTTTACATGTTTTGTTTTTTAGTTATTACCATGTATTTAGTCTTTTTGGTGTTCATTTTTAATCCGTGTTGCTCGCAAACGTTATTTGTTTCGTTCACTAGTTCTTGGAGTTCTTCAGCGGAGCTAGCTATGATAGTAGTGTCGTCTGCAAATCTTATGTTGTTTACAGCTCTTCCGTTTATTATTATTCCCTTACTTTCCGTTAACAGTGCTTCTTCGAAAATCGATTCACTGTACACATTGAATAGTAGGGGTGACAAAATGCATCCTTGTCTCACTCCTCTCCCTATTTCAGTTTCTGGACTTGTTTCGTTATTTACTATTATTTGTGCGCGTTGATTCCAATATAGGTTAGTTATTATTCTTAAATCTTTGTCGTCTGTGTTTTTTCTTCTTAGAATCTCGACTAGTTTTTCATGTCTAATTTTATCAGAAGCCTTCTCGAAGTCAACATAACAAATGTGTATATCGGTGTTCATATCATTCTCTTGGTATATTCCCCCTTTTATATACTGTGTTGAACAGATCTAACAACGATTGTGCGCTTACCCAAATCAGTTTTATGACATTAAACTGATAGTGGTATGTATGGTGATAAACATGACCATCGACGATATATTTTTTGTTTTTATTTGAATTCGTATTTTTCGATCGGGTGACGATTTCTCGTTATCATAGCTGTTTATTTAATGTTCGATAATGATAAGATGTATTGTTTAGCACAATTAACGATGACTCATCTAAATTTATTATAAGTTTTTTTTTTCTTATTTACTGTTCAAGAAACAATCCAATAGTCAAAGCTCTTTCATTTAGAGGAAAAAATTAGACTTGCTCTCTATATGAAATCAGTACATTGAGCCACAGTATATTTTTTTCCCGAACCGCAACATTTTTTTCGTTTCACTGATTTTATCGATTCGTCTTGTCATGATTTTGACTTACCACTACTTAAAAATACCCAAGTTTCATCTAAAAAGTATTTAACACAATGTTATGTTCAGTTTTATATAAGATGCACCATGTTTCAGAATGTGTTTTAGTCGAAGTGACAATATTTGAACGAATATACGATGTTGGAAAATACGATGCGAAAGCGAATTTTTTGTTCTGGAAAACTATGTGCTACCACCAAAACAAACTTTATGTAAATATTTTAGTGTTGATTTGTCTACCATTACCTATGGGACACCCTGTATAAAATAAATTTAATTCTGCAATTGTTTGTCCTCTGAACAAGTTCGATGTTATAAATTGTTTAAACATAAACTTTAGATTTCCTTCAGGCTCCCTCGTGAGAGTTTATGAATATTCAGTGTATTTTCCACTTGTATTTTATTACCTGTGATTTGTTTTACAATTTTTATTGTTTCCGGTAAATCTCTAAAAAGCACGACCCTGGGTTTGGCGTTGGTGGTTTCCGCCCACAAAATTTGTATCTTTCTGACAAGCCTACACGTTTGGTCGGCTAGCTGACCCAATTTCGATTGATTTAAATTTTATGTTTGTAGTAAAATATTGGATTTGAATTTTATTACATAATTTAGGAAGATTAAGATATTTGAAAATGGAAAAATTTATGTTGGCACCTAAACCAAATTTTATGGTGTATCAATTTAACTTCTAAGCCGATAACATTACCAGGCGTTTGCTAATAAAATAAATTTTCCAGTTAATAATAAAAATAGTGAAATTGAAAACTAGACTGTTTTACTGTTTTCAATTAGAAACACAGATTTTCAAATATTTTACGAAGGTTATTAGACAAAGTAATGGTGGCATCTAAAATGATAGGACTTGTGACATGAGCCTCTCTTCCTTTATTATATTTGCTACTGATATCACCAAGAAATAAAAAATAGGTAGGATGGGGCAAGTGTGAGTTTGGGCATGTTCAACCATGGTTTTAAAAAATTTAGAAAATCGATAAATTGTAATGGTGTGAAAGAAATTTTGTATCGCTATGCAGACTGATAGTTCTAAGTTGCAGAACACAATTACTGTCATTTTATTTATTCATATGTATTTTTAATAAAATACTAGGTTTAAAATTAAAGTTTTATAGGTATATAACAACTTGAACCTGTCTGTATTTTGAAATTTTTTAGTCGCTGCCTGATATTTTTTTTGGATTTTTTGTGTCTACTTTAATGTGCTGAATTCAATTATGAGATCGGTTTTTACCTATAACCCATAAGTTCTTAAAGAAGGAAAAAAGAATATAAAATGCGAGGAGCCCAGACCATAAGCAATCTAGTGAATTTTCAAAAATTAAAAAAAATCACTTTTTTACAAAATATTCTTTATTTTGTATTATTTGTATTGAAAAAAAATGGGCCATTCAAAAGAAGTGTCCTCCTTTTAAATAAAACAAATTAGATAAATATTAGTGTTGTATTTCTTTCTTTATTTTTTAGTACAATATATAATATTACTAGCGACCCGCCCCGGCTTCGCACGGGTGCAATGCTGATACTAAATACACTACAGAAAAACTGTGACTATTTATTTTATTTTTACAACAATTATTACATCGGCCTCCGACGCGCTCTTTATAGGCATGCTGCCGCCGCCCCGGTCGGCCAGTACCGCCGCAAGCGCTACTTCCCGCAATTTTAAATCTGTAATATCTTCGAAAATATTCATTTAAATCTTGTGCTGTAAAAGACCATATAGATCTATATTAAATCAACAATGTATTTAAGCTATTTAATTGGATAAGGATTAATGCTGTATTGGTTAAAATCGCTTCAAAATTTGCCATTATTTGTCGTAAAAAGTAAATGACAAAAAAATGTTATTGTGGGATATCCATGAGAGATAGACATATACCATCGCGGAATTTTCTGTAGACCTTTTCAATGTGTACAAATAATTAGTACATTATTTTGATAAATCTCGTAGGGTTCAGCCTGCGTTTGCAATGTAAGCGGAAAAAAATATGATAATTAACGACATCACATTAGAAACCTCAAAAATAACAGTATTTCTCCACTATTTAATGGATGTTATTATACATATAAACCTTCCTCTTGAATCACTCTATCTATTGAAAAAAACCGCATCAAAATCCGGTGCGTAGTTTTAAAGATTTAAGCATACAAAGGGACATAGGGACAGAGAAAGCGACTTTGTTTTATACTATGTAGTGATGTATGAAACAATGTCAGGCAGATGGCCGCCATGCCTCGTTGAGTAATGCGAATTCGAGTTTCGCAGTTTTTGATAACAGTTTCACATAAAGCTGGTTGAATTTCATTGAGTTATTCTAATGTTGTTATTTAAATCCTTAGCTGTTCGTGATTTATTGATATAAACCCTGGCTTTTAAGTAATCCCATAAGAAAAGTCTAGGGGTATTAAATTACAAGATCTTGATGGCCAACCAACATGATTACCACGCGAAATTCAATAATCTTTAAATCGAGTATGGTACGTAGCGCCGTCTTATTAAAACCAAAAGTTTCTAATATTCAAATCATTTAGCATCATTGCGAAAAAAATAATCGGTAATCATTGCCCGATATTTTTCACCAGTAACAGTTACAATATCTTTTTGCACATTTTGAAAAAAAAATATTGCCTAATAATTCCCCCAAAATGCACACCATACTGTTACTTTATTGGGATGCAGAGGACGTTCGTAATTCCCCCGTGGAATCTCCTCACTCCAGTAACGACAGTTCTTCTTGTTAACATACCCATTCATGCAGAAATGGACCTCATTGTTGAAAATGAGTTTGCGATCAAAGTCCGGATCGACTTCAAGCTGCTGCAGGGCCCACTTGGCGTAATCTATGGTTGTTTGGCTTTAATCACTAACTGAACCAGTATTTTCAAATTTGGATATTAAACGTCGTATGGTTCTCTCTGTTAGACGATTATCAGGGCTGTAAATTTCGCGTAGTGCGCGGTACTTTTGGCGGATAGAATACCCATTTTTATAAAAAAATTTAACAATTTCTACGCGCTGCGGAATCGTGTATCTCTCCAGGGTAATTTGGTAGAATCAACTGTAAACATATCAGTGATAACATTATCGCAAAGAATTTAAACATAATGCACTGTTAAAAATAACAATGAAATAAATAATTTTGTTGTTTTTTTGCTTGTATTCGCCGGGATCGGTTTCACATTCGAGGGTCCAACAGTTGTCCGCTAACGTGTTTGGAGTTTCATTTTTCACTATACCTTTTCTCCATTTGAACAATTTGCTGGTGAAATGTTTCGCTGTGTTCGTCTGAAATTGCACCTAAATTGTCAGGGAAGAGTTCCAAATGAGAGTGAGGAAAATGAAGCTTAAGTGATATGTTGCAACCTAACGTCTTGTAAGATTGGACGAGTTCTTCAACTAGATCTTTGTAATTCTCCGGTTTCTTGTTACCTAGGAAGTTGATACTTACATTTTTGAAGGCAGTCCACGCCCTATTTTCTTTTCTTGAAAGTGTATTTTCAAAATTTTGATCCTTAAAAAGTTCTCGTATTTGCCGCCCAACGAAGCTTTTCCTCACTTATACGCACGAATTTCCATTTCAAAAGCATTTCTTTTTATATTTAAGCCTTTACAGAATTTTATAAGCCCTAGTTTTATGTGCAGAGGAGGTAAGTGCTGTTTTACTAAGGTTTCATTAAAGACATTTTTGAGACCGGGAACAATGTTTTCATGTAACTGCTATTCTTTAACGACATTATATTGGTTTCTGGCTCTGCTGTTCCATTCGCATAAAAAACGACAATATTTGGTGTAGCCCCTCTGTGACCCTATAAGTAGTGCAATAACTTTATGATCTTTGTATGTTATGCTTTGAAGTAATATACGCAGTTGTCGCATGTTTCTTTCATATTTACAACATAACCCATGGGAATAGATGGTTGTTTATTTCCATTAAACAATAAAACTGCCTTTAGACTTGTCTTCGAAGGGTCAGTAAACAGTTGCCACTCGGTAGGTTTATAGGAAAGGCCAAGTTCGTTGATTAAACCCAAAATATCATGACGGAAAATTTGCTATTGGGAAAAATACTGTCAGCATAAGCTACTTTTTCCGAAACGTGAAAATTTCCTCTTCTTTTTGTAAGAGATTCCATTGTTGTAATTGAAATGCAAGCAGCTATGATTTTGTTTTGGGAAGATTCAAATCACAAAGGAGATCGTTTAGTACTTTCTGAGTTTTAAAATGGTGCTGTTTACTGCTACTATATTCGTAGCCGTCTTTCTCTTGAAAGCTTTTGGTTCAAAAACATCTACTTTATCTCATTTCGAGCCAATTTCGTATTTTTCAGGCGGCTTAGGAACAGGCATGTTAGATGCATCATGAGCTGTATGGCTGAGGGGATGTTAAGATATTCAATTTTGTTTGCTTTTACTACAAAATCCCAGAATTTTTCCTAAGCATATGATTCTAAGGTTCGCTCCAAATCATTGGCCTCCAAACTTCATAGACTTGTGAATATGCAGTAGCCATCCTGTTAAAGTTCTTGAGCAAGTATGGCAGCAAATTTCGGAAACTCAAGTTTTGTCTTGACTTTCAACTTTGCACCTAAAATATAACTCGTATGCTTTTCTTACAAGTGGACTCAAAGTCTTTCTTTGAGCTTTCCGTGTCACTTCACCACATATGTAACAGAAACTGCTTGATTTGTTCATACAGGACTGCGTCGACATCGTTTACATACGGCGAAAATAATAGCATTTCCACAACACTATTAGCTGGTTCTTTGCACTTCGCTCGCATATCCAATACTGATCCTTCGACGACCGGCCGGCTGCTGATACCGTTTCGTACAACTGGTTTGTTCTAGAAACATAGGGTATTAAAGTATTAGGTACTTCGATAAGCAGCTGACTCTTCGACGACTACGGGGTATGGTGGAATTTGGAATTTCATGAGTTTTATTGGGTCTGCGTTATTTTAAGCCCTAGGAGGTTGAGACTTCGTATATCTGGGGGTCATCCTCCGGACGCCCACATGCGGTGTTGCAAGATTGTGTAAAGTTTCCCTAAACCTAGAGAAAACCTAGATTTGGCACGTCGCACCCCGGTATGCTATAACAACTTCTATATAGTATAGGTACATCCTTATACCTGCTTTGCAATCAATTAAAACATGTTGCTGATGTTCTCTAGATTTTGCTACGTGATACGACAATTTACAGGTCAGCGTAGGGGTTAGATAAGTAGAAATTATCGAAGAAACACATTAGTTGTTGTGCGGTTCTGACTTGTTACCAAAGCGTTTCTTTAAAACTTTACTTACTTACCATCTTTGTTTTACTAAGAAACTATTTTAACTATATTAGTTTTTGAGAAAATAAATTAAAGTATATTTTTACTCAAATTATGGGGCCAGTATGAAATTTAAACAGTGATGGTGGTTTCAATTTATTCTCAATTATATTCTATAAATTGTCACCAAAACAACCCCATATCATTTTTGAAATTTTTATATTTCCTTTATATACTAGCTCATTCGATAAAACTATTTGTCAAAGACCTAACCATATTTTTGTTACACGTCTTTGCATTTAATTTAATTAAATGAGAATAGCGGTTCGTTGTTGCACTAGTAAAATGATTAGAGAGTTTCTCCTTAATTATGTTGAATACAAGGAAGTTCAAAGAAGCTAGATGGAGAGAATCAGAGTGACAATATTAAGTAGTATGTTTTCTTTAGTGAAAATTGATGGTAATATATTTCATAATAGTAGTTTTTCGTTCGCAAACCACTGTTTTGTCATCCTTTTGTATCTGTTCCAAAATTTCTAATATAAATGTGCATAGATATACATATTTTGACGCCTCTCTGTATAAAAATACTGCCACTATTTCGTTATGTGTATATATTTATTGGAATAAGCTCATTTTAAATATTTTTTATCCATTAACAAACTTTGTGAGTGTTTACTTGCTCCAGTCAAGTCTTGTGGCGTTCTGGAAACCGGTGAGGAAATGTTAACCACCTCGAAAATCACTTGTTTAGTCACTGATTCAATTTTCCAAGAAATCTCCTGGTAAATCCTTAGTAGACATTTGGAACATGGATTAAATTTGATCAGTGGTTTCCAGAAGAATATGAATCGATGGATTCGAATCTGGCTTCAGAATTGATCTTTCAAAAGCAAGATGAGCTTTTGAGAAAATCGATGTTAGGTAACGAGAACATGTTTTTTTTTGGAGGGGAGTGAGCTGATACATCTAAAATAAATGAACCGTATAACTTTTGTCAAAATCATTTTTTCCTGTATGTTTTTCAGACGGAACTTGTAATGAATTTGTTGCAATAATATAGTCATAGGTAGGTACATGTATTTGCAGGCCTAACCGACTGTAGTGAAGATAAAAAACCGTAGATAACATAAACATACATGGTGTAAATTACGCTGATTTAAGTCCCTTTTGAGCCTTTTGATGTGACGGCCCCCCAGAAAGGGGGGACGTGTTTTTGTTACTTAAACATAGATTTTCTAAAAAGCAAGAGGAAATGGATGAATTCTGAAGCCATAATCAACGATCCAAAATCTACAGAAAACCAATAGCTAAATTCAATCCATGCTCCACGCGTTTTCCACTGATTTATGCTTTGATTTTTTTATTGTTTAACAAAACTGTATTTCCATACTAATGAATGAAGACTTTTTCTAAAGTTTAATATTATTATATTATACGAGGTTTGTTCCAAAAGTATCGAGCCTGCATTCATCTCCGCGTCAAAACTTCCGAGCGACCTCTGTGGGGCATAGGCGTCACCAGTAAGTCTTCATGAACTCATTGGTGTGCGCAATTACCGACTGGATGTGTTAGTTCGTAAATGGTGTGCGTTTGTTTACAGTGTCTTTTTTTCGTTCATCACATTTTATCATTGTAAAAAATGACGGAAAAGTTAGATCAACGAATTTGCATCAAGTTTTGCTTTAATCTTGGAGAAACTTGTTCGGAAACAATTAATATGATGAATAAGACATTTGAAGAGGAGTGTATGAGTAAAACAAGAATAAAAGAGTGGTACAAGCGGTTTAAAAATGGCCGCACGTCAGTTGACAGTGATTCTCGCTCTGGCCGACCTTTGAGCGCAATAACACCAGTAAATGTCGAGCGTGTGCGACTTGCAATTGAAGGAGATCGTCGGTTGACTGTACGCGAACTAGAAAGTGATCTTGGAATACCAAAAACTACTGTTTGGAGAATTTTAACCGAGAATTTGGCAATTGCTCGCGTGTGTGCGAAATTCATCCCAAAATTGCTAACGGCAGAGCAGAAAAATCTTCGCTTTGAAATCGCTCAGGACCACTTGGAAATGGTTTCTAATGATGAAAATGTGGCTATGATCCAGAAACAAAGCGACAGTCTTCACAGTGGAACATTCTGAATCACCAAGACCAAAAATAGCACGTCAAATTCGGAGCAAAGTGAAGACAATGTTGACTGTTTTCTTTGATTATGAAGGTGTTGTGCACCACGAATATGCTCCGAGAGGTCACACGATCACCAAAGAATAGTACATTGAAGTATTGAAAAGATTGCGTGCCGCAGTCAGAAGAAAACGGCCACAGCTTTGGACAAAGGGTGATTGACTGCTTCACCACGACAATGCGCCAACGCATTCATCGAACCTTATGCAGCAATATTTAACAAAGTACCAAGTCGTACAGCTTCACCAGCCTCCGTACAGTCCCGATGTAGCTCCCTGCGACTTTTCGCTCTTTCCCAGATTAAAAATGCCGCTTAAAGGATACCGGTTCGATGACAAAGAGACGATTGAAACTAATGCGACGAATGAACTGAAGGCAGTTCCGAAAACTGACGACCAGTATTGCTTCAGGAAGTGGAAACACCGCTGGGAACGTGTTATTCGATTAAATGGGGACTACATTGAAGAATGTCACTCACTGGATGATAAAGAATAATACCAATGCGGAGATATGAAGGTAGTCTCGATACTTTTGGGACAAGTCTCGTATATATTCAAAATATTAATCCAAGAATTTCTGATTTTTTTTTTTAATTTCTTCAATTGATTTTGGAACTATTTAAGTTGACGAGAAGGGTAAGATGAGGCGCATTTTTCAGTGTTGATTCCGCTATATTAATTAAATTACTATGTTAAAACAACAGTAAATATTTTGTATGTTTAGCGGTTTTCCTTTGATAATTGTTATCATCGAATATAGTAAAAAAGCATTCTTATGTAAAGCGTTCCTTGGCCCTTATACTTATCTATTTTTATTTCGATGTATGTTGTCATTTAATAAATTTTAATAAACGAAGTCCCAGTTCATGTAAATATGATGAATGATGATTATAATGATAATAATTAAATTTATATTTAAATTTTAAAATTAAATAGAAACAATTAGAATTTATACATCATTATTATTAATAGCAAAAACAATAACAAATTGGTACTTTGTCAGTAAATTTCTCTCATTTTAATAATGGGGTCAAAGTAAAATTTTTTGACTGCTTCTAGATGAACGATAGCTTTTTTACTGCCTTTTGTATGTATCAAAAATTATGATGAAAGAAAATGTACTTATAAGCGAAGTATATCTTATGCTAATAATAACATTGTTGAAAGTAGGATGAAAAAACTTTGACATTACCAGGTATTGTTATTACAATATTATACCGCAGACAAAACAATGACTCTTGTACTTGGTAATTCTTTTATAGCTAATATTACCGTAGGTTGAAATAAATACCTATTTTGTCTAAATGTTTGAAAATGATGCATTGTTTAGATTTTGGTTCATTTATTTTATTACGTTGTGTATGTATAAAAGGATAAACATATTTTAATAAATAATTTAAGAAAACAACCCACGTAAATAATAATAGTATGTTATTGTTAGGAAAAGAGATCAAAGTCAAAAATGGAATACGTTAAAACATATTTAATACACCATATAATTTATTGGAATAGATTTAATTTTTTCTATATATGTTGTTGGTATCGATGACAAGGATTTACGCCGTATTAGAAACCTTTACTCACAGCAAAGGGCGACTGTACGTGTAGGCAACGAAACATCACAAGAATTTACAATAAAACGGGGAGTTCGTCAGGGCTGTATTTTATCGCCGACGTTATTCAATACGTACTCGGAAATGCTGTTCAGGGAAGCTATCAGTGGAATGAGAGAGGGCATAAGAATTAATGGTGAAAGCATTAACAACTTAAGATATGCAGACGACACAGTTCTGTTGGCCGATAATGCAGAGGATCTGCAAACACTAATAGAAGTGTGGAGCCTGTGAAAGATACGGCATGAAATTAAACTGTAAAAAGACAAAAATCCTTATAGTAAGCAAAAATGACGAAATACACCACCAATTTAGAGCAAATAATGAAACTTTGGAAACTGTTGACAAAGTTACGTATCTAGGATGCAGTCTGAACAGAGAATGGGACCACTCACAGGAGATTAGATGCCGCATAGAGAAGGCGAGAGTTGTCTTCAACCGCTTCAGAAAGATCTTGTGCAATATGCACCTGAACATTGATATAAGAACACGAGTCTTGAGATGTTATGTATTTTCAACTCTTCTATATGGAGTGGAAGCCTGGACTTTGACAGAAATAACATCTAAACGACTGGAAGCCTTCGAAATGTGGTGTTACCGCCGCATGCTCAGAAATTCATACATCCATCATGTCACAAATAACACCGTGATGCAACGTATGAAAAAAGACCCAGAAATTATGCGCAATGTGAAAATCAGAAAGATATCATACTTAGGGCATGTAATGCGCAATGAGAAATACCAACTAATTCAGTTAATTTTGCAATGTAAGATAGAGGGTAAAAGAACTCAGGGTCGCCGACGAACATCATGGCTGAGGAATATCAGACAATGAACAGGAATGACGACGGTACATTTATTTAGAACAGCTGTCAATAAGGTCATATGGGCCAATGTGATTGCCAACATCCACAGAGGATAGGCACCAACAGAAGAAGAAGAAGATATATGTTGTTAATTCATTTAAAAAATGAGGAAAATAATGAAAAGTTCATTTTCAAAGGGTGTTAGGACCTTTTAAAGGTGGTGCTCAAAATGTGATTGTTTATTTGATTTACTTGTATTTATTCTGTTGCTTTATTTTACGTATTTTAATATTCTAACTATTACCAATGAAATGTTTTGGACCTTCTCATCTCTTTTATCAATTTGAAAAAATGTATTCTCTTTTGCATTTTTTACATAAAATTCTAAAATGAATAGTTTTGAGAAGAATTAATTTTAAAATGTTAATGCAGTTTCTGTCCGTAGGTGTTTGAATATTTTAAAATTATGACCAAAATCATGAACGTCGCTAACGAATTTATGTTAAACATATTAGTATTTTGTATAATAATAACTATTTATAACTGATGCAAGGGTTTTTTGAGAGAAATAAATTAAAATTATATTTTTGCTTCTTTGGAATGTCTCGCCATAGGTGAAAACAAACTAGGCTTGTATGACTCTACATACATTTCGATACGGTGATCAAATAATATCAGTTTTATTCCATTTTGTATGGGAAGATGTCGGTCTCGTTTAGAAATATGCTACCAAGTTTGTTTCTAAACGGCGTCTTTTCATACGAATTGTGTGTAGTGTCACATAATGTGTGTATCGCGGTATATGCCTAGTTTGTTTCCACTTTTAGTGTTTTGCACCTTTAGGCATATGTTATCCTTGAAAGTCTTCTTTTCTACTTCTTTTTTAACACATATTTGTCCACTCTTGGTATTTCTCAAACTTTTCCACATCTCCCTGTCCTGTGTCACACCCATCCATGTTTTCTCGCTACCCGTCTGATATCGTTTACTCATCGTTTTTAAGGCCGTTCTTTGTTTGCCTATATATATATATATATATATATATATATATATATATATATATATATATATATATATATATATATATATATATATATAGTCTAACAATATGGCCTACCTATCTCTACTTTATCTTCTTTGCTTTTTTTTACGTCTCTTTAAGCTATATCAGCTGCAAGTCAAAGATGACTTAATGTGCTCCTATCAGTACTGACGCTCATTTATCCCATTTTAATTCTTCGAAAATATTCTCGAAGCCTACCGAAAGTAACTTAGGGGAGATGGAATCTTCCTGGCGTACTCATCTTTTTCGTGCAATTTGATTGGTAATAATTGTCTCATCCATTATGATGTGTATAGTTGCCTCTTTATAAATATTGTCAATAATGTCTATGTACTTTGTGTCTAATGTTACGTTCGCCAGGGACCTCAAAACTGACAAGATTTCAAAATCTTTTTGAATATCAATAAAATCATCAGTATTTTATACTCCTCTCCTTTTTTCTATTAATGTGCGCATAGTTTACAGGTATCGATCGTACTAAATTCCTATCTAAAGTCTGTCCTCTTAACAGGTCGATAAAAATCTAATTTTGCAGCTAATCGATATGTTATTATTTTTCTGAACAGTTTTTAAAATATTGGTCTTTAATTTTCAATCTTTGTATTGTCGTCTTTTTTCCGTACTCGGGACTTTTGTTTAGCAAATTAATATTGTGTTTGTACAACATTTCTGTAATGATTTGGTTTTTTTCCGGACCCATTTGTTCTTCATTTGTTTTAGGGCCGTATCTATTCCTTCATCAATAATCTTAAGTATTTCTTCGACCTTTGTGGCCTTTGAATTTTAGATGAGTACAAGTTGGTCTAGAATGTTTCAATAGCTTTAATAATATCTTTCCTCTTTTGAACTAGTACGTTCTTTTCCCCTTCGATAGCTGGATAATACTTTAATCTTACAGTTGTCTTTTATTATTTCTTTTACGATTTTTGTATTCTATTTTCTTTCATCTTTTCGGTTGTCTTTCTTCACTAATTTGTTTATTGCCTTAATGTTTTCCGATGTTATATATATATATATATATATATATATATATATTCTATTTTTCTATCTAGATTTTATGAGCATTTGTACGTGAACATATTTTTTCCGTTGAAGTAATTTTTGTATCGGTGATTTTATCTAAGCTTGTCTATGTCCATTTTTTCCATTGTGTCTGTTGTTAGTCTTTGTTTCAACTCGTGTTGGTATTCCTTTTCTTTTAGGTTTAGAATTTCTGCGATTAAAAATAATTTTTTTAAAGTGTGTTTCTAGCAGTTTTAAAATTAATTTTGATTTTTGTTCTAACTAATCTAAGGTTGCTTTCTGTATAGAATTTTTCCTTGCATATATTTTTGTTACTGGATAATATATATTCAATTTTATTCTTCGTTTTAATGTCAATATAGCTCTTCCTTGTTAAGGTAACTTAGTAGAGGTTCTCCTGGTTCATTTCTATGAACTAGTCCAATGTATTCTGTGTTTCCTTCCTTCCTTTGACCAACTATTGAGTTGAAATCTCCTGTGACCACTACCAAATATGCGATTTATTATTTTCCAGCTCTCGTTAAGTCTTTCTAAAAGTTCTCTTCACTTTCTGTGCTTGTTGACGTAAATGCATGTATGACGGGTAAGTTCTATATTTTTATTTGAAGTGATCATAATGTATATTAGTCTGGTGGAAATAACCTGGTACAGCATTATCTTTAATTCTTTTATTGATCCTGATTTCTATTCTTCCAGTGAGTATATGATGTCATATTTTTTGTTCTGTTTCCATTTGCTAACTTTTGCTACTTATCTGGGATAGTTTCCTTTTATAGTTCGATGTTTTAATAGTTGAGAAGAATTGACAGTTATGTCACACTTGCCTAATATATGGGCAAGGGAGGTACGAAAGTATTGAAGGGGATGTGGTTTATTAATAGAATTTGAAGCCTAGGAATGTATTCCCTAGATTGAGGATAAGTGTATAACACGGCTCGCGTTCCCGAAGTAGATCAGTCTGCCGTAAGGATTGCAGAAGACTATCTACCACTACAACCTATTATCTTTAAAGTAGGTCTAATGAATTTCTGAACATTTTTTACGTATTTGTTTAAAGTCATTCTGTTACAAAATTATTTAACGGGTATTTTCAAACTTGATCTCTATTGTATCTTTTTTCGACATATATATATATATATATATATATATATATATATATATATATATATATATATATATATAGAGGGGTACCTGCTCATCATAAAGACCTATTTTAAGAACAAATATCTTCCTAGTAATTTTTCTCTTCATATTGATCTTTTTATAATTGAATGTTATTTTAGGTTGAAATAGCCATAATTTTGAAATTGTAAGTAAATATTTTCACTCCCATTGCAGCATGTTTACTTTATTTTTCTGCCATTTGGAAAACATTGTGCAGCAGAAACATACAAATTACAACTTCTAACAATATTGCAATTTTCTACTGATGGCATTTTTAATAACTCTTCAATAAAGAAAGAGCCCACACACGACCTCTGGCGGAAGTAGTTAGCGAATGCAAATATCTCATAACAATGCATCAGTGAGCTTTAGCTGTCAGGCTTTTTAAATTTCCTGACGGTCTTCGATTAAATGAGTCACATCAAGCAAGCAGTACAGGAAGAAGATAAGTAGATATGCGGGAGATTTTAAGTAGCAGATATTAAGTTACCAGAGGGTTTTGTGTGTAATTGTTAGAAATAAGTAAAGAAAATATTTCACTATGTTTTTTATATTATGTTATGGAATAATAATGATTTAGCTGAAATTAGTAACCACATTAAAATTGGGATGCATTTGGACACAAAATTACAGAAAACTACAGAGTGAAGTAAAAATTATTCTAGTGTACATTAAAACAACTCGGATAAAGAAAGGAATAAATCATACTAAATATAAAAGGAATAGGGGTAGATAGAATTACAGAAAAATGAAGAGAGTACTTTGACGAACTAATATCTATGGAAGTAATAAGACAAGACGATGCAGAAAAGGGCAGTGTAGAAGGAAAAATCGATAGCATGAAATAGGGGGAATTAGAAGTACTAAAAAAGATAAAACTAGGCAAAGCTCCCGGGGGAAACAACATCACACTGAAAATGATTTCAGTTATTGTAAAGGAACGATTAAATAAGATGTGGAAATTGATGGAAGATTTATTAAGAAACGCAAAAATATCCAAGGACTGGAAAACAGATGTTATACTACCAGTGTATAAGAGGGCAGATAGAAAGAATTGCGCTAATAGTAGGGATAATACTCTGACTTGTCACATGGAAAAATAGTAGTAAAAAGGCTAAAAAATAAAATATAATCCACACTGGAAGAGACCCAGAGAGGGGGAGAGGGGGAGAGCAGTTGACTAAAACATCATAGAAATATTAAAGGATATATGAGAAGGAAAATATGAAGATAATTAGAAGAAACAATGAAGAACCCAAAGAATTTGAAACAAGGCAAAATGCGTATTAAGTCCACTTCTCTTTCTTGTGGCACTCGATAAAGCAATAAAAATGACAAAGAAAAATATGAAACGATTGATTTTGGAGCCCTGGCAAATGAGGACAACACCACTGAATAAGTTGATGTTTGCAGGCGGCATGGTGTTGATTGCTGATACCAAAGAAAACCTACAATACAATTATGAGAATGAATATACATAAAATAAAACTTATGATAATTTCGAAGCCGAAGAAAACATATGAAATAAAGCTGAATGGAAATAAATTGAGCAAGTGGTCTACTTCAGGTACCTGAGTGCAAATATAAAAGAAAGTAGAAAAACAAAAAAGATATAAATTAAAGAATAGGAGAACTGGAAGGTATATTCAAGACAATAAAGACAATATTTATAGGAAAAAGAGAGGAGTCGAAAAAAAGATGAAGTGAATTAGTGAAATGAGTGGTGAGACTCATGAATCTTTGCGAGTCTTGAACCTCATTATGACAAGAAGCACGAATCAATGCAACTAAAATGAGGTTCTTGGAAGAATAGAAAACAAAGGCAAGAAATATAAAATCGAATGTCGAATGCCGGATGATAGGCTTACTAAAATATTTCTTGAAACCCAAGTGTCGGGAGTTATTGAAGAATAAGGTGGACAGATAAAATCAAATAAAAAGCAGAAAAGAAGGGTCTGGAGTGAAATAAGAAGTTTTACATTGTACTTATCTTTCAGGAAAGTGCATGTTAACGATCCTTTCTCATATAGATATGTTGTACAAAAGGGCCATTAAATTTTAATTACTTTTTCCGCCAAAACAGGATACTCATTTCTTACACTGAGCCAAAAATCAATTAAAAAGTGTTTTTAGGGAATTATCAGAGGATGTCAGTGAGTAAGTAAAGTTAAAGAAATATCCGAAGTTATATCTACTTGAAAAGGATTACGTATTTAGTTGTTCGATCTAGATATAATCGATTTATTAAGAAAATTATCGTTGAACGTTAACGGAAGTTGTTGGAGATATTCAGTATATTTAATTTTCTAATAAAACGGCGCTGAGAGAACCAAAACATTCGTACTTATTCACCTGCAGACTAAATATAAAAATTTAACTTCTTTAGCATGACTTTTAATCATGTACATTGAAAATGACGATATCTGGATCTTGTAAAGACAGATTTAATTTAGAAAAAATATCTGTTATATATCCAGGTTTGCATCCAAAGAATATCAGATACATAAGAGGATTAATGAAACGGATGGTCAAGAAAAATGCTTGAACTTCAGATTAAGTGCTAACGGAATAGACGATAATTTGTAGCAGGCGATTTTATAGAATTTACAATTTTTACTCTGCAGGAATGCGCTTACATACTAGTGTTTATCTATGATTCCAGTCAGTGTTCTCGTTGATCTTCTTGACCCGCAGCACAAAACCGGAAAATATTCCGGTCATTAATTTTGCGTCACATAGCCAAACCAAAAGGCCAATTTATAATAATTCAATTTTATTCTTTGGAAAAGTTCATTTTCCGCATCATTTGCCAAATCATTAATTATCAGCGACACTGTGTTGTTTGATAAGGAAACAAGGTCAATATTCTTTGCCGCTTGAAAAAATGCTGGGAGATATCCCAGCCTACATTTCGTGACGTCTTTCGCATAAGGTCCAATCAAATTTTCTTAAGCTCGTCGTACGTTTCAGTTCTATTCTTCTCTTCCTTATATGTGACCGACATTTTTATGTCGGCGACGTTATTCTGGTTTATTTGGAAAAAGTCTTGGTTTGCCGAAGTAGAAGTTGTCGGCTCCTTCAAGAATGTATTCGCATCGCCAGCTGCGTAGCGACTCATCGCGTTACAGGTTGTTGCCTGTTGCGATATTTAATTTAAAATTCCATTACAATATTTTTGTCGCGAACCCCCTTTATAAAGCTTTCGAACCCCTAGTTCTCGAGCCACCGCTTGGGAAACGCTGTTCTAGGTAATAAAAAACTACGAAACACTTTTTATTTTATCCAAATCCTTTCACCGGTAACCGAGGTATTTGCAAAAAACATTACAAAATGATATTTTTTGTTATAATTAATAACTTTTTAAAAAATTATTCTATCAGTGATGCTGTATTCCAGATTTATGTGCCATACATCATTTCTTGGTAGTGTTGTTGTAACTTAACGTTTAAGAAAATTATCACTTTTTATAAGATCCGGAAGGAGCTAATTACAGATGAAGTTTTAATTACAGATATATAATATTTAATTACGTTGTTTATATTATTTTCTTTGCATACAAATATAGCTATAAATATTTAATGGCAGCATAAGAAAAACTTCATAATATGTAATCTTCAATCCTCACATTTCCAGACATTTATTATTCGCATCTTAAGATATATCTTTACGGTAAATAAGTGTCTTAAAAAAGTGCTGTTATTCTAAATTAATGACCGGCATATGCGTACTATGCAGGCTGATGCATCGACCTGCATTTTTGCGTGATTAATATAAATAACACCAACAGTTGTGTGCACATGCACGAGTATAATGAGCAAAAGTAATGCAAATAAAGAAGCTAAAAGTACTTGAAATACACCAACATAATTCTTTCATGGATATCTCCAAATGTTTTATTAATATTTTACTAATCAATAAAGCTTACTGTATCTCGGGTCTTATGAATAATATATCACAAACCACACGGGTGGAACTAGGGATCCTATTGTCTATCAATTTCAAAGAAATTATTAATTTTGTTGAGAGCCGTAATATGTTTGTAATTTTTTCAGGTTGTTCACAAATTCTATGTATTTTATTGATAAAATCCTGTTCACTAACCTTAAGAATATTGGAGAAATTAGTTTTGAGCTCTTAAATTTTCCTAAGTGTCGTTCTTTGCCTGTAGATTTCACTTATTTATATCAGCAGGTCTCAGTCTGTGATGGCTTCCTCCTTAGGGAATCGTCTTGTAACAGAAGGAGGTGGGGGCGTTATTTTACTGCTTGTATGGAAACTTGAGATAGTGTATCGAGACCAAACAAACAATGAAAAGAATACATTTAGTTATAACCCCTAAAAATAGTTACAAAGTGGGCGCAATTAAAATTGGTATGGAAACTCTGATTGTAAATACTGAAAGGTTGAGTAAGGTCGCTTTATGGAAAAAAATATAGAAGGTAACACAAAAAATACTATTTCTTTCCACTGAAAAGCAGATATAGAGATAGGACGGAACACTATCACCCTTTGTACCACCGGGGGATACCCTCAGGAGGGAGTAGCCTCTCCACCTAGGTGGAGCTTGATTGTAGATCGACTTCTCTGTGATCTGACTGACCGTGGTATATCTTGTCAGGGCTATGCCGATGGACGTGGTCCTGATCGCAAAAGGCAAATTCGAGAATGCCCTTGTGACGTAGTTCAAAGAGGGTTTGAATATACTAGGGGATGGTGCCAGATAATGGAAATAAACATCAACCTCACCAAAACCACCTTAGTAGCCTTCACAAGGAAAAGAAACCTTGATGACCTGTAGAAACAAAGATGGGACACAAATCTAAAAATACTGTAGTGGATGGACACTGCAATAGTGAGACCATTTATCACATATGGGACATTGATCTGGAGCAAAAGAAACGAGTCTAGCTGATACGAGAACTAACCTCTCGAAAGACTGGCCTGTGCGTGTATAACCGGGGCAATGAAAACCTGCCCAACGGCCGCCATGGAAGTAATCTAAACCTTATACCTCTACATATATTTGTAGCATGGCGAAAATGATAATTTATAGGATGATGAGAGATGGGGCCCTAAAACCAAGGTCAATCTTTTATCCAGAAATCAACAAATCTGGAACATGCCCGAAGATGAAATAAAAAAGCAATTCAACTTTGTAAAAAACTTTAACACAAAGTTGAGTCGCAAAAGCGAATGGGACAGAAACACCATTGAATAACGATAAGAAATCCATTATATGGCATACACATGGCTTCAAAACAACGGAGGAAACTGGAATAGGAGTATAGGAACCCGGCACCAGACACCACGAAAGCTTGGATCACCAAGCATTTTCCAGGCAGAAATACGTGCCAATAGGAAATGTATTCAATTCAACAAAGGAAAAAAACTGTCACGACAGTAGGAGGCACAATAGATCCACCAGGTTGCAAATCCAAATTCTACGCACATACATAGCGTCCTCCAGATGATGGGAAGAATGCGTTTTTTGTCTTTAGCAATATTAAGCTTTTTTAACTCACTCCATTTTTCTTTAGTGCTAGAATTCTGAAATTTTATTCTTAACTACGCCTTCTTTTCAGCAATAGTATAATTTTTTATTTGTTGATAATTAAGTTTACCCAGTTTTCCCGTAGTTGGACTGTTCGGTGATCTGGAAAAAGTGGCACCCAATTGACTTCTGAAGACAGTACAGCTTTGTACCTAAAACTGCCGCGATAGTGCAATAATTTCTCTAATAAGGACTCTGGGCACGACAAAACTTTTCGATGACGTCATGGCTCGGCGGCCTTTGGTCTTGTAATAACTCCAATAATACGGCCTTGGAGCAGCTCTCATTATATGTCGTTGAAGCAATATTGTTAGACTATCTCAAATTTCCAAGAATTAAAAAGCTTGGAAATAAGTTTTCTTTTTGTAACGTGTTTATTACTGCATTAAAGTAGCCAAGACTCTCGTTTTCTCTAGGTTCCCAGAACAAAATGCACCATTTTTCACTGATGAAAATCTAATACTATATTAACTGCTTAACACTTTTATCACATTTAAACTCAAGTTACTAGTTCTTAATATCTCCACTATTCAAATACAGCTATATAACTATCACTATCTTAAAACTCTTTTTTTTTGAGGAGGGGAAATTTTGCATAGATACCTTCATGAAGTGTGAAGGTAGTGCCCGATTTCTACTGGCTAAACACCCCCCCCCCCCACCCCCTCGGGAACCTCCAGTCATCACAGCTAAGTATTTCCTCTTTTCGCTTCGCACTCCATTACATTTTGCATTCAATGTAAGGTTGATCTCTAGCCTATATCTTTCGTATTTCATCGCTCTTATCTTTTCTATTGAAGTTCTAGTCCTAGGTGCTTACGCTCCCTAGTTCTAGTCTTAGGTGCTTACGCTCCTTAGTAACCTATGATGCAGCCCATTGGGACATCCCGATCTCTCCTGTTTGCTTTCTTCGTTCTTTCTCTCCCCTTCTTTCTTCTCTTTTTTTTTTCTATCCTCTTTCAGGAGGAAGACGCTATTCTTTATCTTTTCTAATGAATGAATAAGTTGATCTCTCTTCTAACCTTTCAGGTTATGTTTCATTTTAGGTTTTTTTTCTCGTCCTAGGTGTTTACGCTCCCCAGTGACCTAACGCCACCCAGTGGGGGATTGCCCCATCTGGATCTGCGTCATGATTTCTCGCGTTCTTTTTTCTCTGTTCTTTCTTCAAGGCTATTCTGCTTGAACACAACTGTCTCTTAAAACTGATATCATATCCCTATTTATATACCTATAGAACTTCCTAGAAATAACAAGAAATAAACTAGCATAAAATTTGAGAACTATCTAAGAAATATGAGTCATCGATATAATATTCCTTTTGGCAAAGATTACTCATCACATCGAAATATTATTTGTAATACAAGGACGTATAGTTATTTTAGTCCTTCGTTACAAGATAATTCCTCAATCGTAAAAACTTATCTTAAAAGAGAAGGGTGATATGAAGCTATTAATCCCATAGTGCTGTTTCCTATGAGTTTTTCAGTAAGAGTATAATCATTTGCACCGGAAAAAGATACCTAATGGTTTTTTATTATGTTTTACAGTAAAATAAAAACAAATAACAATAACTATTTCCTGGACAGGAAACAGTAAACTAGATCTGTTAATGTTGCCTCATATCTGCACATTTTACATGTCAACCGTATGTGCTCGATTGTAAGGGAAATTACTGAAATGGTCCAAAGAATACAAGTATTTTGTTTTCCAAAAAGCGATGCACATCGGTTAAAACAACAGAAAGCTCTTCATCGTGAAAGTTTTGGACCCAGTGATAGTAGCGGCGCTTGTGAGTGTCATTTTATAAAAAATGATATGGCAGATATCCCAATAGGATTCCAAAACGGGTAAGATCATTTCTTTAAAATTAAGTGTAGAAAGATTAAACCAATACAACGTAATAAATAATTTTCCAGTTTTCCGAAATACTTATCGAAAAACATAACGCGTCGAATAAGCAGAGACGAAAATCTTGAAGAGCTTATATGAATGTTTTGAAGAATATAATAGTTTCTTTAATATGTTTGGTTTAGAGGAAGGATGGTTTACTACTAATAAAAAACTTCTAGGACTCCGTTTCGGATTGAACTTATTTCGGGGTATAGTAGTAAAAGTAATATTTTTTGATTAACAATACGAATTTGAAGCTGTCCTTTAATCCATAGTGCATTTCTTAACTAAAAAGTTTCAAAATTGTTATTACTGGTAATATCGTTCTTTCAAAAAAAAAAATATATAGGGTACAAAGTATCAATTATAAGTTTGAACTTTTATTGACCAATACGATATATTTAAATGTCGATTTTCACGCAGCGACAGGTATTTAGTTACATCACCTCATGCTCTAATAAACTTTGTAGATTATACATTTAGATCTCTTCCTTCCTACAATGTAATGTATGCGCTTTATAACCCAAGGGCACTGTCTAAGTACGTACCTTTTCAGTCATAGCCAACCATCAACCAGACTTCCTGAGTAGTTGCTTAAAGCGGGTCTTTTTTACTTGGCGTCTGTTTAACTCGGAGTTATCTTTCTCATTGATCATCGCAATAATTGCTGATAATATGCATTTAATGCAAATTATTACGTTCCGAGAATATTATGAATATAAAATATCAAATTTTAACCGCAGCAAAACGAGTTCGTTACTCTGTTCGCGGTGTTTATCTGTGGTGGTTTTTGATAAGTTTGTGAACTGGTGCATGGAACCTAACATATAAATATTAATATTTAATGATAAAGAATACAATTTCCGCGTAATAAACCACCGTATGTGTATACAATAGCGAGTGTATCGTATTTTTAGAAACTTTTTCATGTTTTATATTAAATTTTCCACTCAATAAAATATTATTTTTGTCTATTACGGTGCTAATTTCAAGCAATGTTACCAAAATTAGGTGTATATTTAACCATTTTTAATTTTACTCAAAACTACAGTGTCTTACAGTGTCATAATAAAAAAAGAATTTTGTGTATTGAGAACATGTATTTATATAACACTACTCATATTAATCAAAAAGTCGAAAAACCTAATTATTTTTGTATTTTTCCGATTAACATATTTGTTTTAATACATCTGGTGATGAATTCAAATAACAATGAAATTCTTGATAGATTTCTTATTATTTACCTTCGTTGTTAACATGGTAACAACAGATGCCTGAAGCTGAAATTTTTCTGATATCCACAACTTATTTATTCCAATCTGCCACTTTTTGAGATGTAATATAGTTATAAATTAGTGAAAATTCATCAAATATTGGTGTATCTTTATTAGAATCAACGTATCCTTTTTCAATACAAACATCTAATACCTTTCGAACATCTCCCCACACAAGTACTTTTTTAAAAAGTTTTCCAATAAGAGTCTCCCGGTGCAAATTTTTAACAAATTTGTTTTATTTTTGAGGTAATTCTACAGATGTGTACTATTATATGTGAAAAATAATGTCAGCCAAATGACATCCTCTGCTTCTTTGACAGGCAAATAATTCTTTTGTCCAAATTTTGAATAACGTCTAAGCACAAGTCTGTTTCACTTATTACGCACCTAATCTCATTCTTTAAACCGGAAATTGTCTGTGGATTGTTGACATACACCTTTTCACATAGCCCCACAGAGAATAATCAGGTGGTGTCAAATCACGAGATTTCCGCGGCCAATTGATGCTGACATTTCTGGAAAAGATTCTGTTCCCAAATTTGGTTTGCAAAAAGGCCATTGTCTCCCTGGGGGTGTGGCACATTGCCCCATCGTGTTGAAACCAAATACCGTCTAGATTAATATCTTCCAGTTCTGGCCATAAAAGTCGTGTAACATGGGGCAATAATGTTCGCTATTACACGTCGACTATACATAGGTTTTTCCTCAATTTCCATTCACTCCAAATCCGGCAGTTTTTTTGTGGGCGTAACCTGAAAGTTGAAAATATTCCTCTTCGGTAAAAAAGATTTTTTAACAAAAATCATCATCAGCTTCTTGCTTTTGCTGTATCATCGAACAAACTCACATCCCTGCCTATGATCATTTGGTTTTAGTTCTTGCTTCAGCTGGATTTTATACGGTTTAAGAGCAAAATCCTTTCTTAGAATATGTCAGGTTGATGTTTGCGTAAGACTTAGTTGCTGCGAACGTCGAAGAATAGACATTTTCGGGCTTACACTATCTTGAACCCTGATACTGCTTCAGCTAAGCGGATTCGATGGGTACGAACTGGTGTATATTTATAAAGGACCCAGTTTCCTCATATTTTTGGACCACTTTGTACATACTATTCTCCGATGGACGATTATTCGCACCAAAAAATGACAAAGTTGTGTGTGTTCGTTTTCGATAAGACCCGTTTCCATAATAAGTTTGAACAACATGAAAACACCCTTTCACTGTGTGTCATTCCATGATGAAAATTGTACTAGTTCATAGAAACATGCTGCCCAAATTTTAACATCCTACGAAGTTGCCGAACTGTCAATATTTGTGAACAAAGTCTGGACAATCTTATTGGAAAACCTTTCAAATTTGCCCAGTAATATGTCTGTGTAGCTGAAGCAGTCTTTCGTCAATATTTTAGTTATATTTTAACTTTTTTAATAAACTTGGATTTGTGTATGGTATGGACTGAGTAGTCCGTTTTCGAGCTAAATTTTCTTCCAGTTTATTAATTTAATTTTCAGCTTCAATTGCTGAAATATTCTGTCTTTCAATTTTCAGCACAGCTTGATGAAAGCTTGCCGATTGAGTGTGCATAAAATAAAGCCATAGTTCTGTTTTGGGATTTTCAAAAAAAATTTTCAATAAAATAGGACATTTTTCGATGCTCAAGAAATATTTTTTCAATTGCTCGTACATTGTCAAGACTCTTTCGATGACTGATCTTGGAGATCTAAAATGTTTACTTGAATACCTTCATTTGGTACAAAATGGCGCACTAGGACAGGAAATATCTTTTTGCTGCCTTTGTGTGAAGCGTCGGTTAATATTGTAATGAAATGACATTTACCAAGATCAGCTTTGAATTCTTCAATCGCTGTACGGGCTAAAACATTTACAACAATAGCTTCGGTTTGCGTGCATGCGCATCTAAATTTTTGCTCTAAAAATTTATTTTGACGCACAACTATTGAAACGGAAATTTCTTGTATCGTGTGCTAAGCTCAGACACCTTTTGCCGCTGAGATATCCAAATCAGTTCAAGTTGGTGCATCGGATTTCTGGAAAAAAATTATTATAGAACAATTTGAATAGCTGCACGTACAGAATTTTTATGTTTTTCCTACTTTAAATGTTGTTCTATATTACTGGCATCGCTACGGGAAACGCTACTGAACGACATTTTCTGCAATTAACATTCCTAGACAGACCACGATGCAAAAAATCGGTAACCGTGATGGGGCATGCGAGCCGGCGTCGCGGGGATTATCCGGGGTAGGTATGTTTAATATAGTTGGATATCCGACGTCTTGTTCATTATTATCTAGATAGATTAATGATTGATATCCAAAAATACAAACCACAACACACAATAGATATGAAGCAAAATTACAAAAATATGAAATAGTTAATAATTTACTACCAATAAAAATTTCATATAATAATAATACATACTTATCTAAAAATGTGCATTACTGAACTATATATATATATATATATATATATATATATATATATATATATATATATATATATATATAAAGTGGCATTTACAATTTAAAAATCCTGAAGGTCAAATAGCACGATGGTTACAACGCTTGGAAGAGTACGATTTTAAAATTGAACATAGAAAAGGCTTGAATCACAAAAATGCAGACGCTTTGTCAAGGAGACCATGTTGAGAAGAATGCAAGCACTGTAACAGGCACGAAGAGCGAGAAAACCCTGACGATTTCTATTGCCGAAAGACAGGACTACAATGCTCTTTGGATTGGGATCCCAAAATCATCTCCAAAGAACAACAAGAAGATCCAGATCTTAACCTTATCATTAAATTAAAGAATAATAATTCAATTCGACCCACTTTTCAAGAAATCTCGTCAAAATCTCAAAAAGTGGTTACTGGGCCTTATGGGATTCCTTGACTATGCACAATGGTCTTTTAAATAGAGTTTGGGAGAGCTCCGATGGCAAAGACTACAAATACCAGATTGTTTTACCCACTAAAAGGATTCTAGAAGTACTGCAAGCTTTACATAACGGTGTAGGTGGCGGACACTTAGGGGTTATGAAAACTCTTTAAAAAGTTCGAGAAAGGTTCGATTGGCTGGGGAGCCGCGCAGATGTAAAAGATTGGTGCAAAACCTGTACCGACTGTGCTGCCAGCAAAGGACCGAGGACCCGTAGCCATGGTAAAATGAAGCAGTACAATGTAGGAGTACCTTTTGAAAGAATTGCTATAGACATAGCAGGACCATTTCCTATTAGTAAGGCCGGGAATCGCTATATGTTGGTAGCTATGGATTACTTCAATAAATGGCCAGAAGTCTATGCGATACCAAACCAAGAAGCCACCACCGTTGCTGAAATGTTGTTTGAACAGTGGATTTGTAGATATGGGGTGCCAGGAGAGATACACTCTGATCAAGGCAGAAATTTTGAATCTGACGTTTTTACGAACCTTTGCAAGCTTCTGAAAATCCACAAAACTAGAACAACACCCCTTCATCCAGTCAGATGGAATGGTTGAGAGATTTAACAGAACGCTGGAGAATTACATAAGGATACAAGTAAATGAACAACAAAATAACTGGGATAAATGCATTCAGCAATTTTTACTAGCCTATCGTTCAGCCATTCACGAAGCCACTGGAAAAACACCTGCCAGTATAATTGTTGGAAAAGAATTACGTCTTCCAGTCGATTTACTTACTGGACGTCCACCCGATTCTGAGTCCGTCAAAAGTTACAAATAGAAAGCGACAGAATGAAGACTCGCTATGACCTCAAAGCCAATACGGGTGGATTCATGGTTGGTGAAAGAGTTTGGTTGTACAATCCGAAAAGAACCAAAGGGCGTTCATCAAAGCTTCAAAAGTCATGGGAAGGTCCGTACAATGTAGTGACTCGACTAAACGATCTGGTGTACCGAATTCAGAAAAGCCCTCATGCGAAGATGAAAGTCGTGCATCTGGACAGATTGGCCCATTACCAAGATCAAGAAGGTTGATCGGGACGATCAAGGCTTGGAAGGGGGGCAATGTTACAAACTTTATAGCGTTGTACATTTCCTAGTATTAGTTTGTGTTCGTAGTTTGTAGGGTTTTAGGTATATTTTCTAATGTAACGAACCTTGTAGCGTTTTATATTTCATAGTATTAGTTTGTATTCGTAGTTTGTAGGGTTTTAGGTATATTTTCTACAAGTTTATAATTTATTTAAGTAATTTTACCTTTGTTAATTTCCTCAGGAGACGACTATGAAAGAAGGTCTGGAACTTTTTAGAGAATTCGATTTCCCTATTTTTAACATAGAACGCCTATGATGGAAGGTCTAGAAATCGCCGGATTATTCCTTTTTCTTATTTTGATTACCCCATGTAGTATGGAAATCCTTCTAGAGAATTAGGGAATCTTCCGGTATGGACCAAAAGGGTATATAAAGGGTCCAGACCGAATTTCTCAGTCAGTATATTCTGAGAGTTTGTCGACGCAAGTTGAATTAATTTGACAAGTGTCAAAAGTAAGGTTGACAATAAAAAGTGATTAAAAAAAATACAGTGTATGTAATTTGTTTGAAGACCGGCCGTCCGGAACAATATATATATATATATATATATATATATATATATATATATATATATATATATATATATATATATATACAGTACCTTAGCGTAAATTAGCGTTGCTGATAAGGCTCCCACTTATATTCATTGTTGTTGCCCTTAATGCAATTATTAAGCATAGAAAGAATCAACTGGTGTTTTACAAGTATTTGAAATATGACTAATTAAAATGCGTTTAATATTCAACATGTTTCGTAAGTAAAAATCGAGGTTTACTACGTTATCTTTAATGATATGGAGTCCACCAAGTATCGGCACACTCAAGACAATTGCAACTCTATTAAAATTTTAAGGAGAATCGAACAATTGTTGTTTTCACTACTCAAATAGTTTGGAGCGTTTATTTTTAATTTAGTCGCGAATAAAACATTTTTTTTGGCACATATTTATTTACAAATTTTTACCGTGTGCAGTACCTCATGTCCCAAGAGAGCCAACCAAAGCTTCGGTACCTTACTCATTTATAAAGGTATTATCATGCTCTTGTACTAGTATGTGAACTGTCAATTTTACTTCCGTTTTAAAAGCAACTATGAATATTGAACGAGGAAAAATATAAATTTTATTATGTTTTCTCAACAGATGGATTAGAGTGATTTTTTAATATTTAACTTGATAATTTAACTAGCTTTTAAAATCTTATAAAATGACCCATACTATTGCATTCCTTTTTGACCAGTGGCAATTTTTAGATCTTACATATACGCTATCCCCTAGTTTTACAACATTTTACCGATCTTTATATAACCTTTAAGAGTTTCTATGTTTTATTTAAAATATCTGACACATTGTTTTTGTAGGATGTAGTTTATTCAATTACGTATTTTACGGCTCCCAAAAGTACGTACAAAATTAACAACACTATGCATATATTGCAAGTTTTTTAAATTGTCACATTGTTTTTCTTGAACAAAAATACTAACAAACATAGTCTACTTAGAACTAGAACAATAATTTTGACGGTCACATAAGAGTCTTTGATTTATTTGATTCATCACTATAAGTAGGTAAAAGTTATGTTTGAGAGCTTCTTTCGCAGATAAATAAGAATGTTTTAAATAACCCTTTTTTGTTTGTTACAAGTAACGTACACTCATAAAATAATTATATAGGAAAGAAAAAGGCTGCAAACATACTGCCGCCGCTTCGGCATTTGATCTTTTTCTTCCTCTTTAAGAAAACAAGGTACAAACAGCATCCTGCATGATTGCCGTCTGACAGCAGACATTTGCTTTCGTTCTTCTTTATTCCAATCGTAGGAATCTTAAAATTACTTTTATATCCGATACCAGGTGTTTCCAAGCTTTTTTCAAAGAAAACTACTTCTAATGATAGAGTAAGCACAATAAACTACTGTATCAAGTAAAAAAATAAATAAATATGAAATATCCAATACTTAATAATAGAGTATCTACCTAGAGTTCAAAAGAGTATGTTTCTTTAGAAGATTTAAGGTGTTTGCAACTAAAGAAATTTTTGTAACTTAAAATTGAGTATTAACAAATGTTAAGGTACAAATTTTTAAATATTGAATATAATTTCACATGTGTATTATCAAATAGATGCGAAACCAAAACTAAAATACATATGACTGGTATGTTATGCGTTCCAAATTAACTGGGAGGAGACCTTGCAGTATTAACACTATTAACCAGGGGTATCCAAACCTTTTAGCCCAAGGGCCACACTGACTTCTCCACCAAGTTCGAAGGACCAAAACCTAGGTAGCTCATCATATCAACCTACAGATTTTTGGATTAGGCCTAAATTTTCATATTGGGACTAGCCAACGGGTGAGACGTTGGTGGCGTAAGATACGCAGGTGGACTCCGCTTCGTACATAATTACGAGCAAGTGTCAAATATATTTCATACTACGTATTGGTACGAATATTTATGACCGTGCTAAATGTATAGTACTGACATCTTGCAGAGAGTAGCTGTCTTAGAGATAAATCCGGTTTATTTTGTTTACTCAGAACCCCTGCTCTTAATAATATTGCTTTTGATTTGGGTCCCTTTTGTGTGGATTTATATAAATATAGAAAATAAACGAAAGATGAGTGCAAAACATTTAAAAAGTAATGGAGATATCAATATTTTATGAGACTAAACACTCTCAGAATTACTCCACATTTAGAGAAAGCCTACGGTTAGAAAAATATGAATCTTAGAAATGCGGCTTGAAATCGCAGCCATTGCTGTTTAGAAAGTAAGTGCTGAACAAGAAGCAGCAACTCGTACCTATTTTCGTGAGGCGCATTCGTTGGCGAAACATGGGAAACCATTTACTGAGGACGAATCAATTAAGGATTGCATGATTGCAGTAGCAGAAAAAATGTATCTAGAAAAAACTAATTTATTTACAAACATCAGTTTGCTAGAAAGCACTGTGGCTCGAGGAGTACATGATATTGCAGAAAATATATTAACTCAAGTACATGACAAAAATTGACCCTTAGAATGGTTGTCTTTGGCACTGAATGAAGCAAAATATGTTTTAGATACTGCTCAAGTGTTACTTTTTATTCGAGGGATAGATAGAAATTATGAAGTGTATGGAGAGTTTCTTGACGTTCATAGTATTCATGGCACGATCACTGCAGAAAATATTTTTAAAGGAGTTGAAAATACTGTTCAGAAAACAAACAAGCTGGCTTAGATGCGGAAAAGTTCTAATGCGCGAAAAATTGGGCATGAAATGTGGCTATTCTCTCATGAGTCGATTTTTTTCAAACAAACTCGAATTCTCAGGAACGGGCTTTTTTGAGTAACAGATCTCAAGGAATGAGAATTTTTAATTACAAATTTAATATAAGGTGGCACAAAAAATTACGAGGCTTTAAATATAAGCAAAGTACTGCTGGTGGTACTTTCTACAATCTACATCGAAACTGTAATCATATCTTAATTTCTCATCCTAAAAGACCTAAAAGTAATACATTTAATGCAAATTAACCGGCAATGAGGCACCAGTAAGATAGCCACCACGTTCTCCAGAGATAAATATGTGTGACTCTGTTTTGTGGGGCGCTCTTGAAACAGATATATACAAGATCCCGATGAACACCCAGGAAAAATTATTGATGCGCATTTTAAACATTGGCAACCTTTTTAGTAATCCTGAAATATTAGATAGAGTCCAATTTCATTTTTTAAAAAGTGTCAATAAGTGTATTCAGCAAAAAGGCGGTCATTTTTCAGATTTGCCTAATTAATGTTTTCGTTTTAAGTAGTGTTTTCAATATTTTTAAAATACATGTACTTCCAACATGTATTTAAATAAAAGCTTCCAAATATATGTGGTTATCCGATAGAAACTTCTAGGTTGTCATAACGTTGATGACATATAAATCAAAAGCGATGTTTACAAGTGACGTCACTTTTATAACACTTATATTACTGTATAGCCGGTTGCCATATCACTAGAAAACGTCATATTACAGTGTTAGACCACAAATCAAAAATCATTAAATTCAGTTACCATGTTTTCAAGAAATTTGGGACAAATCATTATTTTCATAAAACTTTTACGTCCTCTATCACCCAAACGAAGCATTATCGAATATAACTAAGTTGGCTAAAACCGACCCATTTTGACGTCAAGAGTCTGTCAAACGGACACGTATATATATATATATATATATATATATATATATATATATATATATATATATATATATATATATATATATATAAATAAAAGTCAAATTAAATCAATCTCTCAATTATAAATTTTATCCTTCATAAAATGATGATCAATTTAAACAGAAAATAAATTGGAACTAACAAATATATAAACTTTTTGAGGAGGCCTTGGTGACACGCAGCTTGTCTTAATACAAAGAACAACTATCCAAGTTTGTATATATAATCAGCAATTTTTTCTAACTTTGACCCATTCTTTGAATAAAAACGCAGAAACAAAAAACGTTTGTTTGTTAAACAATGGTATGGAAATTGCGTGTAGTAAAATACTATTTGTTTATACAAAGACCTTATAGTATCCGCAAAAAAAATTAACACACGCACGCTCTAAAGCATACTATTTACCTAGGGTAATTTTATTTACACGTCTATAGGAAACCATGCGTACACTTTAAACAATCAAGAAATTTAATAGTAGTCATGTATATGCACAATATCGGTTTGCTCGATGGGAACTCGCGTGTGGGGCTTTTTCTGTGAGAACTGGGGTATCGGTTATGCAAAGCGTGAAAAGCCAATATCAAAATATTGATAGAACTCTATTTATGACGTATCGCAATTTCAATTTGAGGTAATGGATACCGTGGCAAAAATATATTTAAATCGATACACAGATCAGTGGCGGCACTCTGCAAAGTACATGTTTGCAAGTGAATTTTAACATGCGTAAGATTAGTATAGAAAAAAAATACAAGGTCATAAAATGTTGTTCTTCGACTGTTACGAGTTACCTAGACGAAATTAATTTATTATATTTTTTTAAACGACAATTTTGAAATTTATTTAATTTTCAAATTATTGTATTCTAAATACTTGATTGAGTAGCCTGTTATTTTGTGATAGTATATTGTTAATTGTACTGAAACGACGATAATGCGTGTGAGTCGTGTGAGGACAGAAGAAGGTTGAGGAACACGAAGAAGACCAACTGGTCAACCGAAGCGTACCAGTGGTTTGGGGAAGAAGGTAGACCTGTTACTATGCGTACACTATATCGTCGCATTCAAGCCTTTGGATTTTTTTATACCGTCCACGATTAATGCTTTCTTTGACTACAGACCACTGACATCAACGTTTAAACTGATACATAGAACGGCAGCATTGGGCAGAATGGCATAATGTCGTATTCAGCGACGATTCGGGATTTTGTCTAGGTATGCTGTTGAGAAGCATGTACACATTACTATTGGAGTAATGGTTTGGGAGGCTATTGCCTATGATAGCCGATCACCACTTCTCTTTATTCGAGGCAGTATGACAGCTGCGCGTTATATTGATAATGTCCTACAAACTACTTCACTGTCTTATCTAGATAGCCGTCCCTTTTTTAGCAAGAAAACGCACGTCCTCATACTGTTCGTCGAACTATGGACTTTCTTTAAGAAGCAGGAGTTAATGTTTTGCGGTTTTGCCAGTTTACCGGATTTAAATCCCATCGAACATGTGTCGGATATGATGGGGAGGGGACTGTCCACTTTGCATTATCCTCCACAGACTTTGATACAGTTAATCCACGAAGTTCAAGTGGCTTGGAACGAGGTGCCACAAGCAGATATCGACCATCTCATTTTGTCGATGTCTAGACGTGTACAGGAGTGTACTCCGCTATGGGGTCGAATTACATGTTAATAAAATTTCATGCAAATGTTATCGTTTCCTTCTTGATGTAAGGCGTCGCCAAAAAATCAAATTCAAGAAATTTTTCTATCTGGGTGTAACACTTCTATATATTTCTTTTTCTTTACAAAACTGAAAAGAAAAACCCCTAAAATGAGTAACTCTAATGTTGTATACTCAATTCCTTGCACCAATTGTCCAAAAAAATATATAGGAATGACCACACACAGACGCGAATCCAAGAGTGGGGGCGGTAGGGGCGATCCCCCCACCAAGAGCTTTGAGTTCAGGAAAATAGACCCGATTTTTCCTCTTATACTAGGAATATGAATGCCACTAGCACCCCCCCCCCCCCGTAGATAACTTGTTTTTTCTAGCGATCGCTTCCTCTAAGAGCTCTAAGCTCAGCAAAATAGACCTGATTTTTTCTCTTATACTAGGAATCTGTATGCTGTTGGCATCTACCCTTCCGTCGACAACTTGTTATTCTTGCGATCGTTCCTTCTAGGAGCTTTGAGATCAGGAAAATAGACTAGAATACTAGAAATATGTATGCTACTAGCATCTCTCCCCCGTCGACAACTTGCTTTTCCTTGCGATGCCCCCCCCCCCCCCCGCCAAGAGTTTCAGTTCAGAAAAATAGACCTGGTTTTTTCGCTTATACTAGGAATATGTATGCTGCTGGCATCTCCCCCCGTTGACAACTTATTTTTTTTTGATCGCTCCCTCCATACAAGCTTCGATTTTAGAAAAATAGACCCAACCCTGTCTTTTACACTAGAAATGGGAATGTTGCTGGCGTTTGTTTGCCATAGGCATCTATGAACAGTTCGCTCGTAGACGCCGTACAGTGAGCTTTGAAAATGGTGAATGAGATTTCACCGAAACGTCAGCTGCCTTACAGTCGTGAGAGGGACTCAGCACATACACGGGATGCCTGAAAACCTTCAATTACACATCACACCCGTGAGAATATCCGACGTAACATATATATATATATATATATATATATATATATATATATATATATATATATATATATATATTATATTATTATAATAATTAGTTGTAATACTTTCCATAAAATAGTCCAAGAAAAAAGTTATCTCATAAAAGGGAATGAAAAGTACAGGTCGTATTTATAAAAATTATTACTAAGACTATCTTATTACAAGAGTTATTAATTTAGTCGTTTTATAGATAGCACAAAAATATTAGGAAACTGCTGTATAGTTAAATGTTAACGAGACCATTAAAAAAAAAATATTGATATATTTGTGAAATTATTAAAAAATTGTCATCTCTGCTAGTATTCCAAATGTACTAGACAAAAGGCTACTCTACTCCAATTTAATACACTTCATATATATATATATATATATATATATATATATATATATATATATATATATATATATATATATATATATATCCATTTTGGAGATAGCAATGGTGGTGTCATTTAAACTGCCCGCCCTATACGAGGTTTGTCCCAAAAGTATCTAGCCTGCATTCATATCTCCGCGTCAAAACTTCCGAGAGAGCTCTGTGGGGCATGGGCGTCACCAGTAAGTCTTCATGACCTCGTGGGTGTGCGCAGTTACCGACTGGACGTGTTAGGTTGTGAACGATGTGCGTTTGTTTACAGTGTCTTTTTTTTGGTTCGTCGCATTTTGTTATTGTAAAAAATGATGGAAAAATTAGATCAACGAATTTGCGTCCAGTTTTGCTTTAATCCTAGAAAAACTTACTCGGAAACAATTAATGAATAAGGCATTTAGAGAAACAAAGCGAGAGTCTTCACAGTGGAAGCATTCTGAATCGCCATGATCAAAAAAAGCACGTCAAAGTCGGAGCAAAGTGAAGGCAATGTCGACTGTTTTCTTTGATTATGAAGGTGTTGTATACCACGAAAGGTCACACGATCACCAAAGAATACTACATTGAAGTATTGACGCAGTCAGAAGAAAACGGCCACAGCTTTGGACAAGCGGTGATAGGCTGCTTCAGCACGACAATGCGCATTCATCGAACCTTGTGCAGCAATATTTAACAAAGCACCAAGTCGTACAGCTTCTCCAGCCTCCTTACAGTCCCAACGTAGCAACCCGCGACTTTTGGCCTTTTCCCAGATTAAAAATGCCGTTCAAAGTACACCGGTTTGATGACAAAGAGACGGTTGAAACTAATGCGACCAATGGACTGAAGGCAATTCCGAAAACTGACTTCCAGGACTGCTTCACGAAGTGAAAACACCGCTGAGAACGTGTTATTCAATTAAATGGGGACTACTTTGAAGGATGTCACACACCGGATGATAAGAATAACACCAATGCGGAGATATGAAGGTAGGCTCGATACTTTTGTGACAAACCTCGTATGTTGAGTTGATAATCTCCTTCTTTTTTGAAGTCAGTTAATTAGCGAACCACTGATAAAACAAAATGTATGTATTAAAAATACAGCATTATTAATTAAGAGCTACCTACTTAATAAAATAAGATACTGATGAATCCATAATTAAAAACTCACTGCTTCGTGTTTATTAGAATATACCTGTCTTTTAATTACTATTTATTGTGATGGAAGAAACCAACGCAACTCTTTCCACAAATTAGTATTACATACCTGAATGATAATCATTATAAAAATTATAATTACAAATTTTCCTTGTTTATTCACGAAAATAATCAAACGCCTGGTTTAGTCAATATTGTAATTTTAATTCACAATCTTTTTTTTTTTTAATGAGTGTTTGTATTTAGTTGGTTTTAAATTTGGAGCCATGTAATGCTTGAATTGACAATTAGTTTAAGAAATTGTTCCAATAAATTTGTCTTGATATAATGTCAGTAAAAAATAAAATCCTGTTTAACTTAAAATGGAAACATTGCTCTTATACGGGTAATTTAGAGGTATTTTAGAAGAATAAGGGTCATTACCAAGTTGACCAAATGACTATTAGTATATAATAACCCACATATTGGGGGAAATAAATATTAAGGTTTTTTTTAATAATTTAAAATTTTTATGAAAGATGACCAAGTTACTGAGTGTAGTCTTTCTAAGCTAAAACTTCTTCAGTTGATAAATATTGAGATTATTTTCGTTGTCAGTCACTAGGAATTCTCGAAATACAAGCATCTTTAGGATACAAGGCGTTCATTTGTAGTCATTATTTAAATTTGTTCGAATCCTTTTTGGGCCAGTTTCTCTTAAATTTATAAGTATTGACAATCGTACTAATATTGCCATGTAGTGTAGAACAAAGTTCCTCAGCCGCATCTGTCCTTTTATTCAGGCTGTTCTCGTGAAGTACTGAATTAGTTCTGACCTGCCGTCGCTATTAGTGAAGATGAAGAAGGTTTTCCTATATAACTCATCGATATATAATGACAATGGTTTCAAATTAAATCTGAGATAAAACAAATCCTGCCGCTTCATAGGTTCCGGTGACAATGTATGCCGGGATGTATCTGACCCTGGTACGCGTACATAAAAGCTGTTGGTGCTGATTCCTTAGAGGAGAGAGGACCAGAGATATATTTGCAGGAAATAAACTGTTTCTATAAATTCTTTAATTTTTATTTGCTTGAAAGGGGATCACATATAGACACCGTTACCAACTCTTACGGAACTCTCTGACACGCGCTAAAAGCTATTTGGTGTTATCAGATAAAATTTAAACAGGTCTGGGACTGTCTTCAACAACTTATTTGTCTACATAATAAAATTCTTGCGTGAATCCCAAGATACAAGAGAATTGTAGACCAGGTCAGATAAGAGTTTGCTATTATTGGACCAAAACCAGTATTTAGCAACACTCAAACGCTATTCCTAGGTGGATACCTTGGTGGATAAACTATAAACACCAGAACCATTGGAACCACATTGCGTCACATTAAACTATTACTGAGCAAATCATTCTAGCGAAATATGCCCTGATGTTCTACGTCTAAGCAGGCAACAAATTAGGCTGACATGATTGGTAACCGGCAATTGCAGCTTAAGAAAACATCTACGTACCAAAGGCATCTCTGACGTATTGACTCTTTTAATGATCTATCAATCCTGAAACCATCTACTCAAAGAACAAACTAGTGAACAGTCTTCTAAATATGATTAAGGTAACTAAACCGGTTGACATAGAACATATATAACAAGCAACACATTAAGACATCATGTTACAGTGTAGGAGCTTCAATGAGTGGAAGTCAGAGGTTAAGTATCTGGGACTGACCCTAGATAACAAACTCATTTGGAACAAGCACGAAAAAGAAGTATTATGGTCTGTAGAAACTTTGCGGGAAAAAGATGAGGTACAAATCCAAAAATCCTGCAATGGATGTACACTGCCATAGTGAGACCAATCATCACATATGGGCCAGTAATCTGGAGCAAAGGAATCGGTCTGGCTAATATGAAAGCTTACCTCTCGAAAGTTCAAAGACTGGCCTGTGCATGTATAACCGGGGCAATAAAAACCTGTCCAACGACCGCTATGGAAGTAATCCTAAACATCACATAGGATTTATAGGATGATGAGAGATGAGGTCATAAAACGAAGGCCCAATCTGTTATCCAGAAATCAACAAATCTAGGACATGCCCCAAGATGAAATGAAAAAGAAATTCAACTTTGTGAAAAACTTCAGCACAAAGTTGAGTCGAAGAAATCCATTATATGGTATACAAATGGCTCCAAAATAACGGAGAGAGCTGGAATAGGAGTGTTTGGCCCCGGCACCATGCAGAAATATATGCCATTAGGATATGTATTCAATTTAACAAGGAGAAAAATTATCACGGCCCAGAGTGTATCGTCATGTCGGATAGTCAACCAGCCATCAGTGCGTTGAGCTTTCAAGTTATCAGCTCCAAGATGATCTGGGAATGCCTAGAGAAATTAAATGATTTGAGTAAGAATAATAAAATCACCTTCATGTGGGTATCGGGACAGACCGGGATAGACGGGAATGAAATAGTAGACAGGTTTGCGAGGAAAGGGGCTGAGACACTATTTCTGTGGAATCAGTAGCAGCATAATGCTGGAAGAACTAAAGATAGAAGAATAACGCAGGAGATTCAATTATTGGACGGAGCTGCAAGGATTGAGACATGCAAATATACTTCTGGGGAACCACGGCCAAAAGAGATTCAAAGAATACATAAGCTTAAGTAAAAACCAACTTAGAGTTCTGACAGGGATCATGACGGGGCATTGCCACCTGAAGGGATACCTCAAGAAACTCGGACTGGTAGAAAGGGAAGAGTGAAGATTCTGTGACAGGACTGGAGGACCTGCTATAGCCGATAAGGTAACTCTTACGACTGGGTACCAGTAGGGGGACACAATAGATATACTAGGTCGCAGTGTACAGGCTCCAACTCCACGCACATACATACATACAGGGGCTTCAATCAATCAACCACCGATAACTTCTATATGCAAATTATTTCAAATAATTTTTAAAAACTATTTTTTATTTGGATATGATAACAGTGTAATAAAATTATCAAGAAATAATGAATTTACTATCAAAAATTAAGTTTTTTCCTCTATTTAAAGAACAATAGCCTAAATAGGCAATGATGTTCAACTTGACTAATTACAACATCATCATTTTTAAACGAAGTCACAATAAAAGTACTGGCCTTGATACACTTTTTTGCGTTGTATAAACTATCTGTTTTTTAGGTAGATTTATCAGTGGTAATATACGTATAGATATTTCGGACATTTATCCTTTAAATGATCTCACTATTTAATTGGGCCACGATAAGAAAGTTAAACACCGTTTCGATACAAATTACACGAGTGTTTTTTGAAAAATGCCAATGTATACTTAATTGATCCCATTAATTCCTTAATGTATCAGAATTATATAAAATCGCACCGTGTTGTTTGATTAATGAGCTCGCTGAAAAGAAGACATGGAAGTAAACCGCTGCACCAGACACCTGCCCGAGGAAATAATCAGTTTTATCGATGGTTGCTGTTAACTCGAATGCCGTTTATTCATCAGGCCGTATAAAGTTATTTCCGATTAGAAAGAATTAATGATCGTAAACAATAAACTGTTTTCAGACGACGTTTTGCTGGAGAAATATATTTAACAAAATGTTAAGAATTTGTAATGGTTCATTTTTAGAGATCCGTTTTTAAAAATCCGAACCTTAATGGGATCACTTACGGATTTGTCTATCTGTCGCAGGGTTGGGTTGGTTTTAACCAAATGATTAAGATCACTTGATTTTTTTCAATAAAAATTATTTATGATTTAAATAAAAGAATATTTCAAACTACTTGTGAAAAAAAATCAAACGACTTAATAGCTATAATACAACGCTTAAAAATAAAAATGATTAACTTAAATGAAATAACTTGGTTTATAAAATACAACAACTAAAAAATATAAATATAAACAACAACTTGAAATCATAAACTTACAATTTATCATCATTTGCATTTTTATTGTAAAATTTAAATAGAAATGCCAATTCTCCACCTTTTTCAATCCTCAATCTACTTCTTAAATCGGAGTGTACAATACCAATGTACTAAACATACGTTTTACCGACGCTGAAGAAATAACTGTACACAGGAACTGCTTTATTACTGGGAACTATTTTTCCATTTCTGGCTCATCGTTTTGTGAGGTTCATCACTGAATCCCAATTATGTTTTTGTTACTTCCTCCAAAAATAATGCGTTTAATGATATTACCAGTAGTAGCAATCCCGTATCTTCTAATAATTTAGCAATAGTTTGTAAGGCCAAATTTATTTCTTCGGAGGATAACTTATTCTTTTGTTAAGCTACAAAATGATACGGTATTAATGTTTGTACATATCGACGATATAATTCTTCATTTTTTTTGTAGAGAAAGCTCCAGATCTTCTTCAAAGATATGATGTAAGTGTTTCCATTGCTCTACAGCATCAGTTGCACTTTTTCTTTGCAAAATATCAAGGGTCACTGCTATAGATTTCAAAATATTTAGATATTCTTTTGCTGCGCGTTTAAGTTCAATATTGGATACTTTTTAGTATACGGCAGAATCAATCTCTTTTTTATTTTCCTCGCACATCTTTAATACTATGTCTCCAACGCACACTGCTTGTAACAATTAATTCTTTGCCCCGTGTTTGACTGAATTTCGCTCAAGCTAGATAATTGTTAGGGTTATCTGAACAATGTACGAGGTGTGGCAATTAAGTTCCGGGATTTTGTCAATAAAAAACAAGCCCATTAAGTTTCAGGCAAAATTTTATTATCGACCTTCACCATAGTCTCCCTCTTACTTTACACAATGATTCCAACGTTGCTCCCACGATTGAAAACACCTTTGGTAATCTTCCGAAGTTAACCTGTTCAGGACCACGGTTACAGCTTCTTTGACCTCCTTTACGCCCCATGCTGAGTTCCCTTGAGGTGTGACATCATCTTGTGGAATAAAAAAAAATTGCAGGGGGCAATATCAGGGCTATAGGGTGGATGCGGCAACGTTAGAATGCCTTTTTTACCAAAAACTCTTGCACAATGAACGAGGGATGTTCATTCTCTGTCTGGCCGGCAGGAATATATTCACGATGAATAATGTCGCGGATATTGAAAAAAAAAAACGATCAATATTGCCTTCGGTCGCGACTTGGAGATCCTCACTTTCGTTGGCTGCTCCCTACTTTTTTTCACCAACTGTTAATTTTGTTTACGGGTCTTGGAGTCATACTCAAATCTGCAGGTTTCATCTCCAGTGACTACCCGACTCGTCCAGTCTCTGTCGCTCTGAATGTAGGACAACAAATCCTCGCCGATCGATTTTCGCATTTGTTTATATTCATTGGCGAAAACTTTTGGCATTATCTTTGCGCTCAACTTTCGCATGTTCAAATTCTCGTGTAACATCTGGCAAACGGTTTCTTTGTTCATATTCAACTCGCCGTTAGACGTGAAAAGCGCGCGTAAACGGTCGACATTCGCATCGGTACGAGAGGTCACGGGAGCTCCTTCACGTGGATCGTCTTCTACCAGTTCATTCACGTCCCTCCTTGAACCGCTTCGCTCATTCAAATACGCGCGTTTTCAAAATGCACTCGTCTCCATACACCACCTGCAATTTTCGGACGATTTTCGAGGGTTTTTCTAAAGATTTCACTAAAAATTGAATCACAACACGTTGCTTGTAATGTGTGTCACTCATTTTCACGATGCCACAGAAAAAGTTACTTTCGAGAAATGCGCAGAAGACACAAACCAAACCTTCTATCGACTTCAACCTTGGATTGAAACGAAAAGCAAGGTCCCTCCTCTCTAGACAGATGTTGACGAACGACGCAGTGTTGCCAGTTCCTGAGTTATAACTAAATTTTCGAAACTTCATTGCCACACTTCGTATTCACTATTGTCTTTTATTTCCAAATCCTTGTACAGCAAATTCAAAAGATGTGCCGAACAACCACTGGTTGTTTCTAGAACATTTTTTTTCATCTCTGCCATGTTCGCAGCGTTGTCTATCACGAAAGATTTAATATAATATTGATATTTTGGTTTATATGAAGAAATAAGATTACAACACAGTTCCGTGAAATATTCCGAAGTATGAAGTAGAGAAATGCTGGTCCATCTTCTGTTGTTATGTGTATAGTTGAACATATTACAGATTCGTTGTGAACATTTGACCACCCATCAATTGACATATTTACGCATTCTCCTGGGAGAGAAGAAAAACATTTTTATTTTTCTTCTTCATGAATTTCATCCAAAAGAGTAGTTGCTACGGATATCCTGGACGGAGGTGTAAAACCAGATCTCATATTTTGAATCGCCTTTCGTACTTCACTCGAGTTAGTAGAGAAAATTACTTTTGCTGTTTCCTTATCAATATTATTTTTTTTTGCTGTTGGTGTACGAGTTATAAAAGTGCTAATAAAGGATCAAGTTCTCAAGCTTTTAAGTTCGGGCGTTATTCGGTCACCTCGATAACTACTGATCTAGCTTACAGAATAAGAAATTTGACGGTTATTAGGAATAGGAGCGGTTTTTTTCTTTATTTTTGTTACAGAATCTCGGCCCAGGGATTTAATTATTGTAATAAAAATAGACGATGCCCAAGGTGGAATTAAGTTTAACGGAACTATGATCAACAACATTCGGTACGCTGATGATACCGTCCTAATAGCAAACAGCGTACAAGAGCTACAAAGCATAATAGATTCCGTAGTACATCATAGCGAAATGTTCGGCTTACATCTAAACGTCTCTAAAACCAAAATAGTGGTATTTTCAAAGGCGCCAATAAATGTACGTCTGCATGTCAAGGGACAAACAATAGAACAGGTAACATCAATGAAATATCTAGGAGTTAATATCAACAGCCAGTGTAACCCGAAGAAGGAAATTTTATCGAGGATCGAACAAGCGAGAAAAACACTAATGAGCATGAAAACATTTTTTACAAGATCAGACCTTAGTCTAGAGCTCAGAACTCGTATGGTCAGATGCTACGTTTTCTCTACCTTACTCTACGGATGCGAAAGTTGGACAATGGACCCACAAACAGAAAAAAGAATAGAGGCTTTTGAAATGTACATATATAGGCGGATGTTGCGAATTTCATGGATGCAAAGGATCACTAACAACGAAGTACTCCAGCGCATGAATAAACAAAAAGAACTGCTAAACACCATTAAAGAGAGAAAAATTCAATACTTGGGTCATGTGCTGAGAGGTCAAAGATATGAGCTACTTCGACTCATTATAGAGGGTAAAGTTCAGGGTAAACGATCAGTAGGAAGACGCCAGAATTCATGGTTGAAAGACCTGAGGAGATGGTTTGATCGCTCATCTACAGACATATTTCGTGCTGCAGCTTCCAGAGCCACAATTGCTATTTGGATCGCCAACCTTCGGAAGGAGAGGGCGCAATAAGAAGAAGAATAAAACTATTGATATTAAAAACGGAATATTTATCCTTTGTGTACATATGTCGGCCACTTAAATGGGTTGTCTACTATTTAAGACAGTTATTAGATTATTTTTATTATAAACTCGTAATCTATCTATCTACCTGATGATAAAATATTATGCAAATAAATCCGCACATTATATTTACACTGATACATAAGAAGATTGTGGTACAATGTAAACGAGTAACAAACTGGTTTATAGATAAGGTTAAATGGGTTGTAGTCTGATTTAAGAATTTACTTGACCATTTGTCATTTGATATGGTGTACAAGATTGTAGCCATCAAATTTAAATCACAATAGATAAATAATGTAAGATGGCTCACAGCGTGAGATGATCCGAAATATATAATAGCGATATTGTTTACAAATGAAAGAACATAAATTAACGAACAGATGAGAATCTAAAATTTTGAAATAGGTGACATTTGTGAGGTTTAATTTATTGTCGAAAGGAAACCATTCATGAAGAAAAAGCATGATGATAGAAGGAAAATTCATTTAATACTGATAAAAACTTCGTTTTACATTAGGAGTCTTTTTGTCACGCAAGTGGGAGGTGACAGATCTGTACTAATAATATGTCGAACTCTGGCTTAAAAATTGCTTATTTTTAACTACTTTTCCTGTAACAGAAGAATTGATTCTTAGATTGCTATTTTGTTCTCATCATTTGCAATTGTACTTGCAAACTCTCAATTTTAATTCTATTGGTTTTATGGTTCCTTAGGGAATAGAGAGAGAGAGAGATTTTATAAACTGCTGTTTTACCGATGAACAGAGAAAAATTACTGGACAACACAAAGCGCAAGAAGATTTGGAATGACTACTAGGAAAAAATGTTTCATGATGACTGAGATAGGATGATTACATACAGTATAGATGAAACAGGCATAAGTCGAAGGAAGAGTGTTGGAATCACAGAAGGAAAGGGCGCTGAGACCCAACAATTTCCATGTTGAATTTTACAAGTGGTTAACATCTGTATTTAATTACATACTTGGGATTGATCGCATTCCCCTTGAATGAGTGATATCTATATGTACTGCTCTGACAAAGAAAATGCATGCACAAAATGTGATGGATGTAGAATTCTGAGTTTCATTCCTTATCTTTTAAATGTATTTTTTTAAAGCAATCCACAAACGCATATATAAAATAAGTGAAGATTATTTGGCAATGTTTCAATTTGACTTCTGACATGCTCTGCGAACGAGAGAGACGATATTCGCGATCCAGTTGTTATTCTAGCGCTGTAGAGACGTAAAATGCAATGCATATGTATGTAGGTATAAAAAATCTGCAAATAATAGAAAAAGTTCTAATGGAATCAAATGGATAATATTAAAATAGAAAACACATTACTTCTGTAAATGTATGGATGTCTGACATTGGTAAGTCGACAGGTCTTAATATTCTGCCGACATGTCTCGGAATTTATGTTTTATATAGACAATTTGTTCCTGCGAATATTGCTCTCGGTTCGATTCAGCTCGACAGACGAGAAAATAAAGTATTCGAAACGCGTATGGAGAGAGAACCAAAGTTGTGTTTGCACGAAATAAACTTTTCTTTCCTTTATCTGTCTAAAAGAAGAATATATATATATATATATATATATATATATATATATATATATATATATATATACAAACATTATCATTAACATTTTATCTACTTTAAAGTGTTAATGTATTTTTAATAAAAATTATGGTTTAGTACATCGACAAGAAGTTTAGAATTATTGAAAATGTATTCGAATTTAGATGTTTATATTCTGGAAACTGGCAACACTGCTGTTGCCATCTGACATATCAATTGTACAGACATTTTTTAGGGTATACGTACCCAGAACGTTTTAGCATACATACGCTATTTCTATTGTTTACAGTTACTTCAAAATTTGATTTCGGCCAAAATTTGGAATTAACTCGTAAACAATTTTGTGCGATTATTTTCATAATTTTCGACGTGATTTATTTTAACAAAAGTACATCGATGAACTTGTTACGTTGTATGGAGATGAAGCACCTACAAAAATCAATGTGTATCACTTGTTTAGTGAATTCAGTTGTGGCCGCCGTTCGCTTATGGACGAATCATGTAAAATCCAAAATCGGTTTTAGTGCAAGAAAACGTCAGCATTGTGCATTAACTGATAATGGAAGATCGTCATGTGACATACCGTGAGATTCCTGGGCATTAGCAACATCGGCGTATATAAATAATAAACTGCATGAAAATTTGATCGTAAAGAAGGTATATTCGCATTAGATTCCATATAATTTGACAATGGCTCAAAAAAATCTCGTGTCTATTGGTGTAAGAAGGTAGGTTGTCTATAATTAGCCAAAATCAACAAGAGTCGCCACCGTTCGAAGTATTTCGAAGCAAATAGTAGGTTGTTTTTTTGAGAAAATTGGCCATTTCGCAGCCGTGCCTTAAGAAATTATAGAATATTCAATTCTGGATGATATCCAACCATTTGTCTGCAGTGAATTCAGGAAAACAATCCCGTTGACGGCGGATCATTCTTCACCATGGCAATGTGAGCTCTCAGGTATCTGCTCGAACAAGTGACTTTTTAAGCATTCAGAACGTGAAGTGATGGGTCATCTGCCGTGCAGTTCTGATTTAGTACTCAGTGATTTATTTTTGTACATGAAGAAGTTCAAAAGCTATATTTTGGGGACGCCATCTTCACAGTAGCAAACGCATACAAAAGTGTATTGAACCAAAAAAAAAATCAAAATTTCATTAATCAATAAAATAAATCTATTTACCTTGTTTAAATAGTTGCCTATATGTATTCTCCTTTCAAGCAGAGAAAAAGGAAATAATATATAGAATAAGTTTATTTCCTGCAAATAAAACTCTGGTCTTCTCTCCATACGCATTTCGACCACCTTATAGTCTTGTGAGTGGAGCTGTATCGAAACGATAGCAACATTCGCAGGAAACAACTGTTATATGAAACATAAATTCCGAGGCATATCGGCAAGATATTAAAAACCTTCCTGTCGTTCAACTGGTGATGTTTTTCAGTCTGACATCGAAGTTGACACGTTTTTTAAAATCTTGCCTACTACATGCCTCAGAATTTATATTTTATATAACAGCTGTTTCCTGCGAATGTTGCTTTCGGTTCGATACAGCTCCACTGATGAGACCATAAGGGGGTCGAAACGCGTGTGAAGAGAGGACCCGAGTTGTACCGGCAGGAAACAAACTGTTTCCATATATTCTTGTCTTTTTCTCTGCTTGAAAGGAGAATACATATAGTCAACTAGTGTACTGATTATCGTGGAGAATATTTTAAAAAACAATTAAATAATTTTCAATAACGATAATTAGGTTTGTTTGTCTTTTTTCTAAAATATTAACCGTGTGGTCATATTTGTTTCGCGAAAAATTTTAAAAAGTTGCAAAATTTATTTTTATTGGAAAAAATACTACTAATTGACAGAATAGATTGTCAGTGATATTAACTTTCAAAGTAGTGTGTTACTTATAAATGAAATGCTGACTGACAAAATCATTCACTAAATATGGAAGGTTTTTCCAGAAAATGGAATCAGTTATAAAATTTTTGCATGCAAATATATTCTTTTAACGGTTTTTTTGCAAGGGTAAGAAAAATTGTTCCAGTTTAGTAGAACCTGGCTTACCTCTATACTATTTACATTTTCACCGTAATAAAATATTCTGTTTTTTTTTTCTTTAAATAATAAAGGGTGTTTTTTATAGAAGTATAGAACTTTAAGTTGGCAACACTTTTTTAACTGGCGGCCATTTTGTCAGCTGTCAAGTGATTTATATTTAGTTTGGTTTGGCATTTCAACATGAATAGACTGACGCCTGAACAACGCTTCCAAATTGTGCAAATTTATTTTGAAAATCATGGTTCTGTTCGAAATACGTATCGCGCACTTCGTCGATTTTACGGTCAACATAATCGTCCATCAGAGCAATTAATTCGATTAACTATGGAACGTTTTCGCACCAAGTTTACTCTAAATGATAATACGCATCCACAGAGATGTCGTACAGTGCGTACAGAAGAAATCATTGCTGCTGTAGAGCGTAGCGTAGAGGAAGACCCGAATCAGTCTATCCGCCATCGTGCACACGAATTGGATATGTGTCCATTCACTTTATGGAAGATTTTGCGGAAAGATCTTGGTTTGCGTACTTACAAAATCCAACTCGTGCAAGAATTGAAGCCACACGATCACCTAGCAAGGCGTAGATTCGGTGAATGGGCCCAAAACAAGATTGCCGTTGATCCCGATTTTCATAAGCGAATTTTGTTTAGCGATGAAGCTCACTTTTGTTTGAATGGATACGTCAATAAACAAAACTGCCGTATTTGGAGTGATGATAATCCTCAAGTGTATGTTGAGACACCGTTACATTCAGAAAAACTGACTGGTGTGCGTTATGGGCTGGTGGAATCATTGGTCCGTACTTCTTTAAAAACGATGCTGGTCAGAATGTTACAGTCAATGGTGACCGCTATAGAGCCATGATTACTGACTTTTTCGTTCATCAATTGAACAACCATGATGTGCAGGAGTTGTGGTTTCAACAAGACGGCGTAACATGTCACACAGCTCGTGCTACAATTGATTTATTCAAGGAAACGTTTGGTAACCGCATAGTTTCACGTTTCGGACCCGTGAATTGGCCTCCAAGATCGTGCGACTTAACGCCGCTAGACTATTTTCTGTGGGGATATGTGAAGTCGCTAGTCTACGCGGATAAGCCCGAAACGATTGATCACTTGGAGGACAACATTACATACGGCCACAAATGTTGGAAAAAGTCGTCAAAAATTATAATGCCAGAAGGTAATCTTTCGAATAAAGTAAATTTCATGTCAATTTAAAAAATTCATCTTTGTTTTATTCCATTTAAAAGTTCTATACCTCTATAAAAAACACCCTTTATATGTCTGAATAACACCTGTCCATTTTAAACGTATAAAAAAGCCTTTTAATTAAAAACCTATATATTTATGTTTAGAAATGTTTATCATTAAAGATAATTTTAAACCATTTGGTTGAAAATATCAGGTAATTATTTAAAATATCCTATTACATCGATCATTTCCTTTAGATGTGGCTACATACATTTTAAAAGACTAAAACACCTGTAGTAAAATCTTATAATAATATTTCAATTTAAAGAATAATTAAACCGAAAAAAACAATAAATATAATTTGCAGGATGTTTGGTTGAATAAGCTTTTATTAAAGTTGGTAACAGTATTTACAGGGTAAAGTCGGGTATGCTGTACCTGCCTTTATGTCAGATTGCGCCACTGCGGAAATTCTAAACTCTTACCTGCTGCGGTGTGTTTGATATAGTCAACAAAGCAAAATTATGTTCTGTCAGGTCATAAAAATTGGGTTCAAAGGGTTAGATTTGTTTCTAAATCGGAAATAAGTTAAGCTCAGAATTAAAATTAAAGTTCCAGGAGCGGTAAAAATATCTTTAGTTGATATATGTAGGGGAACGCTTGGAGTGCACCTGCTTTTCGTAAGCGTAATTAGATTTATAGTAACTGTTTGACTTGTTGAAAAGGCATTGAAGTGAAGAACCGAGTTTATGGGTAAATTAGACAGTTTTATATAGGAAATCATAGACATTATTGCTTCTAAACTTGATTGAATAATATTTTCTACTTTTTTTTGAGGTATTTTGATACTGATAACTTGATTACTACTTTTTTGAAATTTTGCTAGTGCCTTAATTTTGATGAATCCGACAATTTTTTATTCGTGTAAATTCTCGTATATGCTACGTTTTATAATACACAATAGCAAGACACGTTAATTTGGTAAGGTATTAAATTGGTATTACTAAAATTTTCTTTTGCAATTAAATTGTTGGATAATTTGACGAAAAACACGATCAATATGTGTCCGACATATGTCAAAATAACATGTATATGTTTTTTTTATTACCGATCAGCTGATTTCTTCAGAGTTTTTTTAATTAATATTTACCCAGTCAGGTAGTCATATTGTCCGACAAGTTTTATGTGCCATTTTTCCAGTCTAACACTCGGAAACTCTCAATTTCCCGAGAACGTTTTACTGATTTGGAGTGATAGAAATATTGCACTGTACTGATAGTCCGACAATAATAAGACTAAATATATATATATATATATATATATATATATATATATATATATATATATATATATATATATATATTTATAAAGTTAATGTGAAATTCCAAAATTTGTATAGCCTAAAAGCATCTCGCAGCGGTAAGGGAAAAAGTATGCAAAGGAATTTTACAAATCGGTCCATTAGTTTTCGGGACCATAAATTACAAACACACAAAGAAACAAACGAACTTTTACATTTATATATTAATGATGGTGTCCACGAAGACAATTACGCTGAAATATGAGACGAAAAAATTAATCCCTAAAGATTTGCGGTGATAAAAAAAAATTATGAAACTACGGAGAAAATCATCATTTTTTCTACATAACGGTGAAAAAAATTACCACTTTAATAAATGCGACGAAAAAAATTATATGATTTATAAGTACGGCGAAAAAAACAACATCTTTGAAATGTGCGACGAAAAAAATGACATCTTTAAAATGTGCGGCGAAAACTACTACAATTTTAAAAATAAGGTGAAAAAGTACTTGTATAAAATATGCCCCGAAAATTTTTTTTGCTGAGAAGTGCTGTGAAACCTGTTCAAGTTACTAAAGTTCGGTGGGAAAGATTATATTTCAGAACATTGCGACGACGAAAATAACGCTTCAAACATTACGACGGAAACTACAACAGTAAAAGTGCGGTTAAAAAAATTACAGTAAAAATATTGCGACGAAGAAAATGTCACTTCAAAAAGTGTGATGAAAACTGTTACAGTTATATAAGGGCGGTAAAAGAAATTACATATCAAAAATTTGCAACGAAAAAAATGATTTTTCAAGTGCGACGAAATCCATCATATAATTTTTTTCACCATTTTCAACCATTTAAAGGTGCGTTGAAAACAGTGATATTTTTAAAGAATAATATGAGTTATATATCAACAAGTGCGAATTTTTTTTTAACATTTTGTCGATAATGCCCACGAAGACAAGGACGTTAAAATATGCGGCGAAAAAAATAGCGCCCAAAGATTTCACATATCCACATATTTACTAAAAATGCTATCATAATACAAAATCTGATACTTGTATGCTACGTTATGTAGAAAATAGATATTTTATAAAAAATCACGTAGCTTTTAACTTGTGTTTTCTACGCGTTTGATAAGAAAAATATAATGAATTTGGTAGAAATCTTTTTTTTCTTTCCGATATTATTTTACGTTCATTGTATAAATATTCAAAAAAACGCAGATCACTTTCAAATAGATCAACATTTAATGTTAACATCAAAAATCTTACATAAATGTAATCGAAAATATATACTTGATAATAGCGATTCGGTTTACTTTTATACTAAAAAGGGAATGATGTCCTTGGGAGTGAAAATACTATAGTTTAACTTCATTTCAAATAGCAATTAATTTCCATTATGTTTTGCAAAGGTATTTCAATGAGAACTTGAAATTTAAAAAAAGAAGTTGAGAGTCGCTTACCTTCTGTTGGTAGTTTATTTTTAGAAACTCTGGAACACGTCAGCCTAAGTTACTTATGGTATAAAAAATATTTTCAAATAATTCCATTAATTTCGCAATTTTTAGAATTAAACTACGTGCGCAAATATATGGTCTACCCTTTTTAAAAAATAAGAGATGATAACCTTGGGAGTGAAAATACCATAGTTTAACATCATTTTGAATAACAAGTACGTTCCATTTTGTTTTGTAAAGATATCCTACGTGGAACCTGAGATAAATCAAAAAGATAAAAAATAAATGACAACTAGACAAACAACATAGAAAAATAAACAGTTTGAGAAAAAAGTAAAAAAAAATAGACAAAAAGGAAAAATGTAAAGAAGAAAAGGAACTTCTCTATATCCGTCTCCGCGTCAGTTATCAAAAGTAATATAATTTACTCGAATTTCCCCTAGAATTTTTGCTTCTGTTTTTAGTTAACTTAAGTTGCGTCAAGACCTCCAATTTTATTTAATTAGTTACTAAATATAGAATAAATGAATAACGCATCTTTTTATGTTATAACTCGTTCTCCAATTAAGGTAGACATTGTTAATAATTAAATTTGCACCAGCTGAACAGATGTTTTCTTTTAAAAATATGTTCTTTTATAATTGTGTTTTATTTTGATACAAATGGTGTAGTTCTGTCGTTCAGATTTGTTCAGTAGTACCCATAATCAATCAAAATAAACATAGTTTATAAATTACTTATGATCTTATGTAGAGGTATGTCCCGTTTTATCGACATATATAGTTGAATGTTAGACTCTTGCCTTTTAATTTTTGCATCTTGGGAAATCCTTTTCGTTTTTAATTTTTTTACCCACCTTATATATATATATATATATATATATATATATATATATATATATACTTGGTGTCAACGAATCTATTAGACAAGTCATAATTTCTAGAGTATTATGTGTATCAAAATGAGAATTGGTACAGGTAAATGTTATGTGAAGAGGAGAGTTTTCGCATATTTTCCACTTTCCGTTCACTTCCGGTTTCACCGGAAATGGCCCCGGTTTTGAATTATTAAATAGAACACCCTGTATATTTTAACATCTTTGGATTTCTGAGACAATTCTAGATCAGAATGTGATATTTTAAAAACTTTTTACGTCTACTTCATTTTTTTAGAGCCACTTTTAAAATTGCATCTAGGTAGCCATGATCGGACACAAACTAATCTAACGGCCTTAGGTGATGTCAAAAAAATACAATCGCAAAGTTTTAGTGACTAGTATGAAAGACAGGAATTGGATTAAAAATTTAACAAAATTAACAAAAAACTAACAAAATGAACTAATAACTTAGACGACGCACTTAAAATATTTGAAAGTACAGTAGCTGAATTTGTTAAAAAGTTTAGTGTAGTAAATGTTCAAAGTGCATTCCTTCTTTTTCACGACACATTTCAGCTCGTTCAATTGATTTCTCTCAACACGTTTTGTAGCATTTAGTGCGTTGTACTTCTAAATGCCCGTAAAATTCTTTCTTCTAATATTTCAAGAGTAGCTGGGGCTGCTCCATAGTAAACCCTTTTTTTTAACATATCCCCAGACAAAGAAATCGAGCACAGTAAGATCCGGTGAGCGGGCTGGCCACCGTACCGGACCATTGGTTGCAATAATTCGATTATTAAAATGCTCTATTAAATAATTAAGAACTTCTCTAGTATTGTGAGGCGGTGCTCCATCTTGTTGAAAGTAAATTCGCCGTAAAACTGCTAAAGGTATATCATTGAGATGATTTTCGATTTCATTTTGAAGAAAACCTAAGTATTTAACCCCTGTTAACTGACCTTGAAACAATATTGGCCCAATTATTATGTTTCCAACGATACCAGCCCAGACATTGACGCCAAATCTTTCTTGAAAATTGCCCTCTCTCATTTCATGTTGATTTTGTTGGGCCCAGTACCGAGTATTTTGCTTATTGAACATACCATTATTTGTAAATCGGGATTCGTCGGAAAATAGAATAAAATCGATAAAATTTGGGTTAACTGTATGATTTTGAAGCAGCCAATCACAAAACACTACCCGTCTATCGCCATCCTCAGTATACAAATGTTGATGTAACTGATATTTAAATGCTCGATATCCATGCTTTTTCAGTATTTTTCTTGCTGATTCATAACTTATTTGCAGTTCTTGACTAATATTTCTTAACGAGACTGTTTTATCAACCTCAACCATAGCAAGTACGTTAATCTAAGTCTCTTCATTTATGATAAACCTCTGTTCCGCCTCTTGATTTCCTATTTGCCTAAAACGAGTCTCGACATACGGAAAATACTGATGGGCTGGATGTTGCCGATTCGGATATCTATGAGCATACAACTCGGCAGCATTCCTTGAATTTCTATGACACTCTCCAAATATTAATAACATATCCACTTTTTTACTTTGAGTATACATTATTTTAACGAAAGTTTAAACTAAACTTAACGACAATTAAGAAACTTTTACGTCTGTTCTTAGAGCGTATGTCACTGTCATTATCTACTTAAGTGAGTGCTTTGTTTTCCAAAGAAGACTTGATAAAAACAGTTGCAAATTATTATACATCATGGCTGTCCATGGCGCACTTGTCATAAGTAAATAAATTATCCAGTACTTTGCTTAATAATATTTAATTTCTGTTCTTATGTCTAATCCAATCGCAAATAAATTAGTACCGTTAGATTCGTCAAAGAATGCTTTTTTCGAAAAGTAGTTGTCAAAAAGGGGTCGCCATTTGAAAATAAATAGTTAGAAATGAAAACGTAATTTTGTCAACTTGTCTTATTCCTGTCTTTCATACTAGTAACTAAAACTTTGCGATTGTATTTTTTTGACATCACCTAAGGCCCTTAGATTAGTTTACGTCCGATCATGGCCACCTAGATGCAATTTTAAAAATGGCTCTAAAAAAATGAAGTAGACGTAAAAAGTTTTTAAAACGTCACATTTTGATCTAGAATTGTCTCAGAAATCCAAAAATGTTAAAATATACAGGGTGTTCCATTTAAAAATTCAAAATCGGGGACATTTCCGGTGAAACCGGAAGTGGCCGGAAAGTGGAAAATATGCGAAAACTCTCCCCTTCACATACCATTTACCTGTACCAATTCTCATTTTGATATATATATATATATATATATATATATATATATATATATATATATATATATATATATATATATATATAAAATTTTAATTTAAGTTCGGAGTTTTTTTTGCGCGATACCGAAATATACAGGGTAACTCAAGAAGGAGCTCTGACGGATATTTTTTTCAATTGTTTATTTGAGAATCAAAAAGGGCGCATAAACGGTAAGTATCGATGTTAGTTATATAAGGAAATTGCCAAGAAAAATTACTGTAAAACTTTAGAATATAAAAAAAATTGATACCATCTGAATGAAATGTTCAACTGGGTTCTGTTAACAATCTGACAGTAGCCAATTCGATGAACGCATTCTTTTTGAACTTTGTCGATGACATCTGCGGTTATGTTTCGTACTTCTTGGCATATTCGACTTTTTCGGACTTTTAAATTGTCGAGCTGGATCAAGTATACTTTAGTTTTTAAGTATCCCTACAAAGAATAATCAAGGGGGATCAAATCTGGTGATCTGACTGGCTACTGAATTGTCCCTATTCTACCTATCCAAATAAGCGCGGATAGGGGGAGCGTAGTGGACGACGCTCCCCCTATCAAAGTCAAAAAGTCACGCTGGAACATATCGTGTTCTTGTGGGTCTGGATACAAATATTAGTGCAGGAATGGGGTCATTTTAAAGAAACATCAAATATGTCGCACTGGTGAGAGTATCGATAAAGAAATAAGGACCTAGGACTTTTCTGTCAGCTATACCGCAAAACACGTTCATTTTTTGATGGTTTTGCTTATTAACTATTGTAAGCCAAGGAGGATTTTCAGTTGCCCACTAGCGATAATTTTGTCTGTTGACATGGCCATTTAAAGGAATGTTGCCTCGTCAGAAAAAAATATTATTACCATTATATAATTGTTGCATTTGCTCGCTAAATTGACTCGTCGATCAAAACCATCTTCCGACAACTTCTGAACTAGGCATATCTTGTGGGGATGTTACTTCGACTTTTTGAGTATTTTACGCACCCTACAAAGGGTTAAAAGTTGAAACCGTTTCCAGTAGAGTAATAAACTAATCTTCTTCTGTTATTAAAAGTCTACAAAAGCAATATATATATATATATATATATATATATATATATATATATATATATATATATATATGTTTTCTCCAGAAAAACAAATCTGTTGGTTTTTTGGTAATAAAATAAAATATTTTTTTTTATTGCTATATATTTAGTAATTGAAATTTGGCTGGCTTATTGTTGATTTTGTCAATTTCAATCCCTTACTGTCAATTTAGACAATAAAGTAGGTCCAAAAAAGTTTGCACAATCAAAGCGTAGCTTTTCTAACTGATGATGCAATATTTTAATATATATTTTGAACAAAACTTCAACAGCATAAAGAATTTAAGAACATTGACATCAAAAAATGTCAGCATCTATCTAGCATATATCAATCAAATTTCTATATATTAGAGTGGAATCATGTAAATTTTCTCTCTCTTTTTTTTTTAATGTAGTAGATGAATATAATCCTAAATTATCCCATAATTATTTCAGTGTAGTTCTTCAAAATTTCAACAGGTGTTTTATGGACCTTACATATTTTCCTCAATGAAAGGATCTGGAATAGGAGTTTATGAACCAGGAAGATTGGGTAAATTACCAAGTATTTTCCTAGCAGAAATTTGCTCTATTAGAAAATGTGTTCAGTTCGATAAGGAACAAAACGATCGCAGACAAGAGATCATTATCAACTCGGATAGACAAGCCACCATCAATTCGTTAAGTTCTCATACAATCGTATGGGAATGCTTAGAGGAACTAAGCGAACTAGGCAAGAATAATCGGTTACCGTCGTGTGAGTTCCGAGGCGCAGGGAGATAGAAGGAAATGAAATAGTAGACAAATTCGCAAAAAGAGCTGAAACACTATTTCTGGGGGCTAAACCTTTTTGCGGGATTAGCACTAATGCAAAACTGGAGGGACTAAAAAGGAAGGAAGATAATAAATGGTTCAATTATTGAACGAATCTACTAAATAAGCGAAGACACTTCTGGGCAGTATAACCAGAAGATATTCAAGCAATGTATTAGCTTAAGTAAAAACCAACAACAGGGTATTGACACCTGAGGGCACACTTTAGGAAACTTGAATTAGTGGAGAAAGAAGAATACCGATTTGCGAGGAAGAGGATATTCTTTCATAATGCATCGCCTTGCAAAATTCTAGGATGCGATACCTGGAAGTGTATTGAATAGAAGAAGAAGATCTACCTAATCTGAAGTCGTTCCACATTCTGAGTTTCCTAAGAGATATAGGAATGGAGGATCTGCTTTAGTCGGCGCGGCGTCTGTAACTATAGCAGAAGGAACGTCCTATAGGATCTTTTAGGTCATAGTGAATACATCCACATTTCCACATCTACATACAAATATCTTTCCTGGTGTGTTCTGATTTGTTATGGCATGTGATAGAATACGAAATAAGTTTACTTCAAAAAAAGAAACACACATCTCAGGTACAAAAAATAAATACATTTTTTTAAAAAATGTATTTAACGTGTGGGTAAATAATCCGTAACGAAATTCTTTCCAATCTTTAGTTGAAAAAATGAACAATTATGAAAAATTGTAATTGGAATTTTGTTTTAGAATGCAATTTAACGTTTATAATGCGCACCTGATAAATCTAATAAATATTCATAGAAGCCTTAAGATAAATTGACCATATAAACCTGACACAGTTATTTATATAGAAACAAACGTGTTATATATGACATAATCAATATAGCTTTTTTAAAATTGCCAGATATTTAGAAAATTAATGACTATATTTAAATGTCAAACGAGAATTAGACGAGGTGTCCATAACTGCATTAAGTATTCGTAAATAAAACAGTTTGTATATGTCTATATCATATTTATGAAAGTTGTGCATTAGGCGATATTAAAGTAATTAATCTAATCGTATAACCTAAAAGCTATATTTAATTTAATAAAAGTGATCAACCATCCATTACAAGTATTGGATAATACGTGTATAATTGGCTTATTACACTAGTCAACAAATACAAAAAAATATTGCCACTGATGTTATAATACTCGTAGCTATCCGTGGGAGTTTAAAGCATCCTGATTGCGAAACAGCGAAAATTTTCCACCACGTAAAGATTTTGAGTTATAGAATATATCAGTTCTTTTTATTTAATACAAACATTTTTATATCATATTTATATATAAGTTCAAAACAATAAAAAACAGATAATTTAAGGATAACAGGATTTCTTATACATATGAAAATACATTTATAGTAAGTTTTTTGTACATAACTTTTTTTTGCAAATGTTGACTTTCGTTTATATTCCTGATCGCTGTGTTTCATAAGAAACAACAAGAATACCCAAACATTGCTGGATCTCATCTGCCTTGATAGTGTTGCTCCTTTGTTAATATGTTTTGGTGGACCCTGTCTCCTTGCTCGTCAATCTTCTTCAAGTGCCATATCAGGTCCCCCTGACGTTGACAATTACATTGGCAAGTCTTTTACGGTCCTGCGCTAGCTGGAACAGTTCCCCGCGCTACGTATACCTGTCCATTCACGAATATTCCTCAACCAGAAAGCCTGTCTTCTTCCTACCCCTCTACTTCCCTCTACTTTACCCATCATGATTAATTGAAGAATTCTATATCGCTCCCCTCTGAATATATGTCCAAGATATGAGATTTTTCTACACTTCACAGTGTTTAATAGTAGACGAGTTGTGTCGCCCCTATTGAGTACCATTGCCTAGCTGTCCAAGGTATTTTCAGCATTCGCCGGTGTAACCACATTTCGAGAGCCTCCAACCGATTAATCGTGGCAGCCTTAATTGTCCAGATCTCTGCCCCATACAGTAACATTGGCCAGACGTATGATCTTATCATTCTCTGTCGTAGTTTTAGGTTGAGGTTATCATTGCAGAAAAGTGGTTTCATTTTTTGAAAAGTTGCTATAGCAGTCTCTATTCTACACGTTATCTCTTTATCTGGGTTTAGATTTTTGGTGATATAACATCCAAGATATTTAAAATGAGTCACCCTGTTTATACTTTTCCCCTCTATTTGTATTGAAACGTTAAGATGAGGTTGTCTACTAAAGACAATAAATTTTATCTTGTTGATATTTATGTTGAGCCCCATTTCTTGACCCTGAGTGTTAATACAGTTTAACAGATGTTGCAGGTCTTGTAGTTTGTCGCTTAGGATAACAGTGTCGTCAGCATATCGTATTGTATTTATATATTCTCCATTGATTTGTACTCCCATTCGTTGTCCTTGAGTAGCCCGTTTAAAGATTTTATCTGAATATATATTAAAAAGCAGTGGAGATAGTATGCAGCCCTGTCTGACGCCTCGTAGAATTTTACTTTCTTCTGTGAGTTTTCCATTTAGCCTTACTGTTGCTTTCTCCGCCAATATAGATTTTTAATAATTCTTACGTCTCTGCTGTCTACCCCTACGTTACTTAAAATATCTATGAGTTTTCTGTGCTGTATTCTGTCGAGGGCCTTCTCGTAATTGACAAAATATATAAATACATCCTTATGTTGGTCCCGGCATTTTTGCAGAAGTATATTTAGAGCAAATAAAGCCTCTCTAGTATCTAGGGCGTTTCTAAATCCGAATTGGGTTTCATCTAAATCTGCTTCGCATTTAAGATCTTATCGTGCTGTGGATGATTCTGAGAAAGACCTTCAAAGTGTGGCTCATTAGACCTATTAATCTGTACTCACTGGATCGCTTTGCTCGCTGTTTTTTTGAGATTGGGACGAATACAGACTTCAGCTAATCTTCCGGTATATCTCCAGTCGCGTAAACGGTATTAAACAGTTTGACCAAGATTCCTATATTTTCCTCATCATTTGTAACAGCTCGGTTGGGACATTATCAGGCTCGGTGGCTTTCCTGGTTTTTGCAGATCTTATGGCAGATAGAACTTCACTGTTAAGAATTTCCGGTCCCATGTCTATATTAGCGTCTATATTAGCGAGATTATCGGAGTTGTGTTCATTCGGTCTGTCATCATCAAACAATTTCTTCACATATTTAACCCATGTTTTAAAAATTTCTTTTTCGTCCAAGATAATTTTACCATCAGGATCCACAAGGGTATTAGTGGTATTTCTCTGACCTTTTTGTACATATTGAATGTGTTATGTTTCCTTTCTAGATCTTCCATTTCTATACACTTGTCTCTAATCCAGTTCTCTTTGGCTATCCGAATTTTTTGTTTAATTTCTCTTTGTCTTCTTTTATATTCTTCCACTCGATCTGTTTTCGACTGTCTCCTTTGTTCCATGAGGTCCAATATTTCTGCTGTGATCCAGTTCTGTTTTTTCGGTTTGTTCTTCCATACAGTATTTTCAGTTATTAGTTTGTTGGTTAGTTCCTTAAACGATTTCCAAATTTCTTCTACGTTGTCGTCAGTTCTTGTGTTCTTTATGTAGTTGTTCAGATCTTTTGTAAGCAGTTCTTTATCGGTTCTTTATCGGTTTCCGCTATCTCAAATGCTCGTCAATAATAGCACCCAAATTTTCTGAGAAAACATTTAAATGGGAGTGCTAGAAGGGTATTTTATGAGACATGCGACAACCTATTTTGCAGTAGCTTTCAAATAGCTCTTCTACAAGCTTTTTGTAGTTTTCTACAAATATAACACTAATACAAGGCTTTTACTATTGGCTTGTTGGCTTCTCTATCTACTACCATTACTCGTGCTACACCAATACTGATAATACACCTGCCAGCCAGCTGCTTTTCTAGCCGTTCCGTACTTCTGGTATTTTATAGAGACTAAGGCTGTCAATTTGTCAGTAGTTCCTTGCATTTGGAATAATTAGCTATGCCAGTAATTTTCCCAGGAATACTATTATGCCAGGGATTTGCCAGGAGTAGATATACTCAGAAATTGATAAAATATTAAGACAAAATGTACAAACAATTGATGGCAAGTGTATAAAAATCTATAAGATGCCCCATCTCTAAAATTAAATATCTCTACTATCTCTTTTTGCTTCTTACATGTAGTTATTTTTTTCTTTATTTTATCGTTTTGCAGTCTAAAATTTAAAGGATGGACAATCTTGTTATCATCTGTCTTTTTCTAATATTCAGTTTCATTGAGCAATATCGACTTTTTCTTATCACACGCATTTTGACAGGAATTGCCAGGAATAAATATAAAACTTGCAAGTATTTTTCTATGGACCATTTGATAGCACTGCTAGAAACATCGGATGTCGGAAATTCGAAAAGCGACAGTGTACTTCTCGTATACAGGGTCCATCTAGAAGTAGATACGGGGTAGAGTGAAATTTGAAATTCTATAGCTTTAAATGTGTACTTCGGTTGTTTTAAGCCCTAGGGGGTTGAGACATGGTGTTGCCAGATTGTGCACAATTTCACTAACTTATGGAAAACGTGAATTTGGCACTGTGGCCCTCCAATATATGACAAATTACTTTTTAATATAATGTGATTAAAATACTCATTCATTTCATCATCAATCATAACTCAAATATTTTACGTGTTGGGAAGTTTTTGCCATCATTTTCGAATTTAGGGACCAAAAATTAACCAAAGACTGCTTTTACATTACAGTCGCAAATTGGTTGTAAAATATTAACTTTATAAAATAAAAAAAAATGACAATTAAATAAAATGATTCGAATTTGATCTTTGAAGATTTTATTTAATTTAAACTGATTTACTCAGATAGGTTCGAGTTACACTACAATATTTCTGTGAAAGTAGATTCTGAAAGAAAGCTCAGGTCGTGGAGTGGAGCTAAACAGTTTTATTAATTTGGATCAGTGATTAATGGAAATTCTTTAAGTAAAAATACGGAACAAGATTGTCGGATTGTTAACATTTGAGTCTTGATAGTTTTTCAACTTTTAATATAAAACATATTTACATGTTAAAATTTCTTATCTGGTAATGGTTTTTGGAAGTTTAGGCTGTTTTTAACAGAATTTGTTTAGGAATAACTAACTACCCTATGTGCATTTTTTCTTTTTTAAATATGAAAATTTATAACAGTTATATCTAGAACGTGTTGATATGTTTCTAATTAGTTGAAAATGCTGTATTTATACTAATAGCCACTCTATACAAACTTATCTGCAAACGTCAATATTTCTCTGAAATGCCTATTTACCGAAGAAACGAAAAGAGGCAAAGTCGTTTCAAAGTTTGGGTAACTTTGTTAACTTTTTGACACTTATAAAATATAGGTCCTTTAACATTTTCAACTGAAATTTGTGGTTGCTTTCAATCAAATTTTTAAAACAAAAATCTAACTTTTATATTACACATAAATGCCAGTATTTTTTGATAAAAGGAATTAGTAATATAATTTTTATAAAAAAATTGAACTGACTTCTAAAAAAAGCGTTTTTTGCGTTTCTCAGATAACTCACTGATATACGACCAATTTTGACTCATTTTAATAATGTTATGCGTAATAACTATACTTTCCATTGATGAGTCACTGATGCTGTGGCGCGGAAGATTGTTCTTCCACCAATTTAAAAAAAAAAGGAGACCCATTAGTACTGTGGAAAATCTGAACTACTGGATAATAATGTAGGCCATGCTACTGAGATAGTCTTACACCTTTATTGAAGACTATCTGGATAAAGGGCATGTCTTACATGTGAATAATTTTTACAATTGCGTAAAACTTACCGATATATTCTCTGAAAAGAAAACCTTTGTACGTGATACCCTAAGAAACAACATAAAGGGCAATTTAAAGGCTGTAGTAGCCTAAAAACTGAAGAAAGGAGAACATAGAGAGACATTTTCTTGTCATTTCAAATAAGCGTAGACTTGATTTGGTGGAAGTTCGCAGCCGTATTGGTAAGTTTTCTCTAAAACCTAATATACTTCGGGACCACAACAGTGGAATGTCCGGCGTGGATCGATCAGATCAAATGTTTTCTTACTATTGAGCATTACGAAAAACAATAAGGTGATTAAAAAAGCTTCTTTTTGAAATATATATTGACAATGCTTACATTTTATTTCGACCAACAACAGGCTCAAAACTTACCTCCAGTTTAGAGAAAAGCTCATAGAGTCTTTGCTTGGAGAAAACATAACAAAAAAAAACAACAAAATATTAGTTCTGAGACATTTTATTATATAGAAGCTCTATCACTAACCGAAAAAAAAAAGAACGGCCACAAAACCATGTAGAGTTGGAAATCATGGATCTTTGGTTTAGATCGTGTCAAATTGGAATTGTTATCTGATGTTTCGCCTACGATTGAACGATACATCTTCAGGGATCTTTACTCCACGAGATTAGAACGCTGAGTAACCGTCGAGGAGCAACAGCCCGGTACGTATACCCGCCTAGTGCTCAGCAAACCGTGATCCAGCGTTACAATCGATTTCCATGTGTGATGTAGACTGTAACCTATAAATATCATTTGGATATTTAGAAATTTCGATTGATTCTCTAATTTTAAGTTTAAAGAAACCAGACACCTTAGTTTCTTTTACATTAAAATTGTGACCTGAGCAATGCTGGTGTTCAGCTTCTGCAGGTTGTATAATTTTTTTCTTTTTTATACATCTTTCATATTCTTTAAGCCTAGTGGATATAGACCGTCCTGTTACAACTACATACACTTTACTACAAGAGCAAGGTATCTTATAAGCGCCTTTTGTTTGAAATGGTATTGCGTCCTTTGGTGACTTCAAACATTGTCCAACTTTCTTACAGTTTTGAAAATTGTTCGAATGTTTGATTTTCGGAGCAATCTGGCAATCTTGTCAGTGGTTCCGTGTATGTAAGGTACGACAACACTGACCATAGGTGATACATTTATGACATTTTAAGTAGTTGGGTTTTTATATTTATTAATAGAACGTCTTATATCTTCAGCGCAATATCCGTTGCCTCTCAGAGCATTAGTCAGTTTTGCTGTTTCTGATTTCAGTGATTGTTCGTCACATATTGAAAGGGCTCTATGTTTCAAAGAGTTTATGATGGATTGTTTTTGAGAAGGATGATGGTGTGACATTGCATTGAGGTATCGATTTGTATATGTTGGTTTTCTGTACACAGAATGTCCTAATTTGCCATTATCTTTCCTTTGTACTAGTACATCGAGAAAGGCAAGGGCACCCACTGATTCAGCTTCCATAATGAATTTTATGCTAGGGTGTTGTTGCTTCAGTTGATCCAGGAAATGATGGAGGTTGTCAGCGCCATGCGGTCAAACTATGAACGTATCATTTTCATATCTGCACCAATATTAAAGTTTTAGAGGAGCAGAAGACAAGGCATTTTCCTTCAACTTGACCAAATCCATGAAAGCTCTCGTTTTTTATTAAAACCATCTAGAGTTTGCATAAGAAATACAAAATAACGAGAAAGTCGTTATTATTGCGCAGCAGGTGAGGAAAATCAGCCCTATGGATCGAAGAATGTTTCAAGGATTACCATATTTAAAAAATTTCGTATTTTTTATATTTTTACTTTCATGACATGTTTAGTACCTTTTTATGAACAAATAATGTGTTCACAAACATTGATTAAAATTTTTCATTTCTTTCTCATAGGTCAGGCACCCTCTATTTGTATGTATAAGCTACAAACAAGATCGTACTTAGTTTTTAGGATCGCGATGCGAAATACTAATTATCTTGTAGCTGTCGCCTAGGTCTAGACTGTTAATTACGAGATAATTGGTATTTGGCAGTGAACGTGTTAATATCGGTTTATAATTAAACAATTTTTTTTATTAAATTCTATCTTAATCTGTTTTACTCTACCTTCCATTTAGTTTTTTAACGGTAGATTTTAAATATCTGAATAAATTCGATGTAACTGCATTTAGTATATTCTTTCCACGAAAACTGGTATGATTAAGTTACTTTCGTTAGTATATGAAAAACCAAAAGAATCTTTAGAATTTAATTTCTATTATTTCAATATGTTTGTCACCGTTCAAATTTGCGCTTAAGCTCACTATGACTAACTTGTTTAATTTAACCTTATTTTGCAAATTCCTTATGGGCAACACAGTATCATTTTTCTTAAGTATTTCCCAGGGATTCTTTGAAAGAAAGCAATTTTTTTATAGTTTTTGGGTTTTTCAATATTTGCTGCCATGCAGTTCCTAAATTTTAGAATTTGTCATCAGTAACAGTTGATTTTGAGAGTAATTTTTATCATCATTTGTAATTTGTACTATATTTTGCCTCCTGGACGTATTACGATATACATAATTTTTGGACAAATTTTCTTGACATTAGTAATATTTAAATATCTTGTCTGTATGTTTTCTTTGGGCCCCATTTTGGATTTATGATTGACAGTTTTAAAGTTTTTCTGCATCGTGATATGTTCATAGCCTCGTAACTTACAGTTGACTCCAGTAAAATGTTTTTTTTTGTGTATTGACTACAGCATTTAGTGACTAGAGACTGACTCGTATAGTGAAATTATAACTTCTTGTAGTATCTTGTAAATCTTTTATTATTGAAATGATAATGTCAAGTAGTATATCCTGACTTTCCACTTAATAGTCCGGTATTTTGTGATTTTATCTGGAATATCTTGTTTTTATCCATTATTGTGGCTTTGAAAATTTAATTTAAAAGTCAGTGTCAAATTGCAGATCATGGCTTTTCACATTTCGTCTGGTAAAATTGTGATTTTACTTTGAGTATTCTTTTTTTCTATTGGTTGCCTTTTAATTTATTAACTGTGTATTTATTTTAGCAAGTCTCTGATACCCAAGCATTACGGTCAACCACGCAAAAAAAAGAAAGATTGCTGGAATCAAACTGAAAGTTAATGCTGCCATGAGCATATCACGATCATAAACCCAATATGGGGCCCAAAGAACTCATACAGACAAATATTGATATATTACTAATGTCAAGTAAATTTGTCTAAAAATTATAGATATCGTGATATGTCCAGGAGGCAAAAATAAAGCAAACTATAGTACAAATTACAAATGATAAAAATTACTCTCAAAATCATCTGTTACTGATGAAAAATTATAAAATTTAGGCACTGCATGGCAGCAAATATTGAAAAACCCAAAAACTATAAAAAATTGTTTTCTTTCAAAGAATACCTGGGAAATACTTAAGGAAAGTGATACTGTGTTGCCCATAACGAATATGCAAAATAAAGTTAAATTAAACAAGTTAGTCATAGTAAGCTTAAGCACAAAATTGAACCGTGACGTGTTTTCCTACAAAAAAGCTATATTTTGTTATAAAATTTTGCAGGCGCATGCTTCCAATTAACTTAAAGACAGATGTGCAATGAAATTTCAGAAAAAACTAACAGTGTCATACACATTCGACAAGTTTTTTACTTATAGTTTCCATATCCCATTTTCCTTTGTACTCTTTAAAAAAGATCCTCTGAATATAAACACGGATAAGAAAGGGTTTTATTTCGGTGTTCTATCAGGCAATCAAGAAATAATAAGATCCTCTTGTGTACGCTCCTGTAGTGTAATCAATCACAAATTCGAGGTTTGCCTTAGCTGTGTCAGTGAATCAAGCATCAGACATAGCGCACGGCACGTAACATGTAATTCTCTGGAATTACTGGGATTACAAATTGCAGTCACGACAAGACTTACTCTCCTCTCATCGCAATCCTTTGTAACTTTTGTTTTCGATGCATCTTGTGACCCCAAGACAGAAAATTACACCGTGAAATATTGGGATAATATAAAATTTCGCAGCAAAGCTGTTTTTTCTTTATCGTTTTTACCGTGTTTTTGTTTTCTAAACAAGGAAATATAACGCTTCTTTTAAATTTTTTACACAAAAAAAAATAAATTACGTTGTATAAAGTGTAGGGTTATTAAATTCACTTTCTAAAATTATTAATTCTATTTTTATTTCGTATTAATATTTTTCAATATCTGATACCCTAAGTGGATTCAGATATGGTGGGAACTTATAATTTTACTAACATAAGCATTTTGAAACTTAAAAAAAAATAATTCTAAGTAACATTAAATAATTTAAATGCAAAAGGTTTAGCTGTTGTTTACTGAAAATTTTTCAATATTTTCGTGAAATTGTTAAGTCCGTATTTGCCAACAGAAATTCTCAGAAAATAAACTATTTATTCTCATTTTTCTTCTTTTTAAACTTATTTTTACTGTCGCCAGGCAAAAGTATTCCTTAAATGTTAATATTTTTCTCGAGCGTGTGTTTTCCTCATTCAGTCTACCCAATTAATTTTTTTATATCATCTGGCCAACATATGTAAGAACTGAGAGTTCAAAAATTTGTGCTTTAAGCATGTTACTCCGCCCAGGACAATTCTCTTCTTTGCAGATCGACTGTAAAGTTGATTTTAGATAATTCAAATTTTTGGCACTGATATGTGCAACTGTCTGCTTTTTCTATTTGTGTATTTTCTAATATTGTATCTTGGTTTTGTTCAGTGTTGTTAGTAATGCTGCTATTGGTTTCAGGCGTATATTTTCCTCATTCAGTCTATCTAATTAATCTATTTATATCATCTTGCCAACTAATTTGAGGTCATCCCGTTATTTGCTTCTGTTCCATAAGTAAGAACTGAGAGTTCAAATACTTATGCTTTAAGCATGTTACGCCGACCAGATCAGAAATTCTTTTTGTTGATCTGCTGTAAAGTTAATTTTCGACAATTCAAACTTTTGGCCATGATATGTTCAACTGTCAGCATTCTCTATTTGTGTCTTTTCTAATATTGTATCTTGGTTTTGTTCAGTGTCGTTAGTAATGCTACTATTGTTCTCTGATGTGTATTTTCCTCACCCAGTCTATTCAATTAATCTCTTTATATCATCTGGCCAACTAGTTTGAGGTTATTTCCTGCTTCTTTTATTTATTTCTGTTCCAAAAGTACGAACTGAGAGTTCAAAATTTATACTTTAAGCATGTTACGCCGACCAGACCAGGAATTCTTCTTGCCGATCTCCTGTAAAGTTGATTTTCGACAATTCAAATTTTTGGCCCTGATATGTGCAGCTTCCTACATTTGTGTATATTTTAATATTCTATCTTAGTTTTTAGTGTCGTTAATATTTGGTTTTGCTGATACTTATTTATTCAATCACCACCTATAGTTATTCTTCTATTATCCCAACCGAGTGTTTCGGATAGGTCTTCCAAGGCTATCTTGAATAGCTTAGAAGAGATAAAATCTCCCAGTTTTACTCCATGTTGAGTTTTTATTTTGTTACTTTGTTTTTAATGTTGTTACTTGTGACATTGTGTTTCAGTATATATGCTATATATGTATAATGGCCCGTTATTATGTATAATTGCCAAAATTTCTGATGAAATTTGATAAATAAGGGCAAATTAATTCCTTTTACCAGTAATTTTATTTACTACCCAAAGCATAACGGTAAATTTGATAAATATTTTTAAACTAATTAAGTATACTCACTGGTATTTATTCAAAACCATCAAAACTTACTTCTGCGTTTTGCACATATAAGATGAGAAATGTTTCTGATAATTAACTGTTGATTGTTTAGCGAAGGTTTGGGTTAATTTCGGTTTCTCATCTTAAAATAATTTATTACATTTACCGAACTCGATCTGGTTAATATGATAAATCAAATAGTATTTTATTATATCCACCGTTTGGTTGCCAGGATTATGTCTAATAATTGGTAAAACTGGTAAATGTCTGTAAAAAAGGAAAAAATGTTATATTCACTAAAGTTAATAGTGATTATCTATAATTACCGATAATTATACAAATTCACCAGATTAACAATAATTACTGTAACATATGGGGCGGTTTACGTTAACTCACTTAGTGCCACATCCGAGTGCAAAATTTTCGATGATTTAGTAAGATTTTTGAAAATTCGATGTTTTGACAATGAAGTAGAAAACACGGGTTATTTATTGAAAACGGCATTTTAATATATATTTTTGATAATCTAGATCGGAAGCTGGGTTTTTTTTATATCGATATATACCGGAATACGGTTTTTTGGTATTTTCGAGATATAAAACTATGAAACTTTGACTGCTGGTCAATTTCGCATGAACGCGGCATTTTCTTTCGCAGTTACTGATTTGCATGTGGAATTTTCCGTATTCATGCGGAACTAACGAGCAGTCCATTGTTCATCACTTTATTTTTCAAAAATACCCAAAAAGCCCATTCTGGAAAGTGCCTATATCCATGTAAAAAATCTCAGCTTTCGATGTAGACTATTAAAAAATGTATTAAAAATACCGTTTTCGTGATAAATCTTGATTTTTTAATTTTTTAAAGTCAAAATAAAATATTTTTTGTTTCGATTCATTTTAGCCTAACAAAACGAGTTGAAAACAGTATGACTTTGCGCTTGGACGTCGCGCTAGTAGAGTTAACGTAAAACTCTCCATATATACTTGATGGTGTTTGTCTATCGGTCATCCACTCCGCAATTACTTAAAAGCGTTTAGTACTGCCCATATTTCTATCGAGTCAAAAGCCTAGTCTACTATTGTGACCCAAAGTGTTATGTTATATTTGTTTGCCTTCTCTGTAAATGTTTTCTTTAGTTATAAGTGCTTGATTGTTCCATATCCTTATCTAAAATCAGCTGTCCAAGACTGGCAGTTATCTAGTTTGTTTGTTACTCTTTGCGAAATTTTTTTCATAAACAATTTGTATACTGTTGATAATAAGCTTATAGGTCTATAATTTTCTAGTTTATTTCTTCTTTGAAAATGAGAAATAATTAATATGGCATTTAACCAGGCAGTTAGGTCCTTGAAGTTGTGTAAGAACAGATTTTCATACTTTGTTTTTCTCATGGTGCTTTCTTATTGGGTATGCACTTTGGGGAATTTTTTATTTCTGTAATATTCTTCACTTTTCTATTATTTTAGCCTTTTCTTTTTTGCCTGGGGGAGTGTTTTTCTTGATATATAAAGGGTTCTATTATTTCATTAATATTCATTTTGTTTCTGTTATTTCACTCATTTCCATTTTCAGTTGGTATAAACTCTTTCAGTTCTCCAAAGATTTTCTTATTTTTGAATTTTTGGATTTTCTTTTATCTTCTCTCGCTTTTTTCCTTCAGAAATAAAACAGGATGCCTAAAGTTGACGAATAAAATTTTAGGATTCAAATCAATTGTATTTTTAAGTCACAAAAACATTTATGGAAAAAACAATAGTCACGAATGTTTAAGACTCGGAAAAGCTTCTTCAAAAATAAATGAGAACCAAACCGCCATTTCGGTCACTGTCTAAGACTTTTTTGTTATCATCTTTTTATTAATTGGAGTAACGGTAACTGTTTTATATTGATTGAGGTTTATTTGGGATTTCCAGTTTTCAGGTTTCTCTATCTAGTTAATAATCCGCTATTTCTCTTTAACATTCCTCTGGTCATTCCTTTTTTCCAAGTAATCCTGAGGCTACCAAACAAGTCATAAATATTTCTGTTCTAATCATATACTGTTAAATAAACCTTAAATTTAAGGTACGTTCCTTAATTAAATTTAATGATTTTGTACTTTAAATCGTGAAAAAGTTACATGTACTTTGAAATTAAAGCTTTGTACGTTAAATTTAATTGAATGTTACCTTAAATTTCAATAAAGTAACTGAAAAAATACCAAATTTAAAGTACAATTACATCAGATTTAATGTAAAAATTATTAAATTTAATGCATTAACATTATATGCATTTAATGAACCGTTTTCATTCCACCAATTTTAGATTTTTGGACTGTACTTAGGAGTTCCATTTTTTTATCAAGCAAGTATTGATTTTAGTAAATGGGTAGGAATTCTAAATACTGAATTCGTAAAATATGTAATTTTGTGATTTTTATACAATATTTTCCCTATCATTACTATTTCTATAAACAACTTTATGTATGTGATTGTTGCTATTTGTATCTTCGTATTTTACTGGGAATTACCATTTAGTTTATTATATCATAATGTATTGTTTTAAATAAGTGAATAAAATAAGCATGTGCAAATAGCAAGGAATTGTGATATAAAAGCGTAAAAGTATTGTTTTAATTTTGAAAAGTGTCTTACGCCAATTTTATTATCAATATAATTTTGCCTTAGTTGGATGGATAATGCTACCAAATTTTGAAATTTATTTTCAAATTTTCGGTGCCGCTCGGTATAAGCTCCTTATATTTCTTGTATCTCTGCAGCTTCCTAGACAATAAAATTGAGTCCCAGAGGCTGCACAGCCAATGCCAATTACCGCTCAGTCAGCCAACCAAAGGGGAGATAATCTACATGAAACCCGCGGGGGGTAAGTCGTCGGGCTCCTCTTACACGCGCAGATTACCATCTCTCGTGGCTGTAATGAACTCGTCAAACTATCTACTTTCTGTTGCCAAGGCGTACGAAATTTTTTTTTATTACGATTTGTAGTTGGTTGCCTCAGGTAGTTTAGGTAATTGCAGTTTCATGCTGTGGTTTATTCCGATTTAATTTTGTTAAATAGTCCATTTCACACATATTTTGTTTTTACTTGAAAATCTATTAGATTTTTTTTTCATATAGTATATATATATATATATATATATATATATATATATATATATATATATATATATATATATATATATATATATATATATTTCCAGGACATAAAAACTCAGCATTTTAATAATATGTCTTAACTAAATTAAGAATGGAAAATTCCAGTCTTATAAGGCCATCTTACCAAATTTATTTAAACATCTGAGTTTTCAAGTTTTTTTTTTTTTTTGAAAATTATAAGGTATTAAATATAAAGAAAATTTTTATTACAAAGCTGTATTCAAGACAGCCCCGTATAATTTATTTTATTTTAAATATTAATTTCGACCAAAAAAGCTGTAATAATAATTAAATTTTTTAATTAAATTCCAAAGCCCATTTTTACATTGTACGCCTCTGCATCCAGATTTTTTTTTACAATAATTGAATCCCAAAGGCAGCTAGTCCTTCTTCAATAATTATTCTTGTGATTGAGAAGATTATTTATGTAAGCCTCGGGAGAGAGTAAATTGCACGGAAAAATAAATCACCAAGTGTCCTTTACGCATATGAATAATTAATTAAAAATATTAACGATACCAATGTCAATCTTAATTGAGATAAAAACATATACTATTAAAGAGTTTTTTTCTTTTTTTTTTTATTTGCCATAGATGTTTGTTCAAGATATTTTAGTCAATAATTTATTAACTGGATGATTTTTGATTGTCACATAATAAAAACAAAATGTATTAGCGTGGTTATATAGAAATTAAGACATCTGTCGTGTTTGATCTTTTATAGAGTGAGAGCTTGTAAACGATTTAAAATATTTTATACCGGTTTAAATTTCTAATTAAGGCATTTTCTATAGGTCAAGATCGATACCGATACCGTGGTGGAGCAACTCCGGTCACTTGAAATATCCTTTTATATGTTATACAATGTTGTGATCATTCAAATCGCCTGATTTAATATATATATATATATATATATATATATATATATATATATATATATATATATATATATATATATAAATAAGTAGATAAGTTTTTGTCCGTGTAATTTAAAATAAAATAGAATAAAATATTGGCGAAGCGGACGTGAAAATTTGTCAATCTACATGATTCTCGTGTTAAAAAGTGCGGAGCACTCCAAAATATGGAAAAACTCCGGGTCCGACAGATGGCGACAGCGCTGTTTCGTCCTAATATGGGACTCAGGCCACCGCATTCGGTACAAACCATCATCTCGCCTTTGCACCCTATAAAGCTGAATTTAAAATCAAAAAACAGCAATCAAGACGACAAAGGCGACATCTCGATGGTCCACTTGATAATACAAGAACTACACAGATTAACAAAGTTTGTAAAAGAACCGTCATATGGTGGCGCGACGGTGAATTAAAACAGAAATATGTAAAATTGAGTACACGAAACGCGCTGCCCAAAGGATAGGGGTCGCATTTTTCGGTACTGGCAAGCAAGCCTACCGCTCATTTTAGCAGCCAAAGCCACGTGTCGTACCAAACGATCCCACCATGAGAGCATCGTTTATGTTTCAAATTCAAATAAGTAAATAAATAAGTAGATAAGTTTTTGTCCGTGTAATTTAAAATAAAATAGAATAAAATATTGGCGAAGCGGACGTGAAAATTTGTCAATTTACATGATTCTCGTGTTAAATTTATTTACTTGTTTTGCTTTGAAACACACTAAACGATGCTCTCATGGTGGGATCGTTTGGTACGACACGTGGCTTTAGCTGCTAAAATGAGCGGTAGGCTTGCTTGCCAGTACCGAAAAATGCGAACCCTATCCTTTGGGCAGCGCGTTTCGTGTACTCGATTTTACATATTTCTGTTTTAATTCACCGTCGCGCCACCATATGACGGTTCTTTTACAAACTTTGTTAATCTGTGTGGTTCTTGTATTATCAAGTGGACCATCGAGATGTCGCCTTTGTCGTCTTGTTTGCTGTTTTTTGATTTTAAATTCAGCTTTATAGGATGCAAAGGCGAGATGATGGTTTGTATCGAATGCGGTGGCCTGACGAGTCCCATATTAGGACGAAACAGCGCTGTCGCCATCTGTCGGACCCGGAGTTTTTCCATATTTTGGAGTGCTCCGCACTTTTTAACACGAGAATCATGTAGATTGACAAATTTTCACGTCCGCTTCGCCAATATTTTATTCTATTTTATTATATATATATATATATATATATATATATATATATATATATATATATATATATGTATATATATATATATATGTATATATATATATATATATGTATATATATATATATATATATATATATATATATATATATATATATATATATATATATATATATATATATTATTTTTATAATATTTTAAAAATGCTGTTTAACTTACTGGCAATATAAAACACTTTCTTCCGGATTCACTAACATTGTTTAAATTTAATAGCGCCCTAAATTAACAGCTGAGGTCTTAAATTGATGAATGCAACAGTAAGTCAAGCAAATTTTAAACCCTAAAAATGAGAGCATAAAAAATCATTTTGTTTTATTAGTGAACCGGAAAAAATGGAGAACTTTATTTGTTTTCGGGATACAACTATTTCTCTTAAATATTTCAAGGCTATATCGTAAAGTTCTTATCCTTAATATTCCCATATAAGCGTTTATTTGTTGACATATCTGACATAAATTATGACAATATCATAAGCAAAACAAAACTGGTCCACTATAAGATTTAAATTTCATGGCAACTAGATTGGGTTTAAATCTTAAATCTTCTTAGTGAATCTGGCTGTTTAATTATATTATTTAATAATGTAACTTTTCAATCTCCTGGCAACAAATAAAAGCTAACCAGAAATCCCCACCATTTTTTTTCATGGAAGACGCTATGTAATTTAATGTATTAGAATTTCATGAGGCATACTTCAATTCAACTGTTTTTTGAAGTTTCTGTCAGGTTGTTCGTATCTGCTTTGGTACATCCACTGTTAAAAATAACCTTAAATTTAATGCAAATTTAATGTACATTCTACATTAAATTTGCCGATTTTGTACTTTACATCTTGAATTATTTACATTTACTTTGAATTTAAAACAATTCATTCAAATATCAGTATGTTGTACATTAAATTTGATTAAATGGTATCTTAAAATTCAAAGTAACTGAAAAGATATTTCAACTTTCTGTACATCATAATTAATTCACATGTACCTTAACATTAAAGGAATTTACATTACTATTCATGATACATTGCATCAGATTCCGGGAGATGGCGCAACTTGTACTGACCTTTTTATCTAGTATAAGTTGTTTAAAGGACTCTCTTCTTACGATGAGGTGTACATGGCTGCCGGAACTGACAGAATCCAAAGATGTCGAAATATATATACAAATGACGGTACACTACCTATGGGAAAAATTTCCACCTTTTCCTGGTAGCAGAATTTTTGAACCTCATAATAATGTTGGTGCACTAAATATGTCATAACATATCTTAAATTGAATGAATATTGGTTATATATTTAATATACATATTTAACTTAAGAAGTAATGATCAAACTTTAAATTTAATGTATGATTACATTAAATTTAGTGGAAAACATTAATTTAGATTAATATAAATTATTAAATTTAATACATTACATTAATTGAATTTAAGAAACGGTTTATGAACTTTGTTTCCAGCACATTTACCTTAAATTTAATGCATTTTCTTTTTACTGTGTATATAAAATGTTTTGTAAAACCTGTGTCAATCACCTGCTCTTGTACTAATAGTTTATATCGGCTAAAATTTTATTACAGTGACATTTCTTGTATCAAATCTAACAAGTCATTCTGGATAGGAAGAGCAATTTGAATATTAACGACTTTCAACTTCTAATACAATTATTTTCGCCTTTTCCGCAACCCTTTGACATTTCCACATTTTGTGCTCGTACTTCTGGAGTCGTGGCTGTTTATAGATTCGACGGCCACGATTCTTTGAACAATTAGATCCGTATTTTAGTCGTGAGTAAACCTGAACTTTACTAAAGGAAAGTCACTAAAAAATGATAGATTTTTGCTATGATAAAAATGTAACCGGATGTAGACTTTACTGCTGCCTATTCTATTTGAATTTGTCTATTAAAAATTGTTCTTTCAGAAACTATTAATGTCGTTGTTCCATGCTCGGAAAAACTGCGTTCCTTCGGATATACATATTATTTTAGCCAATATAACGTATATTATTCTCCACCAAATCATGAAATCATGAAAGATAATATAGCAAATGTCAAACTGGTACTCGTATCAGGAAATATTAAATTATCTACACAAAAGAATTTTTTGTTGTGCAAATAAAAATAAACATGAAGTAGCATAGTGAAGTTCAGTAGTGATAATCATTTTCTACTCATATCAAGTTTGATTTTATATCGTTTTTTTTTTTGTATTTTATGCAGTATTTTACAGGAAAAATTAGTTTTTTAACAAAGGAACATAACTGTATTGAAGACATTTAAGAACGAGTAATTGCTTTTTATGGGGGAATAGTGGTTCTCAAAGATCATCGTTTAAGAATGATAGAGCATCAAACCAACCAAGCGTTTTGGCTCTTTTAGGTGGCATAAATAAAGTTTCAACAAAGATGATTTCGGGATTGTTGACTCCCGAACAAAAACTGTTTAGATAGAAAATTTCTTAAAATCCATTTTCTATAAGGTAGTGTGAGGCGATGGCTTGGGATACAGAAAGAAAGTTAGAGTCCATGCAATAGACCAATTTTGTGAGATCAAACAGGATTTTTTCTTATTGAAGATATGCGGGAGGGTACTGCAATCACAGCAGTTACTTACTGTAATACATTAACAAAATTATATGTGGCTAGTAATTAAAAACGCTCTATTTTGTGTCACAACAATATTGTATTTTTCATGATGTATTGATAATGCGCGAACTGACAATGCAGGCAATGTTCAACCCAATGTATTGTCCAGATTTGGCTCCTTTTGACTTCTGTTTATTCAAAAATTGGAAAAAAACACCTGAGAGGATGTTATTTTGAAGATGATATCAATTAAAAGAGAATATTGATGCATATGTTAAATGTCAACAGGAATCAGTTTTCCTGATAGAATTAAATCGTTGTAAAACAGTCGGTGCAAGTGTGTGAGAATATGTATTAAAATAAAAGTAAGTCATTAGTTTCGTTGTTAAGGAATAAAGTTTTCCACTATCCCTCGTTTATGTGTTCAAGAACATTAATAAATAGAATAATTGAATTCCTAATGAAAATTTTGATTTTAATGTATATATTTTATTGAAATTACGGTCTGAAATTATAGTGTTGTTCCTACAATATTGACCATTTTTATTATTTCTTCTTGATAACTTAACCGAACCGTCATATATTATCGTTTAAATTGAGCTTCAGGTGTTACCTTGTGATAAGTATTGTAGTAGTTGTAATAGTAGTATTATTCTCCAGAGGAACATTGCGTGGTAGTGATGTGTTTCAATCTTTGTCTCTACTTTGCTATGCAGCTTATTGCCGCAAATGACACGTTGTTTTCTTTTTGTACACTGCTGGACCATGTTTCTTTCGGCATCTTTTTTCCTGTGGTTTCTAGTTTCTTATTCTTGCTTTTTTTCTTAATATACGCCCTAGCAACATGAATTTTCTCTTTTGTTCTCTTTCACAATTCGCTATTGGTTCTGGGCCCAAAAATTCCCACAATAATTTATAAATAACAATTTTTGAAGGATTAGTATTTCCTTTTAAGGGTCCATACAGAAGAATAGGTGGTAAAAACAGGTTATCGAAAGCTAGACCGCGTATTTCTGTGATTTAGGAAGGTTTGTGGGTTGAAATCCAGTAACGTTTAATTAGGTCCATACTTGTTTGGGTCTGTTTCCTTGGTACATTCAACATTCGAGACACTTCCCTCAAGTGTACGCGCTCAATCGCAACGAGAGATATGAGTCTGGTGAGAAATTTGACTCCTGGCCTAACATCGAGCAAAGGCATACCACAGTTCAGTCAAAAAGTTCCCAGGCTAATTTTCTATAAAAATTTACCACTAGCACTCTATGTTACCCGACGGCAGAATTATGTAACATCATGCCTTACTTACCCGCAGTGGAGATGTGAGCGCTGTAACTTCATTTATTGACTAGCTGTATTCGTTTGAAGTAGACGTGTTTTTGTCATTGCGTCACAATTTTCGCTATGGAGCAACGAGCCGCAATCAAATTTTGTTTCAAATTGGGAAAAAGTGGTTCGAAAATATTCGAATTATTGAAAACCTAGTATGGTGAGGCTTGTGTAAGCCGCAGCAAGGTTTTAGAGTTTTATGCGCGGTTCAAAAAACGGTCGATAGTTGCTGAAAGACGATCCACGGAAGGGGCGCCTTTTAACCTAGACTACCGATGAGAATGTCGAACGTGCGCACGTTACACTTTCTTGTAATCGGCGAATTACAGTGGAAATGTTGTCAGAAGAACCCAACATCAGTGTGGGAAGCGTGCACCACATTTTGCACTATATTCGCGGAAAAAAAAATGTATGCGAAGTTCGTTTCGCACTTGTTTACGCGATTTGGTTAACTGGGCAGACACGCATGAAATTTTTTTAAATAAAATTATAACCGGCTACGAATCATGGTGTTTTCAATACAATCCATCGATCAAACGCCAAACCGCTGAGTGGCAAGGCACAAGCGAAGGGCAGCCCACCAAAGTTCGGGCGACAAGGTCGAAAATCAAAATGATGCTTATTTAGTTTTTCTATACTCGCGTGATTATCAATAGCGAATTCGTTCCTCCAGGTTAAACAATGAACGCACAGTTCTACAAAAATGTCCTGGATCGACTTTTGAAGCGGATTCGTCGCGTATTAGGGCATTGTTTACTGACTGATCAATGACTAACTGACTTTACTTAAACTAGACCACCAAACTAAATAAAACTGATTATTAATAGTAAACACATTTCTTTATTTTAATTTATTTAACAATTTTAAAATGGAGTTAAGGAAAAGAAGCTTAGATAATGTAGTCCCCAGAAGCATATTTCTTTCCTGGGTGATGGTTGCTCCAGCTTCCGAGAATACATTAAAACCAAATCGTACTTGTAATCTTCGTGATTCGCATAATTGCGGGTTTTCAAGAGTCCAGTAAACCCATTCTTTTTATTAAAAACTATGCAGTGAAATGTGTTTCATCTATCCATAATCCTTTTTCCGAAAAGGCCAGATTTTCTAGACATTTACCAACATATCAAAATCACCTTCTTGAAGTCTTTGTACAATTGTTGGTTGGTAAGGATGGTATTTAGAAGCTTTTAAAAGGTCATGAACAGTTGATTTTGGAACATTAAGTTCAGTGTCAGCAATTCTTGTACACGACGTCGGATTATCATGAAAATATTCAAAAATATACACGTGGCGACGATGAGGAGATATACCTATCATTGCAATATTTGCAAATGTTGAAAAAAGAGAATTCATATTCTCCCAGATTTCAGTGGCGTCTTTTTTTTATTAGTGTGACAGAAGATGACATATATCTGAGCCTCTGTTTCGCTGATGGTTCCTATAGTTGTAGATGATTTATTTTTCATATTTTTGTATGTTTACTGCTTATGATATTTCTAAATGTAAACTGTTTTCTTCCCGTACATATGTATCTAAGTAATTAATTATTTTGCGTTTGGCCGCAGCATCTCTGAATTGCATGAACTTAAGTCTGGAGTCGACAGTACTTCAATGGCAAGACTGGTGGAATACTCTATGTTATCAAACTCTCTTGCCAGTTGTTCCTTTATCTCCACTTTGAATTGTATAACCATTTCATATTTAGGTTTCATATTTCTTATTGCTTCTCGGATGTAACTGACTAGTGGAATAACGTTGCTAACCGATACATAATTATCTCTCAAAATGTCTTTTGTTAACTTCTCAATGGGCAAAGTAATTCCGAACCGATTATTTTAGTCAGATCGTACACCCTAGAATGAATGTAGGAAGGAAGATGACTGAAGGATGTCGATGGATAGTAAATTTGTCGACGATTTATCGCTTATCTAAACATCGATGTTAATATCGATGTTTATGAACGGAACATCGATGTTTTGAAACATCGATGTATCGTTTGCATTCCTACGCGTGAGACTTGAATTATACCGCATCGATGACTGCTTTCTGTTGCACGACAGTGCGCCAGCTCATTCCACAATACTCGTCAGATAATTTTTGGCCCAGAAGTCGGTTTCCATAATTTATCACCCACCCTACTCGCCAGATCGGGCATTAGCAGACCTTTTTTTTATTCCCTAAATTGAAAATTACGATGAAGGGAGAACGTTTTGAAGACGTTGAGGCGATTCAAAGGAATGTGGCCAGGGCTCTGGAAGTTACTCTCAAGGAGGAGTTTTCCAGGTCATTCCAGCGGCTATACGAGCACATCAAAATTTGTATAGAATGTGGAGGGGATTATGTTGCAAACTAAATAAAATCTTTTTTGGAAACTCTTGTTTTCATTCGTGAAAAAAAATTAGTCCCGGAACTTTTTGTATGAATTGTGTATACTTCCGCCTAACATGCTTAGCTCAACATCGTATTGCGTGCAAGTCGTCAGCTTATGCCTTTCAACTGAGCTGACTTTCGCTTCAGCTACCTTTCGCTTACCAGGAGCTTGGTTGAACACGGTGAGTTAATTGTTTCGTTCTTGTGAACTCATCAGACGGGTAATGTCAACCCATGACAATTTTGGCTATTTCCAAAAGTGGAAATTTTTAGTTAAACAGGGTATTACTATTTGACCATAATTTTAAATTAGTTTAATCTTACGTTAAATGGAAATTATTAAAATGTCCATAATAATAGTAGTAGTAAAAAACTGTGAAGTATTTCTTTTTTAAATTCATAAAATTGATGTATTTTGAAGCCAGATTTATCAAAATAATTCCTTAAAATGTTTTTTCAATATGTGATTTAATTATAAGATTTAGAAACACATCTGTTTTGGATTTTTAAAAATATAAAGCATGGTGTTTCGACTCTAATTTGCCACTATAAATTTCGGGTTTGTGATAACCCTTTATATAAAGTGTATTAAACACCTTAAACTAGATTCACGGTGTAAAAGTATAAATTATTCATTAACAGCAAATATAACAATTAATATTAAAGTCACAAATCAAGACTTTATTGCAAAAGGTGCAGCAATTTACTGCAATTAACCTTGTCAATAAATTAATTTTTATAAATATCAGCTTTGTTATAACATATATTATAGTTATTTGTTTAGGAAAAAGCTTTATAAATAAACACTAATTTGTTAACAGTTATTTATAATTTTATGTTTATTAATAGCAATATAAATAAGTGGTCGATAATAATACTAAGTACACGAAGGTCGGAGAACGAAAGAAGTAGCGAACATATGACATACAAGAATGTCATTGGTGGAGAATAGTCAGATAAAATTAACAATTAATATAGAGTTAATAATAAAACTCAAACATAGAGGATATTATGGCTTTAAACTACCCTCTCCCGATGATAAAAAAGGGATTTCAATTATATAAGAACTTGATTTTATTCGAAAAGATGGGAATTTTATTTAAAATTATATTAATCTCCCCTTGACGAAAGCATATGAGTCACATATAGCTTGTCACCCCCTTAAATTCGGCCATCACAAACATTAGAAGGGCATTCAAGACTAATCAGGCAAAAAGTAGTTTCATAAGCTGCTTTTTGATGTTAAAAGCATCGGACAAGCGTAACGCTGTGACTCACACTTATATTTTAAGTAAAAAGCTTTTTTGGGATAATTATTCGTTTTTGGAGGGCTTGGGAGTATGTACAGCCGTTGCAAAATCTAAATTTAATTTTGACAGATTTACATGCTTTCACAAGCATGCTTCACAGAAGTTTAAATATTATGAATTACATGCCTTCTTTATCTTTTCTTTTTTGATATTTTGAAAATTATTAGTACAGGGTGGTCAAAAGAGAAAAATAAACATTATATTTAAAAAATCATCAAAAGTCAATTTTTTCAACTAGAAATTTTTATAATTTTATCATTAAGCATTAAAAATAAGGGTAACTTTGTATACGGTTGTCTGTTCCAAAAATTTGTAGTTTTCAAAATATTGGCAATTGAACATTTTTCTATTGTAAAAATGCTATACGGCTTTGAAGTTTATTATTAATTGGCCATTACGGCGGGGCGAGGCGTGGCGAACCCTACAGAATTGTCATTATTTCTTGCCATTTGACATTCATTAATAATAATCATGCTAGTGCGATTAAATTACACGCAGGAAGATTATTTAAACTTATTTATTATTTATGTAAAATGTGATAGAGTTATTTCAAGAACATGCGATACATTCGCGATCCGATATCCGCAGAAACAGAAACCAACACCACCAACTGTTAAAAGGATTATAGAAAACTGCAAGAACTTTGGATCCCTAAAAGAAATAGAAATAAACCAATTGTTAATAATGAGAATATTGAAACTATAATTTTAGGATATTTCACCGCATATCCGACAATACTACAAGGTAAGTAGCATTAGAGTCTGGATTATCTCAAACATCAGTTTTAAGGATTTTATGGAAACACAATTTTCATCCCGATGTATGTACAGGGTGAGTCAACGATTGGATGAATTAGGTTTGTGCCTTTTCGGTGAAATTTACAAAGAAACTATATTTATTGTTTGCTACAGTTTATTTTTACGCAGATTTTAAAAATATTTAGGACTCTACAGGGTGAGCGAAAAAACTAGGACAACATAAAGTTGTATTTTTTTAAATAGAACACCCTATATACGAATCGTATTTTCGATTTAGCTTATAATTTTAAATCTTTTTTATTAAGGGTTTACTATAACAAAACTTTATAGTTTCTGAGATAATTAAGTTTAAAGAAAAAAAGTCACATTTTCAAGCATCAATTCAATCCTAAATAACGTTTTCAATTTTGTGACAAATATATTCAAATTTGGAATTTAGCAAGGCCAAGGACAAGTTAACATAATTTTTACCTAATACTTGCAATAAAAGCTACAGGGTGTTGAACACATCGGCTCAAATTTGAACAAGTTTAAATGAATAAATATCTTTTTTTTTAAATGGTAATGAAGACTATTTCTGTAAAAAAGTATGGAAAATAAGAAAAACTGAAATATCTCAAAAACTATTATAAATAGGTATAGGATATATTGAACAAAACTTTTAGGGTTTTTATTACTCTATTAAATAACATGAAAATATACAGGGTGTACCATTAAAAAAAAAGATATTTATTCATTTAAACTTGTTCAAATTTGAGCCGATGTGTTCAACACCCTGTAGCTTTTATTGCAAATATTAGGTAAAAATTATGTTCACTTGTCCTTGGCCTTAGTAAATTCCAAATTTGAATATTTTTGTCACAAAATTGAAAACGTTATTTAGGATTGAATTGATGCTTGAAAATGTGACTTTTTTTCTTTAAACTTAATTATCTCAGAAACTCAGCCACTATGGAAGATTGCATGCAGCGCGTCAGAATAGCATTTGAAGAACTTAATCCTCCATTAATAAGAAGAGCCACCCATGAAGAGTTTCTGCTTAGGTACGAAAAATGTTTGGAAGTTCAAGGGCGTTAATTTGAACAAATAATTTTTGTAACTTTATATTATTAACAACTGGTTTATTTCTATTTCTTTTAGCTTTTATAGATACAAAGTTCTTGAAGTTTTTTATAATCTTTTTAACAGTTTCTGTTTTTTCGGATATCGAATCGCGAATGTATCGCATGTTCTTGAAATAACTCTATCACATTCTCCATAAATAATAAATAAGTTTAAATAATCTTCGTGCGTGTAGTTTAATCGCCCCTGTACGGTTATTATTAATAAATGTCAAATGGTAAGAAATAGTGACAATTCTTTAGGATTCGATTGTTTTATTTTCGCCACGTTTCGCTATCATGGCCAACTAATAATAAAACTTAAAAGCCGTATAGCATTTTTAAAATAGAAAAATGTTGAATTGCCAATAGTTTGAAAACTACAAATTTTTGGAATAGAAAACTGTATACAAAGTTACCCTTATTTTTAATGCTTAAAAGGAGAAAATTATAAAAATAGGTGCTTTCTATTTGAAAAAATTGACTTTTGACGATTTTTTAAGTATAATTTTTATTCCTCTTTTGACCACTCTGTACCAATAATTTTCAAAATATCATTAAAAGACTACTACTAAAGTCGATCTTCACCTACAAGAAAATCAACTCAAATTGAATAATAAAGACTTTCTTATAGGAAAAATTTATTATTAAGTTTTGGTCCGCAAACGTCATTTTTAACATAAAAATTTAAATATGTCCAAAACGGTGAGACTTAAGTATAGAATATTATACATGCAATATGTCTATAATTTTACGTAGAAATCAAAAATGCTATAATATATAGGGTGTTCTATTTAATGTAAGCAAGTTGACATATACTTCCGATATAACTGACGTGCCGCCATCTTAAATATTTTAGTCGGTTGTCCCCCATGCAAGTTAGAACACTGTCAAATTTTCAGATTTTTCCTAATTGTAGTTTTCCCACAATCGATCGATAAATTTCTCGGAAATTACCCTGTATAAAAGCTTATCTATCTATTTTCTTGATAAATTGATTATGGCAACGAAAAATATAGGTGTATCGCAATTTCCATTGATTAAACAAAAAATCTCGTTTCAGTAATGACGCTACAGGTGCAAACCGGGTGTCAACGAATCTATTAGACAAGTCATGATTTCTAGAGTATTATGTGTATCAAAATGAGAATTGGTACAGGTAAATGTTATGTGAAGAGGAGAGTTTTCGCATATTTTCCACTTTCCGGTCACTTCCGGTTTCACCGGAAATGGCCCCGGTTTTGAATTCTTAAATAGAACACCCTGTATATTTTAACATCTTTGGATTTCTGAGACAATTCTAGATCAGAATGTGACATTTTAAAAACTTTGTACGTCTACTTCATTTTTTTAGAGCCACTTTTAAAATTGCATCTAGGTGGCCATGATCGGACGCAAACTAATCTAACGGCCTTAGGTCAAAAAAATACAATCGCAAAGTTTTAGTGACTAGTATAAAAGACAGGAATAAGACAAGTTGACAAAATTACGTTTTCATTTCTAACTATTAATTTTCAAATGGCGACCTCTTTTTGACAACTATTTTTCGAAAAAATCATTCTTTGACGAATCTAACGGTACTAATTTATTTGCGATTGGATTGGACATAAGAACAGAAATTAAATATTATTAAGCAAAATACTGGAAAATTTATTTACTTATGACAAGTGCGCCATGGACAGCCATGATGCATAATAATTTGCAACTGTTTTTATCAAGTCTTCTTTGGAAAACAAAGCACTCACTTAAGTAGATAATGACAGTGAATTACTATGACACTCTCCAAATATTAATAACATATCCACTTTTTCACTTTGAGTATACATTATTTTAACGAAAATTTAAACTAAACTTAACGAAAATTAAGAAACTTTTACGTCTGTTCTTAGAGCGTATGTCACTGTCATTATCTACTTAAGTGAGTGCTTTGTTTTCCAAAGAAGACTTGATAAAAACAGTTGCAAATTATTATGCATCATGGCTGTCCATGGCGCACTTGTCATAAGTAGATAAATTATCCAGTATTTTGCTTAATAATATTTAATTTCTGTTATGTCTAATCCAATCGCAAATAAATTAGAACCGTTAGATTCGTCAAAGAATGCTTTTTTCGAAAAGTAGTTGTCAAAAAGGGGTCGCCATTTGAAAATTAATAGTTAGAAATGAAAACGTAATTTTGTCAACTTGTCTTATTCCTGTCTTTCATACTAGTAACTAAAACTTTGCGATTGTATTTTCTTGACATCACCTAAGGCCCTTAGATTAGTTTGCGTCCGATCATGGCCACCTAGATGCAATTTTAAAAGTGGCTCTAAAAAAATGAAGTAGACGTAAATGTCACATTCTGATCTAGAATTGTCTCAGAAATCCAAGAATGTTAAAATATACAGGGTGTTCCATTTAAAAATTCAAAATCGGGGCCATTTCCGGTGAAACCGGAAGTGGCCGGAAAGTGGAAAATATGCGAAAACTCTCCCCTTCATATACCATTTACCTGTACCAATTCTCATTTTGATAGACATAATACTCTAGAAATTATGACTTGTCTAATAGATTCGTTGACACCCGGTATATTTGGTCCTATTTTATTCATACCACATAATTATGATGCGCCTTCTTAACAATAATTTGTTAAAATACTAATATTAAATTATCAGTTCTCCACAAACTCTTGGTTATAGTTTTGAAAAGACATTCTCGAATCTTTTTCATCAACTTATTATTATAGCAACATTCAGAAATCCAAGTATGTCTCTATATATTTTACATAATTTTTTAATGATAATATTTATTACTTTTACGGAAAAAGCATACTAATGAGTAGAATAAATTATATATTCATTAAAAATATCGACAATTTTTCTCTTCTCGTTTAGCCTTTATGATAGTTCTTCACCACAGTCAGTTCCGAACACTTATGTATGTTATGCTGTTGTATAAAAATCTTTAGTCAAACTGTTTCTCCTTAATTATTTTAGAAAAATATAAAGTGTTATTATAATAATAACCCGCTGGGACTTATTAGATCCTATTGTAGGTCGAGTATTGTATATTTAATTGGATTTTCGACAGGACCTAATTATTTCTTACACTATATTTTAATTCTATTATTAAAATCCAAATGAAAACACCCAAATTTATTTATATTAGCTATTGTTAATAACATTTTATTGGCATTTATATTCAAATTGATGGGAACTACTTCCGTATTATTTCTCATACTAGTAAAACAAAATTCACTAGATTAAATTACTTCTTTATAAGGCATGGGAAAATTTCTGTATAAGTGAGCTGTGCTGTAGGTAAATCGGCGTTTTATTTATGGTAAACACCATTAAATAAAACGTAGTAAAAGAACTACAACAGTTAGAAGCACAATAAAACCAATTATAAAGGTGAATAGTGTCAAAAAAAATCTTGTTCCTTTTATAAAAATTAAAATGTCCAATTTTTAAGCTTTAAGAACGTAATGAATTCGCTTAAAATATTTATCAAGGTAATACGATTTTTCAAGGGCGATCTAAATAAACAAAAATATCTATAATTTTGAAAAATATTCCCTACATATAAAATCAAGCAAAATATTCAATGTGTGCGTGTGCCAGAACTTTATGATATTTTTAAAAAAGTTGTGTGACGTTAATTTTGAATTGTTATGAATGACCAATTTGAAAAAAAAAAATGAAAAACAAATTAATTTATTATTCAAGCTAGCTATATGTTCACAAAGCTGGCATATGAAACAACAGGGACTTTGTTCCTACAAATTTACTATGTCAGCATATTTTACACTCTTTAGAAATTAGATAATATTCCTTCTTAGACTAGAATAGTTAACAAAAGTATGTAAGAAGACATTTCGCCAAAATCTTATTTAACATCTTCTGTGCTTGATACGGAAGATCAACTGAGGGAATTTTGCGTACAAGGTGTTATAGACGCAGTCGTACTGCGTATCGATTGAATATCGTCGCCTCTACGAGAATACCACCATGAATAGAGTTTTGCAATTGGAAGAAAGGTTAAGTACATTCTGTTTAATTCAGAGTCGTATTCTTTTCAATTTCAATGGAATCTCAAATCAATCTTACTTTGTAATGTGCAAATGAAGTCTGTTTCTTTGTTACGCTGAGTTTATGTTGTTTTAGCCTTGGCCTTATATCTTTCGCGGAATGCGATCTTCTACACTCTGATTTATCACGTCAACTTTGTCCTTGGGGTTTCTTAGAGATATATTTTTGTTTTTTTTTATAAATGAATCTGATTTTTTATGTTGTTGTAAGTTGTAGGTATGTTGTGTTTCCAGAGTAATCTGCCAATTTTATCTATTGTACCTTTAATGTGTGGAATAATGGTGATCGGTCTGTTGTCCACAGGTGATTTTATTTACTGAGATGATTTTTGGTGCAGTATTCTTGCTTTATTTATAGTATGTGGTTTGCAGATATTTTGTCTATGAGATTTTTAGAGGTATTGGATTCTGTTGTTGGACAGCTGGGGATCATTTCTAAAGTAATTTGCTAGTAAAATCTAAATTGGCTCATCACGTCAGGAGTTTGAGATATTGGTTATATACTCGAAAAATGGGGTTTTGGGCTAGTTTTCGAGTTATGTACAGGATGTACAAAATTTTTTTTGGTCTTTTTTTCTTATTGCATTATTTAATGTTACTCTTGCCCTTCAAAATAAGCTATTGAGCGGTCACTTACGATTTTGAAATATATCCCAACGTCATCTAACTATCTTATACATTTCTCTCGAAAATTTGTACTTGGGGCCTCTTGGGGTCGTTCAGTATAAATATGAAGTTAGAAGATTTAAATTGTTATTTCCTAGACGGCGGATTCAAAATGGCATATCACAATTTGTAAAAAATGATATTGGTTTCTAAAAAATTTCACATGGGGGTTTTTGGAGTCGCTGATTATCAATTTTATGTTGAAATTTGACATTTTTATTTTTAAAATGGTGGACTCGAAATGGAATATCTAAAACGGAAACTCTGCACTCTGAAAAGATGTGAATAGAGGTTTTTTCCTCGCTCTCGCAGAATCTGCATCTTCTCTTTTCGTCAGTCCGAGTTTCTTGAGGTGTCCTTTCAGGTGGCAATTCCTGTTAGAACTCTGGGTTAGTTTTTACTTGGTTTATGTATTTCTTGAATCTCTTCTCGTCGTAGTTTCCAAGAAGTATCTTCGCTAGTCTTATTCCTTGCTGATCCGTCCAGTAATTGGATCTTCTCTTCTCTTCTTCCCTTTTTAGTTTTTTTCAACATTACACTGCTACTGATTCCACAGAAAGATTCGGGCCCCAGAAATGGTGTCTCAGCCCCTTTTCACGTGAGTTTGTTTACTATTTCATTCCCCTCTCCCCTGGTGTGTCCGGATACTCACATGAGGGTGGCCTTATTATCTTTACTCGTTTCACTTAGTTCCTCTAGGCATTCTCAGACCATCTTGAAGCTGATTACTTGAGAACCCAGCGCACTGATGGCTGATGATGATGATAATCTTCTGTCCGCGATAGTTTTTTTCCTTGCTGAAATGCATACATTTTATAACGACATGTATTTCCGCCTGGAAGATGCTTGGTCTTTTAGTCTAGTTTTCATAGTGTCTGGTACCTGGTCCATACACTCCTATTCCAGTTCCCTCCGTTGTTTGTGGAGCCATCTGTATACCATTTGATGGATTTCGTTCTAAGTTGTTCAATGATGTTTCTGTTCCATGCACTTTTGCGGCTTAACTTTGTATTGAAGATTTTTGCAGAGTTACACTTCTATTTCATTTCATCTTGGGGCATGTCCTAGATTTGTTGATTTCTAGATAGGAGATTGAATCTGCGTTTTATGACCTCATTTTTCATCATCATGTCCTTTTCGCCATACTCTCTACAAGTATATGTGCAGGTGTAAGCTTTAGGATTGCTTTCATGGCGACTGTTGGGCAGGTTTTCACTGATCCAGTTAAATACGCACAGGCCAGTCTTTGAACTTTCGATAGGTTGGCTCTCGTATTGGCCATATTGATTCTTTTACTCCAGGTTACTTCCCCATATGTGATGACTGGTCTCACTATTGCCGTATACATCCACTACAGGATTTTTAGGTTTGTACCCCAGCTTCCAGAGAAGTTTATTATCTAGGGTCAGACTCAGATATCTAACCTTTCACTTCCACTCATTACTAGTAATATTCCCATTCATTTTGATGGTTTCCAGATCGAGGTTTATTTTCCTTGTGAAGGCTACTAAGGTGGTTTTGGTGCTGTTGATATTTAGTCTCATCATCTGGTACCATTCTCAATGTGTTCAAGCTTCCTTTGGACTATGTCACAGAGGGTATTCTCGAATTTACCCCTCGCGATCACGACCACGTCATCGGCATAGCCTTGACAAGATATGCCGAGGTCAGTTAGATCACAGAGGAGTCGATCTACAATTAAGCTTCAGATAAGTGGAGGAGCTATTCCGCCCTGAGGGTATCCTCTGGTGGTGCAGAGGGCAATAATGTCCTCTTCTATCTCTGTCTCTGCTATTCTAGTGGAGAGAAGTCGCGCCATCCATTTGGACGTCGTTCCGTCCACTTCCCTGTCATAAATGCTTTTTTGACAGCGTCGTGTGGAGTATTGTCAAAAGCCGCTTCTATATCAAGAAACGCCCTTATTGCGGTTTCCTTATTGCTCAATGCATCTTGAATTTCATCTATTTTTTCTTTTGTATCAGGGCGATTTCCGTAGACCTACCCGCTTGATACGCATATTGATGAGGATGCAGTGGCGTCTGTTCATGAATTTCTGTTCTAACCACCTTCTTTTAATAAAACCACAAGCAAATAAAGTTACATCAAATAAAACCCATAGCTACTTATGAAATATATATGTTTTATTATATGTAAAATTACAAAAAAAAAAATGAGCTCGGAGTTGTTCGGCTTTAGCTTAGTAAAGCACATAAACAGGTAAGTTATTAATTTAAGAAAATTACTTTCGACCAGAGTTATCAGACTTATTATTCGGAAATTTCTTCTGAAATTATTTGAAAACTCTTTCTGAATATTAGTATGCATTTTAAAAAATAAGATAAATAAATAGGTAAAACTGCACCACCACTGTTTGATCACCAAATGGTCACACCCCTAAAATAGGGCGTGACATTTGTAAGACACTCTGTGGGATTATCTTTCGTGAATAAAATAACTAAATAAGAAATATTATATGACATATTTAATTGAACTTTTGAAGAACCATTCAACGATACCCACTCGATGGGATAACTTTTCGTATGCGGGAAGATACTCGATAATTTTTTTTTTGCAGTTTCGCTCTCTGTTTTATATTAAATTTCTTCGTATTTTTATTGAAAAGTGTATGGAAATATTTCAGATTAAATTTTAAAAGTTTTTTTTTGTATCTTGTTGCCATAAATGGATTAATTTTCAATATATTTTGTAAATGTTGCTATGCCAAATTTTTTCTGTTTTCTAATAATATTTACCGTTGGACTTATTCAGTTATTTCCCACTCGATGAGGTTATGGAAAAAAATCACTTCTATTTTTGCATTAGGGCAGACACCCTAATTTTTTTTTTCTAACTTTGCCCGTCATCTGTTTTTGGGTTACTTCAAGGCATGTATCCGCAATGTTTAATTTCAGACCATGAAATAATGGAGTCTATGGCATACAGACAGACGGACATTACGAAACTATAAGGTTCCTAGCTACGAACACTAAAAACCACTCAAATTTTACAAAATCGCACAAAAGATACAGTTTCTCCGAGATTTCTAGGTCACATATTTTCCACCATATAATAATTATCGTATTGTGTTCACATTGTTTTATTATTACTAAAAATTCTCCGGCTTCCAAAAAATAATTGGATGGTACATTAATTTAGTTTTTTTTTTCGTAATTAATATAATCAACACGGCGGAATCTTTTTGATGTACATTTTTAGTTCGTATCAGGATTTGTATTGAATAAGAAAATTACTACTTGACTAAAATAATTCCTAGTTAAAGTAGTGTACAAGATAAAGAATAATATGGAGTTGAGATATGTTGTTCAAAATTAAATTTTTTATTATCACGTCGCTAATTTGTAAATTCGAGAACTTTCTAGAATTATTATTTAAACAAATTTACCTAATTTTTTACCTGCATGGGTTCACTTCAGTATCCAGGTTGTTTCATGTCTGATCATTGAAGTGAACTGGCGCCGAACATGCTTAATACTTGGATGGGTGACCGCTTGGGAAGATTGCGTGATCATGGTTCGGAACCCACGTTAAACTATAGATCTAGTCGCCCAATGGTCTCCGTTACCGACACGAATTTAATCCAAAGCAAACAAAGAAATAAGAATTGTTTACCTATACTTATAACATCTTTGTTTTTTAATATACATTTTAGAAAAATAGTCGCTCAAATATACCAACTCAATTATCAAATTGCGCATTTTTTGACACTTCGTTTATTTACACAGGGTGTTCCATTTGTGAGTTAGGATGTCATCGATGTATATTAACGCATTTGACAAATTCCAAATATATTTGCTATCTCTTTCGTATAATATGCCTATATTTAATCGCCAGCATTTTGATAATAGTTCCGTTTTGAATATATTATTGAGAATATGCTTCAAATTTAGTTCAACTTCAAAAACTCAATAATAGAGGTTTTATTTTAAAAAGTTCATTGGTGCCGCCATATACTGTAAATGAGCACAGTCTATAGTTGGAGTAAGTTTCAAAAAAGTGCCGTTTAATAAATTAAATAAGAAACTAAATTTATTTATACAATTATACTCTAAGCCGTAAGTAAAAATAATGACATAAATTCCGAGATGGATAAGACCTACCCAGGGATGTTGAGGGCAACGTAAGAACAAACAAGTTGGCTTGGGAATCTAGCCAAGAAACACATTTGGAAAAAAAGTTTCAAATAAAAGTTGAAGAGATTTTAAAAACTTACAATTTGAGCTTTTGTGTGATCATTTTTCTTAATTTGTTATTGCAGACAGACCAAAAAAACCTTAAAATCAACCATTTTTTTCATATCAATCATTTATTGCAAAATTACCTTTTTTTGCACTTTTTTTGCTTTCTGAACAAAGTGATATTTTATAATAGTAAATCGGATAATTTGTTGCTGAGATATTACTAATTGTTTATCCCAGGACGCAAAATGTCGCTTAAATATCGCTTTTAAAAGGAGGTGTTTTTTTTTTATAAAGAAATAGAGCTTCCGCGAGAAAACTAAACTCGCAGCTTTAAATCAGCAGCCCTCGGAAAAATTCGTCGTATTTCAGCAACGAATGGACCAATTTCGGTGTTTTGTTTTTTAATTTGAGTAGCTCGACAAATTAGGAATATGGCACACCCCCTTTTTTAGAGCGATATTTAGAAGGTTGAAAAGCATTTTTTTTATTTGCTTCTAACAAGATATGAAAATTTCGGACTTCACGAAATGATTGGGCCTTTGTGGAGGTCAAGATGTTCATCCAAAAAAAGTTATTGCAATTAACATTTTGCGTCTTGGGATAAACAAAAAGCAATATCTCAGCAACAAAATTTCTAATTTACTATTATCAAATATCATTTTATTTAAATTGATGAGGACTTCCCTTTAAAATCAAGAAAGTGAAAAAAAAGTTAATTTTGCATTAAATAATTCATATACAAAAAAGGGTCGATTTTCAGAGTTTTTTTGGCATTTTTGCACTAGCTAATTGACGAAAATGATCTTACAAGTGCTCAAATTGTAGGTTTTTAAAACCCTTAAAACTTTTATTTGAATTTTTTTTTTCCTAAATGTGTTTCTTGGCTTGTAGATTAAAAAAAACCTGTTTTAGCCACTTCAAAAACAGCACTAATTTTTACCTATTGGCTTGGACTATGAATAATTATTATATCTCAGATTATATCAACATTGATCTTATTTAACCAAATAGTTTGAAAACCTTAATTAAAAATAACCGTTTTAAAATTACGGATATAAAGAAGAGTACTAAATAAAAAAAATTGAAATATCAATTAGGCACTGAATTCAGTGTAGTGTAATAGATTCAATGAAGCGAGAAATTTAATTGCCGATGTTCCTTACTCAGTTAGAGCTCTAATTGGAAATCGACTTAGTTTGGTGTCATAGCATTTAGGATACTTTTCAAAGTAGGTGCTGTGAGCTGATGTACCGTTCTCTTGGTGGCTGATGACGCTCAACAATGTCAGATGAAGAAAAGAAAGTAATACTCGATATTTTTAAAGATACGTCATACTTATGAAATTTAAATCTTAATGATTATTTATACAAAAATATTAGATACGATGGTTATTCTGTGGTACTCGTTTTTCGCTTTTATTTTCACAATATCAGCCACTGCCGCTAGGACAAAGTATTTTTTACGTATTTGGGAAGGGTGGGTGCTATGGCAAATATCGGAGTTCTGGCGTGTTCAACGATTACTCTCTGACCGATTGAGGATCATTATGTATGACGATGGCGCGCTCTAAATTGCTCCCACTGATAGATCCTAGTTAGGGCCCTGAATATCTAGTGATTTAATAGCCCTTTTAAACGTTAAGTTGCGAAGTTTAGTTTTGTTAGAAGTATATCTTAGGCAAGATGCTTAGTTGTACTAATTTTGTTTCTTTTGTTTTAGGTAACGACAAGATAAAAAAAATGTTATGAAAATAGGATATAATAGAGTCACTGTCAGTAAGTATGTACATAATAATTGATGATTAAAAAAGAAAACAGTAAACATGACTTACGTCATATAAACATAACTAATGAGTATTTATCAGTAAAAGTTTTCCAATTTCCCAACGTCAAAACTAAATTTATATAAAGCTAATAACCCACTAAACGAATATTTAACAACAAAGCATATTTTCTCTATTAGTCGCATCATTGACTCATCGCAAAATATTATGTGTTTGCAATATTTTCACTCAAAATTGGGTTCAGACAGCTTGACAGAATATTTGTCATTTTTTACTTATTTACTGATATATAACGTCACCTTTCTGCTATTTATGTTCGTGTTTTTATCCAAGAGACCAGACCAGAGCAACGTTCTTTTTTGATAACTTGGCTCATATGTTTATTACTACCACGATATCAAGGTCCATTTTAGATTCTTTCTTGTCTTTCTGAGTCAGGGTCTAAGCACTAATTTAAGATATTTAGTCTAGTTCACAAGTGCTATTTTACCGAAAACCTGTCCAAGTCCGAAAATTATGGTTGAGGTGTCATTCTATTCGTAATGATTCGTAAATTGATTGATTATTTCTCTGGGTAGTATAACTGATAAAAAATTATTATTATTAAAAAAATTTAGGTAGAAGTTTCAATTAACGACAATTATTGTTAAAATCATTAATCGCTTATAGTTGATACATTATTCTGTAAACTGATAATTATAAAATTTTTCTTGCATGTCTTTTTCAGTGTTCAACTATTTCTATTAATATCAAGTTGTTAATATTTTAAAATATCCGAGCACCTACTTTTTGTGTTGCTAAAAGTAATCATTCACGTTAGGGTTTTCTATCGATTCTACGTGGGCGTCGAAGAATCCGGACTAAAAACCTTGTTTCTGGCAACCATGAAAAATGGGCTTTTTCAGAGAACTATAAATTTATAACAAAGTAAATCAAAAACTATTTAAAATGTGCACATATTGCAAACTTAGTTCCCTAATTTATAATTGTGTATATGTTAGGCAGGCTGGAAAAGACGAATTAAATTTTTAAGATCATGTTAATAAATTAACAAAATATTCTTTAACGGTTAAAAGAAATTTATTTCTTTTCAATTCATTTTGCCATGTCTAATAGTATCTTTGAAAAGTAAATTTGCATGATATGTGTGTTACAAATAGTTAATGTTTTTACCAGGTATTGCGAAGTTTAAAGAAAAATATGAAAACAGGAAATGATCAGTCACTGTCGGTAAGTATATAAATACAATATAAATACAAATTGATGTATTAAAATAGAAAAATTCTTAGTACGATTTACTTCATTTTAATATAATTAATGAAAATTTCTTAGTAGACGTTTTCCAATTTCCCAAATGTCAAAAATAAATTTACCTAAAGGTAATAACCTACTGAACGAATAATATTTAACAACAAAGCATATTTTTTATTTCCTCTATTAGTCATTTTATTGACATGCCGCCAAATATGATGTGTTTACAATATTTTTACTTAAGATTGAGTATGGAAGCGCCTGATATTCTATGCTATAAGAAGTCTTAACTAACACTTTCTTCAGTATCATGAAGTGGCAGAATAATGTGTCAATTATTCGAATTTAATATTCAGTAGCGGATATAGATAGCAATGGCCGTCGGTGCAAAACATGTTTGTGGTCTTTTTTTTTTTTATCAAAACTAACAGAAGTTGACTTTTTAAAAATGACATCAGTAATTATTTAGATTAGCTGAAATCTAGAAAAATGACGTTTACCCCCTGTTCCTAGGTTGAAGAACACGATCTTGGCCCAAGTTTTTCCTTATGTTACCAGAAAACACAAAAAACCCTCATCACTTAAATGTTATTCTTATTTTGGGAAAATCGAACTTTTGTATTTATTATGGACCAGCTTTTACCCGCGATATTGTCCGTGTGACACTTGGGAAATAAAAGTTTGTTAAGTTAGGACAGCTGTCTATTTTTATTTAATCGATAGATTAGTTTTCCATTGTTTATAACAAACTGTATAAACAATGTTTGACCTTTAAAGCTAAGAATAGACTTTTTACAGTCTTAATCATATCCTGTAATGATTTCTTCCATCTTATCGGTAAAAACTATTTTTAATTTTTCATAACTAATTAAATTGTTATAAGCAATATTTAATTGTTACAAACAATGCAGAATAATTCAAAATTACGTTCCGGCAACGTTGATCGTACCTAGTGTTAATATTCCCAATTTAATCGGCAGAAATGAATTTCCATTGTTTGTAAAAAATACAGTTGTTACAAACTTGAAAAAAGCAGCCTATACTTTTGACAACCTTATCATGTCTGTAACGTTTCGTGAAAATTGGTTCGGCCATTTCGAAGATTAACCCGGACAGACAGACAGACAGAGAGGCACACATTTCAATTTTATTTATATGTATAGATAATATCAGTTAAAATATATTGTATGTAATTTATTTTATCCTTTTTTTATTCAAATTTTATTAAGAAAAACTTATATTTATAACGAAAAGATAAAAATAAGTTTTGTAAACTTCTTCGACGTTTCTACTATTTATCGAGAGATTAAGGTGGTGACAAAGCTAAATATCTGTTGGACGTTACCAGATGTCAAATATTTCCATCAACAACTTATTTATTTTATTTTAATGTAAAAACGAGTGTAAAATTAACCTTAAGCAACTCAAATTTTTGGTTAATTCAGGTTGGTTTCCACGTAACATCATTTTTCACGCAAATACCCAGCAAATAGGCCCTTTCTGTAATAGAAAACAAATACAATCTGCCAAAATATATCATCGAAATAGTTAAACATTGCCTCGACAACATATATTTTACTTATGAACGCCAGCGATATAAACAAGTCGCGGTAATCCCTATGGGTTCGTCGCTGTACTCGCTAACTTGTTGATGGAAGACTTCGGATCAAAAGCTTTAGAGACGTCCTCACACAAACCACGAATGTGGCTGCGTTACGTACATTCATTATCTGGCAACATTGAAAAGTAAATCTCAAAAATTTCCTAAACCACATAAACAATATACATAAAAAAATCAAATTCACCATGGATACAAAACAGGAAAGAAAACTACTTAGTCTAGATATTCTACTAAAAAGAAAATAAAATGGCTTTCACACACTGGCTACAGAAAACCTACTCACCAACAGATACGTCAACGCAGATTCATCTCACCCAATTATTAACACAAAGAAATGAACGTACTGTGAGGCGCCCTAACAAAAAAATGGTTACAAAAAAGAACATACAGACAAGGCTCTAAAAAAAAAAACGCTCGAGAAATTGCGAAAGCCAAGAGAAGAACTCGAAAGCTTTTGTTCCTTGTGTCAATCACTACAGACAAAATCGCAAAAATTCTCTATAGACACAACATTGAAACCATTTTCATCACAGACCATGAAGTAAAAGATGTCCTGCTAACACCCAAAGAAAAAATCTCTTTAGAATACCAGGAAATTAACGAAATTCCATGCGGAGAATGCAGCTCATCTTACTTAGGTCAAACCAACCGTAAAATAAGCGCCCGAAGAAATCAGCATATCAACGCTGTCAAGCAAAAAATAATTTCTTCTATACTGGCCCAGCACTTAATAAACACAGGACATAAGATCAGCTTCTCAGGAACAGGAATGCTATCGAGATGTGAAAACCTATCCACAAGAGTTATAAAGGAATTGCAAAGCGGCCCAATAATTTAAATAGCGGTGACGACAGACAGCGGTTGCTTAATACTTGGAAAAACCTGCTAGCGAAACATCTTCTTGTAGGAGCTAATAAAAAAACGATTCATAACTTGGCGACACGACCTAAACACTGGCAACAGGGTCACAGCAAAACTGGGAACCTGGTTAGAATCATCTAGCTAATGAATAGGCCCTACGTATACACAAAACCGGCTGCATCCCAATGGCAAGCATCAATTCTCCCATAGACATCGTACAGTGAGCTTTGAAAACTGTGAATGAGATTTCATCGAAACGTTTGCTTCCCTAAAGACCTGAGAAGGACTCATCACACACACACACACACACGAGATACCCGAAAACCTTCGATTACACATCAAACCTGTGCGAATCTGAGAGATTATATATATATATATATATATATATATATATATATATATATATATATATATATATATATATATATATAATCCAACTCCTCGAAAAGTTTTTACAACTCGATACTGAAAAATTTTGTGTCAATAGTGAATTAAAATTAATGGCGGTAAAAAAAAGGATACCCAACAACATAAGTAATGAAACTTTCTTAATATTTTTAAATTTTTCACACGCTAGAGGTAAATCTTTATAAAGTTAACAAACTACTCATTTTGTGGGGCATCTCTGCTCTTAGAGAACACCATAGAAAAAGGTGTAATTTCGCCTTTCTCATAGGGAGATATTGTACTTCTGATGAGTATCGAGACCAAAGGAAAATATTAATAGATGTAGTTAGAACTCCAGAAAAACGTTGAAGGAGGGAAACCTTCAACCGAGAACTCTGAAAGGTGGCAAAACGAATAATATTGAACAATTAAGCAAATTTTTTACTTACTATGTTTGTTACTTCATTGATACCTCTCCGGTCGTAGGCTTTCAAGTTTATGGCATTGTATAATTTCTTAAAAACTTTACTTAGCACTCGGTTGAAATTGTATTGTGAATAATTATTTCCCACAGCTCATTGGGAAAACAAATTGTTGCCAACCATTAATATATGCATGCCTGTTTTGTTATGCAAACTTTTCAGTATATATTTATTATATTTTTTCCTATTAAATTGATTATACCATGATCCAACTCAATTTTAAACAGACTATATAGAATGGTTTGCCAGCTGGCATAGTGCCAATTATTTAATATTATGAAAAGAATAGCGGCAGCGCTTAAATTGTGTTTGGCACAACTATTATAAAGGTGTTTCCAATAACAATAAAATGATAAAAATGTTTATTAAAGCGTGAAGTGATAAAAATTTTATGCATTGATAGAAACGAGTTGTGCCATGAGTAGGAGATAATCTTGCCAATAATTCTGCCTTTTATAAAATGAAACAATAAAAGAATGAAAAATGATAAAGCATAAATATTTTATTGTTTACTTTTCGCAGAATATACAAAATATAACAATTCAAAATGTCACATGTGATGTTTACTCCCTTTTTCTTTTATCCAAATGCATGTGACACGCATGCCATTTTATGATAAGACAATTGATAGATTGACAAAAAGGTTCTAGGCTCGGTAGCGCAACATTTGCTTACAAATTGACCGCTTCAGTCGCATTTTTCAATGTTAAAAATAAGTCTGTAGGTTCTCTCAGCTTACAAATGAGTACCTGGGTGAAACACATTACTTTCGTTGTAGACCGATCGGCCCTAGTACATAGCAGATATATCTGCTATACCCTAAGAAGAATTAACGATGTAAAAGGGGACTATTGCTATTAATGACACTACGCAACAAATTTTAGTTTATTTGTTGTATCTTATATGAAAAGTGCATCTTTTTGTTAATTTTGGGACGCTGGACACAAAAATGAAAATTTAATTAAAAACTTAGTAGTAATTTTCAAGGCCAAGTTTTCGTTATTTTATTTTTAACAAAAATAAAAAACACAACACCGTTCAGATTATATGCTTTGCAGACGATATTGCCTTGACAGCAGATAGCGAGGACAATTTACAAAGAATGCTTTTCCATCTCAATCGAACAGCCAAACAGTATAATATGAAGATATCTGTGGAGAAAACCAAAGCAATAGTAATAGCAAAAGAACCGGTAAGATGCAAACTAATGGTTGATGACAAACATATCGAACAGGTTGGGAAGTTTAAATACCTAGGAGCACATATAACAAGTAACAGGGCAGTAACAGAAGAAGTACGCACACAGGCCAATAAAGCGGCCATGATATCAGGCCAACTAAGAGACATAATCTGGAACAATAAACATATGACGGTTGAGAGCAAAGCAAGAATTTACAAGGTCTGTTTAAGACCGATACTGACCTACGGCGCAGAAACAAGAAATGAAACCACAAATACAAAACAAATTATGAGAACGACAGAAATGAAAACGCTGAGAATGATCACGGGAACAAGTTTAAGAGGTAGAATAAGAAACGCAAAAATACGCGAGGACAGCGGAGTGGGGGATGTTGTGAAGTGGGTTCGAAACCGTCGTAGGCAGAAGAGAGATCACGTGGAACGAATGGACGATGACAGACTAGCAAAAACCGTGATGAGAGAGAAACCAAACACCAAACGGCCACCTGGACGACCCCCCAAAACATGGAGAGACAGCTGGATTTCGACCTCAAACGAGGATCGATGAGGATTGTATAGATAACAGAACTTGGTTCTACCTAGAAGAAGAAGAAGAAGAAGAAGGAAAATAAAAAATGCATACTTTTACATTTATAGAGATACTAAAAATCCTGTATTTTCTCTTTTTTTTTTTAATTGTTTCTGAAACACCTCTAATAAGAGGCCAACAGTAGGCAGCAAGCTGGGAGCATTCCTCTTTCCCTAGTACCTTTTCTCCATTGTTGATATATTCTGATGGAGGTGTTCGTCATGCTCATCACTTACAACTCCTCAGTTGTCAGGAAAAAGTCCAGATGGGAGTGTAGGAAATGGATCTTTAGAGACATATTGCAACCCATTTTTTGATACGATGACAGCAAATTTTCACCAAGAGTAACGCTTTATTTCCGAAGAAATTAGTGACCACGGGGCGAAAGTCATTCCAAGCATTTTTTTCAATAACTGGTAGGGTGCTGTCAAAATGTTTTTTTTTCAGAATAGTTCGAATCTGTGGTCCAACAAAAATCCCTTCAATTTTTGATTCGCTTAGTCTTGGAAATTTCTGACCCAGGTACTGAAATGCTGGCCTATCTGTATTGTGTGCCTTAACAAAGTTTTTCATTAGGCCTAATTTGATAAACAGTGGTGACAACAAAATCTTTTTTGGGTCTACCAATGGCATATGTTGTACATTCTTTTCATCTGGCTCTAATGATTGTCGAACGGACCAGTCATTTCTCTTGTAATGACGTGCTTTTACTCGACTATCTCATTCACACAAAAAACAGCAAAATTTGGTGTAGCCCAGCTGCAACCCAAGGAAAAGTGCGATCACCTTTAAGTCGCCACAGATCTGCCATTGGTGCTCACGTATTTTATACTTGTCAATAGGTACTTCATATTGTCGTATGATTCTTTCATGTGAACTGCATAGCCAACAGTAATAGACGATGAAATATTTCCCATATGCAATAGTACTGCTTTTAAACTCAATGTTGAAGTGTCTATAAACAATCTCTTTTCCTCTGGTTTGTAGTTTATATTTAAAGCCACTAATAAACTGCTAATGCTATTGCAGAAAACCAAGTTCTTTTCCATGTTAAAAAATGGTGCTATGCCTTTATAGTGTTTACGAAAAACACATACTGCAACAACCTCTTCTAATAAGTTCCACTGCTGAAATCTTGATTCCAGTAACTTTGCAGTCTCTCACGAGAAACGTTTAATTCTGATTGAGTTATTTAGTGCCGTTAGAGGTATAACATGCTGGGTGTGAAATCAGAATCTCCCGATGTTGATGGCATATCTTCTTCTTGAGAAATCATTGTATCGTTATTATCTGATTCGTTAGTGAGTGTTTCTGGGTGTTCTGGAATAGATAGTTCGTCACCATGAAGTACAGGTTTCATGGCAGATGGTATATTTAGATAGTTGATGACAGACTTTTTATTTTTGGATATACCTGTGCCTGGCCCAACACGATGTATGATGCAGAAATAGCAATCATTAACATGATTTGAAGACTCTCTCCAGATGGTTGGGATAGCAAACGGCATAGATCGTTTTTTACTATTTAACCAGTTTCTCAGACTTGAAGCGCGTGCATTACAGCAGATATGTGGCGGTCACTGTTTGTCTTGATCCTCAATATTGCAACCGAAATAAAGCTGATATGCCTTTTGTAACAATTGGGTAATAGACCGCTTCTGAGACGCAAAAGTCACCTCACCACATACATAACAGAATTGATCTGTATTGTTTACACATTTTCGAGACATCTTATAGTCTCAACTATTTGATTCGAGGTTTTAGAGCCAAGGCCATATAGTATGTTTGCATGACTCTATCCCAGTAATACTCCCAACCGCCATTTCCAGCTCTAAGATGTCCTAGGTAACTAAGATGATAGACAAGCTGAAGTTAACTCTCAGATTATTACAAGGTATGTTAAAAATATTATTTTATATTTGTCCAGATCAGCCGTTCCCAACCTTTTTTTTTTGCGAACCCCTTCCAAAAATCGGAATAAATTTGTGAACCTCCTGTGAACTCGCATCACCAGCGGCGTATCAACTCGTTACGAATCCTCTATAAAACTCGTGAACCCCTTTGGGTTCACGAACTAGCCCTTGGGAAACACAGGTCTAAACTAGAGGCAGCATATGCATTTGCCTTAAGAAAGAGTTTGGGATGTTGGACTGTTTTGGTGAAAAGTTTCCAGCAGGAGTTCAGTTATCTTGGAGACATTGATGGTCATGCTATTTTGTCCTGTCGAGCTTGTATTTTTTTTAGTTAGAAGTCTTTAATGTTTTTACATCTGATAATACATAAAGTAGGTTCTTATCATTAACATATGTCACAAGTAGAATTATAATTTAAGTTCCTTCGCCGTTAATATTCAACATAAATGAACGTTAATCAATAAAATATAGTTTATGCTCCTTACGAATGATCTAAAGTCTCCTGAAATATCACAAAAATGCAGTTGTCTGAAGTTAAAATACTTTTCACTTTCGACTTTTTTTTTATTTATTACTTACTTAAATACAATTTTAATTGGGACTCAATTTGCAAATAAGTAATTTCACTTTTAACTCCCCAAAAAACATACATTTTATATCTAAACAAAATTACACGTATATTCCACACATTTTTCTCTGCATCCCGTCGAATGTGTGATACTTCAAATTATGAACGGCCATGATCTTCCCTTATTATCGTATTTTTAATGCAATTTCTTGATCATAACTTCTGGGCTCAAGCATCTAATTAAAAATTTTAGAGTTCTTTACTGCTACCGATCATAATTTAGTATTATTTTCCCTTGCAATTTATGATTAAGTTGACCTCCAAATTGTTCTGCATTTACAGTAGTGGAACAGAACGGGGATTTCTTGTATTCATAAAAGCATAAAATTTAAAAAATAATAATAATATATTATGACAGTAATCAATTCGAAAAATAATATATTTTTGAACAACTGCGACAATTGGCAAAATATCCTTCGATTGATACTAAAAAAAATGTGTTTCAGATACTTAAATATAATGAGCACAATTCTCTTTCATTAACCATGCTTGAGACAATATTTTATTTTGTTAAATCTATTGAAAAAGTGAGTCACATACCATCAATATATATATATATATATATATATATATATATATATATATATATATATATATATATATATATATATATATATACTGGTGTTTTTCCGGTTTTCAATCCGTTCATCAATAGAAAAATCTTCAGGACGTTTCGCCAACATCTTAGCTGGCATTTTCAAGTGATGCTTCCCTGGACATGGGTTTTAATTAGTTTTCGATGTATTTGAGATTGTGCATCATCTCTCTTGTTAAGGTTTTTATAATTTTCTATTTCGAGAGCTTCTCTGACGATGCACGTCCTATAATGCTTTATGGGTGCGATCTGTTTGGTTTCCTGGTAATTTATAGTATGTCCTGTCTCCTGATGATGTTGGAATAAAGCTGATGTGGTTTGTTTATTCTTTATGCTATTTTTATGTTCTTGGACTTTGGTGGAAATTCTTCTGTTTGTCTGGCCGGTGTATTCCTTTTCACAGTCTCTACATGGGATGCTGTACACTCCCTGGTTTTCCAATGCTATTTTGTTTTTGGATTGCCCAATAATTTATGTATTATTGTTTGTGATTTGTAAACTGTGCAGATGTCATGCTTCCTCAGAATTCTTCCAATTACATCTGTTACACCTTTTATGTATGGCAGTGTGGTTTTTGGTTTAGATTTATCGTCTTCTTTTTTCTCTACTATTACATTTGTGTTCCGTTTTATGGCCTTTTTGATTTTGTTTTCTTTGTAGTTGTTTTGTTTTAGAGCTGTTATGATGTTGTTGACTTCTTCTTGGCGATTCGTGGGTTTGGTTAGTCGCAAGAATCTGGAGATCAGAGTGTTGGCGACTGATTGTAACTGTGATGGATGTTGGTGAGATTCGGCGTTCAGGTATCTGTTGGTGTGTGTTGGTTTTCTGTACACCGTATAATCGCTACTTCGGTCATCTTTTCTGGTTATTAGTAGGTCAAAGAAAGGTAGCTGCTTGTTTACTGCGACCTCCAGTGTGAATGTATGCGGCGATGAATGCTGGTTAGTTCCTCAAAAAATTTATCTAGGTGGACCTTCCGTGTGGCTATATGATGAAAATGTCATCCACGTAACGTTTCCAGAGGGATGGTTTTGTTTCGGTCTTTCTTAGGGCTTCTGTTTCGAGATATTGCATAAAAAGGTTGTAAGTTTTTGAGACAGTTTTCGGAGAGATCGATGAAGTGATGTGGAAACTCCTCATTCATAGCACTCTGGTCTCGAGCTTCGTCAATTGGTATGTTTGGATACAAGGATTTGATGTCCAAGCTGGCAAGAATGTCATTTTTTTGCAGTTTTAGTCCTTGAAGTATGCTGACCAGGTGATCCGAATTTTTCAGGTATGAGTCTGCAATTTCGATCGCCGGTTGCATATTTTGAGCCAGGTATTTTTCTAGTCGTTGGGTAGGTGAATCTACTGCACTTACGATAGGTATTATCCGTGTTCCTTCTTTATGCATTTTTGGTAGTCCATATAGTTTGGGCCATCTGCTTGCTTTTTCCCGAGGAACGATACGTTTTTCGATTTCATCTCCTAGTTTGGCGGTTTCGATTTTGTTTTTTGTTGTTTTTCCGAGGTATGAAGTTGGATCTCTTGTAACTTGCTTATAGGTGTGGTCTTGAAGAATTTCTGTCATCTTGGTTTTGAATTCTTCTGTGTTATATTTAGTTTTGGTGGTTTGCTGATTCTTAGCACTCGAGCTACCTCCTGTCGTATGATTTCTGCTTCTCCTTCTGACTTCTGGTGTAGCGTGGCTTCGATATTGGCAATAATGCCTTCATTTGGTATGGTCTTTGGGGTTACTGCGTCGTTGAAATCTTTGCTTAGAACTTGTTTTTCTTCTTCCGAAAGCTGGTAATTAGAGATATGATGAACGACTTTTGTAATGTCTATCGGCTTGTTTTGGTGAGGAGTTTTTTGTTGTAAATCGACAAATTTCTTCTTTTGCTTGGTAATTTTGTAGTCCATGTAGGTTTCTTTTCTCCATGAGGAAGTTTTATCCATGTTGTCCTAGAGTAGAGGGTGAATTTGTCTGCTGTCGTAGACAGTTTTTTCACCGACTTCTAAAAGAAGGAGGTTCTCAATTCGTCGACTATGTATTTTTTTTATGTATGTACACCGATTACTCCGGAACGGCTGCACCGATTTGAATGAAATTTTTTACGTTATGTAAAGGAAGTTGCTGCGGTGGTCCCATATTTTTTTAGATGAAATTGGTACAGTAAAATCCAAGATGGCGCTTACAATATGGGGGCCAAAAAAATTAATTTTGTCCTATTTTTTCCAAAATTGGTATCGAGGATTTTTCGGGCTTGTACCCAACGAATTTGAAATTATTTTTAAAAAAATCAAAATGGATCCAATATGGCGGACAAAAAATTTAATTTAGTCCGATTTTCTCCAAAATTGGTATGGAGGAGTTTTCAAGGTTGTACATAACGAATCTGATATGGCGGATTCAATATGGCGGACGAAAAAATCAATTTTGTCCGATTTTCTCCAAAATTGGTGCGGGGGAGTTTTCGGAGTCGCATATGACGAATCTGAAATAATTTTTTAAAAATTCAATATGGCGGATCCAATATGGCCGACAAAAAAATTAATTTTGTCCGATTTTCTCCAAAATTGGTATGGTGGAGTTTTCGGGGGTCGCATATGACGAATCTAAAATAATTTTAAAAAAATTCAATTTGGCGGATTCAATATGGCCGACAAAAAAATTGTTTTTGTCCGATTTTCTCCAAAATTGCTACTGGGGAGTTTTCGGAGTCGCATATGACGAATCTAAAATAATTTTTAAAAAATTCAATATGGCGGATCCAATATGGCGGACGAAAAAATCGATTTTGTCCTATTTTTTCCAAAATTGGTATCGGGAAGTTTTCGGGGCCTCACATATAGAATCTGAAATTATATATTATATCAATATGGCGAACAAAAAAAATCAATTTTTTCCGATTTTCACCAAAATTGGCACGGGAGAGTTTTCAGGGTCACACATGACGAATCTAAAATTATTTTTAAAAAATTCAATATGGCGTATCCAATATGGTGGACAAAAAAATAATTTATTTTCTTTAAATATCGATATTGGAAGGTTTTGGGGCCTATATCACCAATCTAAAATTAATTTGAAATTTAAGATAGTGGATTTTCTATGACAGACTAAATATTCGTTTGACCCAATTTCATTCGTATTTGGAAAACTAAGAACTAAAGAATTTTTAGTGGTTCATTTTAGGGTGATTTACAACTTTGGATAAAATGGGTACTTTTTTGTCAGTTTGGAGTCTCTGCGAGGTACACTAATTTCGATTAGTACTTAGTTCAAATAATTTATGAATATCATAATGAATTCTAAAACTAAAAAGAGAAAAATAAAATTTTTATATAAAAAATTGAACCGACTTCTAAAAGTGCGCTAAAAAGTGAAAAATAACCAGACATTTTTATATGAAATTGAACTTTTTGAAGTCGGCGCCAAATTATTTGTACACGAAATAAATAACTACTAATATATACAAATTATGGTAAGAAAGTAATTACAAATAAAATATTTTTAATTTGTTTATGCGAATCACAATTGGTCATGTATTAGTTTGGCGCCGACTTCAAAAAGTTCAATTTCATATAAAAATGTATGGTTATTTTTCACTTTTTAGCGCACTTTTAGAAGTCGGTTCAATTTTTTATATAAAAATTTTTTGCAAGTTACTTTCGCTTTTCCCGACTCGGTTCCCCGTGCTTTGCTTGTGTTCCTTAGAATAGCTTCCGTTTTTCTGGTTTTCAGGTGGTATGATAGTTTCGAACAAGTAGGCAGGATGTTGTTATCGCCGCATCTCATTAGGAATGTTATGTCGCATAATAGTGTCGATATCTTAGACCTTAGTGTTTCGAAGCTTCTGGTTCTTTTGAAAGTCTCCTCCCCATAGAGGTGTACAATGTCGGAACGTGAAAACCGGAAAAACACCAGTGCACATTCCACCATCCTTGAAAATCTACGTTACAACATATACATATATATATATATATATATATATATATATATATATATATATATATATAAATAAATAAATAAATAAATAAATAAATACAAAGGAACTGTTTTATTACTGGTAACCGTTTTGCAATTTCAGTGTTATCGTTTTTTGAGTTCCACCACTGAATCTCATTTATGTTTTTTTATTACTGCCTCCGAAAATATTATTGTCTTGAAGGACACACACACAACATAAAGGACCACTGCTATAGGTGTCAAAATATTTAGATATTATGATAAAATACATTTAATAAATATGTTTAAATTCTCTCGACTTGCTCCCTATGAATTTTTATGTTGAAATCTGAAAAAGAATAAAAAAATCATGGTTTTTTAAATTAAATCATTTCTTTTTTTGATTTTTTTTTTTAAATCCAAATTAATCCATCCCTGATGGGTGAAGATGAATTTTTCATAATGTATATATTTTTATTCAAATCGAGTAAATTGCATTGAAGCGAAATAAATTATTATTCTGTCTTTTGTTCGTATAAGTTTTTATCGTAAAATCGTAGGCTTTCGATCTCGCTATCTTATTAAGAAAAATTACATGGTTTTCGAAATCGTACGTACATTTCGCAATTGATATTTTAGATCTACAGCTATGTTTTTGTAAACATGTTCCTTGTAAAACGTTTTCCTTAAAATAAAGTATGAAACGTCACTGTACGATACAAAATCAACATGCACTTGTAGCGCAGCCTGAAATATGCGAAACACGTTTACTTTTAAGGGCAACATGGAAGTGCAATTAAAAATTATCGGTGAAGGTCATGTAATTTGGTTTTTAGGTGTGGAACATTGTGTCTTTTATTTTTCCTTTATGATAAATTGCAAGTCCAGAGCACTTAAATCTCATTTTTAATTATGCTGGGAACATTGTATTTCTTTGCTGATTACTTACAAGAAAAGTACTGTTTTAATATGTTTTTATTTTAATAATTAGCTATAATTAATTTGATGTAAAGTATTTTTTTATACTCTTAATAAGCTTATCATAAATAATGTTTATTTATTTATTTATGAATTAACCACTTTTACCAAAATCAATAATAGATACAAATAATCCTAACCTTACATAAAATGCAATACAAACTATCAATCTAAATTACATACTAAATGAAAGCAAGATTACTCTTGTAACTCTCTAGTCAAATACATTCCTACCAGATATTTAAATTTCTTGCTTTGAAGGTTAAATATGTCTAGTATCCAATAAAATTTGTGCAGAGTCTTAGAATTTTCATAAAGGTTGGTTCTGGGGATATCCGTAGACCTAGTACTAACTCGACCTACCATAAATGGAATCATTCCCTAAAACTTTATTATCAGGATCATTCATAATTAATTTGTACATAAAAAACGATTTAATAAACCTTAACATTCCTGTTAGTTCATTAAAATTCAATATATAATCAAAATAAACGCCAAAATGTAAATTAGTTCTTCTTAAAGAATTTTCGTTTGTACAGCTATTAAATTGAATTTTTTGAGTTCCACATGTAAAGGACATCGCTGCACATTTATTTATGTGTTCAAAAACAAGTAATGCTTCACACACGATGCATAACTGCATTTAAATCTTTTTGTAGTGCCCTTGCATCTTATTTCCTCTTTATAACACTGAAGATCTTATAATCTTCAGCGAAAATAAGACTCCTACCGAAATTCAGATTATGATCTATAACATTAATGATCAAAAGAAACAGGAGGGGTTCAAGGTTTAAGTCCTGAGGTACTCCCGATATTTATATGTAAACTTGAGATCTATATCCCTATAATATTCTGTTATGCAAATAAGATGATGGAAATTGAACAATATTAGTATTTACAGGGAAAACGTTGGAGGTTTCAATAGTTTTTTGAAAAATCATTTTATCAAATGCTTATTCTGAACCATTTAAAATAACGTCAACCTGATAACCATCTTTAAGAGAAACATGAATGAATATACTGAGTAAAATGTATTAAATTTGTAATAGTTGAGCATTGGGATAAAAACTATACTAATCATCCAATATTGCAAATAATTAGCTGAAAAATCTTTGACTCAATACTAACATTATTCTAATTATGAATATTTATCCTATGACTACTTTTAAACATTGAAGTACCCTTGCTTTGTTCCCATTTTAGACCTAGGTTAAAAACATATTTTAATAGTTTTATAAAAGATTCGATAGAACTCATTACATATGGCGGTATAGTATCAGTGACCACAGATCTATTTACTTTTAATTTCTGAATAGCTTTCTTTATTTCCATTTCGGTAATTTCCAGGAAAACAAAGGAGCTCAAATCGTTATGAATTCTCATGGTATGTTGACTGTAATCATTATACATGAAGAGGAAATTCGACAAAGGCATTCACCACCCTTTATTTCCTGATCGTTGTTATTTACCTAATTTTATTCTAACGTGTTTCGACCATTTTATGACAAATTTTTATTTGTTTTTTAATGTTATTTTTTATATTTGTATGCACTTGTCAAATTTTCCGAAAGCGGACATGAATTATTCCGACTTTTTAAAAAGTTGAAAGTTGACCAACTTCTTAGTTGATAATTGATAGTTATTAATTTTAGTTGGGGCTATGAACAGATAAAAGTAGAGTGTAACATTTAACTTGCAAATGAAAGTTGATAGTGGGAATTCTTAGTGGCAGTTGTAATTTTTGGAAGTATGAACTGACAATTTTGAAATTAGAAACAAAACTTTATAAGTAAAAATTTTCAATATATTTAAGACAAAATAAACCTTCAACTGAAACTAGTTGTAATTTATTACTCTTTGAATACACGCAACCACTCGCAAATACGAGAAGGACAGGTTTGTTATTATTAATAACTGTCTTTAAGACAAATATACCCATGTTGACGATTCGTGACATTTCGGACAGTTTTATTTCTCGATTTAACGTATTGTTTTCCATCGCTGATAAACATTGCGGGAATATATCTCAATACTCAAAAATCAAAATAAAACAGAGACCCCAAGAAAGTCTATATTTTTTACCGCGGACTAGTTCGGACCAGTATCACTCTTTCATTTTTCACGAACAAAGGTGTCGATCACAATTTCAATTGTGGAAAGTAGCATCAGTCTGCAAAATACAATTTATGAGGTAAGTGTATTCATTTAAAAAATTATTCTTTGGGTTATCTATTATGATATATGTATTTTAAAAATTTTATGATCTTTTGGAGTTTTTCTTAGAACTATATGGGCAAATTGATGGGAGGTGTTATAGATGATTCTGTCTTGGAAAGAAAAGCAGGAATGAACGGTATCGTATTAATAAACGGTACACCTAAAGCTACTTTCACACGTATAACCAAATTTTGTAACGTAACATGTTTTGCAAACGTTACGTTACAAGATACGTTTCGTGTGGACGGCATCTTAACTTTCTCGCATGTCAAATTTGTTACAGCGCACCACTCGCGGCGCGCTAGTGTTGTCGATAATCTAGCAAACCAACAAAGGATGTTACGGAGTAATATAACACGAGCTGATGTTAGGTGTGGACGTAAATTTGTTACTTTGCCAACATGTTTGTTACTTTGTTAAGATTCTTACAAAACTATTGCACGGTATCTATGTAATTTGATTTTTTCCATATATAATCCCTAAATTCCAACTTTTTAATTTTAGTGTCGCATTTTGCAGAGACTTGATTTACCAAGTAAAATGTAGTTTTTAACAACATGCCGGTCAAAGATTTTTAGCTTAAGGAAAGTTCATATTCTTTCTAAATTCGTCTATATTTTTAATGCATTAGTGTGTGTATTAATTACTTTACTTTTAATATTTATCTAACTTAAAATATCACTATATGAAATGAAAATCCGAAAAAATATATCTATCAGTGTTTTTATATTACATGCGATCGCGTGATACCATATCCTTCCTGTATGACACATGTTAAATAATTTATATTTATATGCAAAACAACCTGTAAAGAAAACAAATGATTGCATGCTTTTAATATTAAATATTTAAGTTCATCAAGTAAAATTTTAAGGTCTGTGCCTTGTTGCGGCCTTGTATTCATATTTGGTCCAGTTCACAACCTGATTTAAAATTTAGAAGTTGTGACTTGCAAAAATAGTTTGCATTAAAAGTTACAGGAGCTTCATGAATATCCTAAACACCTACCGCATTGATTCTAAAATTAGGAATACATTTTTTAGTAATATTCTTAAGGGGCAGATAATTACTATCGTACATTGATAATAATATTCAGTTTACCACAATTTTTAAGGAGGTAACGTAACTGAAATTGATAGTGAATTTTGATAGAGACTTAAATTCTTAATTAAATTCTAAGTAAATGTTTAAAATGACTTGCGTTTTCATGTACACAAAGATTAATTCTACAGTATAAGTTGAACTTCATTCTTTCCATCATCTCTCCATCAAGTATAAAGTGTTTACGGAATTTTGTGCCCACAATTCTTCGTCGGTGTTTACAGGTCTATAGTATACCATGTGTTTAAAAGTTTCCCGTAAAAATTAATCCATAGGCATTAAATCCAGTGAGTTGGATCGTCAATTTGCAAAAGCATCATTTCTTCTGTCGATGCATCGATTTTTAAAAATTTTCATTTACATGATATGTGAATAGAAGGTGTTCTAGGTAATTTATACAAAACCAATAATAAATCTGTCAATGATCCCTGATCATACGTTAAACATGTTGATAATGCACAGCCTGTATTGCATGCGGATATTCGTCAGCATAAACATGTTCATTATTTTAATGTGTTATACCTCTTCTTGTAAAACAACACTCACTGAGAAATAAGATTTTTTTATGCAAATTTGTATCATGGGCTACCCGTTCATTAATGAATCAAAAGAAACCTAGCTTAAATTCGAGGATAAGAGGTAAAAGCTCTTGTATTGTCCAGAGGTGGAATGGATGCAACAGTTGTTCTCTTAAAGTCCCATTTATTGTATCTTTATAAACTCTATGTTCCAATCATAAGTGTCTGATACTGTCTCGGATTTTCTTCACCTTATTCCAAAATTTCTTTCTCTACCTCCGGTTGTAAAATTCCGTCCATAATCCCTCGTTGCAGGAGCAAAACTACCTGTTTCTCGAAGTCGCCTTTCAACAGCGGCAAATATTGGGTGGTTTGGTACGCATCTATTTGAAAATCTTTCTCTATGTGTACGTCAAAATTATAATCAGATCTTGATTTTTCATCCTAAAAAACCTCAAAGTACCAAATTTAGTGCAAATCAAGTTATTATTGCGACAAAATATTTCCAAAAAGATTACAAAAAATATAACTTTGGCACCCTGTATATAAGAAACTTCAACGAAGGTATTATTTATCTCAGGAATTTTCGCTTGCCTCGTATGCAGATCTTTTAGAAACACTATGTTAAGATACGAGTATGTGCGAAACATAACGACGTGTTATAGAATACGAACATTAAAAAAAAGGATCTTTCCGTTTCTCTCTTCCTTTTCCTTATTTATGTTATAAAATCCCACTGATGTTCTATTTCTTTTATGATAATATTTATACTCATATAAAATAATAAATGATTTTAAACCAGAGTTTATTGCTTCTTTATACATAACCATCTACGTATTTTATTTAGTAACTAACAAGCGGAACAATATAATTGGCGAGCTGAAAACTAAAGTATTGAAACTAAGTACCAAAACAGAAGCATTTCGCACTAAAATTCCAATAACTGAAATAGTTTCACTTAGGAATGAGAGGTTTTAATCGACATAGTGTAGGTGGTAATGTTACATTTTAGTATGTAACTTTTTTCTGTGCATCCGCACTTTCTCTGCCTATGGGTATTTACTTAAACTGCGTAGGAAATCACTATTATAGATTTTCGTCCAATGAAAATGGTTTCGTTCGTAATGCAATGTGTTTGGACAAAATAAAACAATTAATGCAAATTTTCCTGGTTTCGTTATAGTAAAACTAGCATTTATTAAATATACTGGACATTTTTCACTTCGTGTTTCTATATAGTCTGTTTTGTATAGTGCAGTATATGAAATTCAAAATTTTATGGGAGACCTAATTTCAGTTTTTGTGGATTATGACTGGGTCTGTTTTCCTAAAATGCTTTTAAATTTTAAAATTATTGTTATAGATTCGTGACGCATATCGATATAAAATCTTTACTTGTCGGAAAAAAAAAACCAAACAATTTTTACTCAGTGGTCTTTATGATGAACTTCTTTCCCCAAAATCCAAACTGGGTGAAAAGATAAATATATATACTAGCACTCCATCGAATTAGGTGAAACATCTTAAAAGGTTAACATAATAAGGTATCTAATTTAGGTTTCAAAGCTTTATCACTTTCAATATGTGACAAACTATCACTGAAATCAGAAACAGAAAACTTGACTAATGCTCTGAGACGCAACGAATATTGCGCTGAAGCTGTCAGACGTCAGATGTCATAAATATACCTTCTATGGACAGTGTTGTCTTACCTTACATACACGGAACCACCGACAAGATTACCAGATTCCTCCTAAAAACATTTGGACAATTTTCAACACATGTAAGAAAGTTGGACAATGTTTGAAGTCTCCAAAGGACGCAATTACATTTCAAACAAGATACCTTGCTCTTGTAGTAAAGTGTATGTAGTTGAAACCGGACGGTCTACTCATATATCCACTAGGCTTAAGGAACATGAAAAATGTATAGGAAAGAAAAAAATTGTACAATCTGCAGTAACTGAAAACCAGCATTGCTCAGGTTACACTCTTAATGTAAAAGAAACTAAGGTGCTAGCATCATTATTCGTTTTTTTTTTACCTTAAAACTAGACAATCAATCTAAATTTGTAAATATCCAAATAATATTAATAGAGATACAGGTTACAGTCTACATCACACGTGGATCACGGTTCGCTGAGCACAAGTTGAGTATAAATACCAGGGTGGTGTTCGTGGATAGTCACTCAGTGTTCTAATCTCATGGAGTAAAGGTCCCTGAAGATGTCTCGCGCAATCGTAGGCGCAACTTCGGATAAAAATTCCATTTTGACACGATCTAAACCCAAGATCCATGATTTTCAACAATTAATTTTACCTTTTTTTTTTTGAAAATGCACATATTATGGTCAAAAACAATATTCTGTTTTCTTTGAGTGAAATCATACCATTTGTGCCTTAGTAGCATATTTGGTTTTACTATAAATCCCTCTAACTTTAGTTCCTTGTCAATGTTCTTTTCAGCTTGATTATTTTAGCTTCCTGAATTTTAGTTACATTCTTAAGGAAGGAATCGACCAAAAACACAAAACAAAGGGAATTATGAGTAGGTATGCTTATCATGCAGGTTGAGTGGGGATGCGAGTCTAGGTATGCATTTCTAATCACACCCTGTGGAATAAGGGTAAATGTTGACAAATTCAGCATTTATTTGCAAACATTTTTTCAGTGAAGACACAATGTTCCTAAAGAACAGAAAATATTCGAAAACAGTTACAAGTGTTTGCTCCCTTTTATTCTAAATGCTCGCTAGGTAGATTCCTTCCTGTCTTTATACTACAAAGTATGGTTGTATGTTACATTACCACTGTTTGACTCCTATTTATGTAGTTTTGCTTGGTATTCATTAGACTGTGGGTGATTGTATTTATTTCTTTTGTCGTTTAAGTTGGTTTTACCTTTTTCTAGAGAAATCGCGGTTTTTTTGACTGCTAGTCGAAGGCAATTATTCTTTTCAACTGGCAGGTTTCGTAAAATTCCTTTAATAAGTCCCATAGATTTTGGTTTATGATATTGTTTTCTTTTAGGGTAGGTTTTCTCTCATTGTCATGTTTAACAGAACTTAATTTTGAAGATGTTGCTTATGCATTATCTCATTTTGAACTGTTTTAATCTTATTTGTTGAATCCATTCCGCAGTGGTCGTCAAAACTTAATTAATTTTCCCCATATTCTAGTTTAATTTTAACACCCGTCAATGCTCTTTTTTATGAGTTTACTAACGTTATAAACTTCCCTTCAATACACTTATCGTTTATTCTCTTAAGTTGAACTTTTTTGGGGTATTATAAATTACTAGTTCGTAACTTGCGTACCATCGGGGTTTGGAAACTTTCAGAAAATCGATCATTTTTGAGAGGGAGAAGTAATTTTCGCTTACTTTATCATATAATCCAGTATTTACAGGGAAATTATTATTTACGTGATCTGCGTCGGTAATGGCCGACGAGAAATATATATCTTTAATTTTAATATAATTAATGGGTTACTTTTTTAATTTTGCGCTGAAAATGTCAATGATTAATGAATGGCTTATTTAACAAATTTATTGTAGCCGACCGTTCTTACCTATGGTCATAGGGTCATTTTCGAGGTGTAATCTCTTTTAAACTTTGAACACATTTGAAGGAAGAAAGGTTGTGCGCGCGCGTGGATCCTCGATATAAAGCCGAGGCTATTTACCTTGACTTTCATTTTCCTATTTGAAACACTTATAGCGGCTGTAAATTTTTCATCTTAATTTTATTTGGTCCATCTCTTGGGTTTTGGGGTGAAAAATAATTAAAATTGTTTCAGTCATTGAGTTTAATTGTCTAGTTTCCTTACCTTCGCCTGTTTTGCTGTTTATTGCGATATTTTTACTGGAATAAGCTTGGAAATGGGAATTTTGGCAGTTCTTCACGTTTCAATGAAAGAATATTTTATAGATTTTTGATGTTTTAAAGTTTAAGCTCAAAATTAATTCTTAATTAGTAAGTTTAATGAGAATTTGAGTTTGGCTCATTATTTTCTCTTAAATACTTATTAAGTCTCATTATTTTCTCTTTAGTACCTCAATTTAACTGTATAAGTCGACTATTAACTGTTACATTGGGTGTTAAGACTTTTTGTTGTTTTTTTTTTTATTAATTTTTCTTGGGTTTTCTTAGTATTCGAAAGCTGTTATTATGGTAATGCTTTATTTATTTTTTTTTGTATTAGGGTTAAGTTTGAGAGTACCCTTTAAAATTTAGCATATTTTAGTACATATTTGCTCTCTGGCTGTATCACCAGGATTCTAATTTAACGAATAATTAATTTATTTATTTTAGAGTAAATCTGAATTGTATTCCATGTCCTGGTCCCACTCTGGATGGTGGCTCGAATATTTTCAGTTAGACTCCAGTATGTTTTTTTTTTACTGTATTATAATGATTAGACACTTGAAACTGGTCTATTTAAGTTAAAAATTCACTAGATTCTCAGCCAGTAGTTTATATATTTTTATTTAATTATAAAGTTAATTCCAAAATGTGTACCCTAGCCTTCTACACAGTATTATGGTGCATACTGCTATTATATTTTGATTTGTTACTTTTAATTTGAAGCATAATTCAAACTTCCTTTATTTTTGCCAGATTGAAGCTGATTTGTTTAATAGTAATTAATGTCAATAAAACCAGCGAAATGAAATGCTAATTATTATCTATTTTATTTTTATTATTATTTCCAATTATGGGATTGTTAATTTAACTGAGTAATTGATTATTTTATGAAGTAAAAATTTTGTTTTATTTTATATTGAATAAAATACTAGTAATTACCCAGAGTCAGACTGGACTTTTATGGGACGTTTATATATTTTTATTCATAGCTGATTCGAGTTTCAAGCTGTGTATAACGTTAAATTAATTGTTTAATTATTACTGATTAGGTATCGATTAATATTTCATTTTCTTATAATACCTCAAAATTATTTCGACTCTTGAGCTTTTCGTCACACTATATGATCTCCTTCGATATATTTTTTTCTAAATGTGTAGAAGGCTTAAGATTCTAAATCTTAAAGAGCGGGATACTTAATAATTAATTATATATTTTTTTATTCAACGAAAGTTGATTAACAATTTAATTTGCTTTTTCAGTTTAATTTGTATAAGTAGTCTTAGACGTTTTCCTGTAGGGTGTTTTCCTTCTGATTTTACCTTTGTTTACCTTTTGGATTTCCCTTCTTTTTGTTTTTTATTCACCTTTAATTTACAATTTATAAGAACTGATGTTTAACAAACACTACTACACGGTTTAGCAGTGTTGCTACCCGAGACTACACAGTTAGCAGCCTCACGTGCGGAATAACATTCAAACGTACTATTATTGCTATATTATATTTTAAATGATAAAAATCATAATAATTTTATAAATCAAAGTTTATTCCTTTTTTTATGGCGTGGCGTAATTTTCCTATGTTCTACAGGCGCGGATCCAGGGGAGGCGGTGGGGGCGATCCCCCCCACCCAAGAACTTTGAGTTCAGGAAAATAAACCCGATTTTGCCTCTTATACTATAGTTTATTCAAGAACTAAAGAGAGTAACAAATCATTTTTTACCTTTTTTTTCCTCAAACTACCTGTGTTCTTTAGTCCGGTGTATTTGACAAAATCTGTTAGACACATATGTTTTTCATAGGAATGGGTTAGAAATTTTATAATCGAAAATATCGGTTTATAATAATGGACAATTTGGGTTGGATAACAATAGATATTTGGAAGTGTAAAGTGTTAAAAAGGATTTCAATCCTTGTCATAGGCGTCGGAAGGAGGTTTATTTTATCACTAAGTATTTATGGCATAAAATATTATTTCGGTAATAAACTTAAAATAAAAGTTTTATAATATTATTTTATTTCTTATGATTTCTTAATAATTCACATACCTTAAAAAATATAAATAATTTTGACATATTTAACACAAATCACAACTGTATTTTTATTATTTTTAATTTTGTCATAAAAATCGTTTTAGGCACATTTAGACTAAAATGTAGCCTTATTCTCTCAAAAAGTTCTAAGTTATAATTTAAATACTTACAAAATACCCATTGTCAAAAATACAAAAAGTTAAACATAGATAAAATATAACTTCGTCCATATAATATTAAAATATTTTTTGGGCTGTGGGTCATTTTATTCTTAATTTAAAACATTTTTAGGACATTTGACGTTTCAGTGTATTTATTTCTTAAATCATCTGCAAAAGTACAATTAAACACTAAAAAGGGATTCAAATGTAATTAGTTTTTATATGTTACAGTTAAAATTAGATCTACTTATTTTTATTTCTATTGTACTGATATCTTAATTTAATTTGCTTTATTATATGGAAATCCGATTGCCCCAAAAAAATAAAATAAACATGTTAATTCTACACACTTAAGAAAAAGACACAAATACAATAATAAAATAATAAAAAACTTACGCTAATTGGAATAATATATATAAAATTAAAAAGCGGGGCCCACTAAAATAAAAATATTTAAGAAAATTAAAAAACATGTAAACAACATTAAACATTAAAATACAACAAAAACAAAAATTTAAATAATAAATTTTGTTTACACTGGTAAACATTACGTATTTAATTCTTAATCAAAATCAGTGAAGCTATCTTCGCTCAAATTAATTATAATTGGTTCCTCTATCTCAACGATCATGATCGAGGTTCCACATTTTCTTTTATGCTTTTATAATATGGATTTTTCCCAATTTTCCGCAGTAACTTTATTCAAAAAAAAATCTTCCAAAAGCTGAATTACTAATTGTGTAAATTGTGTTATTTCTAGTAACTCTACCTTTTACTTGAGAGAGATATCTCCTTCTCCAACGGACAGTTTCCGGACGATCTATAAGAACAGATTTTCTATCTAGTTTTTCCCAGCAAAAATTAAATTCTCTGAGCAATTTCCAGAGTTCAGTTCTTTTAATTTCAGGTAAATTGCGATCTTCAATTTTAGTTAGAATTTTGTCGACGGTTGGGATCTGCTTCTCATAATAAAATGTATGTACAACCCCTTTAATTGCAGTTTTCATTTCTCCTTCCAACTATATTTTTCGTCTGCCTGTGATCAAATGTAGTTTGGAAGTACTAACCATTCCAGTCATTTTTTTCTCCTTCGGTATTCGGTACATAGTAGATTTTCCAACTCCTGTCATGTTGGAATACATCTCAACAGAACTTTTAACATTATTATCTAAATATTGATATCTTAAGGCATCTTAAACATTCATCGTAATAAGTTTTTCGTTGAGAAAAAATGCCCTGGTTTAACAATTTTGGAATAAATGTAGAGGTGGAAGCCATATTTTTTGGGTATCTCACTAATCTCAAATAATATATAAAAACAAGCGCAAACAAAATAAATCACTAAGGACACATTGTAGGGTGTACTTTGTCCACCAACTGAAATTAAATTGAACTATCAGAAATTGAATTGTTGCAGTAAATTTATAAAAGTTTATAATATTTAAATATAATGAAATATAATTAGATTTACGTCAGTCCTCAGTTACCTGCGGCACTGGAGCAGGTACGTCGGAGGTTTTGGTAATAGTTTTATTACTCTCTCTAGCTCTAGTTTTTGGATAGAGTATATGAATGTGTATGCTTACGCCAAGAACTTTGAGTTCAGCAAACTAGAACCGATTCTGCCATTTATATTAGGAATGTGTATGCTGCTGGCACTCCCCCCCCGTTGATAACTTGCTATCCTTGTGATAGCCCGCCCCTGTCCAAAAGCATTGAGTTCAGAAAAATAGACCCGATGTTGCCCCTTATACTAGGAATGTGTATGCTGCTGATATCACCCCCCCCCCCTGTCGGCAACTTCTTTTTTCTTGTGATAACCCTCCTCTCCAAGAGCTTCAAATTCAGAAAAATACACCCGACCATGCCTTTTACACTAAAAATGGGAAAGTTCCTGGTGCCCCCCGTCGACAACTTGTTTTTGCTTACCATACTATACTTTTGTGATATTACCCCCCCCCCCCCAAAGAGAGAGACTGAATTCGCCCCTGATGTTCTATCCCATGATCATGGAATATACAGGATCTATGTTATGTGTTGACGCCAGTAGGTACTTTGGTAACATTAAATTTTGTTAATAGCATATTTAGTTTTATGCTAGGACAACACAGCTAGACATTTATTATTCAATAAAATATTTTCTTTTATTATTTATCGCCGAGTTTTATACCGCTCACTTGCGTATCTATATTCAAATTCGAATTCAAATATCATTTATTTAAATTCAGATAGCAGTGAAGTTGAAAGCTACTTCCTAACTACATCGTGGAAGGTTTCTGCATTCAATATAGATACAGATGCAGTCATGCCCTCAATAACCCACCCTTACTCAGACAGCATAGGTTTTAACTTGACATATTTGCTCGCTGGCGCGGTTACTATCTTTCAAATGGACTCTGGCGATTTTGATTAATTATTTATTTTGGATATAATAATATTATTGAATTTTTTCTCACTTAAGTGTGAGGTTTTGGTGTAAACTACCAGCGTAGCAAATTACAAAGATATTAAATTATGATCTTTTGCCTAAAAATAAAGAAAATGTTTATAAATTGATTGAAAATAATTTATTTTAGTCAGTGACTTTATAATTTGTAATTTAGTCATAGGTAAGACAAATTAATCGATACACTAGACCATCACTATCTCAGCAAGCTCTGCGACAATCTTGGTGCGTGTGGTCGTGCCATTTAAAGTGGAATGTGCTGTTTTGTTCGTCTTATTTTGACTTCGGCGTCGCACACCTGCTCGCTAAGAAACTTACGACTCCCGAGCGAGCTCTGTAAAGCTCTAGGAATCACATTTCACTGAGTGGAAGTGTTATAATAAGATTAAGGTATTTTTATTTTTAGAAATTTTGCAAAAATAGATAATTCTATTAAATAACAAATCCGTCAGACTGGTTATTCCTTTAATAACATCATTACGGCAGCTTTGGGTGGAGATAAATATTGTTTTATAGGTAACTTAGATATTGTTTCAAGCGAATAGGTTGTGCGGCAGCTATATTTATATATTTTTAGGGAACGTATATACAAAATATTATATAAACTAGTTGCCAGTGTTTTCCAATCCGAAATTTACCAGATCACGGATTATTTCAAAGAGTCTATTGTAACTTAAGAGAAAGAGGTGAAGTGTAACTAAAACTTTAATGAAAAATATAAATTTATTTTCGATAAAATCCTGGAAATCACTGAATTGTCTTAAAACGGTGTAAAATATTAAATACATTTTTTTATGTTTAATTGAGCAGATGTTGAAAATGGGCGCTTTATACTTAAATACACCTTCTTTTCTCGGTATATTCGAAATAACATTCCAGGATAATTTCGAATAAGATTGCAGTAATTGATTATCTTGTTAAGCAACCCTCCTCAGGTATTTACCTTTGTTGAATTCGTGTCCCAAAGAAATGAATCTAACGGATTTAGCGCAAGGGGCCCTGGTGACGATCAAGCCGATCCACCTTCCGTATGATCTATTTATATGTACATGATAGACTGGGTTCATAAATTTTTATCGATTTAGGCGTTCCATTTCAGGTTAGAGAACCATTTCTATTCGGCTTTTAAGCTAGGCAACCTAGAAATATCTCAGTTTAATGATCAAACAACCAATTTCTGACAAATTGGTGGCGGTGAAACAGTGTGACGTCTGTCTAAGTTCATTTGTAGAGTGCTGCGCTGTCTCGAGACACGTCGTTATAATGTTACTTATGAAGGTGAACAAGGTTTCAACGGAGCTCCACGACAGAGGACTTTGTCTTGAAAGCTCTCCAGCCTGCTAAATCTATCAAAGGACAGGACCCAATGGATACAAGTTGGTAAATCATAAGTTTAAGCTTTAAGTTTAGCTTACTGTTGTGATTTAGCAGAGAATGAGACCTATCAATGAAATTTGGACTTTAATCAGTATATAGTTGGTGTTGAAGAAGCCAGTTAAGTCTCGAGTTGAAGACCAGCCCTAAGTAGTTCGCGAGATACCTCCAGGGAGTCTCGGTGTTCGAGATGGATAACTGATCATCTGGGATGAAAAATCGAACTTTTGAGAGAGTTGGGGATTCCTAGCCTTATAAGCTTAATTACAAATCCATTAAGCCACAACTTGTCGAATGCCTTGCTGATGTCAAAGATAATTGCCTCTACATGAAACTTTCTGTCGAAGCCCTGTATTATGAGTAACGCCAGCCTAGTAGTCTGCTGAACGCTGTTATGGCTCCCACTCAAATCGAATTGAGCCGGAGGTAAGATGTTTCTTTCAACTATAAAGTCGGTCGAGCGATTCTCTCTTGTAGTTTGCCTAAACGGGAAAGTAAACTAATAGGCCTGTAACTGTATAAGTCAGTTGCACGTTTGCCTTTCTTTCTAATAAGAATTATTTTAGCTATTTTTCATTCTGAAGGAAAGTGGCTAGATTGCAATACTGCATTGGTTATGGGGGTGATAGCTGTAAGGGTCTTCTTCACAGCCACGATAGGCAGACCATCTAAACTTGGTGCTTTCTTTGATATGAGACTCGAAGTTATTCCTTTTTTCTTATCAAGGCCGATTACAGGCATACCTGGATCAATAGGGCGTATTAATCTATAAATAAGTACAGTTCGATCAATGTTCTTTTCCTTTATATGATCGCCGCTGGGATTTAACTGAAACTGATCGTAAAATTTATCTGGAAATCTATTAGCTTTGTCTAGTGGATCAGTCAAAGTGACGTTCTCACTGACAATATACGGCACTTTAGCACCTTTTGTCAGATTTTTGTTCTGTCTTCAGGGATTTGCAGTTTCCATCTTGGCTTTTCAGCACCGATAGTATAAATCGTGAAGCTCTCGCCGTATCGTCTCTGAGGCTCTGTTGGCTTGTCTCTTGATGGCAGACAGGTTTTGACACGGTTTTTTTCTTTAATCCTGACTTTCAGATCTGCCAGAACTTTGCCATATTTGAACACCTTTGTGACTGATTCTTTGGTGGAGAATAAGAAAAGTTTTGACTCACTCCTCCATGGAGACAGTATCCGGAATTACCTCCGGATATTCGAACTTCTCAACAAGCTCTTTATATTTCGGCGAACGTTTTTGTATTTAAGCTATCGCTTTTAGTTTTTAAATGGCCATATTTTATGAATACCGACAGATGGTTCGAGATTAGTTTATGTCAAATCAACGACTTAGATAACTGGCCACTATTTTTAGTCACAAAGGTGTTCAGAATGTCGGGTAAACCACCGACCCTAAATGTATTGCCCCATCAGGCGTTATTATTTCCGTCAGATTGACTTCAGAAGCGTTCTCAAAAACAAAGCGCCTAGTGTTGGTGATCTTGGCATCCTAAAGACGATGTTTTACATTAAAATCTCCTCCAGCCTAGATTGACTCAGTGGTTTAACACCAGTCCCAGACATTATCTGCATTCAGAATTGGTGACGCAATAATATGTTTCTTTAACAGTATCATGATGTCCCCAAGTGGCCTGTTTTGTTCATCTATTCTGAAAACACTTTTGTTAGGACACGTGAATCGATCTTCTTTAAGTCGTGTTTTCTGGATCAAGAGAGCGTCGATTTACCCATTCAACGATAACCAAAAGTCTCTGTTACATGGCGGTCCAGTAAACTGTTAAAATCTGGCGGAGCATCATCGTCCATAAAGCACTTCTGAGCTCTAACTTGCAAACGTACATCTTCTAAAAGGTTATTTAAAGTTTGGTGTAAAAATTGTGTATAAAGTGCACCAGTAAGTCTTTCTACCAAAACAAAGACTCAATTAACTAATTCCCAATGATTTCCTCCCAAACGTTAACCATCAATCTTTGTTAGTTACTAGTCTATATTATTGTAAGGTGATGTTCTTCATATCAAATGTGTAAATTATGAAAATATATAAACGCCGATCCTTGTGGAGCCAGCTTTAGTCATAAAAAAAATAGTTCTTATAAAATAAGGATTTTCTCTAAATTTTTGTAAAAATCTGTTTGAATAACTTTTGCAGGATAATCGTCTGAAATAGTTATTCTTGGGAAATTTTTTGGGAAACCTATTTCGTTGTGTCTACTTGAGTTGCAAGCCTATTCACTGTAAGAAAGATTATCAGCATTCTAATTAAAATGTGTTGAAACTCAGAATTTCTTGGTCTTCTTGGATGCAATATGATGAGTCATCATTATTATAATGTGTCGAAAGGAATATTGTATCAATGCGTCATATTTGTTGATAGATCTAAACTTTTATGTTTTGGATTTATATAGAAAATTTTATAGGCATATAAGTAGAGATAGGATATGAGTTTTAAGTTAGTTGTATAGTGGTATTTGAATAGTGAAGATATTAAGAAGTTGTAATGACAGTTGTGCTTTAGCTGCGTTAACGAGTAATTAATATAAGTATTGGAAGTATTAGGGAAAGTTGTGTTTTATTCTGCGAACTCAGGGAAGGATTTTTTAAGAGAGAAAACCGTAACAATACTAATATCTAATGTCGAAGCTTACTTTTTGTAACATTGGAAATAAAAGACTTTGTAAACAAATTTAATATCGTTAATGTTATTACAGGTGGAAGATCTTGGGAATTAAAGAAATTTTTCTTGACAAGTTTGCTTAAAAGCTACAGCTCGAAAGGTAAATCATTCCTCTCCTTCTGAGCCTCATATCTCTCTAATGGAGCACCTTAAGAAAAAAATATATGAAACGCAGGGATTATTTTGACGCCTTTCGTACATTGATGAGAGTTTGCATGATTCTTAGTGGACACACTGTATATATAAGTGAAGTATTTGTTGAGCTGTTAAAAATTGTATGTATTGTGCTTCTTTAGCCACGAGCCATAACAAGAACACCTGTGACGCTATTATTAGAACTTCTCGAGCCGATTCGTCATAGATTCTGATGTTATTTTTAACGAGTTTGATAGGCAGTGACTGAGTAGTAGTAATTTACATAGAAACGTGAACCTTTCGATTAAAACGTTATTTATGAGAGTTCTTCAGGATTATGAATATTGTAATGAAAAAACCTCTAGAAAAAGTGTAAACATATTCGGAAAAGAAAAAATTCCCGTTCTGAATTTTAAAAATTATTTATTTTGGTTACAAGAGATCGCGGTAAGTTATTTTTCGACCATTATAAATATGTGTATTGGCTTGGACACGTGTAATATTGCATTGTACTATTTTCTTTCTTATTTCGAAGTACATGCGGTATGCCGTAGAATAAATAAAATAATATGAATGCATGTGCAAGTACTTATCCTAGGCCCAAGTAAATATTAGTAAGTGATGCATTGTCTATTTTATTTACTATTCTTACTCGCGTGGAATTATTAATTATAAACTTCTTTAAAAATCAACTTAAGTACTAATAACTGCTTTAAAAATTACTTATAGTTAAATACGTAGCATATAACGGGTTATAAAACAAAAATTAAAACCGCTAAAGGCAAAATAGATCTAATTATTACTGAACACATTTTATCTGTGGGGAACTACATGCTTTTGGTATGGTCCTATTTAACAATTTTAAGTGATGTTTGAATTTAGAAGGTTTTAAAATTGAAGTACTTTCCAAATATAAAATCGGAGACAAAATTTCAAATATTTCAAGTGAGAATTTGAACTCGTTAATTTTCTTACAATGTTGTAATTAATAAATAATAAATATTTATAAAAACTTACAAAGTTACGTAGGGAAGAAATTATTTCACATTTATGTATGAACTAATAACTAAAATGTACTACGGACTAAGGAGTACCTTAAGGTAAATTCCGGGAAAACCATATTAATACCCTTTACTAAAAGAGGGAAGTTGAGCTAATTAAAACTACCAACTCTCTTTAATACATCACTGCAAATAAGTGAGGAGGTTAAGTACCAAGGTGTACTCCTGGATGCAAAGCTTACCGGGAACTCACACTTGCAGAAAGTTATTTGTGAAGATAAAAAGGCCATCATATCAGCAAAAAGGGCACTGAACAAAAAGTGGGGATTAAAAACCACATATTCTAAACTGGTTGTACACTACAGTGGTAAGACTTATGATAACCTATAGCTCGATTTTATGGTGGATAAATATCACTCAGTGTGCACATTCCAGAGACTGGCCTGCCTGTGTATCACTGGAGCCATGAGAAGTACCTCGGTAGTAAGCATGGAAACTCCCTTTGACACAATAATCAAGGCTGAGGCGAGGGTCGGGGCATACAGGTTGGAACTAAATAAGGTCTGGTAGAAGGAACTCTCAAATATACGTGGTGGGGAATTCAATGTTGGATGGACTTATAATTTCGACAGGCCCTACGTAACTCAGACTGACTGGAAGGTAGCATCTGATCGACCTAGAAAACCTCGTTTTGTATACAGAGAGGTCCAAAACTGACCGTGGTGTAGTAGTCGGAATATGCGAAGCCATATCTGAACTTAACATAAATGAAGCAATAGGGCGGCACACCACTGTATTCCAGGCTGAAATAAATATTATTGATACCTATCTTCGCGAAAATCTGTCGAAGAATTAGAGGGACAGGGCAGTTTTAATTTTCTCCGACAGTTAGGCGGCGCTAAAAAATCTTGCATATTATTAAATAACATCAAAACAGATCTGTGATTGTCTTCAAAACGTTGTCGCTCTGGCAAAATACAACAAGATTACTTTTACGTATCCTAGGCGATGAAAAAGTAGACCAACTTGCAGGACAGGGATCGGCTACTACATTTATTAGATCTAAATCAGTATTTGGCACTTCTAAGGCTGCTATTGGTAGATGGTTGTCCTGGCGGATAAATCATCAATACTAGACCCACTGAAACCATATTGCGGCTCACAGGCACAGCAATCTGCTACTGAGAAATCATCTAGCAAACTTTGCCGCTAAATCCTGCGTTTAAGCAAACAGATTGGGCTGGTGACAAGATTAATAATTGAGTACTGCAGCTTAAAGAAACATCTACACGCAATAGAGATCTACAATGAAAAACCAACATGTAGACTGTGTGACTAAGGCGACGAAACAGGTTGACACATTATCTTCGAATGCAAAGTCCTAAGTTACTAAATACACCTTCAAGGCTCGATCAATTCTGAAAGCTTATACCTAGTGAACAGACTGCTAAACTAGATTAAGGCAACTAACTTGTTCACATAAAACAGATATAACAGACAACACATTAAATCACTAGGCTGAAGTGTAAGGGTTTCCCAAACCTTGCCTGCTGTATCACTCAAAAAAAAGATTTCGAAAAAACTATTATGATGACTCAATCGGTCTATTTTGATGTCTAGTATCTTCAGTTGCTTTATCACCCATTAGTTGTGGGACACCCTATATATGAATCTATTATATACAAACCTTCCTCGGGAAACGGCCCAATCAATAGTGATAACCTGTTCAAATTTAACCCGAACATAATGATATTGTTGGCAGGGAAACTTTCTTTCACAGTGATCTACTAAATTACATATATTATTTTTATACAATGGTTTTAACTCCACAATGTTGTTTAAAATTTTAATACAAACTCCGTTTTTTACAGCACATATTTTTTTTAGATATATATTTTTGTAATTTATAGTAGTATATTATAAATTTAATAAAATTGTCCCAAAAGTGAAATTTAAGTATTTCTGCAACTTGATTTTTTTTGCTAGCGAAATTGTATATATATATATATATATATATATATATATATATATATATATATATATATATATATAAATACTTTTATGTATGTTTTCCTTACAAGGAACGTTGCTTATAAGTGCGGTAGCTTTGAGAAATAAAGGGACCAACCGAAGTTTAAATTGTGACAAGTAGAATCAGTTCGCTGAATGACAGTATACTTGCTCATAGTTTAAAACAAGTCTGCTTTTTTAATTCCTGGAAAAAAATCAGTTTTAAAAGTGTACTTAGTAGAAAAAAATTTCCAAAAGAAAATCGTAAGTGGGGTTATATCTGAAAATATCGAAAAAAGTTATTGGAAACAGTTTTTCTAAATGCAATTTTTAACCCACATGCAAAATTTCAGCTGCATAAGATAATTTAGATTTTTTGTCCATTTTTTGTAAATTGCACCACTGTTACAAAACAAGACTCAACGCAACCTACATAAAACTTCTTAGTTTTGACAATGCTTCATTCCAGATATATTTTGTTTAAAGTAGCGCTATATTAAATATGTATTTTTCTACAAAATCCAAACAGGGCTATTAAAATTTGGTCCCATGTGATGCCAAGTTTATTTCTTTTTGACCCTGTATGAGGTAACTTCATAAAATAGCTATTTTTGAAAACCGTAGTATGTGTCTAAAAGTAATACACATTAATATTAAGAAAATAGTTTAATTGAAAATATTCAAATTTTGTAATAAAAAAATCATAATAAAAAATTGAAACGCATTTAAATTTCCACATTTTTAATTGATAACAAATTGTTTTTGGTATTTGAATATTAAATTAAAAATAATTTAACGACTTAAAATTTAAAATTGCATTTCTATGTGCCTTCTATTGCGTTCAATATAAACAATTGTTCTTCTTGACACATCTTTAATGGAGTTTCTGATACTAAGGGGTCTTATTTCTAAAATATAGTTTCGAATATCCGTTTCCAAATAATCAACAGTATGGAAATGTACTTGTTTGTCTAAATTGTAATGTGTATTACTTTTTTAAAAATAGTTTTTTATGAAGTTACCTTATACATTGCATCACAGGTGACCAAATTTTAATAGCCCTATTTGGATTTTGTAGAAAAACACACATTTAATATAGAGCTATTTTCAAAAACAAAATTTATCTGGAATGAAGCATTGTCAAAACTAAGAAGTTTTATATAGGTTGCGTGGAGTTTTATTTTGCAACAGTGGTGAAATTTACAAAAAATGGGCAACAAATTTAAATTATCTTATACAGCTAAAATTTTGCATGCGGGCTAAAACTTTTTCCAATAACTTCTTTCAATATTGTAAGATATAACCACTTTTTATTTTTTTTTTGAAAAAAAAATTAATTTGACAGATAATCACGTGACTACTATTTTTCAGTTAATTTTCATCTCGATCGAAAAAAATTTATATATATATAGATATCCAGACATCCTTGTGACATCATTTAGTAAAATTTGTCCTATCCTTCTGACATCCACTAACGCTATGACATCCAAAATTGGATGTAGTTACGTTTTCTATGTTAAATCATCGTGATCAGTTGAAGGGAGTGTATAGAACAATTTTCAAGAGGATGTTACAAAATAGGATTTTTAAAATTTAACTGTTTATTTGTTTCTAGCGTTTATTTCCCAGATGGCGCGCACGAGAGATCGTTTTAGTATATCCAGAGATTTCGCATCTTATTTTATGTGACATCCAACGATTTTTAATGTTTATTAATTTTTGCACATCATACGTTGTGTATTCTTAAAACTGGCAACAGTGCTGTCTCGTTTACAAGGTCGAGTTTTAACACAAGAGCGCGTCATTTTGGTGGCGGCATTCGTAAACCATGTAATATGTGACATCCCGTAATTTCTTTACAAAATAATATTTTATATTTGTGGCTTTTTTAACCTACTTCTAAAAGACGGAGGTTCTCAATTCGTCGACTATGTATTTTTTTATGTATGTACATCGAATACTCCGGAACGGCTGCACCGATTTGAATGAAATTTTTTGCGTTTCGTTCAGAAAGTTGTTACGGTGGTCCCATATTTTTTTAGATGAAATTTGTACAGTAAAATCCAAGATGGCGTTTACAATATGGCGGCCAAAAAAATAATTTTTTCCCATTTTTTCCAAAATTGGTGTGGAGAAATTTTCGGGGCTGTACCCAACGAATCTGAAATTATTTTTAAAAAATTCATAATGGCGGATCCAATATGGAGGACAAAAAAATTTAATTTTGTCCGATTTTCTCCAAAATTGGTATGGAGGCGTTTTCGGGGTCTCACATAACGAATCTGAAATTATTTTTAAAAAATACAAAATGGCGGATTCAATAGGGCGGACAAAAATTTTTTATTTTGTCCGATTTTCTCCAAAATTGGTATGGAGGCGTTTTCGGGGTCTTACATAACGAATCGGAAATTATTTAAAAAAAATACAAAATGACGGATTCAATATGGCGGACAAAATTTTTTTATTTTGTCCGATTTTCTCCAAAAGTGGTACGGGGAAGTTTTCGGGGTCGCATAAGATGAATCTAAAATTATTTTTAAAAAATTCAATATGGCGTATCCAAAATGGTGGATAAAAAATTAATTTTGTCCGATATTTTTAAAAATTGACATGGGGGAGTTGTTGGGATAGCACATTCCGAATCTATTACTTAAAAAAAAAATTAAATATGTCGGATCTATGATGGCGGATTAAAGATGCTACATCTTTGGGTGATTTTTTTTTAGTGTTAATTACGAAATTAAAATATTTTTTGAAAAACTCAATCTGGCAGATTCAGTATAGTGTTCTAAAAATTTTACATTTTTCGACTTTCTCCAAAACTAATATAGAGGGTTCTTGAGGGTGTAAATTATGAATTTAATAGTATTTTTTCAGGATTCAATATGGCTAATGCAATCTAACTGACTAAAAGTTTTACATTTTTCGATTTTATTCAAATGTGGAACTGAATCGTTTTTAAGGATGTAAATAACGAATATAAAATTATTTTAAGAAAATCTAATAAGTCAGATACAATATGACCGTTTAGAAATTCTTAATTTCTGGATTTCATCTAAAATTGGTACTAGGGAGCTTTGAATGGTTTAGATTTAGATTAGATTAAGACGTTAAAATTTTTCAGTATGATGGGTTGAAAATTTTACCTTATTCGCATTTTTTCAGATTCGGTATTTGGGGGTTTTGGAGTGGTGTATTACGAATATGAAGTTAATTTTTTACAACTATTGGGTTCATAAGATACAATATGAGGGATTAAAATTTTGCATTTTCCGATTTTATCTAAACTTGATATTGGTTTTTGGGGCAAATATAAACTCAATATGCAATATAAAATATATCGGGCTAAGAAATTTACGTCTCAAATTCTTTAAATATCGATATTAGTTTTGGGGAATTTTTAGTAGTTCTTTTTAGGGTGATTTACGATTATGGATAAAATGGGTACTTTTTTGCCACCTTGGAGTCATTGTTGAACACTAATCTCGATTAGTACTTAGTTCAAATAATTTCTGACCCAAATTATTTCTGAATGAAATAAATAACTACTAATATATACAAATTATGGTAAGAAAGCAATTACAAATAAAGTATTTTAATCTGTTTAAGCGAATCACATTTTGTCAGGTTTTAGTTTGGCGCCGACGTCAAAAATTTCAATTTCATGTAAAAATAAATAGTTATTTTTCACTTTTTAGCGTACATTTAGAAGTCGGTTCAATTTTTCTATAAAAATTGTATCTTATATCTGGATGATATTTGATAATATCATATTTTGATTCTGATTAAGGTAAGTGATGACAAAAATTATTAATATTAGACAACGTAGTAAACTTGAATTTCAAAAATGACTGAAACCTAACCTAACTTGTTATTATTAAAATCAATAAACATAAAGTTTTAGTTCTTTATTTCTTTCAATATGACTACAAGAGGGAAAATAATGGTAGTTATGGTTAGAAAGGTAGACAATGTGAGATTAGGAGAACTTGAAATTAAAAAATCAATATGGGATTCCACGAAAACCTCGGACTTAGAGAATATTATTGATGTAAATGAATTAAAAGATATATCTACTGGACATGGACAAGGTATTTTTTATTATTATACCCTTATATATAAGTTGGTTCATTCAAAATATAACAAAATTTGCATAAATAAAGTGAAACTCTGATTTTCACATTGGCGACGGGAATCTAGATAACGAAAAATAGAAATACGTGTGTTCGTCTGAAATGTAGCCCTAAGAAAAGGGACATGATTATTTTGCATATGAAACCTTACTGATATTAATTAAACATTTTTCAATTTTGTCCAAAATTGGCTTTGGGGAATTTTTGGGGCTGTAACTTGCGAATTTGAAATTATTAAAAATTTTAATATAGCTAATTACCATACGGTGGACTAAAATTTTACATTTCCCGATTTTGTTCAAAATTAGCACTGGGTGATTTCGAGGGTGTAGATTATTAAAAATTTCAAATTACCTTTTAAAAATCAAGTTTAGTGCATCCAGTAAGGCAAGTTAAAAATTTTACATTTTTTGAATATTTCCAATTACGAATCTAAAAGTACTTTCTCAAAATTAAATGTAGCAGATCCAATATGCCACATTAAAAAATTTACGTTTTCCAAAATTAAGATTAGATGTTTTGGGGCATAGATTAAGGATATACAATTAATTTCTGTGAATTTAATATGGTGGGTAGAATATGTGCTGCTGAAAAATTTACACTACTCAAATTCTTTCAAAATCAATGTTCGGGGATTTTCAGCGGCGTAGATTACGAATATAAAATTAATTTCTTAAAATAAAGAAGATTTATTATGGTGACTAAATCTTTGTTTGGTCCAGTTTAATTCAAAATTTTCTTTTAGAGAATTTGCAGAATCAACAACTTATTTATTGCGTAATTTAGTGTAGTTTACAATATCTTTGGCTAAAATGGTTGCATTTATAAATCCTTGACCATAACACGTATTAGACTATACGTCTGAATTAGTAATTACAAGGAAGGTACCTCAAGAATCCGGCTCCGATTTTAATAAAACTTCAATATGTGAAAGAGGGTACAAAAATAAGAAACACGTATTTTTTTATCTACGGAGATTTATTTTAGCGGGGTAAAAACCGCCCCTAAAGTTCACACCTAAAACAATAGTTTTGAAATATCTCGGGTTCTAAGTTCTATAAAACAAAATTAAAATTACTTGTTGTCCGAAGTGATGTTAAAGTATGGTTTTCTTTTATCCCCAAGGATATCATCCTTTATTTTTTATAAGGGTAAATCATCTATTCACGCAAGTAATTTAATTCTAAAAATTACGAAATTAAATATAATTATTTGAAAATAATTTTTTCACGAATACCGTAAGTAAATCAAGTTGATATTTTTCGAGGTTTCCCAGAAATAAATTAGTAAAAGAGGGTGAGTCACCCCCAAATACTCTTTTTTAATAACTCAAGTTTTAATTAAAATAATTCTACAAAACAAAATGAAAATTATTTATTATTCGAAATGATATTAAATTATGCTATTTTCACCCCCAAGGATATCATCCCTTATTTTTTATTAGGATAAATCATATATTTGCGCATGTAATGTAATTGTAAAAATTGCAAAATTTAATGGAAGTATTTGAAAATATTTTTTTCACCAGTACCGTAAGTCACATTTAAGTTGTCGTGTTTCGGGGTTTCCAAAAATAAACTAGTAAAAGAGGACGAGCCAACCTCAATTACTTCTTTTTACATCTCAAGTTCTAATTGAGATAACTTTACGAAACAAACTGGAGTTTACTTGTTATTTGAAATGAAGTTAAACAATGGTATTTTCACCCTCAAGGATATCATTAATTTCAGTCGATATGAACGTTACACAACTTACTGAAATCTTTTCTTTTAAATAATAAGAAAATATAAACTTATTCCATTGGTTAAGCATTCATGTCTGTAAATTATTATAATTCATAACATATAGCGATTTCTAATTCCGTAACGTTCTTTTAAATCAAAATTTGAGAATTTTAAGAGCAATAATATATGTATGAAATGATTTTTATAAAAAATATGGAATAATATCCTTGGGAGTGAAAATGCCATAATTTAACATCCTTTCGAATAAAAAGTAATTTTAATTTTGTTTTGTAGAGATATTTTAATTAGAACTGGATATATTAAAAAAGGTATTTGGAGGTGGATCACCCTCTTTTACTAGTTTATTTTCGGAAATACCGAAATACGGCAACTTAAATTATCAACAAATTTGGTTTAATTTCGTAATGTACAGAATTAAATTATGTAAATGAATTACAAAATTAACCCTCATAAAAAGTAGGAGATGATATCTATGGGGTTAAAACAACATGAAATAACCTCACTCCAAATAACAAGTAATTTCCACGTTGTTTTGTAAAGATATCTCAATTAGAATTTGAGATTTGAAAAAAAAATTATTTGGGAGTGACTCAACCTCTTTTACTACTTCATTTTTTGAAACCCCAAAATATCCCAACTTGAGTTAATTATGGTATTCGTAAAAAAAATACATTAAAACGATTTCCTTAAATTTCGTAATTTTTAGAATTAAATTACGTGCGCTAGTAGATGATTTACCGTTAAGTAATAAGGGATGATATCATAGAGGGTAAAAATACCATAATTCAACATTATTTCAAACGACAAGTAATTTCCAATTTGTTTTATAAAGATATCTCAATGAGAACTTGAAATTAAAAAAAAAAACTTATTTGAGTGTGGCTCACCCTCTTTTAGTAATTTATTTTTAGAAACCCTGAAACTTAAGTTTATGATATTCGTGAGAAAAATATTTTTAAATAATTCCATTATAGTTCGTAATTTTTAGAATTGAATTACATGCGTAAATATATGGTTTACCCTAATAAAAAATAAGGAATGATATCCTTGGGAGTGAAAATACCACAATTTAATATCATCTCGAATCACAAATAACTTTCATTTTGTTTTGTAAAAATATCTCGCTTAGAACCTTAGATATTTCAAAAATATTGTTTTTAGAGGTGAACTTCAGGGGCAGTTTTTACCCCGTTGTAATGAATTTCCGCAGATAAAAGAAATACAGGTCTTTTATTTTTATACTCTCTACAACATAAGTTTGGAGCTTGACACTTCAGATACCTTCCTTGTTAGTTCAAATAATTTAGGGATATCGTGACAAGTTCAAAACTAATAAAATTTTTATTAAAAAATTGAACCGACTTCTAAAAGTGCGCTAAAAAGTGAAAAATAACCATAAATTTTTTATATGAAATTGAACTTTTTGAAGTCGGCGCCAAACTAATACCTGACAAAATGTGATTTGCATAAACAGATTAAAAATACTTTATTTGTATTTGCTTTCTTACCATAATTTGTATATATTAGTAGTTATTTATTTCGTGTACAAATAATTTGGCGCCGACTTCAAAAAGTTCAATTTCATATAAAAAATTTATGGTTATTTTTCACTTTTTAGCTCACTTTTGGAAGTCGGTTCAATTTTTTAATAAAAATTTATTTTTCTATTTTTAGTTTTAGAATTCATTATGACATTCATAAATTATTTGAACTAAGTACTAATCGAGATTAGTGTACCTCGCAATGACTCCAAGCTGGCAAAAAAGTACCCATTTTATCCAAAGTTGTAAATCACCCTAAAATGAACCACTAAAAATTCTTTAGTTCTTAGAGTTTTCCAAATACCAATCAAATTGGATCAAACGAGTATTTAGTCTGTCATTGAAAATCCACTATCTTAAATTTCAAATTAATTTTAGATTGGAAATATAGGCCCCAAAACCTTCCAATATCGATATTTAAAGAAAATAAATTAATTTTTTATCCACCATATTGGATACGCCATATTGAATTTTTTTTAAATAATTTTAGATTCATCATATGTGACCCCGAAAACTCTCCCGTACCAATTTTGGTGAAAATCGGACAAAATTGATTTTTTTTGTCCGCCATATTGAGTTTTTAAAAATAATTTCAGATTATTTATGTGAAGCCTCGAAAACTTCCCCATATCAATTTTGGAGAAAATAGGACAAAATAGATATTATCGTTCGCCATATTGGATCCGCCACATTGGATTTTTTTAAAATTATTTTAGATTTGTCATATGCGACTCCGAAAACTCCCCCGTACCAATTTTGGAGAAAATCGGACAAAAACGATTTTTTTGTCGGCTATATTGAATCCGCCAAATTGAATTTTTTTTTAAGTTATTTTAGATTCGTCATATGCGATCCCGAAAACTCACCCGTACCAATTTTGGAAAAAATCGAACAAAATTAATTTTTTTGTCGGGCATATTGGATCCGCCATATTGATTTTTTTTAATATTATTTTAGATTCATCATATGCGATCCCGTAAACTCCCCCTTACCAATTTTGGTAAAAATCGGACAAAATTGATTTTTTGATCCGTCATATTGAATTTTTTTAAAATAATATCAGATTCGTTATGTGCAACCTCAAAAACTCCCCCATACCAGTTTTGGAGAAAATCGGACTAAATTAAATTTTTTTGTCCGCCATATTGGATCCGCCATTTTGATTTTTTTAAAAATAATTTCAGATTCGTTGGGTACAATCCCGAAGATTCCTCCATACCAATTTTGGAGAAAATCGAACAAAATTAATTTTTTTGGCCGCCATATTGTAAGCGCCATCTTGAATTTTACTGCACCAATTTCATCTAAAAAAATATGGGACCACCGCAGCAACTTCCTTTACATAACGTAAAAAATTTCATTCAAATCGGTGCAGCCGTTCCGGAGTAATCGGTGTACATACATAAAAAAAAATACATAGTCGACGAATTGAGAACCTCCTTCTTTTAGAAGTCGATTAAAAATACAAAAAAACATTTTTGTAAACGAATCAATTGTCTTCCGAAAAAGCCCTAAAATGCGAAAAATAATATTTGTATTGTAATAATAAGAGTTTGCTTTTCTAGTTTAACCCAAGTACGACTTAAGTATTTTGTATGAACCACTTACGAAGCGATATCTAGGTACTCGGTATAGTTTATTTGATAGGATAAATTTATTTGTAGAAATCGCTTCCAAAAATATTGAAAACGATCTTGTGGTAAATTTTCATTATGATAAAACTAGTAATGCAGAACAACTAGATGATTTAAATTCTTATAATTCGATTTTTAGTTTTGAATTCATTCTAATTGTTGTAAATCATCCTAAAATGAACAACAAAAATTTTTTTGATTTTTAGAGTTCTCCAATTATCAGTTTTGAATGGAATTATGTTATAGTAAATCCGCTGTCTTAAATTTTAAATTAATTTTATATTGATAATATAGGCCTTCAAAACCTTCCAATATCGATATTTAAAGAACTTGAGACGTAAATTTCTTAGCCCGACATATTCCATCATATAATTTCAAATAAAAATTGTAGAGATTTTAAAAACCTAAAATTTGAGCTTTTGTGCGATCATTATTGCAAAAAGGTCGAAAAATCCGCAAAATCGGCTATTCTTTTAATATCAATTATTTATTTCAAAGTTGATTTTTTTGCACTTTTTGCTCGTCTTTCTGAACAAAATGATATTTTATAATAGCAAATCGGATAATTTGTTGCTGAGATGTTGCTAATTACTTATTCCAAGACGCAAAATGTTGATTACTATAACTTTTTTTTGAGTGAATGTTTTGACTTCCACAGTGGTTCAATCCTTTCGTGAAGGCCAACACTTTCATACCTTGTCAGAAACAAATTAAAAATTAATTTTCAACCCCTTAATTACCGCTTTAAAAAAGGGAGTGTTTTTTTTTATAAAGAAACAAAGCTCTTGCGCACGGAGAACACTGAACTCGCAGCTTTACATCAGCAGCGCTCGGAAAATTTCGTCGTATTTCAACAACGAATGGACCATTTTCTGTGTTTTATGAATATGGCACCACCCCCTTTTTTAGAGCGATATTTAAGGGGTTAGAAATTATTATTTTTTTTCATTTGCCCCCAACAACATATGAAAATTTAGGCTTTCACGAAGAGATTGAAGCTTGTGGACTTTAAAATGTTCACCCAAAAAGAAGTTATAGCAATCAATATTTTGCTTCTAAGCAACATTTTTGTCTAATTTACTATTATCAAATATCGTTTTGTTCAAAATGACGAGGGCTTCCCTTTAAAATCAAAAGAATTGCCGATTAAGAGTATTTAAATTGTAGGTTTTTAAAATCTCTACATCTTTTATTTGAATTTTTTTTCCAAAATGAATTACTTGGCTTGTAAATTCAAAAAACTTGTTTTAGCCCACTTTGACCGCCCCTCTTAGCCCCAACTTATTCTTACTGTTACTTTTTATGTAGGGTTTGTTCTTTCATTGCTCCGAACACCCCTGGATAGGTCTCATCCATTTCGGAATTTACGTCAAAAACAGCACTAATTTTTACCTTTGGCTGGAACTATATCCAACGTTTGGAAAATTGCAGTTACTCAATTTACAGCGAAAGTTAAACATTATAGGATTAATTGCTCCTCCCCTTTTCATTCCTTATATTACGTAATTTAAAAGTGGCAACACCGCGATGATGTCACAAGGTATGTAGTTATTTTACAGATGTCACAAGGGATGTTAAATAGAAATGTATATTAAATATACAGGGATGTCGCAGAGATAGGAAAATTTTTTTTTTTAATTTGTGTATGGTTTGATTTTTTTGTTCACAAATGGATACATTATTTGTTTTTGAAAAGTCATATTTTTGGTTTGACGAATTATATTGTTTTTCTAGTGGATGCCATAAAGTCGAAAATTTTACAGGAGGTCACAAAGTGCGTTGGATGAGTATATATATATATATATATATATATATATATATATATATATATATCAATATAATTTGATACGATCGCCGCTAAATTTGACATCTGCGCTAGTAACCGTTTCTTATATTGGAGAATTATTTGTCCTGTAGCACTCGTGAGTTGTTCCACCAGGAGTTGTCTCTTTTGGTTGTATTTGGTGAAGCCTAAATGCCGAAATGCCGATGCTTCTGGGTTAGCTGGCATTAGGTTAAACTCTATGCTACTATCATCAATGAATCCCGGAAATTGCCTAAACTCCGCATGAAAGGATGACGTACGCACAGAGTTAGTTTGGAAACTTTGGAACATTGGACATTGTTCCGGAAATTGAAAGGTAGGGCACCGCGCAGGCTGTGCCGGAGAGGACCCACCATAACCGCCCGACCCGGCGAAAAGCCAAGCCGCCTCGCCTTTCTTGATGTTTGTCGAGCACCTGAGGAAGATGAGCCGTGCTCTTAAATTTGGAAAAGAAAAACTTTTATGCCGAAATTTAAAAAGGGGCTATGGGGTTGTGCGTCTGGGAAGCGAGCGTGGATGTTCAAGACGACTTAAGAAAAAAATTTGAATTTTTTTTTAATTTTATAAAAGTTCAAGGGTTATATCAATTATATATAATAAGTATGGGGCAAGGGTCAAGTATACTTTGTCGTGGCCAAATATTTTTGAAAACGCAAAGATCCTAACTTTTTCGAGTAATTATTTATTTATTCTAACTTGCCGATAAATTGTTTAACTCAAGTCGAACGCGCAAGTCGCAATTTATTTATTTATTGTTAAAATCCTCAATGATTTTCAATATCGAAATTTTAACGCAGAAAAAGTATAGGTAATTGGACTTTATCGTAAAATTTTAAAATGCGCAAGAAAAGTATGAGTAACTGGACTGGACGCAATTTTATAAATTTTCAAAGTCGAAAAAAATAAGGGTAACAGATCTGTTTTCAAGAAGAAATTTTTTGTTAAAAATTAGAGTATCACGAAAAACTAATAAAGGGTTTCCGCTAGTAAATTTGGAAAATTTAACGAGCGTAATGTCTCTGGAGGATGATGTTTTTCAATCCAATTTTTTTATTTTTTCTCGAAAATTTAGAATGTCTTTTTCATTAAATTTCCGTGAAAAATCTTATTATTTCTTCTTTATCTTCTGACTGAAAGAGAAATTATTTTATTTTGTTTGTTGAGTATTGGAAACTCAAGTTAGAATAGCTTCGCGATCTTGATGACGGCGATCTGAGATTGCAACACCAGTTCGCGTATACAATCCCGAATATCGCCCGTCTTTCGAACTGTAGTGTACCGGGCTCTGGGAAATAAAACCTATCTTACCTAGACACTATTTATTTTTATCCAGAGGACTCCCGATACACCGTATTTAAACCGATTTTTTTTGCAATTCACTTTCAGCAACGCAGCCCTCTAAAAGATCGTTGATGTTGTAACCTCTTCTTGGCTGTTCAGCCGTCCTAAAAGCGATGAAAGTTCTGAAATTTGTCATCTCTTTTTGAATTTCTTTTATAAAAAACGATTTTTTCCCTAAAAATCTCGAGATCCGACAAATTCGACGTTTTCTGCAAATTTCTTCTCAACTTGCAACCACTTCTTAAGGCAACTAAATTCCGCTACTACTCTTGAATATTTTCTTTCATTACATCTCATCTGCTACCACTTAATACCACTTAAATTCTGCTACTACCGCTGATTTTACATTTTGGCAGATAAGAAAAGCAATTTACAATTTTTCCGCTGTTCCGTTTTTTATAAAAACGTACATTTTCAACAATATATATATATATATATATATATATATATATATATATATATATATATATATATATATATATATATATATATATATATAAAGGAAATTAACAGCACCTGCAGGTGAAATACCTACACCCTCGTCAACCTCAAGGGATTACAGCCTTTATAATTACCATTTGCTGATTAAATTAACCTATATATGGGCCGACAAGGTTCAGCATGGAGCCTTTTGAAAACTAGGACACTAATTTAACGTTGCATGCCTACGGGTTTAGCAGGATAATTTACTTTAGGGAAATTAGATTATACGCTCTCGTAATTCGATCGAATCTCATAATAATATGAATGAAATTTCTAATATTTTCTAGATATATAAAATGATAATAGTTCATTCATTAACTCATTGTTGCATCTTTGGAGTGCCATTCGCAAGATTTTAACAGTACCTTCAACAAGGGCTTTTAATAAAAAAGGATTTTCTAAAATTGATCCTCATGTGGTAATTTATTTGTTATTTATCTGTTGCAAAACTTTTTTTTCCCAAAAATGGTGTTAAATAAATCGATACAACTAAATTTCAGAAATGTCGAACCCGTAGATCCAACAATAAAGTTTCTTGTTTTACTGCATTTATTCCAGATTCACGAGGACACAAGAGTACTATCATTTTCTTTATTAGGAAGAGATATACAGCAGAATTATAGTCAACACTAACAAGGAAGGTATCCGAAGTATCCGGCTCCGATTTTAATGAAACTTCAATATGTTGTAGAGGGTATAAAAATAAGAGATACGTATTTTTTTTTATCTGCGGAGATTCATTATAACATGGTAAAAACCGCCCCTAAAGTTTAAACCTGAAAACTGTATTTTTGAAATATCTCAAGTTCTAAGTGAGATATTTTTACAAAACAAGATGAGAGTTGCTTGTTATTTGAAATGATGTTAAATTATGGTATTTTCACCCCAAGGATATCATCCCTTATTTCTTATCAGGATAAATCATATATTTACGCACGTAATTTAATTCTAAAAATGACGAAATATAATCGGATTGTTTGCAAATATTTTTTTCACGAATACCATAAGTATCTTCAGGATTCCGGGTTTCTAAAAATAAACTAGCAAAAGAGGTTAAGCCATCCCCAATACGTTTTTTTTTTTAAATTCCAAGTTGTAATTGAGATACCCTTACAAAACAAAATGGAAGTTACTTGTTATTTGGAATAATGTTGAATTATGGCATTTTCACTCCCAAAATATATCATCCCTTATTTCTTATAACGGTAAACTATCTATTAGCGCACGTAAATTAATTCTAAAAATTACGAAATTTAATTAAATTCTTTGAAAGTATTTTTTTTTTACGAATACCATAATTAACTCAAGTTGACATATTCTGGGGTTTCAAGAAATGAAGTAGTAATGGAGGGTGGGTCCCCCCAAATACATTTTTTTCAGATCTCAAATTCTAATTGAGATATCTTTACAAAACAAAGTGGAAATTACTTGTTAGTTGAAGTGAGGTTGCCGAACACTTCCGATACCTTCCTTGTAAGAAAGAATACTGCCCAAATTAGATTTACCATCACCGATTGATTTACCATTATCAGGGATGCCACTTGTCCTAATTCCTCACTGAGTCATCAATTTTAATGTTCCGTCCCATTTTGTTCAAAAATATCGAATGTTCTCTAAAAATATGAAATTTTAATATATTTAGAATACCATCCTAATTATCTTCTGGTGTGCTTTGTATGAAGTACGTCAATTATCCTAGGACTAGCATGTTTTAATTACGTTTTTATGTACCCTGAATTGGTGTATTACTATATGTATAAGACCTTTACGAGATTAGTCCCGTTATCAGCTGATATTAAAAGACTATGTTATAAACCATATGAAGAACCTTAATACAAAGTGGTGCCCTAATTTAAAAAATAGACACAATTTTATATGAACATGATTCAAATGGTTGAAATGGTTTTAGTAAAAACTTACAAGATATTTTAAGTTTATCATGGTGATTTTACATATTACTAGGAAATGGAAATTGGTAGTATCGAATATCTTCAATTTAAAATTTACGAATAAAATGTAGTTCGAAAACAGATATCGATAAAAAAAAATGTTACTAATTGTTTTTACCTTATGTATTTAAAAAAAAATTGTTCTTATCGAAGATATATTAGCCAATTTTGTTTTCAATGTAAAATAAAATTGACCAATATATGGGTTTTTTGTTCAATAGTCAAAGAAGATACGACTTTATATTTTGAAATAAATTTTCGTAAACTTTGGCCAGATTCACAAACTACAGCAATTGTCGGCAGGTCGCCATTTTTTTTTTTCGCTTAGCAGTACCTGACTGAAAACATGATCCCCAAAAAAATCAATTTTTCACAATGACACTTTCGCATTACGTTTAGTACCATAAAATTAAAATAGTATAACTTTGTTCTTATTTAATCCTTTTTTTTTTAAATTTTAGACAATAACCCGCCAATTGACCAGAAAGGTCTAACTTTAAAACCGGTCTAATTTGACAGTAGAGAGTTTAAATTGACAAGTACAACAATAAGGTTAAAAAATCAGTATTAAAAAAATCGTAGGTATCTATTATCAAGCCATCAAAAATGGAAAATTTCATTTATTTTTGGGAGACAATTATTCCTTTTTAAGCATTTATTTGTTGACATATGTTATACAAATAATAACAATATCATAAGCAAAACATAATTGACCCACTAGAAGATCAAACTTCCATGGCAACTAGATCGGGTCTAAGTCGTAAACTTGCTTAGTGTGAATCTGGCTTATAATAAATAACCACTTTATGCTGCCTTCAGTTTTATAACATGATAACTTAAAACCGATAATAAAAAATACTTAGTAGTTACCATTAAAAGTAATTTTGCACCTGTCAATGGGTTCGGCTAAAACTAGATTTATAACGACCTTTTTTTTCAATATTTAAAACTAGAATGTATGTAACTTAATTCATATAATTTATCAGTCATAAATTTAAATAGAAATAGATTTTAATAAAGCATTATATAGAGATACCTACCTTGCCTGTAACTTAAATTAATTACTAAGATGACGTATGCAATGCACCAGATTATAGACTGCAACACAACACATGTCTAGAGCATAATTTACAACCAATAATAAATTAATTTAACGTCGCGCACGTAGTTTGACAGGTGAATAGACGGTTCAGTTTGGTACGTGGTTTTGTAATTTCCAAACACAATGGCACTAGCCTATAAAACGGTAGTAATGTAAAGTGCAGTTGTGCATTTTATGTATATTTTAAACCGTGCTCTCGCTTCAAAGAAAAATAACCTGCGAAACTATTATATTGTCAGGGTAATTAAAGATTTATTGTTTTATTCCCACGCTTATTCATATTATGATGTTAATTGTTTTCTAATAAATTTACGCTTAATTGATTGAATTTAATGCGTGTACAATATTCCTAAAAATTCCTCCAGACATTGCTCTCGAGCACGGCATTGTACACGATGTCATCTTGAGAGTAGTAAGGAATAAGATTTTCACGTGTCCCCCTTTTAGTTGAAAGTCCCATTTATGACAGCTTTCGCGGTGCCTTTGAAGTTAAAGGGTCCAATTTTTGTGGCCTTGCGACGAAATACTAATAAAAAGTAAAAATAAAAGTCTAAATAGGTGTTAAAACTTTTTTTTCCTCTGTTCTCTTTGTGCATAGGTTCTGAATAACTTGAGTGAACTACATAAAGCATATATTTTTAGATACGGTAAATATACTAAACATTTTTTACGAATATGTGTAATAAAAGTTAATTTGATAACTTTATATTGTATATTTTTTGCGTTATTTTTTAGTCCAAGCCACAGGTAAAAATTAGTGTTGTTTTTGACGTAAATTCCAAGATGGATGAGATCTATCCAGGAGTGTTGAGGGCACTGTAAGAACAAACTCTTCCTTAAATGTAATAGCAAAAAATAGACTGGGGCCAGGAGGGGGGGACAAAGTTGGTTAAAACAGATTTTTTGAATTTACAGGCCAAGAAACGGATTCTGGAAAAAAAGTTTCAAATAAAAGTTGTAGAGATTTTAAATGCCTACAATTTGAGCTTTTATGCGATCATTTTCGTCAATTTAATATTGCAGAAATGCCATATTTATAAATTTTCGAGCTACCCCAGGTCAAAAAAAAACACCGAAATTGGTCCGTTCGTTGCTGAAATACAGCGATTTTTTCTGAGCGCTGCTGATATGAAGCTGCGAGTTTTTTTTGCGCGTGAGAGATCTCTATTTCTTTCAAAAAAAAACACCCCCTTTTTTAATGCGATATTTAAGGGATTGAAAGTTAATTTTTTCAGTTGCCCCTAACAAGGTATGGCATTTTAGGGCTTCACGAAAAGATTGAACTTTTTTTGGAGGACAAAATGTTCATTCAAAATAAAGTTATAAGCAATCAACATTTTGCGTCTTGGGATAAACAATTAGCAATATCTCAGCAACAAAATATCCGATTTACTATTATAAAATATCATTTTATTCAGAAAGACGAGGGTTTCTCTTAAAAATCTCAAAAAAGTTAATTTTGCAATAAATAGGAAAAATATGGCCGATTTTGAGTTTTTTTTTGGCGTTTTTGCAGTAACAAATTAACAAAAATGATTGCACAATAGCTCAAATTGTAGGTTTTTTAAAATCTCGACAACTTTGCATTGCAACTGATAATGAATACATAATAGTAATCATTGGTATTTATAAGCTCAAAAGATTCAACTGAATAATTTTAAAAAATTAGTGTGATTTTTTGATAATCAACTGCTATAAGTATATTATTTACTTGAGCTTGGACCTGGTTGAACCTCAGCTATGAAAGTTCTTTATGTAGAGGTAAGATTGTTCTATTTCTCTTTCACATTCTGTTATTGTTTCCAATCTTTGTCTTTTCACTACTAATGATTGAGTTGTTACTTTTTCTGTTCGTCTTCTTTTATCGAGTTGACATCCAAAATTCGTTGGCAAACAACCTCCCCTCATTCGGACCTGTGATACCGAGCCCATTAAATGATATTCTGTATAGTTCTCCATATCATTCGGTAACGATAATAAAAAGAGTACAAACATTGTTACCCAACTTTGATTATTTTATTTCTAACCTCAAAATTCCAATTTTCATCTTTGAAAACTTGAATAATAATGACCTTTAATATAAGAAAAATAAACGAATATTATTAAAACTTACATCAAAATAATCTTCTCAACAAAATACATTTTAGATTGTTATAGCACAAGTGCTGGATCCCTACTGGCTAGCTGAAGCCACCTTTTCCTTTTATTTTCGGAACGTGAAATGTGAATAAATAACTTTTCAGGTGTTTTAGTTGTAGTGAGGCACCGCACAACACTTATAAAACTAATCTTTTATTACAGAAATTACAATAAAACTATATATACCCATATCATTTTACCAGTTTTTGGGAATAGGTGACGTCACAGAGGTCAAGTGAAAAGTGTTGGCTTTTGGGAGCTAAATTTGAAATGGAATTTAAAATATATAATTTTTAAAGTATTAGTTGTATTAAAAATAATTTTATAGGCTATATTAGGTATTTATGCATGGTTTTAAACATTTTCTCAAAAAAACGTCAACATTCCTAGTAGCACCAGTGTAGGCAGCTCCCTAGATTTGAGGTTATGAAAACATTGATAAGTTTTGTTATTCCGCAGTAATATATACGCATATTCGTATTTAGAGTTTGCGCTTAATATTGTGGATCTAATTTGGATTAAAATACTTATCCGACAATTTATATGATGAAAATATGATTTTAAGTAACATTAGGTGGTATTAATAAAAACCAAATCGAAATATTGACAAGAAAATCTTGTTTCATCGTAAAAAAGCTATCTTGTAAAATCCGCAGTATTTAGAACACCCTCAGAAATACCACCGCTTACCGTCTCTAAAGTTTTTTGATTTAGGTGTAATATTTCACACAATATTTTTAAAATATTCATAATCCAAATGCTGAAAAATAATATTGTTGGTCCTATTTGAAATAAGAAAATTGGAATAATGCTTGAAAAATAATCAAGTTATAGGATAAACTTATGCTGGCTACTTTGTAAATTACTAGTACAATGATTCAGGAGTGGATGAAATGGGCAATTGGGATATAAATAATTTAACAATACTGAAAATAAGGGTTAAGGGCTAAGAGGAAAAGATGTGTTAGATCATCAGTTTAAATTGGTAATCATTTAGTCCATCATTTACTAATATTGTATCACTTTAAAAATGTTCTCAGTTGACCATAAAAGGTCCAGGTGCAACAATAAATCAATTAAGTTTTGAACTTGAAAATTCAAGAATAAAAAAGTCGCACTGGCCAAAATATAAAAATTTGTTTATTTTTTGGATACAACTATTTCTCTTACTGATTCCAAGGCTTCGCCTGTAGGTTTTAATCCTCAATTTTCTCATGTAAATGTTTATTTGTTGACATATGTAATACCAGGCGCGGATCCAAGGGGGGGGGGCGATCGCCCCCCCCCCCCCAAGAGTTTTGAGTTTAGGAAAATGGACCCGATTTTTGCTCTTATACTATAGTTTATTCAAGAACTAGAGAGAGTAATAAATCATTTTTTACCCTTTTTCTCTTCGCAAACTACCTGTGTTCTTTAGTCCGGTGTTTTAAGCAAAATTTGTTAGACACATATACTTTTCATAGGAATGGGTTAGAAATTTTATAATCAAAAATACCGGTCTATAATAATAGACTAAAACGTAGGATTATTCTCTCAAAAAAAAGTTATAATTTAAATACTTACAAAATATCAATTGTTAAAAATACAAAAAGTTAAACATATATAAAAAAATAAATTCGTCCATATAATAATAAAATATTTTTGGGGCTATCGGTCATTTGATTATTAATTAAAAACATTTTTAGGGTATTTGACGCTTCAGTTTATTTATTTCTTAAACCATCTGCATAATTACAATTAAACATTAAAAAGGGATTCAAATGTAATTACTTTTTTTCATGTTGTAATTAAAATTAGACCTACTTATTTTTATTTCTATTGTACTGTAATCTTAATTTAATTTACTTTTATATATGAAAATACGATAGCCCCAAAAAAATAAGATAAACATGTTAATTCTACACGCTTAAGAAAAAGACACAAACACAATAATAAAATAATAAAAAACTTACGGCTAATTAGAATTAAATATATATAAAATTAAAGAGTGGGACACATATAAACAACATTAAACAATAAAATACAACAAAAACAAAAATTTAAATAATAAATTGTGTTTACACTAGTAATCAAAGTCAGTGAAACTATCTTCGCTAAAATTAATTATAACTGGTTCCTCTATCTTACCGATTATGAGATCGAGTTCTCACATTTTGTTTTATTCTTTTATTATATGGATTTTTCCCAATTTTCCGCAGTAACTTTATTCAAAAAAATCTTTCAAAAGTTTGGTTAAATTACTAACTTTATTAATTGTGTTATTTCTAGCAACTCTACCTTTTACTTGAGAGAGATATTTACGTCTCCAACGGACAGTTTCCGAACGATTTATAAGAACAGATTTTCTGTCTGGTTTTTCCCAGCAAAAATTAAGTTCTCTGAGCAATTTCCAGAGATCAGTTCTTTTAATTTCAGGTAAATCGCGATCTTCAATGATTTTAGTTAGAATTTTGTAGATGGTTGGGATCTGCTTCTCATAATAAAATGTATATACAACCCCTTTAATTGCAGTTTTTATCTCTTCTTCCAACGAGGTTTTCCGTTTGCCTGTGTTCGAATGTGGCTTGGGAGTACTAACAATTCCAGTCGTTTTTTCTCCTTCAGTATTCGGTACATAGTAGATTTTCCAACTCCTGTCATGTTGGAAATTATCTCAACAGAGCTTTTAACATTATTATCTAGATATTGATATCTTAAAGCATCATAAACATTCATCGTAATAAGTTTTTCGTTGAAGGAAAAATGCCCTGGTTTAACGATTTTGGAATAAATATAGAGGTGAAAGCCATATCTTTTGGGTATCTCACTAATCTCAAATAATATATAAAAACAAGCGCAAACAAGATAAATCACTAAGAAAAAACTGTAAGTTGTACTTTGCTCACTGACAGAAATTAAATTAAACTATCAGGAATTCTATGTTGCAGTAAATTTATAAAATATATTTAAATATAATGAAATATAATTAGATTTACGGCAGTTCTCAGTTATCTGCGGCACTGGAGCAGGTACGTTAGAGGTTTCGGTAACAGTTTTATTACTCTCTCTAGTTCTTGAATAGAGTATAGGAGTCTGTATGCTTGCGATCGCCCCCCCCCCCTTCCAAAAGCTTTGAGTTCGGGAAAATTGAACCCATTCTGCCTTTTATATTAGGAATGAGTATGCTGCTTGCACCCCCCCCCCCTTCCGTCGACAACTTGTTTTTCTTGCCACACTGTACTTTTGTGATATCCCCCCCCCCCCCAAAGAGAGAGGCTGGATCCGTCCCTGTGTAATGCAAATTATAAGTATATCATAAACAAATAATACTGGCCAATTAAAAGATCCAACTTCTATTGTAACTAGATGAGGTCTAAATTTTAAACCTTTTTAGAAAGTTTTGCTATTAAAATTAGCGAAAAAATAACTTTGTAGTTCCCACTGAAAGAAATTATATTTATTTCGTCGTTAAATCCAATTCCTACGACCACTTTCGAGCAATTTTTTAAAGCCAATAAATGGTAATTGCTAACATTAAAATTCTCATAAAGACCGCTATAAAGTTTCTAAAATTAGCCTACAAGAATAATGTTATTTTATTTCTATTGCGGAAAATGATTCCGGCATTAAAAATATAGTCCACGCACGATCCATTCTTTATTCACGAAAGAAAATCGATTTTGCCCGCGGGAATTTTCAAGAGCAACTGTGGCGTGCGTTCGTGTGTTATTCTAGCTTTTATTCTTCGCATACGCCATGTTTTTGTCATGCAAATTGAAACATGAGTTTGAATAATGACTCATGCTTGACATTAAGTCCTTTCCTTTAATGAATATGTAAATTATTTGCTATGCAAGACGAAAGTGGTGTTTAGTTGGGTAAAACTAATTGGAAACCATGGAGCTGTAAGTAAATTATTTTCCCATGGAGGTGTCATCCGTGTAATGTCTAATAGTCGTTTAAAGAAGGATAAATATATACATTAGTGTGGGTATAACAGTATAGCAATCAATCTGGACAAGTTTACGAGACTTTTATGTAGTTCCTGCTGGGATAGCAAGGTCGTAGAATTATATGTGCATATTTGCGTTTAATTACATTATTTAGATAGTTTTACCTATCATTTTCATACTGTTGAAATGCAGCGAAGGCGATTTAAGTCCTTCTAGTATTTCATTTTCTACCTAATACTTATCTCGTAGAGATACAGAAAATAACTTTCTAGTTAGTAAAGAGAAATTTGATAATTTAAAGGTAAAATATAAAATGCTTAACTCGCATGAGTTAATTGAATCACAATTTTTGTTTATATATATATATATATATATATATATATATATATATATATACATATAAGTATAAAATTTTGACAAAAGTGCGTCGGCCATTCATACTAGACAAGGCAATCATAGCTTTGCGTTACCTATAAATATCTGTATTTCTAATATTTGATAATTTAGTTGATATAACTTGTTTAATCTCTTTATTTTGTTACTTTTAATTCGTCGTCACCGAAATTTAATAGTAGCTATTTAAATAATAATTATATATATATATATATATATATATATATATATATATATATATATATATATATATATATATATATATATATGTGTGTGTTTATGTATGTATGTGTATACTCCAGATTCTTGAACCATAGATTATACCCTTTTTTGTCTTTTCTTAGGTCCAGGTTTATTCTTTAATAAAAAATTCAAACAATTGATGTTTCGGCCTCATGAATAAATCAGATGTAGTATATTCGATCCTTTGCACAAATTGTCCCAAAAAATATATAGGCATGACGAGCCAATTACTAAAGAACAGATTGAATGGCTATAAATATACGAAAAACGCCTCAACAGCGTTAAGCAAACATATTCAGGACGAAAAACATACCTTTGATTATAACAGTACCATAATTAAAAACAAAGATATGAATTACTAAAAATTCCAGATAAAGGAAATGATAAATATTAAAAAAGATATAAACACTGTTAACAACAGAATGGATATAGGAAATTTGAGCCACATTTACACCAGCTTAATTTAAACAAAAATATTAAATATTCGATCCTGTTAATAAACATCAAAAATTGAATATCCTCTTACACAATATTAAATATATGCGTTTTTTTTGTTTTTTTTTGGTTGCATTGTAAGATATAAGAAATAAAACACATTCGAATTCCATGTATCCTCAGTATCTAAACAGATGACGTAAAAGTTGCATTTCATTATTAATTAATAACCAAAACGTCAATGTGTGTACTGGTAAAATTAAATACTTTTTAAAAAAAATTAAATAGTGTTTTAAAGTTGTTGATTGTTTTTGAAATTGTCGTTATGTTCGTATATGAATGTTTTAAATTACATAAAAAATATTTTTAGGAAGTAAATAAATAAACAAAAAAAAAATTGATAATGCCTTAAATAGCAGCTGAAAAAAGATTATAATATATATATATATATATATATATATATATATATATATATATATATATATATATATATATATATATATATATATATATATTTGTAATATTTTCTTGGGTATAGGTTTTTCCAATAGAGAAACAAAGGACAACAATGTTTCTGACTTTTCGCTCTACATAGTGAGTTTCTTCAAAGAGCTGGTATATTTATTTTTTATCTTGAAACTAGTTTTGTGTGTATGTTAAAAATAAATTCTAAATTAACATACACACAAAACTACTTTCAAGATTTAAAATAAATATACCAGCTCTTTGAAGAAACTCACTATGTAGAGCGAAACGTCAGAAAAATTGTTGTCCTTTGTTTCTCTAATGGAAAAACCTATACCCAAAAAAATATTACGAAAAAATATTTAACAAAAGGTTTAAGATACAAAAATAAATATATATATATATATATATATATATATATATATATATATATATATATATATATATATATATATATATATATTAGTAAGGGTAATTTTTATAATAATTATTCACTTCTAGCTATCTTGTCTTAATTTTTCAACAATTAACCATTGAATTCTACATCAAAATAGTTGGATTTGGTTAGCCCTTAATATGTAACAGAGTTTGCTAATCAGCAGGTTTGGAACTTGCTATAGCATTGCCCGATAAATCCCGTCTGGTTCTGGTGATTTATATGGTTCAAATGAGTTTACGGCCTATTTTATATTTTCATAAATAATCGCATTTTTGTCAATCTGCCAGTTTTCCTTGGTGGCTTTGGATGCAGTGTTCAACGCTTCGCCAAGTTTTCAAGTTTCTGACGAATCCTCTATTATTTTTATCCTGGAGAGGACATCGTTTCCTTCCTGGTGTAGATAGATATACTCTCTAGTATTTGCTAGTAGAGAGTTTATTGATGTTTGCGTGTCCTTCGAGAGCTCTTTCGGAGTTTGACACATTCTGGGGTCTTTTCAATCTCCTCACAGTGCTTCCTCCATGATACTCTCTTAGCCTTGAGCAAATTCTTGTTGTACTCCATCAGGGATGTTCTGTATTCCTCCCAGTTTCTTGATATTTTAGCCCTATTCCAAAGTTTCCTTAGTTGTCCTCCCCTCGCTTGTAATTATTAGCTCCACCACGGTATATTCCGGGTAGAGTTCTGTGCGATCTGTGGACAGTTAGCTTGATAATTTGAGACTGTGCCTCTGTAATTTGTTCTGGCATCAGTTCTAGACCTGTTATACTACCTACCAAATTTTTTTATTTCCGCTGGTTTTTGTTCTAGATCTACGCAAAAGTTACCCCAGTTTGTTCTCCGGTTTATGTACGTTATTTCGAACCGGATATATCTGTGGTCAGAGCAACTCTCATCCCCAGACACATGCCAATTTTTAATAAATTTACCGACATATGTCATACTTATTGTTAGATCTATGACCTTCAAGTGGCATAAATAATGACTCCACAGACCCTGTGGTGCGGGTAGGGGGCGCAGCCAAACCAGGGACGCCCTCAAGTCCTTTGATGAAAATTAATAAATACGAAGAATCAAGACGGGTGTAAAATAGTGAGGCGCATTCGAAGATATGCGAGGGACTCACATACTCTTAGTTATGCCACTGGGTGTTTCTATCGCCATATCCTGTCTTTATAAGAATTTCTATCCTTTGTGACTGGGTAAATTTAATTTTCAGCAGCAATTTGACAAAATGTGGCAAAGGAACAGGTCATTGCATCAGTTATGCTGTTAAATAATTATTGTATTTCATTTCTAGTTTAGCTGTTGACAAATCAAAAACAATTACAGTTAGTATAGAAAAAATGATCAGAATTTTGCAAGGAGTGTAAAAATATACCAAAAATTGAAGATCACTATTTTAAAAATCAAAGTTGATTATAGCACAGCTTCTTTCGAGCCTCCCTGTAAAACGTAATATATTGGAAAAAATTCATACTTAAAAAATCAATTCGACGTTTCCGAACAATTTTTAAAAAAACTCAGCGTTTTTTTTAATAATGAATTTATTCCAGACTTGATGCTCTTATTGATTAAAATTTTTACCAATAATTTATTTATTGGAACTTTCCTATTGCCAAAACATTAAAGCCTTGAGTCGCTGATATTGGTCTTGTAGTCGATTATTTTTCCTTAAAAAATTTGGCCTGATCTTCGGTCTTATTGTGAAAATAATTTATTTCACACAGTTTGTAATCATTTATATATATATATATATATATATATATATATATATATATATATATATATATATATATATATATATATATCTTGGAATTAATTGCATAAATGGCTATACTACAAAATACATCCAGTAACTTTATCTTATGGTGTATTTAGTTATTGTTTTGCCGTAAGAAAAATCCCTAGACTTCATTGTATTTGTAGTTTCACTTTTTCAGCCTGGCGAATCTCTGAGATTTCAAAATGAAGTACAACAATATTTATGGGGAAAAAGTTGCTGACTATGTAGAATGCCTGTACTTGGTACATTAATAAAAATTTCAGACTGGACATTAATCAAACTCGTAAATTTGTTTAACGAATAATAAGTCACCATTATTCGGTTTAAAGTTTCTACAAGACCTTTTGATCAACAAAGTATTCTATCTTAAGTAAAGTTTCGGTTTTCAATATTCTAGTTTCAAAGTTTATGAGGAAATATATCGTCTTCATCTGGACTGGGTACGAGTGGGGCGATAATATGCACCCGGCCGGACTACACGTTTGATCCCTAAGGAGCCTGACTCGCTTTATTGTTGCTTTCTGATGCGTGAACACATTTCCCAATTTTTCTTAACGAGTGTTGCCGTCTTGATGTTGAGGTTGGAAGCTTTCAGACTACCCTCATATGTCCTTTGTGAAACAAAGTGAATAACATTTTACGAAAAAAATTTTTTTTGAAACGAATATTTAACATATTTTTATTTCATTCAAATATTTTTGAATTTTGTGTAAATTTAAATTCCGGAAATTTAGCTGACACGTTGCAACTCTGCGGAATCAAGCAACTAACAAATATAAGTAAAGGGTGTTTTTTATAGAGGTATAGAACTTTTAAATGGAATAAAACAAAGATAAATTTTTTAAATTGACATGAAATTTACTTTATTCGAAAGATAACCTTCTGGCATTATAATTTAAATATGACTTCTGGCATATGACCGCCATGGCTGGCTCGGACGTAGTCTAATCTGGAAGTCCAATTTTCGATGACTTTTTCCAACATTTGTGGCCGTATATCGGCAATAACGCGGCGAATGTTGTCCTCTAAGTGATCAATCGTTTCGGGCTTATCGGCGTAGACTAGCGACTTCACATATCCCCACAGAAAATAGACTAGCGGCGTTAAGTCGCACGATCTTGGAGGCCAAGTCATGGGTCCGAAACGAGAAACTATGTGGTTACCAAACATTTCCTTCAATAAATCAATTGTGGCACGAGCTGTGTAAAATGTTGCGCCGTCTTGTTGAAACCACAGCTCCTGCACATCATGGTTGTTCAATTGATGAACGAAAAAGTCAGTAATCATGGCTCTATAGCGGTCACCATTGACTGTAACATTCTGACCAGCATCGTTTTTTTAAAGAAGTACGGACCAATGATTCCACCAGCCCATAAAGCACACCAAACAGTCAGTTTTTCTGGATGTAACGGTGTCTCAACATACACGTGAGGATTATCATCACTCCAAATACGGCAGTTTTGTTTATTGACGTATCCATTCAAACAAAAGTGAGCTTCATCGCTAAACAAAATTCGCTTATGCAAATCGGGATCAACGGCAATCTTGTTTTGGGCTCATTCACCGAATCTACGCCTTGCTAGGTGATCGTGTGCCTTTAATTCTTTCACGAGTTTGATTTTGTAAGCACGCAAACCAAGATCTTTCCGCAAAATCTTCCATCCAATTCCTGTGCACGATGGCGGATAGACTGATTCGGGTCTTCCTCTACGCTACGCTCTACAGCAGCAATGACTTCTTCTGTACGCACTATACGACGTCTCTGTGGATGCGTATTATCATTTAGAGTAAACGTGGTGCGAAAACGTTCCATAGTTAATCGAATTAATTGCTCTGATGGACGATTATGTTGACCGTAAAATGGACGTAGTGCGCGATATGTATTTCGAACAGAACCATGATTTTCAAAATAAATTTGCACAATTTGGAAGCATTGTTCAGGCGTCAGTCTATTCATGTTGAAATGCCAAACCAAACTAAACATAAATCACTTGACAGCTGACAGAATGGCCGCCAGTTAAAAAAGTGTTGCCAACTTAAAGTTCTATACCTCTATAAAAAACAGCCTTTATATCCAAATATATAGGTTATGTCATAATTTAACCTTGAATTGGTTACCTAACATCATTCTTGTACGACCAATATTTATTTAAAACTTTAAAGATATGTAACATATATTATAAAAATTTGCACAAATAAGCATCGTACGAAAAATAAAACGATTAATAATCCGAATAACCTTTGCACAATAAATCTAAGTATTACCTTTATCGTTGTCACTTATCCGCTAGCATAATTCCATATTTATAGGCCAGAAATAGCAAGATTATAATTTCGATAATGCGTTAAATGCATAACTAACCTGCTAGCGACCATCCATAGTAGAGAGATATACAAAGAGATTGCCTTTCTGCGAGATATCTTTGAAGATACTGAAAATTGGCGACAATATACCGTCTAACTAACTGCGGTCGGATAGTTTCAAAGGAGATAATGTCTTAAGATGGCAGTGGGTATTTCGTGAAATATGTGGCGTGAAATTTATAAAGATTAGTCCGCTTCTGATATTGTTAAAGTAGAAAATAAGATTCGTTAGGGGGTGTATTCAAGTGTTGGTGGTCTGGTTAGCGAGGAATCTTATTGAATATACACAGCGACTCACATTAATACATCTACTTTGGTCCATGTGAAGCGTGAACCTACTGAAATTAAATTTTTTGTTCATTTTTTTGCTTAAGAATCTCATAAGATCAAGATACTTAATCACAGATAAAACTTTTTATATCTAGCATATCTGCGAGCCTTGCACGACACAGCCTTGTAAAAGTTATTATTCGACGTTCATATTGGAGACCACGCAAAACTTCATATACCGTCAGATAAGTAAAATTGAAAATATTTTTTACGATCATGTTGGTTTCCCAACGTTCTGTTTCACCAAGACTGATCTAGTGCAGTTCAACAAATCATAACTGAGACTAAAACAGATTACACATAATTTTTAAAACATATATATTTATTTTGTTATAACCTACAGATGACTATGCCAAGTTAAATATGTTAAAATTAGTTGGTCAAGGCAGTTCGTGAAAAATATTACTACTAATAACTTAAATTCTAATATTTGTTTTGAAAGAAAAGCCTAAAACAATCTTTGGGTATTGCTTTGAAGTAGTTTAATTAAAAATGAATCAAATTTGTTTTTGAGCTAACTGTAATGAAGTTACGTTGGTTGGTATTTCTATGACAGGAGAGTAATATTTAACTAAAGTGATTTAAATAAGATACTATTGGAGTCCATTCAAATGCTTTCATTATTTTCTTTTAAAATCAACAAATTATTGTGGAATTTATTTCACTACTCAGAGGAAATATTTAGAAATGCATTAGAAGACACCACAGACGGCATTAAGGTGAATGGTGAGTTAATAAACAACATCAGATATCCGACGACACTGTCTTACCGGCTAACAGCTAAAAAGGGTTTTTGACAGGGTTACACACAAGTGAACATTATGAGCTGGAACTAAATATTAATAAGACGAAGTATATGGTTATAAGTAAGCTCTCTGATTAACACGGTGTGCTATACTGTAAAAACGAAACTATCGAGAGAGTGGGCGGTTTTCCTTACCTTGGTTTTAATATCAACGATTCGTGGGACCACTCCAGAGAAATAAAGTTTAGAATAGGAAAGACCAGAGCAATGTTTACATAAATGAAACACTTTCTTTGCTGTCGAGAACTCAGCATGGTCCTCAAAAACAGAATGATAGAATGCTATATTTTTTCAATATTACTCTATAATATCGAGGCTTGGACGATGTCTGAAGCAACAGAAAAAAGGATCCAAAGTCTTAAAATGTGGATTTATCGAAGAATCCTAAGGATCTCCTGGATTGATCTGGTCACCAACGAAGAGGGTGCACACCATGAAACAACGAAAAATGGAGTACTTGGGCCATATCATGAGAAACCCTGTTAATTACCACCTATTGCAACTATTCCTTCAAGGTAAAGGGGAAGCAAGGAGCGGACCGGATAGAAGGAGAATCTCCTGTCTCGCCAACTTATGGAAGTGGTTTGACGTGACTTCCATTGAACTGTTCCACGCTGCAGCCAATAAAGCGCGCGTAGCCATGACGATAACTAACATCCGGAAAGGATAAGGCCAAAGAAGAAGAACAAGAAGTTCATGCATGCGTTGAAATGTATTCACAACGATTTCAGCCATTCCGCAAAAGCAATTGTACTTTGACAATCGTTTTTTATGATTCAGTGTTAGTGTTTTTGTGAAAATGAACAAAATAGAGATTCGAGCTGTCAGTAGATATTTATTTTTTGAAAGGCACAAATTAAATATGAGCTTGACTCTGTATACAGGGACTCTGCACCATCATTCAGCACCGTGAAATTTTGGGGAGCTGAATTTAAACCTGGCCTTACCAGTTTAAATGACAATGAACGTTTGATTAGAGAGATAGCGAAGGCTACGAGCATATCCAAAGAACGTATTTGTCGCATATTGAATGAACATTTAGGGATGAGAACGCTTACCGCGCCGTGGGTGCCACGATTGCTCGCTCTTGACTAAACACATGTTCGGATGAATATTTACAAAGATCTATTGGTGCAATTAGGTGAAATTAATCAGAGTTTTGTCGCCGATTAATTAATTACTGTAAATGAAACCGGGACATACCATTACACCCCAGAAATAAAAAACACTGTCAAAACAGTAGACTGTGGAATAAGAATCGGCTCCTAAAAAGTCAAAGACTGTTGCTTCGGCCAGGAAAATGATGCGACTGTAGGATAGTCATGGAATTATCTTAATAGATTATCTTAAAAAAGGAAACACTATCACAGGAGCATACTATGCGTCATTTCTTGACAAGCTGAAACGGGAAATTGCAGACAAGCGGTCACATATGCAGAAGAAACAAAATTTATTTCACCAAGAGGATGGGCCGTCTTCACACCTCAGCAGTTGTCATGGCGAAAATCCATGAATTGCATTTTGAACTGCTTGACCGCCCTCCTTTTTCACCAGATCTAGCCCTCAGCGACTTTTTTTGTTCCCTAGGCTACCAGTTGTATTCGAAGGATAGAAATATTAGTCGAATGAAAAGGCTATCACCTTCTTAAACAACTATTTTACAGATAATTACTATTTGGACGGGTTAAAGAGAGGGAAACATCGCTGGAAGAAGTGTATAAACTTACATGGAGACAATATCGAAAAATAAAATTAAATTAAAAAAAAAATGTTTGTTCTTTGTTAGGTCGGAAAGTTTTCAGACTACCCTCGTAGGTATTTCTTTGTGATTTTTTTGAGGCGAAATATTCAAAGACATGGTCCTGTTGGAAGATTTGCCCTTTTGATGTTTCAATAATTAAACAAAAAGTAAAAACTGGATTGAGGAGTCCGTTATTTTGTGATAGTGCTCAATCAATGATAAATTTTTATTATTTTATTTTCTTTATTATAAAGTGATACTCGATCTATCATTGAAAAAGCAAAAGTTCTTAGATTTAATAACGAAAGTGCTGGATGCAATCAAACATTTTCTTGGAATTTCATTGAAATGCATCTTCATGATAGTATTATTAACTTTTGACTTGAAATATTCTTAGCAGTCAAAGACGAATTCAAAATTTGCTGGTCATATCTCATTATACTCATAACTAAATACCCTTTATCAAGGATGTATCTGTGAATTTTAGTTCACATTATTTGGATTCATATAAGAATATTCGATGACTATTTTTATTTTGCAACTAAGTATAATTTTTATTTCTGGACATATTAGATACGTCACAGAAGAATATAATTTGGGAAGACTTGTGCATCAATTTCCTGAGCTAAATAATAAAAGTATATTCTGCAACATATTTTTTATCTTTGGGTGTCTATAAAAGCACAGCATTCTGGTTGATTAAAAAATAAAAATACGCATTTGTAGTAATTTACTTTTTAAAATAAAAAAATCAATATTTAAATTATATATAATTATAAATTATGAACTATGTTAATTAGAGAAATGACTCTAAGTATTATTTTAGTTTGCCATTATTACCTTAATTACTAAAAGAACGACACCATAAACATCGTATTTATCAACAAAAAAAAAAAGATATATTTTATTAATTTCGAATATTTGGTTGTATTCATGAATGACTATATAATTGAATAAAAATTGGTGATACTTGATCTTCAGTGCCTAGGTCTCGTTGGGCCCTTTACACCTCACCATGACTGTAAATCGTTTGAAGCCGGTCGCTTTTGCGAATCCAAATAGCCTTAACTGAACTTACCTGACGGCTTCTCTGCAACATCTCAGTCCTTAGCTCAGCACACCCTGAGAATATGGTCCAGAGTTTCATCATCCTCTAGACACTGGGACATCCATGATGCAGATGGCTTCACAAATGACAATATTCTGTCAGTAATCGTATCACGATTTGCAGTTCTTCCTTTTTCAGGAAGAGTAGTTCGTAGTTCTATTCTTTTTAAGCCAAACAACGAACATTTTTTATTCTACATCAACTATGCTCGAAGCTAAACATGTTTGAGCATGTATTTCATATATTTTATATTATTGGAATTATAAAACAAATTACCTTGAAACTTCTTATAGCGTTATCATGAATAATTAAAACAATGCCATAATTAATAATTTCATATCATTGAATTGAAACACTATTATGCAAAACAAACAAATAATTTAATTAAAATAATTATTACTACTATAATTCGGAAAGCATTGGCCACAATCGACTGTTTGTTAAACATACTGTTTAATCACAGTAAAATGGTAATGTCTAATTAATTTTAAGTGTGTGTAACTGTTTATTTGTTAGATAAACGGAAATGACACTGATTAGTAGAAAAGTCACGGATAAATTAGTATTCATATGTATTACGCCGAATGTCTATCTTTATGCGGGCGAAATAGAAGAAGTGACTTTATTTGGATATGAATAGCAAGCAATGTAACTAAAAAATATACGAATGGCCGTGTCTGTGTGCAAAGGCTTATAATTAATAAGTATGTAAAGACTCTTAATTTTTATGATTTTTAATGATTACTATTGGCTTAGAAGTTGTATTCTTTGTTTAAAGTATTTAGTAAATAAAAGTTATATCCTTGGATATTTCTTTCAAACGAAAAAACACGAGATATAAACTATTGACTGTGTCGAAAAGGAGAAGGTAAAAGGAACTAAAATGTTAAAGTGTTTTTATTGTTTCATACTTTCAATTGACTCCCAAACATGACAAAATTACAAAGTGCTAACAAATTAAAGGGTGCGTTTTTGAGATTACTATAGATTTGTCCATTTTTCAGTTGTTTTAGTTGTACTCGAAAACTATGCATTTTTCGAAGGTACATGTTTACAGGAAAGTTATAGGAAATGAAATTTCCTTGTCGAATTGGTATTCATAAAGCCCAAAAATTAATTTTTGAAAAAAATACACTCCAAAAACAAAATGAAAAAGCAAAAAGAAATGCATTTTTAACATTTTTCCAAATAGAGTTAGGAGTAGGCATTGCTTCATGAAAAAGAGTGCTGACTTTACGCCTGTTAAAATTAGCTCCTGCATAAGTCTCTACGATGAACATTACCCGAGATATGGGGTCTCGAACTTTGCTACTTTTCTCGATGTTGGCAAATTTTTGTTCTTTTTTTCAAATTTCTCCTCACAACTTTTTTGTAAGAAAATTTAAGTGTAGACATTGTCTCCTTTAAAAAAAAGCTCATAACATGAGTGGTCCTCGTTAAAATGGTCCCCAGCTGAAGTCTGTACTGTGAATAGTAGCTGAGAAATAACCTCTCAAAATTCTCAACTTTTTACATCAGCATTTTCACAATTTAAATGCATACATTCTTTGCAGAACATGGAGCAATTGATTCCCAACGTCCTGCAATCCCAATTCCCTTGGCATCCTTTAGTGTATCCGCAGCCTATGCTTTTAAGCAAAGTTTGGAGTGCAGGAGATTTATTAGTAAAAACTGGTATCAGCCTATTTTTCTACCTTTTCCAGCCCCAGTCAAGAGGATTTAAAAATATTCCCTGATTTTCTTTCATTTTACAACTGTAGTAACATACACCACTGCTTAGTTGAAACTTGACAAAAAGTCAGGTTTGATGTTATTATTTGTGGATTTTAAAGAAAAATTATGAAATTCTTCCGATTCAATTTGAACAATTCTGTTGTATTATGGCTGTAAACATTACTGAAAAGTTTTAATAAAGAGTTCTTTTTCTGTTTTGTCATATATTTGCTTTTTTATATTCAGCGCACATTAGTGAGTTCTTAATAATTGAAAGTTAGGTTAAATTCTAACCTTGTAATTAATTTTGTAGAGATGTCCTGAAGAAGAGAAAAATAAATTCTTGAAAGCTCCACAGAATCAAACAAAGGATTTTCCTTATTAAAGCTTAAAACTTCATTAACAGTATATATATATATATATATATATATATATATATATATATATATATATATATATATATATATATATATATATATATATATATAGGAGAGAGAGAGAAGTTATCTTCCGTGCAATTTTAAAATAAAATAGGAAATTCTCGGCTATGCGGACAAAGACCGTTGATAAATATTACCCTCATGTTAAAAAGTGCGGGGAACTCCAAGATCATGGAAAAACTTCGAGTCCGAAAAATGACGACAGTGTTGTTACGTCCTATAATGGGACTGATCATGCCATTGCATTCGGTATAAACCATCATCTCGCATCTGTGGACTATAAACAGATTTCACGGTTGAAAAATAGTAAATAAGACACAATGGCGACATCTCGATGGCTTACTCAATAACACAGAACAACACAAATCAACAATGTTGTATAAAACTGCCATGTGTTGGCGTGACGGTAAATTAAAAAAGGAATATATCAAAACTCGACATAGGGAACGTGCTACTCCAAGGATAGAGGTCGCATTATCAGGCATCAACAACCAAACCAACTACGAATTCCATAGTTTAAGTAAAGTGTCACACTAACGATCTCCCTAAGAGAGCTGCGGCATATTTTTTAAGCGAACAAATATAAAAAAGAGAGAAGTTATCGTCCATGTAATTTTAAAATAAAATAGGAAATTTTAATAAATATTACTCTCGCGTTAAGAAATATACCACATATATATATATATATATATATATATATATATATATATATATATATGTACCATACGTGTCATACTTATACCACTAATTCTTTATATCCTATATTTTACCATGTTTTTAAGTTTAACTTGTTGCTCTGCAACTGCCTATAATCTGTAATTAGATGCAAACACGCAAAGGTAGTTTATTGCTAGACAATCACTAAATCGTCAATTACCTTCTCCATTTATTGCAATGAAAAATGCAAACTGACTCGATTTGCCGACTATTTAATCGAAATTACCTGAAGTTTACATAAAATATCTAAATAAGGAGATCTCAAATTATTAGAGTGATACTCTTTACCACCTACATTTGAATTAAATTAATAAAATAACACGGAAAGTAAGGTAATGCTTTTTAATGTTTGTATTATTTTTTTTGCAATCTTATGCTTATTCGCGGCAACATTTTAAAAGAAAAATATCACAGACAGACCCTACTTTGTATCAGTATAAGATTTTACGGGGGCAACCGTTTATATTTCGTGAACAGGCAACACTGGCGTTGCTAGGTAGCATCTGACAAAGCCATAGTATAGTTTGACATTTTAGATGATATCCACTTTCAGAATATTTTGACGGAACCATTTGTGTTGTTCACAGTAACTACAAAATTTAGCCTCATGAAATTAACATTTTCGAGGGATTGAGATTAAGCATTTTGTTGGATATCGCATATGAACAAAAGAAACAATGTTTTTGACACTGATATCATCCTTAATATTGCGAATTAGCAGTTAGCGATTTAACCTTTGTTTGAATAACAAACAACTCTGTCAAATTTCAACTACTATTGACTTAGTCTTTTAACAATAGGAACTCAGTAGAACGTTTTTTTGCGACGTTCACCATTTTTACCCCATTTTGCTTCATTCCCTTCCCAACAATAAAATAATTGGTAAAATCAGATTTTACTCAAACTTACCTCTTTATTTTTAAAAGTTTAAACTCATATTGAATAAAATTTTTACAAAAAATGGATCTACTTCCAGAAACGCACTAAAAGTCAAAAATAACAATATTAATTTTTTTATGGAATTAAAATCCTTGAAGTCGGTACCAAATTGATACTTAACAAAATGTGATTCATAAAATGGTTGAATATTTTATTTATTACTTTCTTGTCGAAGCTTGTAGGTCTCTCGAGTTGGTATTTATTTGTTTCCTTTAGTAATTATTTGGCTCCGACTTCAAAAATTTCAATTTCGTTTTTAGCGCATTTTTCTAGGTCGCTTCAATTTTTTTTTTTTTAAATTTGATATTAAACTAAGTATTAAGCGAGATGTGTAATGTACCTCTCAACGTTTCCAAGGTCGTATACAAGTACCCATTTTATCCACAATTATAAATTACCAAATCGAGTAACAAGAACTTTGAATTTGAGAACTCTTTAAATTCCAGTTTTAAATGAAATTCTACCAAGCAAATAATTAGTCTGCTGTAGTAAATTCGCTATGTTAAATTTTAACAGCCGGATTCACTAACAGCTTAAACTTACAAGAGCAACAATAAGTCAAGCAAGTTTTAAACCCTTAAAATACAAGCATCAAAAAATCATTTTGTTTTATTACTGAAGCGGCAAAAATGGAGAACTTTATTTATTTTCAGGATATAGCTATTTCTCCTACATATTTCGAGGCTTAGCATCTCCACTAAGGATAGATTGCAAAAAAGTCAAGCAAATATGCCAAACATTAAACAAAAACCGAAAATCACCAGGTCCCGGAAATATCTCGCCTGAGCTACTTAAATACGACACAGAGAAGTTATACAGACAATTGACAAACCTCTACCAAAAATGTATAAACGGAAAAAAGATACCCGAAGAGTGGAAAACATCCTATATTACCACTACACACAAAAAAGGAAGTAAAGACGTCTGTGATAACTATCGAGGAATTGCGATTCTCTGCACAATCTCGAGAGTGTATGGGAAACTAGTCAAAAAGAGGATTGAGTGCGAATACTCAGATATGGAGGCTGAAGAACAGGCTGGATTTAGAGCAGGTAGATCTACTGTTGACCATCTCTTTACAATAACTCAGCTCATTGAGAAAAATCAGCACGGAACCAAGAAATACACCTGCTCTACGTGGTTCTCAAAAAAGCCTATGCCAGCGTACCACAACAAAAACTCTGGGAAGCTCTAGAAAAAACAGATATAAATATAATACTTATCAAGACTATTCAAGAGCTATGTTCAAATAATACAAGCAAAATAAAGAAAGGGCATAATATTTCAAAAGAATTCACGGTTAGCAAAGGGCCTAAGCAGGGATGTTGTTTGTCTCCAACCTTGTTTAAAATCTACTTGGAACAAACATTAATAACATGGAAAAGAAAGTGCGAAAATATGGGCATTCCACTAAACGATTCCATACTATACACATTGTGTTTCGCAGACGACCAAATAGTTCTGGCACAAGACTACGAAGATCTAGAATACATGGCTCGTAAGCTAATAGAAGAATATCAAAAGTGGGGGCTAGAAGTTAACATCAAGAAAAAACGAAATACATGTGTATTGGGGGACAGCAACAAAACTTGATTCTGGAACAACAGCAGCCGGAAATAAATCACTGTGAAAAATACAAGTATCTCGGAATGCATATAACCAACGACGGCAAACTTGACGAAGAAATCAAGCATAGAAACAACCAGGGACGACAAGCTATTAGACAGTTGAACGGCATATTGTGGGATAAAACAATATCCAAAGAAAACAAACACAAAATCTTTAATAGTATTGTTAAAAGCATTGTCACCTATGGAAGTGAAGTATGGCCATTGAAAAAAAGAACTCTAAGAACACTGGAACCTACAGAAATGGATTATTGGAGAAGAGCGGCTGGAAAATCCAGAATGGATAGAGTCAGAAATGAAAGAATCCAAGAAATTATGGGCGTTAAGCACAAGATAACAGAAGATATTAAAATCAACCAACTTAGATGGTACGGACATGTTCAACGAATGGACGATACTAGACTTCCAAAAAAAGTTTTAAATTGGGCACCACAGGGAAGAAAAAAGAGAGGTAGACCCAGACTAAGTTGAAGAGAAGGAGTGGATAAAGATATAAGAACAAGAGGAATGGATGAAAACCTATGGACAAACCGAAATCAATGGAGACTGGAAATCAGAAGACGGCGTAGAACGTTATAAACTGATGTTATATATATATATATATATATATATATATATATATATATATATATATATATATATATATATATTTCATAGCAACTAGATCGGGTTTAAGTTTTAAATCTTCTTAGTGAATCTGGCTTTAAGAAACTAATTTTAGGTTCGTAATCTAGGCCTCCAAAGAACCTCAATACTTGCTTATTGAGTTTAAAGAAATTAATATAAGATGCATAATATGAACTCTAAGAATCCCACCAATATCAGTTTTGGGTAAAATATTTAGCCCCTCATATTGTATCTGCTATATTAAATTGTAAAACCACCTTATACCAATTTTGAAAAAATGCCAATAAAGGAAAGTTTCCAGTTAACCACCATGTTAGATTCGCCATATTGAATTTCTAAAAAGAACTTTTAAACTGTTACTTTAATCTTAATCTACACAATGGAGAACCCGAACATATTCCTTTATGTAAAATTTTTAGACCATCATTTCCATCTGCCCTATTGATTTATTTAACAAAAAAATTAAATTTGTCATTTTCACCCTCGGAAACTCCAATATGACTTTTAAATAAAATCGATAGATGTGAAATTTTTAGTCCGCCATTTAAGATCTACCATACTGAATTTTTTGAAATTAATTTCAAATTCGTAATATACACTCTTAATATTGTCCCATATCAAATTTTGACAAAATCAATAGATGTAAATATTTTATGACGCCATATTGGATCCGTCATATTGAATTATTCAAAAATAATTTTGAAATTCGTAAATTACATTCCCAATAGTCTTTCAGTATCAATTTTAGACAAAAGCGGGAGATTTTTTCTGTGACATAGTTACTTGAATACACTAGAGAATGGTGCCATATGATAGGACTAAACATCAACTCCACCAAAACTACCGTAGTAGCCTTCACAAGGCAAAGAAGCCTCAATCTGAAAACCATCAAAATGGATGGGAAGTGGAAGTCAGAAGTTAAATATCTGGGAATGACCCTTGAAAACAAAGTCCACTGGAACAAACACGAAAAAGGAGTAATCAACAAGGCTACAAAAGCCTGGATGGTCTGTAGAAACTTTGCGGGAAAAAAATGGGGTACAAACCCGAAAATCCTGCAGTGGATGTACACGGCAATAGTGAGACCAATCATCACATATGGGGCAGTGATCCGGAGCAAAAGAACTGAAATAGGAGTATATGGACCCGGCACCAAATACTACGAAAACTTGGGTAACTCACCAAGCATTTTACAGGCAGAAATATATGCTATTATAATATTTATTCACTTTAACAAGGAGAAAAACTATCACAGCTAAGAGATTATCATCATGTCGGATAGTCAAGCAGTCATCAATGCGCTGAGCTTTCAAGTTATCAGCTCCAAGATGATCTTGGAATGCCTATAGGAATTAAATTATTTGAGGAAGAATAATAAAGTCACCCTCATATGGGTACCGAGACACACTGGGATAGAGGGGAATAAAATAGTAGACAGGCTCGCGAGGAAAGGGGCTAAGACACCATTTCTGGGGCCAGAGCCTTTCTGTAGAATCAGTTGCAGCATAATGCTGGAAGAACTAAAGATAGAAGAAGAAAGCGGGAGATTATTGGACGGAGCTGCAAGGATTGAGACAAGCGAAGATACTTCTAGGAAACTACAACCAGAAGAAATTCAAAGAATGCATAAGCTTAAGTAAAAACCAACTCAGACTTTTGACAGGGATCCTGACGGAGCATTGTTACCTGAAGATACTCCTCAAGAAACTCAGACTGGTAGAAAGAGAATATTGCAAATTCTGTGAGGTGGAGAGCGAAATCTCCATTCATATCCTTTCAGAGTGCAGTGCTCTAGAAAACCCTAGGATGCGATTCTTGGGAACACACCAATTCAAAGAAATGTAGCTACCCACCTTGATGCCGTCCAACGTCCTAAGATTCCTGAAGGAAATAGGACTGGAGGACCTGCTCTAGCCGATAAGGTAACTCTTACGATTGGGCAGCAGTAGGAGGCACAATAGATCTACCAGGTCGCAGTGTATAGACCCCAACTCTATACACATAATTTGGATCCGACATACAGAATTTTTTAAAAATAATTTTCTTTTCGTTATGTCAGTCGCCGAAAACTCCTCTATTCCAGTTTTGGAGAAAATTAAATTTTTGTCCGCCTATTATAGCCTCCAGCTTAGATTTTATTAAGCCAATTTCTGCTAAAATGATATGAAATCATTGTAGCAATTTCCTGAACATAATGCAGACAATTTCATTCAAGTCCTTCCCATTCCGGAGTAATCCATGTACATACATAAAAAAAAGCGGTCAAATTAAGAACCTCCTTGTTTTGGAAGTCGGTTAAAAAATTATGTACAGCGTCCAGATGATGAATTGAGATGTAAAAAATGTTATAAACATTTTTTTTTTAATTTTAGATGCTGCCTTCTTTCTGCTTGATTTTATTGTATAGAGGTCTATTTACGCCTATATATGTACCTGTTAACAAACAAATTTTTAAGCCGTTGCTTATCAAGACTTATAATTTTGTATTTCCGTAAGTTAACTCGTTACGGAAATAACGGTTTTAAATTCGATGCCGACTTATTTAATATTATATACATTTTTATCACAGTCTATGTAAATTAACCCTGTAGGCGTTTCGCCACGAGGCAGTAAGAAATAATTCTATATTCCTTGATCTTTTAAACACCTACTCTGCTATACATAAAATTTACTTCCCGCTATTACATAAAATAATAGTCCGTTTGAATTAATGACAGATTATATCTCGGTACATTACACAGTTATCTTGGAGTATATTGTTATTGAAGTTTAAATAGATGTTTCAGAATCTATATCGGAACATGGCAATTTCAATTTCGGGGTGTGTTCATTTTTACACTTTCAAATAAATGCATTGTGGTTGATTTACATGCTGTCTGTACTCCGCTGTTATGTCTGTAATCTGTCTGCTTTTACAATATAATGTAACGGTACCGGATGACGTGACCTATTTGTATACAATATGCAATTTTATTATTTATGGGATATTAAAAATTCCAAAGAAATGTCAGTGACATCGGTAATGTATAACAATCGTGCTTTATTGAAATAGAATGTGAATTCTTATAGTGTCATCATTGTGGCGCTTTTCTATTTTATTATTTCGGAAAACATAAAATGGCTTATTAGCATGTTTTATGTAAGCTTTTTTTGATCTTACAATTAGTCACATCAGCGAATTTATTACGCTACTTGACTCTATTAAAATATGTTACAAATTGCCGTCCTCATAGATTTCAGCATAAATGGTATATTTTATTTATTTTTTGAATAAAATATGTTTATATTTCATAAGAAACATAAATTAAATAAAGATCTTTTTATGTTGGATTACGTGATGGAAATATATATATATATATATATATATATATATATATATATATATATATATATATATATATATATATATATATATATATATATATATATATGTATATGTATATACAGGGTGATTCAAAAATCGATCAGGAAACTTAAGGGGGTGATTCTACTTGACAAAATAAGGGTAGAGCTTCATATAATTTTTTTTCAAAATGTCATTCGTTTTCGAGTTACAAGCCGTCCAAGTTCAAGTTTTTATTTTTTGTTTTTTGAATTACTCGCTTACAGGAAAACCGATTTGACTAATATTTGAAAGATAGGCTAAGTCTTCTGCGCTTCATCATTTTAGTAACAATTCACATTGATTGTTTGCCGCTAGAGGGCACTTTACCTACATTGAAAATTGTTTTTTTGTCATAATTTTTTCGTGTTGACAGCTACAGTAGTCTTTGGTATAATTTCTGAAAGACTGATGCCAGGCCTTTAAAAAAGGTGCTCTTTATTTACATTGCTAAACCCAACGGTTTAGACGTAAATCACCCTTAAAAATTAAGTGGTAAATTTAGTTTTCTCATTTCATTACCACCAGCTACCAGGTAAATAGCTATCAAAGTATACTAGAGCTGTCAGTTTAACATCAAATAAATTCGCTTTTTAAACTATTTAATTTATAATCCTAAAATAACTAATAATGGCTAATCAGTAAATATTCATATTATGGATTATTGCGATATACATTTAATTGATAAAAATTAATGAAACAGTACTAAACAAACTGAAAAAGATTCTCAAAATGTCCCCCATTTTCTTCCATACATTTCCTAACACTTTTCAAAAAATGTCGCCTAACTCGATGAAAAATTCCTGGTGTTTCTTTAATAATTTGGCACTTTTTGATTATCCTGAAGCGAAGATCCTCGACGTTGATTACTGGAATATCGTACACCAATTGTTTCAAATGACCCAAAAGAAAAAATCCATAGGATTAAGGTCTGGTGACCTCGCTGCCCATGCCAATGGTCCACTTCGTCCTATCCATCGCTCAGGATACGTTGCATTCAAATACTGTCGGACACGTATACTAAAGTGGGGCGGAGCTCCGTCTTGGAGGATCCACATGTTGGCCCTTACTTCCAATGGCACATCTTCCAGATACAATGGGAGACGATTTTGGATAAAATCTAAGTATACGTCACCAGTTAATGGGCCATCAAAGAAATGAGGACCAATAAGGTAATCTCCTATTATCCCTGCCCACACATTTAGTGAAAATCTACGCTGATGTTTCGTTTCTACCACATTGTTTGGGTTCTCGTAAGCATATGTGTGGATGTTGTGTAGATTTGTTATGCCATCACGAGTGAAACCAGCTTCGTCAGTGAATAATATGACGCCAATTAATCGATTATCGTGTTCATACTTAGCTAGGATCTGATTGCACATTTCCAACCGTCTCGGCCGATCATCGTCATAAAGAGCCTGCACCTTTTTTGAATGAAACGGGTAGAGTTGTTCTTCTCTTAGTATCCTCCATGAACTAGCCTGACAGAGCCGCACTTCATTCCCAATTTTTCTAGTACTAATACCTGGATTATCTTCAATAATTTCAAGCACTCTTTCTTCTTGTTGCACGTTTCTAGCAGTTCTAGTTCTAGGTCTTCCCCTATTTCCATTATAACTTTTAAAGGAACCACATTCCGCAAGCCTCCTGTGCACACTGGAAAATGTTTGAGCATGAGGGATATTTCTTTCCGGATAACTCTCCATATAATATCTTCTTGCCAACTCTGCATTACCATTTGCTTTTCCATAACAAAAATGGATATCACAATATTCGATATTTGAATATTGGTGATTAGCCATTATTAGTTATTTTAAGATTATAAATTAAATAGTTTAAAAAGCGAATTTATTTGATGTTAAACTGACAGCTCTAGTATACTTTGATAGCTATTTACTTGGTAGCTGGTGGTAATGAAATGAGAAAAGTAAATTTACCACTTAATTTTTAAGGGTGATTTACGTCTAAACCGTTGGGTTTAGCGATGTAAATAAAGAGCACCTTTTTTAAAGGCCTGGCATCAGTCTTTCAGAAATTATGCCAAAAACTACTGTAGCTGTCAACACTAAAAAATTATGACAAAAAAACAATTTTCAATGTAGGTAAAGTGCCCTCTAGCGGCAAACAATCAATGTGAATTGTTACTAAAATGATGAAGCGCAGAAGACTTAGCCTATCTTTCAAATATTAGTCAAATCGGTTTTCCTGTAAGCGAGTAATTCAAAAAACAAAAAATAAAAACTTGAACTTGGATGGCTTGTAACCCGAAAACGAATGACATTTTGAAAAAAAATTATATGAAGCTCTACCCTTATTTTGTCAAGTAGAATCACCCCCTTAAGTTTCCTGGTCGATTTTTGAATCACCCTGTATATATGTATATGTATATACATATATATATATACATATATATATATATATATATATATATATATATATATATATATATATATATATATATATATATATATATATATATATATATGTATATGTATATACATATATATATAAATATATATATATATATATATATATATATATATATACAGGGTGATTCAAAAATCGATCACGAAACTTAAGGGGGTGATTCTACTTGACAAAATAAGGGTAGAGCTTCATATAATTTTTTTTCAAAATGTCATTCGTTTCCAAGTTCAAGTTTTTATTTTTTGTTTTTTGAATTACTCGCTTACAGGAAAACCGATTTGACTAATATTTGAAAGATAGGCTAAGTCTTCTGCGCTTCATCATTTTAGTAACAATTCACATTGATTGTTCGCCGCTAGAGGGCACTTTACTTACATTGAAAATTGTTTTTTTGTCATAATTTTTTAGTGTTGACAGCTACAGTAGTTTTTGGCATAATTTCTGAAAGACTGATGCCAGGCCTTTAAAAAAGGTGCTCTTTATTTACATCGCTAAACCCAACGGTTTAGACGTAAATCACCCTTAAAAATTAAGTGGTAAATTTACTTTTCTCATTTCATTACCACCAGCTACCAGGTAAATAGCTATCAAAGTATACTAGAGCTGTCAGTTTAACATCAAATAAATTCGCTTTTTAAACTATTTAATTTATAATCTTAAAATAACTAATAATGGCTAATCACCAATATTCAAATATCGAATATTGTGATATCCATTTTTGTTATGGAAAAGCAAATGGTAATGCAGAGTTGGCAAGAAGATATTATATGGAGAGTTATCCGGAAAGAAATATCCCTCATGCTCAAACATTTTCCAGTGTTCACAGGAGGCTTGCGGAATGTGGTTCCTTTAAAAGTTATAATGGAAATAGGGGAAGACCTAGAACTGCTAGAAACGTGCAACAAGAAGAAAGAGTGCTTGAAATTATTGAAGATAATCCAGGTATTAGTACTAGAAAAATTGGGAATGAAGTGCGGCTCTGTCAGGCTAGTTCATGCAGGATACTAAGAGAAGAACAACTCTACCCGTTTCATTCAAAAAAGGTGCAGGCTCTTTATGACGATGATCGGCCGAGACGGTTGGAAATGTGCAATCAGATCCTAGCTAAGTATGAACACGATAATCGATTAATTGGCGTCATATTATTCACTGACGAAGCAGGTTTCACTCGTGATGGCATAACAAATCTACACAACATCCACACATATGCTTACGAGAACCCAAACAATGTGGTAGAAACGAAACATCAGCGTAGATTTTCACTAAATGTGTGGGCAGGGATAATAGGAGATTACCTTATTGGTCCTCATTTCTTTGATGGCCCATTAACTGGTGACGTATACTTAGATTTTATCCAAAATCGTCTCCCATTGTATCTGGAAGATGTGCCATTGGAAGTAAGGGCCAACATGTGGATCCTCCAAGACGGAGCTCCGCCCCACTTTAGTATACGTGTCCGACAGTATTTGAATGCAACGTATCCTGAGCGATGGATAGGACGAAGTGGACCATTGGCATGGGCAGCGAGGTCACCAGACCTTAATCCTATGGATTTTTTCTTTTGGGGTCATTTGAAACAATTGGTGTACGATATTCCAGTAATCAACGTCGAGGATCTTCGCTTCAGGATAATCGAAAAGTGCCAAATTATTAAAGAAACACCAGAAATTTTTCATCGAGTTAGGCGACATTTTTTGAAGAGTGTTAGGAAATGTATTGAAGAAAATGGGGGACATTTTGAGAATCTTTTTTAGTTTGTTTAGTACTGTTTCATTAATTTTTATCAATTAAATGTATATCGCAATAATCCATAATATGAATATTTACTGATTAGCCATTATTAGTTATTTTAAGATTATAAATTAAATAGTTTAAAAAGCGAATTTATTTGATGTTAAACTGACAGCTCTAGTATACTTTGATAGCTATTTACCTGGTAGCTGGTGGTAATGAAATGAGAAAAGTAAATTTACCATTTAATTTTTAAGGGTGATTTACGTCTAAACCGTTGGGTTTAGCGATGTAAATAAAGAGCACCTTTTTTAAAGGCCTGGCATCAGTCTTTCAGAAATTATGCCAAAAACTACTGTAGCTGTCAACACTAAAAAATTATGACAAAAAAACAATTTTCAATGTAGGTAAAGTGCCCTCTAGCGGCAAACAATCAATGTGAATTGTTACTAAAATGATGAAGCGCAGAAGACTTAGCCTATCTTTCAAATATTAGTCAAATCGGTTTTCCTGTAAGCGAGTAATTCAAAAAACAAAAAATAAAAACTTGAACTTGGACGGCTTGTAACTCGAAAACGAATGACATTTTGAAAAAAAATTATATGAAGCTCTACCCTTATTTTGTCAAGTAGAATCACCCCCTTAAGTTTCGTGATCGATTTTTGAATCACCCTGTATATGTATATATATGTATATATATATATATATATATATATATATATATATATATATATATATATATATATATATATATATATATATATATATGTATATATATGTATATATATATGTGTATATATACACATATATATATATATATATATATATATATATATATATATATATATATATATATATATATATATATATATATATATATATATATATATGTATACTTAGAGAATCCTAGCAAAGATTTATACAGACTGCCTACAAGCAAGTCATATTTCGAAACAGTGGAATAGTGCCAATACTTTCCTCATTCATAAAGAAGGTAGCAAGTAAGATATCAGAAATTACTGACCAATTAGCTTGCTACGAGTGATATACAAAATATTCACGAAAATAATTAGCAAAAGAATATACAGCAGACTTGACTATGTGCAACCTCGGGAGCAAGTAGGCTTTAGCAGTGGTTTCAACACATTGGTTCATTTTAAACACCAGGAAAAATAATGAATCGCACAAAAGAATATGATCTACCACTAGCGCTAGCATTCATAGACTTAAAGAAGGCTTTCGACTCAGTATATCCTAGAGTAGAAATGCTAGCTAACATATACAGAGAACCCACAGCTAGAATAAACGTATATAAAAATACGACAGGATTTCCTACCTAAAAAGGACTTCGACAAGGAGACACAATATCCCTGAAGCTCTTCACAACAACCCTAGAGAATATCTTCCGGAAATTAGACTGGAATAATAAAGGTCTATGTATGGATGGAGAACACCTAAGCTATTTAAGATTCGCTGATGACATAATTTTGACTGCTTAAAGTCTTGAAGAATTACAAGGGCAAATTGATGACCTCAACACAGTCAATAAGAAGTAGGTATAAAAATGAACCTCACAAAGACAAAAGTAATGTTCAACTATCTGATTACCAACGCTAAATAAAGATAAATGAAATCAAGCTGGAAGTAGTAGATGAATAATATACCTGGGGCAATTTGTACACAAATCAGGTTCATTATTTCCTGAAATCAATAGAAGAATTAAACTAGGATTGTTAGCATTTGGACGAAACACTATAATCTTCAGGTCCAGAATGCCATTTTACCTAAAAAAAAGTATTTGGATCAATGCATATCGCCAGTCATGACATACGTGTGTGAAAGTTATTAAAGAAAAAAATAACCGCAAAACTCCATGTCAAAGATCCATGGAAAGATGCATGATACACTGCAAAAAAGGAATGCAATAAATTTAATGCAAACGTTTATTAAATACATTTAATGTAATGCGTTAAATTTAATAATGTACATTAATCCGAATTAATTTATTCCATTAAATTTAATGTAATCACACATTACATTTAAAGTTTGATTATTACTTTTTAATGTAACCATGTACATTAAATATACAGCCAGTGTTCATTGAATATGAGTTCAAGAAATTCTGAAACTACCAGGAAAAGTGGACATTTTTCTCACAGGTAGTGTCAAAGATTATAATAGCTTAGAGTTAGCTATAATAGTCTTTGGTAATATCCACCATCTAGACCGGTTTTGAACTCATTGGTTCTCGTCAGTATGGGGCAGATATGTACACCTCTCCATAAGAAAATTGGGTCCTTTAAGCAACTTATATCACACTAAACAAAAAGTTCAATACAAGTTGCGCCATCTCCTGGAATTTTATGCAGTGTATATTGAATAATAATGTAAATTCCCTTAGCATTAGGGTATATGTGATTTAATTTTAGTTTGGTTACTTTATTGAAATTTAAGATAATATTTAATCAAATTTAATGTATAGCGAACCGATATTTCGATGAATTGCTTTAAATTCAAAGTAAATGTAAATTATTCACGATTTTTTTATTATAAAATCATTAAATTTAATGTAGTTAAGATTATTTTTAACAGTGTAGAAATAACTAAATGAGATCGCAAAAGAATATCGTTTAGCGTTGTTTTGTTTGATCTGATGTGACTTCATATGTGTCACGTGACCAACGCGTACTCAAATTGCGTTTTGGTGCTCTTTTTTACCATTCAAGGTTTTTAATTGACAATACAACAGATCTCCAGTTTATATTATATTATATTTAACTATAGTTAAACACCTTATTATAAAATAAGTTTAATTTTCAAAAATACGGAAAAATAGTTTTAATTTATCCCTTAATATATATATATATATATATATATATATATATATATATATATATATATATATATATATATATATATATATATATATATATAAATTGACGAAAGAAAAAAAAATAACTGTAATTTAAAAACAGAGTAAGGTATATTGTTTTCTTTAAAAGAACTTTCATTTATATTGTCACTCACGTCACTGGTTGAAATGTAACAATCTTCTGATTTGGAATAGAGTTTTTTCTGCCACCTTAGCACACACAAAAATTAAATTTGTGTCATATCTTAAATATTCTCGAAGCACTTTCAGAACAGCTATTTATACAAAAAATTTTTATCCTCTATCTTTCAGAGGACCGTAACCATTATGTAAAATTTTCTTTATATTTGAACTTCAAACGCCCATCCTGAAGATATTTTCCCTTCTTCTCGTAAAATCGTGTCTATAATACAGGCCGACAGCAACAGACCCATAAACGAGACTATACATAATCCGAATTTGATCCGATTTGGACTGACAGCTCTGGTTTTCGAGAAACCCTAACCTAAAAGTGCCAAAAACATTGTTTTCTCTTAAATTGGAGGTTATGTTTCAGGGTAGCATGAAATTTCGACATGACATGCCAGGGTATCTGAAAGTACCACTCATAGTCTGCAAAACCCATTTTGAATCGTCTCAAAATCTTTTTTCTTCTCTGATATATCGCCTGTGGAAATTTATGGTTTTACCGACCGTTTGTGCCATATGGGCAAGGTAAGAATACTGAAAAAATATTCATTCGAGACAGCGTTTCCTGTCACATTTTTCGAAAAATATATATATTTTTTAGTATTTTGCAAGTTTTTTTGACCATTGTTATATTTAATAATTAAAACAAAAGTGGAAGTTGATTCTAGCTGTCGCAAATTTAATAAAAATATATAGATATGATAAAAATAGTTTTCCGTGTGGGTGTGAGGAAATACGTTTAAAATTAAGATTTCAGTACGAAATAAATAAATCTATTTGCTGCCGTGTTTAAATAGTTGCCTATATTCATTCGCCTTTCAAGCAAGTAAAGGAAAAAATATATTTGTTTCCTGCAATTCTGTGTCCATTCGCGTTTCGACCAGCTTATGTTCTCGTCAATGGAGCTGTATGTTACAGAATACAATATATTTTTTGTTAGAGATTGAATTGTAAAAGTGTTTAAATAAAGGCCAATTAAGTGAGAGTTGTTTTGTCCCTGGACGAATGATGTCTAGAAAGAAAATTTCCATTTTTTTTTAAATTTTAATATTCCTGAGCTATATATGGGACAAAATAAAAACTCTTGATACTTCTAAGGTTCACGTAAATAATGTTTATACCTAAACAAAAAACATAGCTAAATTCTTCTTACATGACGATAGCAAAGGCAGTTGTTTTACGTGTTTTATAATAATCTTATATTTGGTTCCATATGTTGACACTACCTGCCACGAGTCGCCATATATATATATATATATATATATATATATATATATATATATATATATATATATATATATATATATATCTTTGTACTTTGAGTCCTACAATACAAATTTCAAGATAAATTGTATTCTAGATAAATTATAGATTAAATTCACTTCTTCTTCTTCTTAAGGTGCTTATCTTCTTATGATGTTGGCGACCACGTTAGCCCATCTTATCCTATTCACTGCAGTTCGGAATAGGTCAGTTGATGTTAGGCCAGTCCATTTTCTAAGATTGGCCAGCCAGGATATACGTCTACGTCCAGGGCCTCTCTTGCCCTCGATCTTGCTTCACTAACTGATCACAAACTTCAAGGATTGTCGTCCCCTGCTCTGTAATAGGATGTCCACCAAATTTGGAATAAAATTATTTGCACATTTAGAGTACATTTTCTAATATATTTATTCGATTTTTCACCTTTTGAACCCTTTAGTTTAACAAAATTGTTTTGTTATGAAATTGCAGAAACTAATCAGAACCAGTCAATTATCTGTAAACTCGCCAGACTTGCCACATTTCTCACTTCCTGCTCTATTATCACGGTGATTGGAACCTAATCAAGAGGTCAGGACTATGAAGTTCACGATTTTCACATAAAGACGTTGCTGATTTATGTTTAAAATCGGAGATATTTATTTCTCCATAATTTACCCATAAATCTCTTCGTAAATTACGTGCAATTTCCTATAATTCCGATAATTAAATATTGTTTAGGACCTAAGTGTATATTAAAACACCCACGCTAAATATTTTGCTAATATTGAACAATGTCGGAGGAAAGTATGATGTATGGGATATGAAAGTTTACATTGTTGCAAATACGTTTAAGTCAATCCTATAATCGAAATTTTTGGGAAAGCTTCACTTAATAAACCAAGAACAAATAAACTATGTTTGAAATAAAATGTGATTTCATCTGTATATCTGTAATGTGACATCGGAATCAGTGGGGTAGCAATAGATTTTTGAGCTGCCACAAGTAAAATCCATGAATGATGCATTTTCTATTATCATAATTAAAATTAGCTAATTTATGTGTACACAATCTTGTTATTTAGGGTTATAGTTTGAGTCCCTACGGTAAAAGCTAAAATATATTTTTTAATTAGTTTCCAAGAGCCTAAAGAATTAAGAATTTATAGATATTTTTACAGCTTCCTTTCAATATTTTCCGTTGCAAAAACTGGCGTAATCCAAACTATCATGATAAGTTCGGTTGCTAAGATAAGTATATTAATTTATTACTTTCCAAAAATATCTCTTATTGCTTTCTGGATTTAAACGTAAAGTTAGATGAAATAATTAAGCATACATTGTGGTGGGTAAGCTAGATAGCGCTTTTTACTTGTTGAATTTTCTAATAACAAATATTTTGGAAACTCTAAATTAAAAGTATTAAAATATCATCAATACAGGAGTTCCTGGATTTACTCGGATAAAAAATTACCCGTTTTTTAAAATCTAATGGACCATTATTCCTATATCGAAAAACGAACAGATGTACCCCTAGATTTATACTGAATAATATGTATATATATATATATATATATATATATATATATATATATATATATATATATATATATATATATATATATAATATATATATATATATATATATATATATATATATATATATTATATTATGAAGTAAAATGCGAACAGTAAATGCAAACTTCTCTCCATCATATCCTCTCTGTGTTAGAGGTTGCACAATTAGAATAAGGAGCTGCATATAGTTGTATGTTTGCTGAATGTAATTTCAGCACTACAACGGCATAATGTGGATATATCCACTGCTATTGCATCTTTCACGGAGGAGTCCGTGAAAGCCGCATAAACATATATATATATATATATATATATATATATATATATATATATATATATTTGCAATGCCCCTGGCGGAAAGGACATGTAGCTAGCGACCTATTTTCGACCACCGTAGTAAATGTATGGATGTTTCGTCCCGATACCGGTGATGGACTCATCAGTGGGATCCACCGGTATCTTTCCCAGACATCCCTGTACTTTCCACAAACTTGGACCTCTATTTAAATCCAGTTTTGCCGGAAAGCGCTGGTAAGATGTTAGGTTCCACAACATGCCCCCCCTACGGCATTTTGCTTTCCGGCTTTAACTGTCGGACAGTCCAAGCCGTTTAAAAGTACAGGCCTGAAAAGGAAGTGGAACGGACATCCAATGTGGTCTTCCACTGGCCGGGTCAGACTTAATCAAAGCCTACGGCGGTTAAGACCCTCGTCTGCCGCCGTACCTGCTCGGGCGCCATGTCGCAATTTGCAAAGCCCCTGGCGGTAAGGATATGTAGGTAGCGATCTATTTTCGACCACCGTAGTAAATGTATGGATGTTTCGTCCCGATACCGGTGGTGGACTCATCAGTGGAATCCACCGATATCTTTCCCAGGCATCCCTGTACTTTCCACAAACTTGGACCTCTATTTAAGTCCAGTTTTTCCGAAAAGCGGTGGTAAGATATTACGTGCCACAAGAATATATATATATATATATATATATATATATATATATATATATATATATATATATATATATATATATATATATATACATATATATATATATATATATATATATATATATATATATATATATATATATATATATATAGACATAGACATATATAGACTACATTACTTATCATAATTTATTTTGTTTCAGGTCTAGCGCCAGTTCCCGCATTCCATCTGATTCCAATTCACTAGATGGCGACAAGCCGCGCTCGGCCCACCAGGTTCATCCCGTTTCAGATGCGCGCCACCTGGTGGGCTATGAAAAACCCGAGCGCGCCGAAACTCCTCCACCTCCACCACCACAACGGTGAGTCATATGTTTCATTTGATAAGTAGAATACTACTTTCAAAATTTTGGATTTAGGTCTTACTGGATAAAAAAATTTAAAAAATCTATCTATATAATATACGAATTTTAGATTAAATCTAATTTCCGTGTTATAATTTTTTAAGTTTTCGCCAAATTTTTGACCTGTTTTTGAATTGTTTATTTCCAACAATAAATACGTACATTGAGAAACTGGGTTTTGCTTCAGATAATTGCAATTAAGAATAGTACCCTAAATTTTCCAGTTAATATATTGATTACATTGTTGATTATTAATTTGTTAAATCCTTATTTTTTATAAAAGAAAAAATAATCTTTTGTGTTGCGAAAATAAGAACTAAAAACTAATAAACTGATCTAATTGTAAGTTTGCTTTATTGGAGAGACCTCGAAGTATTATCTTTAAAAATATATTTAATTTCAACAATAAATTTTACTAGATTTTAAGTTTATGTTTAATTTGAATAGAGTAGAAATGTAAGTGAAATTAGGTTTTTATATAATAAACAAAAGTATTGATCTTGGCCAAGTAAGACTTAATCTGTAAAATTATAAAACCCTCCTAAACAAAAAATTTTAAAGTATTTACATAGTGTATTTTATGTTCCGCTTGTTCGCGGTCTCAAAAACATTTTTTCATATATTTTTCTTTTTGCCTCATTACATTTTCAACTATCTGTATATGTTTCGCTTTTTTTTCTCTTGTATCGACTTGTAACAAAAATATATTATTCATATCTCGCAAACATTATGTCTTGCACTGTGTAATCAATAGAACTTATTTTCAGGTGTCTCCCTCTAGCGCCTAACATTTGCGTGGAGGCGGGTCGAATTCAGTTCGTAAAACAGGAAGAGGAAACCGCGCCGCCCCCGATAAATGGCATCGCAAACGCAGGCAGGGTTACTGTAACCAGAGGGTTGCAAACGGAGGATGATGAATATCTGCATGTACAGGTAGGTGGCGCTAGTAATTTTGTTATATATCTTATTTATCCCATAACGAAAGGACAGAAAATTCATATGATGAACTGCATAACAATCGAACTCGTCTCAAAATGTGGGTATTTTTAAAATTATAGATAATTTTATGTACTAATAATCTATACAAAACGAAATTCCTAATTATACAAAGCTACAGAGACTTCAATTTTATTAAAATTATTTTACATCTCTATGAGTTTCGTTAAGTCGTGGTCTTAATCTGCGCCCTTGGTTTAAATTGTGCGTGTGTAAGGAGCTTTAAAAACAATTATAAATTAAATAAGAATTTTAACAGACGTATATTTTACATTAAATAACACCAGGAACTGCAGAGCTTGTCTCCAAATTTCTAGCTGAAATCTATAATAATTTTCCAAAAATTTAATTTTTGATAAGGGTTCCTGCATATCAGTAAATATTTCATTAAGTTAAAAGGACTAATAACAGTAAGATTTAATTATGGGAAAAATGTTATCCTTCATAAACACTTCTGAGGTTGAAATAATTGAAGATTTGGAAATTTAAATTTGTTTATAATTTTGAAAACTTTATAGTCTATGATGACGGTATATTATATTTTAAAACGTGGCGCAATTAACAAAATTTAGTCTGATTTTTTATCGACCAATTTTTATATGTTGTTTTTTGCGATTTATTTTACGTCGGTATTAATATTACATTTTCAAATAAATAAGTATATATATGTATATATATATATATATATATATATATATATATATATATATATATATGTATATATATATATATATATATATATATATATATATATATATATATATATATATATATATATATAAGCACTACTTCAAATTGCAAGAAAGTACCAGAAAAAGGCGGACAACTCTACTATTGGCAATATACCGCCACCTGCAGACCAGTTTCAAGTATTAACATTGCTGGAAAAAAAATTCCTATTTCGAATTGGAAAATTTCTCAACACCAAATATTTATCTCATTCGCCATTTTATTGTTATTATTCCATTTAAAAACACGTTCAAATTATTATTGCCTGCTGATTGAAAATAAAATAGAAAAATACTTAAACATATTGGGAAAAAATAAATTTGAAAATATTGTAGCTGAAAAGCACTGAAAATTTATATGTTATAACATATAATATTTAGCACATATCTGCTTTAGATTAGTATTATTTAAAATTCTACATTGTATACTCGTGTAATTATTATATATTAGATTATTTAACACAATCTGCCTTTTTTGCCGATAAACTGCCTCACACATACTGCGTCAAGAGTCTCGAAAGCGATTTTGTTTCTTTTAACGTGATATGACCGAGAAAATCCTCTCTGACTACTCATTTGAGTGAGGTTAACTATTTTTGCCAAATTTAATAAATTAAACAACTTTTCGTTAATAATAAAATCTACCTTATTTATTAGAAAACAAAAGTTCTTCCCAATTTTCAAATTTTACTAAAAAAATTCCTACTAATTGGGAAATTTCTTACGCGTTGGCAATACTGCCGATTTCGAAATATGTGTATGTCATCTCCCGGAATGTCATGCAATCTTAATAGATATATATATATATATATATATATATATATATATATATATATATATATGTATATATATATATATATATGTATATATATATATATATATATATGTATATATATATATATATATATATATATATATATATATATATATATGTATATATATATATATATATATATATATATATATATATATATATATATATATATATATATATATACACACAGGCGCGGATCCAAGGGGGGGGCGGTGGGGGCGATCGCCCCCCCCAAGAGCCTTAAGTTCAGGAAAATTTTCTCGATTTTGCCTCTTATACTATAGTTTATTCCAGAACTAGAGAGAGTAATGAATCATTTTTACCCTTTTTTTTTCTTCGCAAACTACCTGTGTTCTTTAGTCCGGTGTCTTTGGCAAAATCTGTTAGACACACATATATTTTTCATAGGAATGGGTTAAAAATTTTATAATCAGAAATACCAGTCTATAATAATGGACTATTTGGGTTGGATAACAATAGGTATTTGGATGTGTGAAGTGTTAAAATGATTTTAATCCTTGTCATAGGCATCGGAAGAAGGTTTATTTTATCACCAAGTATTTAGAGCATAGAATATTATTTCGGTAATAAACCTAAAATAAAAAGTTGGTTTAATATTACATTATTTCTTATGATTTCTTCCACATACATTAGAAAATATAGATAATTTTAACACAAATTACAACTGTATTTTTATTATTTTCAATTTTGGCATAGAAACTGTTTTAGGCACATTCAGACTAAAACTTAACCTTTTTTCTCCCAAAAAATTTATATTATAGTTATAATTTAAATACTTACAAAATACCCACTGTCAAAAATACAAGAAGTTAAACATACATAAAAAATAAATTATTCCATATAATATTAAATTTTTTTTGGGGCTATGGGTCAATTTATTATTAATTAAAAACATTTTTAGGATATTTGATGTTTCAGTTTATTTATTTCTTAAACCATCTGCAGAATTACAATTAAACACTAAAAAGGGATTCAAATATATTTAATTTTTATATTTGAAAATTTAAATAATAAATTGTGTTTACTCTGGTAAACATTACGTATCTAATTTGTAATCAGTCCGTGAAGCTATCTTCGCTCAAATTAATTATAATTGGTTCCTCTATCTCACCGATCATGAGATCGAGTTTCCACATTTTATTTTATTCTTTTATTATATGGATTTTTCCCAATTTTTAACAGTAACTTTATTCAAAAAAATCTTTCAAAAGTTCAGTTAAATTACTAATTTTGTAAGTTGTGTTATTTCTAGCAACTCTGCCTTTTACTTGAGAGAGATGTACCCTTCTCCAACGGACGTTTTCCGGACGATCTATAATAACAGATTTCCGATCTGGTTTTTCCCAGCAAAAATTAAGTTCTCTGATCAATTTCCAGAGCTCAGTTCTTTTAATTTCAGGTAAATCCCGATCTGCATTGATTTTAGTTAGAACTTTGTCGACGGTTGGAATCTGCTTCTCATAATAAAATGTATGTATAACTCCTTTTATTGCAATTTACATCTCTTTTTCCAACGAGGGTTTTCGTCTGTCTGTGATCGATTGTAGCTTGGGAGTACTAATAATTCCAGTCGTTTTTTTCTCCCTCAGTAATCGGTACATAGTAGATTTTCCAACTCTTGTCATGTTGGAACACATCTCAACAGAGCTTTTAACATTGGCTATATTCTTTTGAGTAATTATCAATTGATCAAAGTGAACAAAGTGAAACTGATAACTTCATGTTCTTTTGAATACGCATTTACTTGTCATTGGGCTAAAGTGATCATGATTACTTCAAGTGATAGAAGTGAAAGTGATAATGATTCAAAAGAATAGCCCTATTATTATCTAGATATTGATATCTGAAGGCATCATAAACATTCATCGTAATAAGTTTTTCATTGAGGAAAAAATGCCCTGGTTTGGTGATTTTGCAATAAATATACAGAGTGATTCAAAAATCGATCACGAAACTTAAGGGGGTGATTCTACTTGACAAAATAAGGGTAGAGCTTCATATAATTTTTTTTCAAAATGTCATTCGTTTTCGAGTTACAAGCCGTCCAAGTTCAAGTTTTTATTTTTTGTTTTTTGAATTACTCGCTTACAGGAAAACCGATTTGACTAATATTTGAAAGATAGGCTAAGTCTTCTGCGCTTCATCATTTTAGTAACAATTCACATTGATTGTTTGCCGCTAGAGGGCACTTTACCTACATTGAAAATTGTTTTTTTGTCATAATTTTTTAGTGTTGACAGCTACAGTAGTTTTTGGCATAATTTCTGAAAGACTGATGCCAGGCCTTTAAAAAAGGTGCTCTTTATTTACATCGCTAAACCCAACGGTTTAGACGTAAATCACCCTTAAAAATTAAGTGGTAAATTTACTTTTCTCATTTCATTACCACCAGCTACCAGGTAAATAGCTATCAAAGTATACTAGAGCTGTCAGTTTAACATCAAATAAATTCGCTTTTTAAACTATTTAATTTATAATCTTAAAATAACTAATAATGGCTAGTCACCAATATTCAAATATCGAATATTGTGATATCCATTTTTGTTATGGAAAAGCAAATGGTAATGCAGAGTTGGCAAGAAGATATTATATGGAGAGTTATCCGGAAAGAAATATCCCTCATGATCAAACATTTTCCAGTGTGCACAGGAGGCTTGCGGAATGTGGTTCCTTTAAAAGTTATAATGGAAATAGGGGAAGACCTAGAACTGCTAGAAACGTGCAACAAGAAGAAAGAGTGCTTGAAATTATTGAAGATAATCCGGGTATTAGTACTAGAAAAATTGGGAATGAAGTGCGGCTCTGTCAGGCTAGTTCATGGAGGATACTAAGAAAAGAACAACTCTACCCGTTTCATTCAAAAAAGGTGCAGGCTCTTTATGACGATGATCGGCCGAGACGGTTGGAAATGTGCAATCAGATCCTAGCTAAGTATGAACACGATAATCGATTAATTGGCGTCATATTATTCACTGACGAAGCTGGTTACACTCGTGATGGCATAACAAATCTACACAACATCCACACATATGCTTACGAGAACCCAAACAATGTGGTAGAAACGAAACATCAGCGTAGATTTTCACTAAATGTGTGGGCAGGGATAATAGGAGATTACCTTATTGGTCCTCATTTATTTGATGGCCCATTAACTGGTGACGTATACTTAGATTTTATCCAAAATCGTCTCCCATTGTATCTGGAAGATGTGCCATTGGAAGTAAGGGCCAACATGTGGATCCTCCAAGACGGAGCTCCGCCCCACTTTAGTATACGTGTCCGACAGTATTTGAATGCAACGTATCCTGAGCGATGGATAGGACGAAGTGGACCATTGGCATGGGCAGCGAGGTCACCAGACCTTAATCCTATGGATTTTTTCTTTTGGGGTCATTTGAAACAATTGGTGTACGATATTCCAGTAATCAACGTCGAGGATCTTCGCTTCAGGATAATCGAAAAGTGCCAAATTATTAAAGAAACACCAGAAATTTTTCATCGAGTTAGGCGACATTTTTTGAAGAGTGTTAGGAAATGTATTGAAGAAAATGGGGGACATTTTGAGAATCTTTTTTAGTTTGTTTAGTACTGTTTCATTAATTTTTATCAATTAAATGTATATCGCAATAATCCATAATATGAATATTTACTGATTAGCCATTATTAGTTATTTTAAGATTATAAATTAAATAGTTTAAAAAGCGAATTTATTTGATGTTAAACTGACAGCTCTAGTATACTTTGATAGCTATTTACCTGGTAGCTGGTGGTAATGAAATGAGAAAAGTAAATTTACCACTTAATTTTTAAGGGTGATTTACGTCTAAACCGTTGGGTTTAGCGATGTAAATAAAGAGCATCTTTTTTAAAGGCCTGGCATCAGTCTTTCAGAAATTATGCCAAAAACTACTGTAGCTGTCAACACTAAAAAATTATGACAAAAAAACAATTTTCAATGTAGGTAAAGTGCCCTCTAGCGGCAAACAATCAATGTGAATTGTTACTAAAATGATGAAGCGCAGAAGACTTAGCCTATCTTTCAAATATTAGTCAAATCGGTTTTCCTGTAAGCGAGTAATTCAAAAAACAAAAAATAAAAACTTGAACTTGGACGGCTTGTAACTCGAAAACGAATGACATTTTGAAAAAAAATTATATGAAGCTCTACCCTTATTTTGTCAAGTAGAATCACCCCCTTAAGTTTCGTGATCGATTTTTGAATCACCCTGTAGATGTGGAATCCATATCTTTTGGGTATCTCACTAATCTCAAGCACAAACAAGATAAATCACTACGGACACACTGTAAGGTGTACTTTGCTCACTGACAGAAATTAAATTGAACTATCAGAAATTTTATTGTTGCTGTAAATTTATTGCTTATAATATTTAAATATAATTAAATATAATTAGATTTACGGCCGTCCTCAGTTACCTGCGGCACTGGAGCAGGTATGTTGTTGGAGGTTTCGGTGACAGTTTTATTACTCTGTCTAGTTCTTGAATAGAGTATAGGAATAGGTAGTTTGCAATCGCCACTCCCCTTTCCATGAACTTTGAGTTCATGAAAATGGAACCGATTCTGCCTTTTATATTAGGAATGTATATGCTGCTGACATTTTCGCCACTCCTCGTTGTCAACTTGTTTTTCTTACTATAGCCATCTCCCAAAAGCTTTGAATTCAGGAAAATGGACCCGATTCTACCTCTTATACTAAGATTGTGTATGCTTCTCGTATCCTCCAACCCTGTTGACAACTTTTTTTTTCTTGTGATCGCTCCCCCCCCCTCTACAAGAGTTTCAAATTCAGAAAGATAGACCCGACCCTGCCTTTTACACTAGAAATGGGAATGTTGCTGGTATCTCGCCACCCCCCCCCCCCCCCCGTTGACAACTTGCTTTCGCTTGCCATATTGTACTTTTGTGATATCACCGCCCCCCCCCAAAGAGAGAGGCTGGATCCGCCCCTGTATACACATATAAGAAGCTGAAGGGAAGTCTTGCGCAATACGTTAAATAGAAACAAACTTAATCTCATAACATTCTTCTTGCGGGCCGAGCTTTCGAAATATTTTTTCCTTTTTCGAGGGTGCAAAATGCATTTTTGTCGGCTGTATAATCAAGAAACATGGTAAAAATTTATGTTTATCATTATGTTTTACCATTATTATTCGATTATATTATTTATACTTAGAATTAATAAGGCTGGACAGAAAAAAATTAAATTAAAAAAATAACCCACCTTTTAGTTAATAAAATTAAATAATATTGTTAAAAAATGATGATAAACAATTGATTTTACCATGTCTCTTCATTACATAGCAAAATAAAAATTTATTTCTTCATTCTTGAAAGAAGAATTTTATTCAGCTCAATATATAAATATATATATATATATATATATATATATATATATATATATATATATATATATGTATATAAAGGAAAAATCAACTGAAATAGCTTGATAAGAACAAGCGTACTTCTTTCTAGTTAGAACTCATTTTCATTCTAATTTTACAAGGGCAAAATACTCTTTTAGTGTAATAAAAAATAGATTACTTAATTTACTTTTTATATAGTTACTGCCGTTGTGTAGCTTTACTACATTTTTAAACTAAACTTAAAACTATGGCTATAATGGTATAATTCAAAGGTTCTTAAACTTTTTTGTCCCTTAGACCACGAGCCACTTTTTTCTTTGTTCCATAGACCTCCTGTCTTCCTAATATTGATTTTTTACAAATTTTATTAATTTATGCCTATTTTTGACAGCTGATGCCGTACTGTGGTAATCGAACACAGAACGCGGTGAGTTGGAAATAGTATGCAAAAATATCAAGTAACAAAACATACTCATTTAATGAGGTGAATGCGCCTGATGCTTTGATAGCAAACTCTCAATATTTGACTTAAATTAGTCAGGCTTAATCTTAAATCTATTCGGCCAGTGATTTCCAATCTGGTTCTTTTTTTTTGTGTAAAGATTGGCAACTGCGCTTAAAGCCCCATAATTAAGAAAAAAATGAAATATCTAAGGAGGTGTAAACTTTTTTATTGTTGTACGAAGCACATTTATGCATACTTAATCCAGATTCTAGAAATAACTTCTAAAATAAATACAGATGGCGTCTGGAAGAAATCGCAATAATTAGATAGCTTCGGAAACCAAAATAGAGATTCATTACGTTACTCTGCATGCACACCCGACTAGGTTAACAGATTGTAATAAAATATTACTGTCTATTCAAAGAGTAAAAATTGTCGTTAAGTAATACAGCCTTAAAAATAAAATCTGCTTCTATTTCTTGTAAAGATGTTTACGCTTAATTCTGTATTTCAATATAATTTAATGTTTTATTTTTAAACCCTAAGTTTTGAAGCGTCAAAAAATACTGGCTTTTAATTGACGCACGTCAGCTATTTTTATCACAGCGCTTGTTGAACTGGAAAATGATTTTTAAAATTCGAATGTGATTTTAACTGTCTAAATGAAAAGTAATATTTATTCGAAAAACTTTTTAATGATAAAATGAAAATAATTTATTTAAAAGGTTTTTGGGAAATAAATTACCTATTTGTTTTATAAAAGTCGTATAATTTATTTAGAAGGCAATTATTTGTGTTAACATTATAAAATATATAGACGTAATAATTTTTGCAATTTGAAACGGATATAACCTGTTTAAATTATTTTATTTTGACGAATATATATATATATATATATATATATATATATATATATATATATATATATATATATATATATATATATATATGTTTATGCGGCTTTCGCGACTTTCGCGGATTCCTCCGTGTGAGATGCAGTAGCAGTGGATATATCCACATTATGCCGTTGTAGTGCTGTAATCACATTCAGCAAACGTACAACTATATGCAACTCCGTGCATGAATGAAGTAAAATGCGAACAGTAAATGCAAACTGCGTTCCCACCATATCCTCTCCGTGTTAGAGGTTGCACAGTTTAAACAAATTGCTAAGGAACACAATTTATCTTATTCCACCACCATCGAGATGATGGCCTATCTGTACCACCATACCGAGAAGAAAGTCAAAACTTACCCTCCCCGTCACAGTGATACGGCAGAGGTACATGTTTTGTCTCTCACTAGACTCATCAGGGTACCGACATGCACCTAGCTGTGCAAAGGACAGATTGGAAGGAAGCATGCAGATACTGAACGCGGCTTCGCCTACCTCCCGCCGGATGGCTTATATATGTTTATGCGGCTTTCGCGGATTCCTCCGTGTGAGATGCAATAGCAGTGGATATATCCACATTATGCCGTTGTAGTGCTGAAATCACATTCAGCAAACGTACAACTATATGCAACTCCGTGCATGAATGAAGTAAAATGCGAACAGTAAATGCAAACTGCGTTCCCACCATATCCTCTCCGTGTTAGAGGTTGCACAGTTTAAACAAATTGCTAAGGAACACAATTTATCCTATTCCACCACCATCGAGATGATGGCCTACCTCTACCACCATACCGAGAAGAAAGTCAAAACTTACCCTCGCGGGGAGGGTAATGTCTCGTACAAAAATTGTTGGGTGGCACAGTGGCTAAGTGGTAGCGACCTTGAAAATAACCTTGATCTTGATCTTCAAAATCATTTGAAGCTCAATTTGAAAATAAAACCCCCCAATTTGACCTTCAGAAATGGAAAGACCGACCAGTTTCACATTAATTTCATCATCAGATATGTCCATGACCTCAAGGGCAAGTTTAAATTATCATGTTTGTAAAAAATTTAATCAAGGATTTGTTTTTACGTAATTTACAAAAGCTCATTGATGTTTTTAAGTTGTAATAAATGTTAAAGAAAACTTCAACGGTAAACTCTTATCACTTTTCAACTAATCCTTTTATTAATTATTGACATCAATAGTTGCTCATTTATTCTTTGAAAATGATGTACATTAGAGGACCAATTACTTACCAATTACCAATATTTGTGTTAGAAAAAAACATTGACTTTTCTAACTTATATATCTTACGAATCCTTAGCAAAAGCAGTAGTTGTTATAACTTTAAATAATGTTTCATGTGTATGTCCGTAAAACAGAGAATTATGAACTTTTATCATTTTAGCTAAATGATACTTTTAATTTAGTATTTTGTTAATTTAATTTAATTTAATTTGATTTAATTTGAAAAGGGCATCATTAGGTTTTTTTCTGCGTTCATTTAATAATACCTGTGGGTTAATGCCCTGATTTTCCTACATAACCGTGTGTTATTCTCCTAATACACTTTTCCATAAACCACTGGGCCCAAATTTAGTCTTTGTAGCACTAATTCCAGGATTTGTTCTTGTTATTTCGAAGGACAATCTGTTGCTGATAAAGGGAAAAGACAACAGCAGAGATTTTATAAACGTTTGATAAAATAATTTAACTTTAAAAACTAAAATATACCTTAAACTTCTTCTGCCAAGGGTTACAAAACTTAATAACAATAATTGATTTGCAATCCATTAAAATAAAGCAAGAAAAATCTTCACGATTCCAAGTCGCGCAACCGTCGCAGCATCACTTGAAAATGCAAGCTGAGATGTTGGCGAAACGTCTTGAAGATTTTTCTACTGACGAACGGATTAAAAACACCAGTGAATATATATATATATATAATTTATTTTCGTATCTTAAACCGTTTATTAATGTTTTTGTTTCATATTTTCTTATTTGAAGATTAAAAGACGCCAATTCTTCTGACGTTTCACTCTACATAGTGAGCTTTTTCAAAGTTATGTTATATTTATCTGTATCCTTCATCTACAATATTACAATTTTTTTTAAACATATATCACAGTAATTGTTGTGTCTACTTATTATATTCATATTTTGAAGTTAATGTTTAAAATTTAAAAAAATAAATAGATTTTATAATAGTCCTAAAATTAAAACGAAACGATACAAAGGTTAAAACAGTGAAAACTATAAAATAGTATATATCCTGAAAGTAGCTTTGTACGTATGTTAAAATAAATTGAATTATTACAACTTGGTATGCAATTGATTATTTTTTAATAACGTTCTTTGATTTACATGAGTTTATACAAAATCGTGCCAAGCATTATTACACTATTTCTAATATTTCTTATAGTGTCGCTTCAAGTATGTCGTAATAAAAAATCAAATTTTAGTAAATTTGACATCTTGTTTGTTAATTACAGCCTTTTTATCTCTCTTTATATGTATCATTTCTTTGATTACCACTTTGTAATAATTTCTATATGTATCTAAAATGTGGGTGTTTTTAAAATCGAATTCATGCTTTGTCAATGTTTATGTAAAGAAGTCAGTACGTTTTTAGTAATACTTGTGTTCATTAATTCTATTTTCATTATATTGTGTCGTCATAACAGTGTATTTCTTAGGACAGTTGAGGCATGGAATTGCATATATTACGTTAGATCTTTTTTTGGGGGGAACTTTGCTTTTTAATTTCATATAAATCTATTTATTTTTATTAATTTTAAACATTAACTTAAAAATATGAATGTAATAAGTATATAAAACAATTACTGTGAATTATATAAATTATGAAAATTGTAATTTTGTACATGAAGGATACAGATAAATATAACATAACTTTGAAAAAGCTCAATATGTAGAGCGAAACGTCAGAAGAATTGTCGTCTTTTAATCTTCAAATAAGAAAACCTATATCAAAGAAAATATTAAAGCATATATATATATATATATATATATATATATATATATATATATATATAGTTGTAAACGAGACCGCCCCCCGTGTCGAAGCGTTCGGTTCGTTACAATCTAATTTTAGACCCTAAAAGAGGGGTTTCGTCCTAGCTACCAACGGTGAATTCATCAGTGGGTCCGTCGGAGCTTTCCCCAGACACCTGTGGTACACTTTCTACATCTGAATATTCATATTTAAACCTTTCTGCGTTGGAACCTATAAACCAGATTCTGAGTATGCCACCATCTGCGACATCATCCCGCCAAGGCAAATATTTTGTATGCAGACGAGATCGTTAGATCCCGCATGTATAGAAAGTGTTTCCTGATGAAACTGCAGATGCGGACGCTTTTAGGATCTTTTACAGGCCCATTGTTATAAACCAGCAATCCAGGCAACTTTTTCTGCCTTAGGTCCTGTCACGGTCGCCATGTTGTAAACGAGACCGCCCCCGTGTCGAAGCGATCGGTTCGTCACAATCTAATTTTAGACCCTAAAAAAAGTGTTTCGTCCTAGCTACCGACTGTGGATTCATCAGTGGGTCCGTCAGAGCCTTCCCCAGACACCTTTGGTACACTTTCTACATCTGCATACTCATATTTAAACCTTTCTGCATCGGAACCTATAAATCAGATTCTGAGTGTGCCGCTATCTGCGTCAATATATATATATATATATATATATATATATATATATATATATATATATATATATATATATATATACATATATATATATATATATATATATATATATATATATATATATATATATATATATATATATGTATGTATGTATGTATGTTTATATATATGAAAACGTCAACAACCCTTAATTTAAATTTATCTTTTTCAGAAAAAAGTTCGTTTAATTTCGACAGAAAGAGACATAAAATTAATAGTTTCAGAACTATTGGACTTCTGTATTTTCTGACACCCTAATTTGTCCATTGCAGGAGCGCTCTGAAAGTTTACCTTCAATAGTGTATTTTTAACAGACTTCTAAAAAGGAGGTTCTATTTTCGACAGCCTTTATAAGTAAGTGATTTACTTCAAACAGGCTTAGTATAAATAAGACTAAGGCTTTACGTACAGTCTCATCAAAAAATGTTGATTGTTTACGTTGACTTCAAATTGATTAAGGAAAAGCACTGCTGGCCAGGGATTTAAGTAAATTACTTTTGTTTTGAGAAATCTCAGAAACAGTATTTCTGATGCAGTTTTAATAAATGCTTAGGCATACTTCCATATATGCATATTTTATATGGAATTTTGTCATTCCGCACATTCCTTGAGGGTTTTCGTAGCTCGTAGAAGGTGTGTGAAGGTGATGGCTGTTTAGGTTTTAGAGGTTGTTGCAGAACATCATTTAGGTTTCTAAAACTACTGTGTCATGTATGCATATATTGTATATTTCGTAAATAATGAACAAAACAAAACCTTATTATCAAATACTTCCGTCCTACAGGGACCACGGATGTACACAATCATTTATGTATAAACTTTTCTTTAATATCCTCCCTGAATGGATCAAATCTCTTCCATTTTCATGATTTAAATCATACTCTCGGAGTACTTATGATGAATTTTACAGCTTCAGTGAATATTTGTGTTCCACATTTGAAGACACTGAAATGCACCTATATAGTTGAGTTAATGTTGCTATTTGTAACATATATATTAAATGTCTTGTTTTGTTTTAACACCTATTTTCAGTTTATATTTTTATAATTATTGAGATTATTTCATATTTTGATACGTATAATGCTAAAGATTGATTGATTTAATTTCATTGAATTCAAGACCACGAATACTAACTTTTTTTATTCTACTCAGATGTGGCTTGAAGCCAATCTCAACTTTTTTTGTAGCAGTATTTTGTGATCCACCCAGTCAAAAGCTCCTAGCAAGTCACAAAAATCTGCTAGATAAAAAAAATTCGAGACATTTTAGACAGGAAAAAAAACAATAATTTTATGCCAAAATTTACCACAATATTCTCAAAATTCTTAGTTTATGTGAATTTTTTTTCTTATATTTATATTTTGTATCTATGAAGGGCCAAAAAAACTATGATCATTGATGTTATAATCGTATATTTTTAAAAAGTTTGAAATCTCGTCCCATTTTTCAATACATCCATGTGGCGCCACTGAATACTATTAATTCCATCCTAAAAAGTTATAACGTAGTCCTTGTTTTTTACTTTAGCTCTTCCTAAGAATTTCCACGGGATAGTGGTGTACCTGTAAAATTCTTAGTACACACAAATTTATTATAAAACACAAATAGACTATATATGAAAAAAATCGCAAATTCAGCAATATAATAATAACATTTTTTGATGTCTATATAAATTTATGTCCGAATGATTGAATAAATTTAAATGTGATGAAAGCTATAAATGAGAATTTATCGAGGTGCTATTAAGCACAAAGATATTTACATATTGACTGTTAATATATGACCACAATGTTTTTGACGATTGCTGGTTCGTATTTGCTGCAGAATATTCTTTTAAATTTCGTATATTAAAGTACAACGATTTTAATAACAAAAAAATATTTGGTTCTTTGTTTTTAAGCCCCTCCCCCTGAAAAACAAATTGTTGATATGCATACTTTTCTTGCCCATCAATTTTGATTGAAGTGAAATGTTTTGTTCAGTTTTCAGTATGTTTTAAGAGATAAGAACAAGGCTCCCTTAAAATATTTCCTTGGTAAATTTATTGCAAGGAATTTGATCTCTGAACAAACAAAAACCGAATGGTTCTCTAGCTAACTTTATCTGTTTGTTTTTGAACCGTCGCTTTTTTCACATTATCTCAACGAATTTCTTCTGGATTTGCTAGTAATAATAGAACTAATTGATCTTCTGAAAGTTTATTTCTGCTATATAATTAAAATTATAATCATATACTAAATAATTGACTTAAAGTTCGAACCTTGATGGCAGTTAGGCTAAGTTCAAATTATGTAGTCAAGTGTCAAGTCAGTTTTCTTTCTTTCTGGTTGAAGATTTAGAAAGTTTCATTTAATTGCTAGAACAAATGAAAAACTCCGTTTAATTTCGGAGAAAACTTATTTCCTTCTTTTCTTATTGTTTTCCGCTTGTAATTTTTTTCTACAAGAATTCCTTTGATGATAATACAGTTTCTTATTTTTTTAACACAGTTATGTAATTATAATACAGATATTATAAATACAAAATAGGATGAAGGAGACTTGTAGGTATGTATGAAAAGTACAGTGTTGGATAGTCTGTGTTAGGTGATTCTGTGACTTACGTTTGTTTTATTTTATTTAATTCGGGAATAGGTTACTTACATATACTCCAATAGGTCATTTTAACTGATTGGTGCTTGCCAACTAAAATCTAGAGGTAATTGGGTCGAGTTTTATTTTAAACTTCTCATATAGATAATTGAACTGTAGAAGTTCTTCCATATAAAATTGCCGGAAAGCTACAAATCAAGTTAAGGAAAATAAAATCTGGTCGTCTCATTATCAGTGGCGGATCCAGTCTTTTTATGGGGAGGAGACATTATCATAAAAGCAAACTTCGAAATAACCCCCACCCTATTTCTATATAAGACAGTATAGTATGACAAGCGAAAGCATATTGGCAGAATTAATTCCACGTGCTATGGCACCCAAGCTACCAAAATCACATAACCGGTGTCCAGCAAGATCCACATTTTCAATGCAGGCAGACTAGTCTGTCTTTTCTTAATTCAAAGCTCTTGGGTGGTTGCCCCCACCCTCCCTTGAATCCGCCTATGTTTATTATTGATCCTTAGGAGTCATTATGCCTTTAAAATTTCGGACGTTGTCGAAGTACAATGCTTTAGTTTTCGAAAACTTAAATTAGGTGTTATCCTAAAGTTATTAATGTTATTGTCAAAAGTGTTTTTTTAAGCGTTTAATGACAAACCTCGGATTTATTTCAAGAAGTTTGCTGGTATTTGGAAAATTTAGACCCTTACTTTGTTATAGTATAATGTATTTTTATCATTATGTATATTTTATTACATACATCTCTGATAAACAACGTTGGGAGTTAAAAAGTACGTACATTCTTTCCCGCTTTCTTTATTTTCAGCCTTTTTTCCGTCACCTTCTTCCCATAAAACGGGATTTAATATAGTTTATGATGAAAATGGTAGGTGAAGGCAATTTTAAAATCGGTTCAGTTGTTCTGGAGATTATCTCGAGCAACAAACAAGCTTTTCCTCCATTTTGTAAGTTAGTAGCAACTTTCTATATTTGCAACAATATAACATACCTAACTACAAGTTTTGTCGCAGTTTTTAATTTATTAAAAATAAATTGCTGTCCCTCCTAGAAGCCTTAGTTGTTAAAAAGACAAATGTGTAATATATTAATATTAGGCCATACGACGGCGACAACAGTATTTCAAACTATTATAATTTAGTAGTTGCATCTTAAAGCAACCACTTCAAAGAGAATATCTTCACATAGTTTGAAGGCAATTTAAGACGTTAACACTAATGCGACTTGTTGTGTTGCTTTACGAGATAATAAATCTTTGCTTTTATCGCCGCCCGTTCTTTCCGCATTACTGTTGTTTTAAAGGTAAAATGCAAATTAAGAAATAATTTAATTACTGGTACTTATGCCCATTACCGATGAAGAATGTCGGTTTAAATTTAAAAAGTAATTGTCTATTAGTTATAATTGAAATCGATTTTATATACATTAAATCTCATGCATACGAAATCGAGGAACTACCTCGGTAAAAGTCCTAAGGCATTTGAAGAACGATGTGTGGGCGAACCAAATATATGGAGAGGATACTAGAATGAGCTTTATCTAGTACTTATCTGGTAGACCCCTATTTTCACCTATGTTCTTGTAGGTAGCTAACTTCAATTTTCCTTTTGCAGCCTATTTTGTAGCTCTCTATGGACGTCAAAATCTAGTGTTAATGAAAACACGTAGTTTTCTAAAAATTATAAAATTTAAGATCCATGTGGTAAGAAAAACAAATTTTTCTTTAAAGCAACATTTTTATATTAACGTTTTGGCCACTCATTCTGGCCTTCATTGATTTATTTATTTATTGACACTGCCTCATAAGACCAGAGTCCCTATTATTAGACAGGAAAAGCAAAATCCTAATATTACATGCATAATGCGTGCATAATAAGTATCACATAGTCTATAAATCAGTCAGAGATAATTGTAACAAATCGATTTGACAACAGAATAATTACAGTGAAATATATCAAATTTGTGTTTCACGGGATTATAAAGGGAACCAATAGAATATAATTGGGAGAATTGTATTACATTAGTTCTTGGTTTCGGCAAATAGAAAAATACTGGAGATCTAGTTATCCCTGGAACAGGAAAGTGAATTCTCGCTAGCTAATCAGTTGCCAAAATCTTGTTATTAACCAGTTTATACAAAAAGAGTACACGAACCCCGTTACTGCGCTTCTTTAAAGTGGTGAAATTAAATCTTGCCAATAGACTCCCGCGAAACGTAGTAGCCTCTGGATAAAACTCATCCAATTGAAAGCTTAAGAGTCTTAAGAAACGATATTGAATTTTCACTAATTTTTCAGACTGTACGTGGTAGTACGGATCCCAGATAATTGAGGCATATTCCAATTTGCTTCGTACAGGAACTTGATACTATTTGCTTATGACCAGGAGCAACTCAAATTCTCGAATAGAAAGCCCAGCGTTCGGTACGATCTCGATACTATATCATTAACGATCTCGATACTATATCATTAATATGATATAGTATACTATAGTAGAGTTGGATAGTCAACTAGTCTGAAATTGGTCTACAAGATATAAATATAGGTGAGAGTTATTTTCCTTAATTTCCTGAAAATGAGTTGTTCTATGTGTCAGTCGGATGTGTCGAAGAGGATTATCACCTAAGTTGTTGCAGCCTGCCTTCTGAAGCGGCCAAGATCCACTCGATCCCTAGGCCAGGAAACGAAGCGATTTTTGGGAGGTAAAAATGACTCAAATACTGATCTCTCATAATAAGAGCCTAAAGTATATAAAATCATTCAATTGGGTTTAATTTATACACAATCAACCGTTCAGGAGATCGCTAAAATAAGGATACGTGCTGGACGCCAGATAAGGTAAGTTGGAGGGGGTAACCGAATTTCACCGAGTTCAAAGGGCGCGCTTGAAAAATTAGCAATATCTCCGCTTCTAAATAACGTTAAGCATTCTTTGATTTTTTTGGGGTAGCTCATCGAAAAAATAATATCGGGCACATGTTCAATCTTCTCGGACCACCCTCACCCGCTCTCCCTCCCCTCAAAAATTAAATTTTTTACACTTAAAATTTTTTTTACTCGTTTTACATGTTTTTTCATTGAAAACGATTCCGTACCTTAATATATATATATATATATATATATATATATATATATATATATATATATATATATATATATATATATATATATATACATACTTCTATGAACAATTATATTCGGCCCCCTCCTACTCCCCAAAAATTATATTTTTCAGGATTCGCATTTTTTGTTTTTATTACATATGTATGAATTAGAAATAATGAATATCGTGCTAAAATTGTAATTTTCTTATTATTGTATTGAAATAATATTTCTTGAATAATGTTATTATTATAAAATAAGGTTGTGTTAAAAGTTATACAATAATCCATTAAATCATAATTATCGTTAAATAACGTATATTTTTTTACTACATGATAGCTTAAGTCTTTACGAAGAGAATGAGCACTGACAAAACTCTTATATCAGTTTCCTAGACGACGGTACAGCCAATCAAAAATAGTTACTTTTTTCGTTTTTCTAATAAACAATTGCAATTTTACAAAAACTATGGGACCGATAGCGCCCAACTTCCGCACACTTTTTAAGCACTTTAAAACTCATATTCTGGTAAAAGTTAAAAACAATTCAATAAATATTAAGAGAGTTATTAACTATTGAAAAATAAGCCATTTTTAATGTTTAATTTGCAATAACTTTTTTGTTTACAGACCAATTTGGACAATCGAAAACTCATTTTGAAGATATTTTCAAGACGTACAATTCGTCTATGGAAGATTTTCCGTAAAATTCCAAAAACCGGGGAAAAATCATTTTTTGACCTATTTGTTAAAAAAAAACAATGTTCCAACCGAAATTTGTTGAGACACGAATTGAGACGTCATTTCTAATACCTTTCCCTACCCATTTCTGCAATTAGATCGCAGGCAGTATTTGAGTTTTTTTAACACTCCGTTTCCTGGCCTACCCGGGGTTTCTTCTGGTTTTGTGGTAAAACAAAAAGAGGCTGATCTCAGAGTGGCTCTTGAACAGACAGTGCAATGTAAACTGTCGGATCTTAATCAATCCTTCGAGAACGTCAAAAATGGCATCATTCGTAAACTGGATGAGTCTCACGGTTCCACTGGTGCTTCCCAATCTCGTCCTCAAGTTATTAATGATAAATCACATCTAAAGAACTCCTGCGAGCTGGAATCAGTGCTAGATCTGAGATGTCTTCCAAAATGAATCCATTAGACTCAGCCATTTTGATAAATAAGGTTCGACATAGGAGGGACGGCGGCACGAGTAGGATGCAGAAACAAGGAGGACGTACAAAAATTCTGTGGTCTGGCCAAGGACAACTTGGCCAACAACTTTCTGAGAGTGCCGCAGCCTAGAATTAAGGTTATTGCTGTCACAGACGACCTGTCCCACGAAAAACTTATTCAGTTTTAAGAATTCAAAATGAACCTTTTCTTTGTGCTAACTCTGAATTACTTCTTAAACATTGACATTCCAAAAACAATAATAAGATTTTCTAGGCGATCGTTGAACTTGACATTGTGACTTATACTCCCATCATGGAAAAAGTATCGACTCAACGTAATAAATATTTACTAGTCGGGTATGATACGTGTGTTGTATATGACGCATTGACACCTCTTAGATGCTTTAACTACTCCGGTTATAATCATACCTCTAAAAATTGCACCTCGGAGAAGGCATGGCCATGATCTATCTGAGTGTAGAAACTCTGTTTCTCTTAAATGTATCAACTGCATGAGTCAATCGTCTAAATGCTCCGGTGACACTGTTGATGCTGATCATGCTGCGTGGGATAAATGTCAATTCTACAAGCTTAAATTAACTGGGTTAAGGACTCAAATACTTGGTAGACAGTAGCAATTATCATGCCATGGCGATCTGGAACGTACTTCCACGAATGATATCCTTCACTGTAGTATTAGTAATGTTAGTGCTACTGGCTTAGTCGATTCGGATAGATTATCCGAACGGAATTCTGAATCTAATGAATGCCAGAAAAATTTCAGTATCTATTATCAGAATATCCGCGGAGTAAATACTAAAACCCATACACTATTTAATTCGTCTTATTGTTACAAATATGATCTCATTGTATTATCGGAAACATGGTTGTCGCCACAAGTCCTTGATAATGAATTATTCTCTTTCGATTACTCAGTTCTTCGTTGTGATCGTAGAAACGTTAAGAGGGGAGGAGGTATACGCCTTGCACTAAATAAAAGATTCTCGGCAACAATAATCGATACTAATTTAATCTTAGACAACCTCCCCGACATTGATATTTTAGGATTATCTATCAAAGCTAATTTTTGCACTTTTTCTGCAATTGTTATTTATATACGACCCAGTTTTATAGCTTACGACGATTTATTCAGAAATCTTAACTCCTTACCGGATTTGAGTCGCGTATCGATATATTGTTTTTGGGTAATTTCAATATTCTCGAATATATGTCTGCGGATGGATATCAGTCGTGCAACAGATAATCCAAAACTACATGCTGTTAATGATTTTGTTAACTCCTTTAACTTATATCAGTTCAATAACGTAAAAAGTCACAACAATCGACTTCTTGACATGGTGTTTGGTCTACTGGACTCTGGTAGAGTTGTTGAATCTGATTTGGCAATGTTACCTGTTGATGTGCATGATCCTCCACTATTCATAACATGCCCTTATCGAACGTGCAAACAAAACGAATTTAAATTAAAAGAACATTACACATATAATTTTAGAAAGTCTGATTGTCCTAGGATCTACAGCTGACAGAATACTGTTAGACTTCCTAAGATTGATGTAGGTCCAGAACGATTGGGGGTTCTTTTTAAATTCCGCTTCAACATTTGCAAGATAAGTTCTATAGGACAAAAGGTACAAATAAAATTTTTTATAACTGTCCTAGCATTCTTGAAAGACAAATAGTCACAAATCTCCTTAGACCTTTTGTATTTCTGCCATAGCAACTCCCTATATATAATAAGCGAATTACCTCCTTAGTGAACCAAGCTGGGTACTTACTGTGCCTAGAGAAAGTCCTTTTTACCGTCTTATTAAGAATTATATGTACAGGCATCAGAATAAAATAGAACGGACAGATTGAATAGTATTGAGAGGACTCACACCAGATGTTAAAATAATCTCACAAACGTAACAAAACATTCTCCTTTAACTTACCCCGAATAAAATCAGGAAAAGTACATTTCACCAATCATTGATTAAAAGTGACAATCACAGAATCAATATTATATTTTAGTTAGTGTTGCGATGCTTTACATATTTGTGTAGTGGACACTGGTACCAAACTAAATTGACAAACAAAGTTTCCGATATCTGTACGTTTTCTTTTTTCTTCGCTTTTTTTATTTTCCAGCACGTTCTTGTTTTTTTTTTTTTGTAGTGTTATATGTGTTCTGTTGTCGCTATACAGAGCTACAGAATTTTCCTTTTAGTAATTTTAATTTGTATTATAAAGTGATAGATATATCGTATAACTGAGGTCATTTGTATTTGTTTTTGCATATATCATTTCGTAAAATCCCCTATTTCTTATGCGTTTTTCTGTTTTAATGATTTTTGTGTCAATAAAATTGAACGAGTATCCTTATACTGTGACCAATTAGGGCTCTCTTATTTTTTTATCATACATATACTAATTGATCTTATTTTATAGCTAGTGGCTGGTTTGGCCAATGTTATCGGGTTACATTCTTTACAGGGAATTTGATAGATTCCGTGGCTTTTTTTATTGTCAGGAATTTTGAATTTTAAATACCTGAAATAACTTTTTAACAAGTTGCAACCTTTGTGGGTCACGGTATTATTATATTCTTTAAAGGTATTTTGAAATTTTCCCATAGGTTTGGAACATACAGTAATGAGAAGGAGTTTTTATTTGTATTTTTTACGTTTGTATTAGTTGTATTATTGTAGTATTGATTAATTAGTTTTTTAAAAATAGTATTTATTACTTTTTCTGGGTAAATATTGAACTTAAGCGCTCCTTTTGCTTATTTTTTATGCATTTCATTATATAAGACCAAATAGGCCGAGAAAAATGTCTTTATTTCCCAAGTAAAAGAATTATTCAAAACAAAATACCGGCAGTGATGAAGTTGACCAAAATGATCACAATTGTACATAATTCAACACAATATATGAGTACAATTGGATCAGTCAAGGTAATTTTGAAATTGAAAAGAAAATTACATAAATGGCCAAACGTTCAATATGGACATACAGTTGAGTATTTGAAATTCATTCTATCTTTTAAAACATTTGGTTTGATGTTTTTTTTATACTCTCGGGTTCGTCCTAAAGCCGGACGCACTGTGGCCAGAGTAGGCCTATTGTGCTCACCCTAGACATTACAGCCACTCTGTCAACCTAGCCCCCTGGCTCAATCTATACAGTCCTGCTAAGGAGTGAGTGAGTATTTCTCCCGGTTCCAGACTTACTGACCCGAATGTTTGTTGTCTAAATCTCTCCAGTGACATATGATATGCTTCACCGTTTCCTCGGCTTGTTCACATAGTCTGCAGCCGTTATTTAGATTCATTCTATTCAGATGTACTTTGATGGCCATGTGTCCCATCATTATACCCGTAATAGTCCTTAATTGGTTCATACTCATTTGGAGTAATTTCCTTGCCAATTTCGGGTCAGGATTCCCAATAAATAGCTTGCTGTGGTTTAAGCGTTATCTGGTCATCGAGTGGTTTTTATGCTCTCTTTTGAACCATTCTTTGACTGCTGCTCGGGCCGCGCACCGCGGCACCCCAAATGCCGGTTCTGGATCCATGTATTGAGATGCTGATCCTGTTCTAGCTAGCTCGTCAGCTTTTTCATTTCCATGTATGCCTTCGTGTCCTGATACCCACTTTAACATAACTCTGTTGTCTTTTGCTAGAATTTCCAGCTCACTCTGACATTCCCAAACCAGCCTCGATGATACCTTTTGGCCCTTGAGGGCTTTTAGGGCTGCTCGGTTGTCAGAGTAAATGTGGATTTGCTTCCCTTTGTAAGCTCTCCTGTTCATCTCGTCTGCGCACCGTAAGATTGAGTATATTTTTGCCTGAATTACTGTTGGGTATTTTCCAAGGGGAAGGATTAATTCCTTCCCCAGTTGTAGCCCATATATCCCAGCTCCAGTACCCTCACTAGTTTTTGAACCGTCAGTGTACCAGATACTTGCACCCGAGAATATTTCCGGTTTTTCTCTGTTACTTGCCATTCGATCCTCTACTGTGACTTCAAACGGTATATTATAACGGTAGTTCGAGTTCATATGGTCTGTGTCCATTTCCAACTCGGGGTTCCTGGTTTTTTTACATATGTTTTTGTGTCCTGATAACGTCCGTTGTGATTTTACTGTTGAGTGATTTAGTCGGTGGAGTCCCATTCTCGTCTCTGCCTGAATCACTATGTGTAGCGAAAGCAGATCCAGAATGTGCACTCCATTGTTTGATGTTAGTTTTCCCTTTTTAATCATACTTTTTGTTTCATTAAATTTAGAAGTAACTAATAAATTATTTTGATACAGGGGATTACAGGGGATTTGTTTTAAGCGGTTACTTATTTCATTCATTTGTTTACAGCTTTTTTCGGAGAAAATTTACTTCACTAATGAATGTGTTATTTACTAGTTTTAAAAAATTTACTTATTTATAAGTGTATCTAAAAATGAATTATGTTATGAAATTACATTTACAATTATAAATTTCCTAATGTTCTTAAATTTTCCCTTAATTTTCGAGTTCCCCTTTTACCTATAATGGCATAATGATTATTACTGATGTTATTATGTAAAGTATACAACCAAATGCCCCTTACCAGATTTTAGATTTTCACCGCCTCGAGCATTTTCATCAAAGGGCCAATTTTGTATAATTAGGGCTTATGTTTATACATATAGGAAAGGAAAAGGAACGGTGGACCCCAAAATTTAATCTTTTGCGGTTGAACGAAGCAAAGTCCCTAACGATAATCAGTTAGAGGGAATTACGGCCTAATAACATTCCTTTAATTCGTATTGTGCAGCTTAATATTTAGTTTGTGTGTATTTGAGATAATATTTGTAATGGAAGTTCAGATTGGAATCAAAAATTTTTAACGAGAGATTGTATCGTAACGTAAAATCTGATGAGTTAAATAAGGTTTAAATAATATAAATCAGAGCTAAAATTTAGACACTGGCCCTTCGCAAGAAATAATTTTATGGCTTCGGTCAGTTTTTAACTGAATTGGAGAGTTTATTTGCTCAAAAAGTTTATATTTTTTTAAAGTATTGTTTAAAAAAAATATTTGTAAAAGATATCTTAAAAAATTTATATTTGTTAAATCATCAATAAAATTATTCCATATAGGGAAGCCAGGGGCATTTTTTTATTAATGAAACTAATTAGATATTATTCTTAAGCCTTATGAAGCGTCAACTATCTCTCTATGGTTATTGATTAAAGAAATTCACACATTTCTTGTACTTTCTACGGTTACCTCAATTTTTTTTAAATGTTCTTGTTAATACTTGCCCCACTTTTGGGGTAAGTTTTAACAACCTTGGGGTAAGTCTTAATATTAGAGTTTTAATATAAATATGAAAATATTTTACCTTAATATGCAAGTCACCGCTCGATTTTGTGTAGAATTAAGTATCAAAAATCGATCATACATATATGTTGTATACTATTTGCGCCCTTAACTGAGTCCATACCAAATTCTTAATACCTTGATACCTTTTTAAAATATTCGATTCTGATGATTGCCTTTTTCTGGAAAGGATATTTGGCAATACTACTGATATGTTTTCAACAAACCATAAAATTGCAACTTTTATAAATTAACCGATTTTGTATCTCCTACTGTTTCAGAGATAGCAATAGTATCACCAACTCTGTATATATTTTTGTATAAGTTCACATGGACTTCATAAACTATAACTTCGACTCCCTTGTTATATAAAAAATGGATAAATAATAGCTACCGAACACATGGGTGATGTAAAATTGTACGCTAAAGGAAAGGCAATGAAAGATAATTCTTCTAAAATAATTAAATTCTATTGAGAAAATTCTTTACTAGCATTGGTGCGAAGTAACTGTAATTTAATTACCCCATTAATTTCGGATTATCTTTAAAATTTCATTTATGCAAAAAGTAGAGGCAGAGCTAAAGTTTAAGTTTATTATGTTATAAAATAACAGAACAAGGCTCATTTGTATCTTCAGCTTGTCTATTCGGATAAAAAGTCAACAGAGATTTTAGAATTTTCTCTTATTGACACCAAGAGGATTAAAATTTGGTTTTAGGATACTTTTCATAACTCATTGTATATTATGCACAGGGTGAGTCAACTATTAGATAAAGTAAATTTATTGCTTATAGGAAAAATTTATCAGTAAATTATATTCATTATTGTATATAAATATTTGGTGTTATACAGAGTGCGACAAAAGGGTAGGATAGCAAGAAGCTGTATTTTGTTGAATCAAGCTACCGGTATGTAAATTTGTTTTTTGATTATATATGTATGTTTGATTTACGTAAACTTATAATTGTTGTGATAACAAAAAAAAGTGTATTTTCTTTCACTTATTTTCTTATAAATATTGAAGACAGTGGTTGCTTTTCCTTAGGTTTGCAGGTTTGCGCAACTCCCAAAAATATTGTACATTAAAATAAAAATAGTAATAAATTTAATTTTGTTTTACCATATAAATTATGACAATATTATAAGCAAAACAAAACTGATTTGAAGATTTAAATTTCATGGCAACTAGATCGGGTTTAACTCTCATATCTTCTAAGTGAATCTGGCTGAGGAAGTACAAGAAACTGAATGTTACCCATCTGTGGTAACAGAGACAGTAAAAATGACAACATGCACTCTACTAATTATAAATGGAACACGATCTGTAGGGCTGGCAAAAAAGTGTTGAATATGTTAAGAAACAGAAGAAACTCGTTAATGAATTTAGCCAGAGTACAAGAATCACCCCTGAGACCTTAAAAAAACACTTTAAATTTTTTACAGTAATACAGAAGAAACCACAAATACCTCTACACTTCATAAAGGTAATGAAAACATGGAATCACCTCAGCTCATAGGCAGAGAAAAAATAAAACATTCAAGCTATAAATAAAAAAAAACAGTAAATCACCAGGTATTGACGAAATTACAAACGAAATTATAAGGTGTACTAATTGAAGAAATACCAACCTTTTAAAATAAGACAACCCTCTATGAGAACATATCATTTCAATGAAAAGACAATATAACGAAACATGTCTCTAAAATAAGAGAGGAAACCTACCCCAAAATCTGCGGTGAAATTTGCTTCCCAAGCTCAGTCTTAAAACTACTGGCGAAAGTTGTCAGAAAAGGTGAAAGAAAGGGGAATTAGCAAAGAACATCTAGAATTTAGACATAATACAAAAACTGTGGACGCTATATCCAAAATACAGTAGATAACCAAAAAACTGAATAGCAACAAACTTTCCTGCTGGCAGTGCATCATCTCAGGATTAGATATCGTTAAAAAAATAGGACCTGGTGTTAACATAAAAAGAAGAAAAACGAAACTATGTCTTAAAGTCGATTTTTTAAAAGAGTCTTTATACAACAATTATTCTGACTCAAAATCCACTAAATCCTGTAGGGGCACTGCGGAAATCGGATTGGTCCTTTACGGAGATTGGCGGAGAATCCCTAGAAATACTTCTTCGGACGCATCTGGCAGACTTTGATAATGTCACTGACGTCGCAATAAATGATGAAACAAATCCCCCAACTCTAACCAGAAGGCCATTCAAAAGAAACTGGGAAAGAGCAAACCCAGTAATAACCCACAACAAGATATTGTGGGCTATCAAATCATTTGAAAGTTACAAGGCACTGGGATCTGATGAGATCATCCAAATACTTCTAAAATAGGGCAAAGAACTCATCACAACTGTGCTCTGCAAAATTCTAGGGGAATGTATAGCTACAAATTATCTGTCCTTGGCCTGAAAAAGGTTCAGAATTATCTTCATACCAAAACCTGAGAGATACTACTCTAAGGCGAAGTCGTTCAGGCCAATTAATCTATCTTCCTTTCTACTAAAGCTAACAGAGAAACTGGTTGCAAGGCATATACGGGAGACCTCTCTTAAAGAGCGGCCACTATACCACAACCAACATGCTTACCAATCAGGACATTTATGTGAGTTAGCTGTACATCATCTGTTAAAGAGAATAGAGTCTGCCACAGATTGCGAGGAAATAGCACTGACAGCGTTCCTTGATATTGAAGGAGCATTTGATCACAACTCCTTCGCCTTCATGACAACATCTGCCGAAGATACTCTTTGCAGGCAGACTAGCACAATCTAAACTATCAAAGGAAACCGTGGAGGTATCGATAGCCAAGGGTTGCCCGCAGGGAGTGGTACTAGCCCCACTTCTGTGGAATTTGGAGTTCGACGAGCTTCTGGTAAATCACAACGACCGAGGCTATAATACCCAGGGGTATGCTGAAGATACATCATACTTATTGTAGGAAAATATACTACCGGAGTTGAAGCAGGGGGCTCTGACTATAGTGGAGGAATAGTGTACTAAGGAGCACCTTGAAAAAACTACACTCATACCCTTTACTAAATGAAGAAAGTTGGGCAAATTAAAATTACCAACTCTTTTCAATACACAACTGCAAATACGCGAGGTGGTTAGTGGTGTATCCCTGAATGAAAAGCTTACCCGAAACTCATACCTGCAGAAAATTATCTCTGAAGGTAAAATGACCATCATAGCAGCAAAAAGGGCACCGGACAGGACGTGGGGATTAAAGCCACACATTGTGCACTGCCTGTACAGCGCGGTGGTAAGACTCATGATAACCTATGGCTCGGCTGTGCAGTAGAAAAAAACCATGCAAAGACCGGCCACTCTGGAGCTCTCCAAACTCCAAAGACTGGCCTGCCTATGCATCACGAGTGCCATGAGAAGCACTCCACCAGCAACCATGGACTGGACCTGCCCTCGGACATACCAGCATCAATGGCATGGTAATGAAATCATTGCTAGAAATGAGCCGTGATATCATGCCAAGAACTTACAATTTTGACAGATTCTGCACCATTCAGCTTGACTGGAAGGCGCGGTCTACACGAACAGTGAGTCTGCCAGCAAACTTCGTCTGGTACACGGACGGGTCCAAAACTGACCATGGTACAGGCGCCGGAATACACGAAGATATACCCAGACTTAAAATGAATTTAGTACTGGGCAGCATATCACCATATTTCAGGCATAAATTCACACTATTGATGTCTGTCTTCAGGAGAATTTGAGCAGGGGTTAGAGGGGCAGGACCAGCCTCATCTTCTCTGACAGTCAGGCCGCGCTGAAGGCTCTAGCATGTTATCAAATAACATCAAAACCAACCTGTCTTCAAAACCCTATCGCTGTGGTAAAACACAAGAGGATTACCCTGGCGTGGGTACTAAGGCATAAGGGTATCTCGGGCAATTGAAAAAGCGGACCAACTTGCAAGAAAAGGGTCTGCCACTCCATTTATTGGACCTGAGCCAGCATTTGGAATTGCTAAGACTGCTATTCGTTGGTGGCTGTCCTGGTGAACAAATCAACGACACCAGACCCACTTGAACCACCTTGTGGGCCACAGGCAGAGCAGGCTATTGCTGAGCAGACCATCCGGTAAACTAAGCCATGAAATTTTGCATCTAAGCAGACAACAAATCAGGCTGGTGACATGACATAGCTGGCCATTACAGCTTGACAAAACATCTACATACAATGGGTATCTTCCACGAAGAACTTCTATGTAGACTATGTGATGAAGAGGACGCGACAGCTTCACACATCATCTTCGAGTGCGAAGCTTTGGCCTACTGGAGATACCTTCAGGGATCAATCCATCCAAAAGGCTTATACCCAGAGGATAAGCTAGTGAGCAGGTTGTTAAACCTCATCACGGCAACAAACCTGTTCGCCTAGAACGGATATGGCAGGCAACACAATAAGTCTGAAGGCTGCAGTGTAAGTGCCTTTCAACCAATGCAGTCGATGAACAGTCACAGAAAAAGTACATTATTTTACTCAAATGTAATGGCTGTTACTCATTTCTGATCGTGTCTCTTTCATCCTCATTTCTATTACCCATCCTTACATGCTCGTATAAAATGATGATACGATAAAAATTAAATACCCTACAAAAACAAACGTGTGAATTAAAGATAACCATAGATTATTTTAACTCATACCCTTATTTCACGAGTATGCTGGTATTAAGTTCGTAGATTTTTTCTACAAACATAAAGATAGTTTAACCATTCTGATAGTTAAGAATAACGAACATAATTTATTATTTCGCTAAATACGCATGAACGTAATTCTAATATTGTAAGAGGAAATGAAGTAAACTTCTCAATTAATAAAGCTTGACTTTGGCGTAAATTCCAGCAAGACAAGAACAAGACTTTCTTTATAATCGGTTTTAATTTCGTTATACATTGGACGCTAATAGCAAGAAACAGAAGCCCAACGTTGTGCACGGTAACTCCCTCGCATAATCACCATCATTTTTGTACGCCTGAGTGATTAATTATAAGCACTAATAACCCTTCATCATAGACGTCGAAAAGTAAAATGTTATGGTTGGCTGAAGTTCAAAAATTAAAATTTGAAACAACATTGCTAATAAAGTTCCAATTAATAAATTCCTTTCATAAAATTAATTTATTACTTTTGGGGTTAAATTATAATATTTCAATTTAAAATATGATTATTTTCGGTAAAATATATGTACCTCATTATTTTCAAATTGTCACTTATGTAAAATAAGCAAAAAATAATGACCACTGTGGTGACTGTGTGATATTGCGATTTTAAACTATCAATCAAAATAAACGTTTCAAACTGATGATGCAGCACTATGAAACATTCAATAATATTTAGGAGTACGAGAAATGTGGCAAGATCGGTGGCTGAAAATATCAACCATCTGTCAACTAAATGTCAACAAAGTTGAGTATACATATGCAAATTTTCACTTTTTTTGTTTTTAGTGTAAAATGCAGTGATTGCATTGCAAAAATTGCCCGATTAGGCTTGATTCTCACTATAGTGCCGGTCTCGATACGATATCGGCTCGCTCTCGGTTCGATACATTTTTTTAAATGAAAAAAATGTACCAATCTCCACGAAACCGATAGTGTGATTAAGTTCATTATTTTTCTTGTAAGAATATTTTACCGGACCGAGAGCGTATCGAGATCGTATCGAGAGCGGCCCTATAGTGAGAATCTGGTCTTATTGTTCATACAGAATCTGCGAGACTTAGAATAACCAATAATAGGCCAAATTGATTACCTACAATTGATCATGAGTTGAATTTACCATTGGACGATCCTGCTTAACAAAAAAAAACCATTATCTTATTACTTTATTTACACTTTTTGTTTGCCTGTGGTTTGGATGGAACAAATAAACTCGTTTGCGTTTTTGTTTAAAAACTACAAGAAAAATGAACAATTACGAGGCGAATTTTCACTTTTTTTATCATTATAAAATTAAAACAAAAGTTAGTCAGCTTTATAGAGAAATAAATCTTGTAAATTTATTATTTTTTTTAAATACAGCTGAAATTCACACATCAACGTTAACATACAAAATTGAAATAATGATTTCGTTACTAATCTTCAGTTTTTATTGTGGCCTTGAAAACTCATGGTTAACTTCAAAGTGTTGGGGACTCAACCACTTGATGTTACATAGATTGTGAGACTGGGTCCAAGTAGTTTATTTTGGTTTGCAGACTTGAAGTCATTGTTAATAATCTTCAAAAAGTTATTAGAAACTGAATCTTTGAAAAACTTCTGCGATTCTTGAATATGTAGAGGAATACATTTAATTCGAGGAAATAAATTAGAAATTTAAATTAGACCTTCAAAATGAGACCTGGGAGAAAATCTCTACAATTGATTCGGAATAACCTGAACTAACCTCAATATTTTTGTTGAAATCTATGTCAGTCAGTGTCAAATTGTCATTTATGTAGGGAATTTTTGTTGTGTTGGTTTAATTTTTTAAAAATTTGTCAATGTTTATGTATGTATGTTGTGTTTTACAACACTGGCTTAAACTAACTAGCTAGTAACTTTGATTTTTCGTTAAGTTAGCTAAAAAATGTCTTAAAATTATTACACATTCAAAATACTGGGCGTTTTTGGCAAAAAATATAACTACACCATGCTTCGTTATTTTTTAATTCCAAAGTGATGTTTAGACATCCGTCATTTTTAAATTATTGAATAAATGTTTTACCGGAAACTCGAACAGTCAAAATTGGATCAGAAATTTATTAATGCCGATTCATTTCATTACCACTATAGATAAAATTAAATAATAAATGAGTTGCAACTGCTTTGTAATAGATGTTAAAAGTTTTTTTTTATTTGTTTTCGTGATTAGTTTTCAAAAGCAAAGTTTTGACCCCTTTTGTGCTGATTTGTCACAATTCAAAGTGTATTCTTCTTATATTTGATTACATCTAGCTGCCACTTCGCAGCCGCTAAATTTGATTTGGTGACCATTTATTTACCTGGATTCCTATTCTAGCCGTTCTTTTTAATCATGTAATAATTCTACTTAAAGAAAACTCCTCTGAGGTAAAATTTCGAAAAATTCCAAAATAGGAATTTCTTTGTAACAAATTCCATTTACTCCAGGGATTTTAAAAAATACTGATCAGTTTATATCAATAAAGATGGGACTGTCCGTCCACCTGTTGCATTTGTTTACAGTATGTTCGTCTGTATTCACGTATATCACAATATTATTTCGCAGTTGTCAAAAAAAGTGTACTATTTCTATACATGTATCTATAGTATGCATTTTATTTGATTCACTATCGATTCGTTAGCTCAGGAAATTATCTCGAACAAAGAAACAATCTTTACCTCTTTGTTACATTAGTTTAGGTGACTTAATTTAGTTAAATAGTTTTTTTTTACATTTACGAACTAGAAAGGTAACTTGCATTTTTTAATAATAATATTTTTTGTAAAATACAGAATATAATTAATGAATGAATGAATGAATGAAACAAAGGGTAGTGATACGAGATCATCGGTGCCTAGGCCTTTATGGGCCCTTTACATCACACCATAGCTGCAGGTCATTCGAGGCTGGTCGCCTTTGCCAATATAAGCAACCTCGTTAATTGAACTTGCCTCTCCGAAATATCTCTGTCTCAGTCCGTTAAGTGTTGGGCATTTTCTGAGGACATGGTCAACAGTTTCATTCTTCTCCAAACACCATCTGCACGTCGGGTCATCTTCAATACCGATCTTATGGAGATGGCTCCTTAGGTGACAATGTCTTGTCAACCCTCCCTAAAGAGAAAAGCTCCCTAGTACGCCATGCGCTAGATCCAGTTATATGATCCTTAGCACACCTCATTTTAGGTGTTCCCTGCCACGATTCCATAAATTTACTGTTCAGCAACAATTTTAATTCCACTTTGTCAACGACAATTGGGAAAGGTAGACTTGATTGGGGTTCATATGATTCAGTTTCGAAACCCAATTTTGCCAGACGATCTGCTTTCTAATTCCCCCGTATGCCCGAGTGGCCTGGAACTCACACGTGTCTGATAGTGGCACCGTTCCTTGTTATATTTGTCAGGATGTCCTTACACTCAGACACCAGTCGCGAAGTTACGAGACTGGACTTCAGTGCCATTATCGCAGCCTTACTGTCTGAGCATATATTTATTACCTTATTCCTGTTTATATCCCTCTCACAGAGGTGGGCATATTGTAGAATAGCATAAATTTCCGCCGTGAAAATCCTCGCACGTTGTCCTAGAGGGTAGTACACTCTGACTCTTGTTCTCCTGCCGAACACTACGGCTCCAGCTCTTTCATCTTGTCGAGATACATCTGCATACCAGCAGGATCCATTTCTCGGAAGATTTTGCTCTTCCTCCCAATCCTCTTTATTTGGCAGAAACATTTCCAGAGAGGCTGGGTTTTAAAAGCGGTGTCATGTAATCTGTCTGCATGTGATGGACACCTCTCCGCCGCGCTTTCCCAGACACCTGAGTAATCGTCCGTTCCAATTCCAAGATGCCCTAAGCAACTGAGACGACAAACAGTCTTCAGAGCCTCGTTCTCTATGTATAAATGAACACAAGGCAGGTTCACTAGAACTTCAAGAGCCTTAGCGGGAGCAGTCCTCATCACACTCAATATTCCCACCCAAGCCATTCTTTGAACTTTGTCAAATTGAAGGCTGTTTGAGCTTTGTTATACTATGCTACCATACGATAGCAACGTTATCATGGGGCCGATCAGCACAGTGCATATCCAAAATAGCATTCTAGGTGTCAGCTCCCATGTGCATCCAAAGGCTCGTTTACAAGCTCAGAAAGCATATATGACCTCCTTGGTTCGAACTTCAATATAATCATTACAACTCAGTCGTGAGTCCAGAATTACTCCCAGATATTAAACTGTCCCCTTGTATTGAAGAGTCCTTCCTACCAATGTAATTGTGCTAAGTCTCCCCATTTTCCTCTTTTTTGTAAAGAGTACCACCTCTAGGCCTTATTTATTCATTAATTAAGTCCCACACTTGAACTAATATTTTCTCTACGCCTATGAGCGTAAAACATAAGATTTAATTACCCGTAATTAAGTTTCTGATAAAAGATCTAAGAGACTAATAAGCGACGACAGCATTGCAAAAAATTATAATTTAGGAGTTATAACTTGCGAAAACCGCTTCAAAGAGCATTTCAGTCGGTACGAAGGTAACTTTTAAGTTTGATGAAAACACGACTGCAACTTACCGTGCTGTTTTACAACGTAATAAATTTAAGATTGTAATTTCTTCTGGACTAATGTAATTTTAGAGGTAATTCGGAATTAAAAGGGTAATTAAATTAAAGTTTATTTGCGTCGTTGCCTAATATAATTGATCATCATTATTTCGGAAGAAAAATAGTTATTTCAACTAACATTTTGTAGGCGTCGCGATAGTCTTAAATACCGTATTCCGCAAGATTCCTTCGTTCCCGATTTTATTATATTGTCAGATTACATTTATTTAAAATTGACTATTTAGTTAAATTTTAGAAAGTGTAATTTTAATATTTGATATATCGTATTTACGTAAATATATATTTATACAGGGTGTTCTCAAAGTGAACTCATTTATTTTAAGGGGGGCAATACATGTAAAATTCAAAAAAAAAAATGTTAATTTCATATTGATTTAATAATACATATATTATTTATTAAACAAATTTTGAATATGAAATCCTTAAAGTACATGTCTAAAAGTACATGAAAATATTTTTTTTTATAATTTTTCAATACAAAATGGCGAGGATGCGAGCGAATGACAAAAACACCTCGAAAAACGCCTTGTGCAACTTAAGGTTTTTTCCGATGGACCTGCAACATTCAGAAAAAAAATGTTAATAAGATGCATAGTTCATAAGTTAACCAGTAAAGTTTAGAAAAAAAAATGAAATTTTTGCATTAATTTTAGCTTAAACAAAAAAAATCGATTATTTTTCAAAAAAATCGCGTTTTAAACATTAATAAACAAATTATTTTTCCGAAATTACTAAAACCTGTAGGTTCAACAAAAAGATAATACTATTTTGTAGATGTGGTATAAATTTAAGGTAAATCGATCGAATATTTTTCGAAATATTTTGCACAAGAGTTGAAAAAGTACTACTTTGAGAAAAACGCGTTTAAAGTTCGCAGTAGATAAAAATCATTGATTATTAGTTGTTATTGTAACTTACTCGTTAGTCAGCGATTCCAGCTCCATACAGCAGCCCTTCAGCCTCCTTGTGCATTTCATTAGTGTGATTTGTAAGAATTTGGAAGGGATACACAATTGGAGAACTGCCCATAGCGCCGAAGAGATAATAGGCAGGGACATAATTAACTATAACTCGGAGAACTAATATGAATATCGGTTTAAAACTTTTTTTGGCGTATTCTGCAGAGCATTTAGAACATTTTAGCGTAGTAAAAAAATATATTTTTTTGAGCAGTTACATGTATTGCCCCCCTTAACGGCTTGTAGAACTCATAAAGAGAAATCGGTTGACCAAAAATCGGTTATATAAGAGTTGGCAGATAAAGATATTATTAACAATTGTTCAAAAAATTTAAAAACGGCAATATAAAACTTATTTCATGATATTTTCAACCACTGCATTGTAAAAACTTTGTTTACTACATTGAACAGTGTTACATGTTGTTATACAAAAAGTGCTCAAAATTGTCACCATTCGGTTAACGCAAAGTCTTGCTCAACGTATCTATGAGTGACTACACGCGTCAAAAATAAAAACCCGGTTTCCACAGAAAATATTACAAGCATTTTCAATGCGCTGTTGTAGTTCTTTCACAGTATTCACTTCACCATCATAAACTAATTATTTTGAATAACCTCACAGAAAAAAATCGCAAGGATTTAGATCCGGGGAACGTGCAGGCCAAGAAATGGGTTCATTTAGCCCTATCCGTTTATTAGGAAACACATTATTTAAATGTTCGTGAACTTCTCGTTAGAAATATGGCGGAGCTGCATCATGAAGAAGCCACATATTTTGTCTCACATTTAAAGGAACATCTTTTAATAATGGTGGCAGATTGTTTTGAAGAAAGTCTAAATAGTTTTCACCTGTCAGTCGATTTTTAAAAAAAGTATAGCCCTATAATCATGCCATGTACTACGCCAGCCCAAACATTTATTGAAAATCTGTGCTGAAAATGACTTATTTTCACTGCATGTGGATTTTCTACTGCCCAAACATGGTGCTGGTGGAAATTATTTACTCCATTTCTTGTAAACGTGGCCTCATCGGTAGTCAAAATAAATTTGGTAAAATTATCATCTATGCTGTAGTGATGTAAGAGCTATTGACAAAATTCAACTCTTCCAGGATAATCTTCTGGTTGCAATGATTGCATCCGTTGATAATGGCGCTGATAAAGTTGCTCTTGTCGTAAAGTTTTCCACACTTTATTATGAGCAACTTCTACTTGACCTGCTATGGACCTAGTGCTCATTGTTGGGTAGTTTTCGACAATTTCGTTCCCGATCTCCACCATTTCGCGTGAAAATATTTCTTCCAGCGTGATCTCCTCGTTGTTCCTTTAAATATCGGGTGTCGCAAAGTCTTATAACTAAATTTACAAATATACTTGGAGACGGATGGTTTCGTAAAGGAAATCTCTCCGCGTACAAACGATATGCTGCGGCTGCAATTTGTTGGCACTCCCCGTAAGTTAATATTACGTTCACTAGTTCATTGTTTTCATAAACATGTGCCGTTTTTATTGCTCACAAACCCACAAATGAAAAATAATAGCACGCACTACTGTACGAATTATTTAAATCTGGTCAAATCGAAAATCGCACTCAAAACCGTGTAATAGTTAAATACAAAAAATAGGCATACCCAGTATCAGTAGTAAACAAGACTTTTACAATGAAGTGATTAAAAATATCATGAAATAAGGTTTGTATTACAGTTTTTAAATTTTTTAAATAATTGTTAATAATTTCTTCCTTTGCCAACTTTTATATAAACGATTTTTGGTAAATCGATTTCTCTTTACGGGTTCTACAAACTATTAAAATAAATGACTCAACTTTGAGAACACCCTGTATTTAATAAAAAAAATGTGCGTTTCTAAAGATATCTAATATTTATTAGGGCTTCAAATAAGAACTGTACAATACGAATGTATTTGCATGTAAGAAAGTTTGCATCGTTATGTATAAGTAATTAAAATACCTGTGTATGAGTGAACTGTTGAATTATGTTTCCTCCGGGAGTCATGGATACCGGAAACGAACTCCTAGTGGGTGTATGTTATTAATTCTTGGTTAAAATGCAATGTTGTTACATTTTTTTAATAGGACTTCGAAGTGACAATTTGTAGATAACCTGTTACACAGAAATCATATCTTACAATCTTGGCTCACTTGCAAATGTAACAAAGCATCGAAGTGTTAGGGTTTACATCAAGAGATTTCCTAATCGCCGAATATTGTACCATCAAACATTTGCCGATATTGAGCGTCATTTCCGAGAAACGGGCAGCTTTAAGAAAAAATTTGAAGGTAAAGGTCGTATTCGAACACCTCGAACGATTGAAAAGGAACAGGAAATTTTGGAAAGAGTTGAAGAAGAACCAAGTGTTAGTATCCGCAAGTTAGAATGTGAGTTGGATATCCCTAAAACTATTGTAAATGTTATTTTAAAAGAATAGTTGTTACATCCATATCATGTCCAAAAGGTCCAGGTTTGATTGATCCCCCAAGCGCCTTACATTTTGTGAATTTATTCGAAACAAAAGAAGTCGTGATCCAAATTTTGATAAAAAAACTTTGTTTACTGACTAGACTTGCTTTACAAGATCTGAAGTCATCAACCTGTACCACGAACTTGTTTATGCGGATGAAAAATCATATGCCATTAAGGTTGCTCACTATTAGCATAACTTTAAAATAAATGTTGGGATGGAGCTGTAAGGATTGAGATAAGTGAAGATACTTCTGAGGAACTACGACCAGAAGAGATTCAAAGAATGCATAAGCTTGAGTAAAAACCAGCTCAGAGTTCTCACAGGGGTCCTGACGGGGCATTGCCACCTGAAGGGGCACCTCAAGAAACTCTGACTGATAGAAAGAGTGCAGATTTTGTGAGGAGGAGGACGAAACCTCTATTCATATCCTTGCAGAATGCAGCGCTCTTGGGAGTATACCAAATCGACTTGCTTTAGCCGATAAGGTAACTCTTACGACTGAGCAGCAGTAGGGGGCACCAGGACGCAGTGTACAGATCCCTAATTTTCGGCACATACGTACATACATACATACAAGATTGCACATCATTAGCATAACTTTAAAATAAATGTTTGGGTAGGTATTATTGATCCTGTTGTGATTCCAAACAGGATAAATGGAATTATTTATCTAAATTTTTTACAAAACACATTACCAGTTCTTCTGGAAAATTTGCCTATTTCAGCGATCATGGTGCGTCACTCCATTTTTCCGTTGTTGTTGGACAATATTTGCACGATGAATTGGAAGAGGCAATAAGATGGCCACCAGGTTCTCCAGAGTTAAACATATGTAACTCTTTTTTGTGGGCCACTCTTAAAACAGAAATATACAAGACTCCTGTAAACACATGCGAAGAAATATTGATGCGCATTTTAAACGCTGGCCACCTTTTTAATAATCCTGAGATATTAGACTCCAATTTCATTTTTTAAAAGGTGTTAATAAGTGTATTCAACAAAATGGCGGCCATTTTGCACATTTGCTTAATTAATGTTTTCTTTTTAGTTAGTTTCTTTCAATTATTTTAAAACACATAGATGGAGTTACAACATTTATTTTTATAATTGTTTTATTATTACAGTAAATTGGTGTATGCATGCAATTGAAAATATTTTTTCCCTGGCATTACCGCTCATCCAATAAAATTTTTCAGGAGGTCAAAAAGCTTCTAAATACATGCGGTTATCCGATAGAAATATCCTTGTTGTCATAAGATTGATGACACAAAAAATCAGAAGCGATGTTTACAAGTGACGTCACTTTCGTAATACTTACACTACTTTATATTTGGTTCCTATATTACGAGAAAATGCCATATTATTGTGTTAAACCACACATCAGGATTATTAAATTTAGTTTCCACGTTTTCAAGAAATTTGGGAAAATCAATATTTTCTTTAACATCTTTTACCGCCTAAACGAAACAGAATCGGATATAACTAAGTTGGCTTAAATCGACCCATTTTGACGTTAAGAGTGTCACCAAACGTTGTACTCGAATTTTTCGGACACCCTGTATATCAACTAACATGAAATGATTTTTTATCTTGGTATTTTTGGGGGGTTAGCAATTTTAAAAACAAATAATAAATTTAAAACTAGATAATAAAATGTCTTTATGATATTTTTAAGCTTGGTGAAACGCGGGATATGCGTTGTAATCAGTAGAGGGCCAGCGCACGCGCCTCTCCTTATGAGTGTCGAAACCCGGCCGAAGCAAGCTAGCTGGGTAGTTCGCAGTGATCGCGACATTAAATTGCCTCTTGCAGGAACGTGCAAGAGAGAAAAGTTTTGAGACGGATCGTCTGACGTTTTGTCGAGCTGAGAATAATCGGGAAAATACTCCCACCTGATATATAAGCAATTAGTAGAGCCAACATACTAAAGCGAAATATTACTCTAATTTTACATAAGAAAAGTGACTATGTGACTTTTTTTTATTAATCATTGCCTTAAAAAGGTACTACAAACCACTTATGATGCCATCGTTTATTTACAACATATGAAATGTCTGCCTCTTCAAAACAGTCACAAACATTGAACAGTTTTGAAATGGCATGCGTGGTATCCTCTCTCTTTTTTTAAATCTGAGATCGTATCCATTTTATTGGTTCGGCGGCTATGCTATGCTGTGCTAATAGACAAATGTAAATCCAATGGCAGTTTTATATATTAAACTTTCAAACTGGTGCATGCCAGATGTTTTATTTTAAATGAATAATTGAATGTAATAGCCAAAAAAAAATGATAAGATTTCCTTAACAAAATATTTATTTACCCATCTTAGCCGGTTCTACTAATCGGTTTTTCCAAGTACTTTTCACAATGAGTAAAAGAAACTCAAGATATAATAACTATATATCTAATAAGAATAAGTAATGTAACTCTGTCGATCATTATTTCAAAGATATTTATCGGAAAGATATAAATAAAATAATTTAAATTCCATGTTGATCCCTAAATCAGCTTTACTGAAATTGAAAACCGACAATATATCCCGTTTCGAATAAAGAAGATTATGATAAATAGAATCGAGATATGATTTATTAATAAAGAATTCTCAACGCTTTGGTGATAGGTTTTATCAGATATATTTATTACGTTACTACAACTCGAAAAACTATTTGATTTTCAATTTTCAATAATGTGATTTGTAGTTTTTTCTTCTTCCTTTCTTATACGCTTTAGTATATATTTATTTAAGTACAATTCATGTGCCACGGGGAAAACATTATAAATAAAATGTATTATAAATATTCTTTCAGTATCACTTTATTACTGTCACTGTATTAATTTTTAATCTAAATTAAGGAGGAAGTTTTCAATTTTACTAGTAAATTTGTTCACGCATAACTTTTAATTAAGATATTTTTTTGCAGTTTTCACAGTGCTACAAGGTGCATTTCTATAAAGATCAAGGATATAAAAACCAAAAGTTACTGGTTCCCCTACTTTGTCGCTTAGCTGCCACTCTTTTTGAGCCATCGCATTTTTCATCTTAACAAAATGTAATCTCTTGCCCACTATCTTTTAAACATTTTTTTTTATTATCCTTTATTATAGAGCCTACTTAGTACTGACTGAAGATAATAGAAATTTGCACAAAGCTAAAAGACTATCATGACGGAAGCACTACGAGAAAGTTGAGAAGACTCCAAACTGCGCCAGACTCACAAAGATACCCTTGAAGAATACACAGTCATCAATAAACTCTCTAATAACAAACACTGGAGAATATACTCGCGCCGGGAAAAAACTCGTGAGCTATTTTGGGCTCACTTTTTCTGGGCAATAATAATAGAGGAATTGCCGAAGACCTTGGAACTCGGCGAAACGGCAAACGCCATTGCTTACGTCACCAAGGAAAATTGGAAAATTACCAAAAATGTAATTACCTACGAAAAGATAAAATGAGCCATAAACATATTGGATTCAGACCTGCTCATAACCAAACTTTGTTGTAAATCAAGAGCCACTTTAGCTCTAGGATATGGACCAAAAATATGGAGGTTAACGAGGGTAGTATTTATACCAAAATCTGGGAAGCCAAACTATTCATCAGCAAAAGCATTTAGACCAATTTAGTCTAACGTTATTCATACTCAAAACTCTCGAAAAAGTATTAAATAGGCATGTTTGGGATATAATGGTAAACAACCTGTTCCATCATTCCTACAGGGCCAGAAGATTTAATGAAACAGGTCTCCACAAACTAGTCAGCAGAGTTAAAAACATGTTGGAAAACGGAGAAATGCTTCTAGAAACATTTTTTGGCTAAAAGAGGATTGTCTATACAGAACTACTTGGAGAGACGCTAATGATGCGGGTAACTGAGGGATGTGGACAGAGGAGAGTTTTCTCTCTGCTGCTGTGGAACCTGGTAATAGACGGGGTTTTAGGAACTCTGAGCAGGGAGGGACGTTCAGTTTTAGGGTACGCTGACGACTTAGTAATTTTGACCCAAGGTAAATTTAATACCATTGTAAGAGAGAGAGAGAAAGAGCAGCAAGCTCTCAGGATTGTAGAAAGATGGGTATTGGTGCACTGACGTTTCAAGGATCAAGGAGGGTACTAGAGCTGGAATATATGGGTTATAATCATGAAAGGAACTTCCCAAGGAAAGATAAAAAAGAAAGCTTGTAAAGGGAAGCAAATCTACATTTATACCGATAGTTATACAGCCTTGAAGGTCCTTAAGGGCCTAAAGGTATCATCTAGACTGCGCCTTGCGCTATAGATATCTCACTTGCCGACTGATCCCAAATTTCCGCGTAATTCAAAAGTACAGTATGTTGGCATGAGCTAGATCTTGACCCTTGGAACTTAGTAAAGAATCACTATGGCTGTTAGGCTAAAAAATTTACATTTAAAGTAATTATAATATGTAACATGTATTTAATTTTTGGACAAACATAATGCCATTCTTTACAGGGAAGAGGAATGTACGTCCAGAAATTTTCAAATTGAAATTTACGGGATCAACGAACATTTGAAAGTGGTGATCGTAACTTTAGAGAAACGAAAATAGTAATTAGAATTTTAACGAAAAATAAAACTTATTTTCTTTCCCCGAAAAAAAAAAAAGAAATCTAACGGATTTACATCAGGAGTTCCTGAAGGGCATAAAACGGGTCCATTTCTATCTATCCAACGATTATGTTACAAAGTATATGTTAAATGACGATGCACTAAGTTGTTAAAATGTGGTGGACCACCGTCGTGGTCGTTAACCAAACATTTTTGTTGGTGCCTAGTCTGTTTTTCTGCCTGGACTTTTTTCATATCAAATGTGTAAATTATGAGAATTTATGACGTCCTGTCTAAAGCTAGCGTCGTCCTTAAATAAAACAGTTGTAGTAAAATGTAAATTTTTTGTAAACATTCGTAAAAACCAGTGTGAATAATCAGCAAGAATGAAGCAATTGTTCTTGGAGAGCTTTATGGAGAACCCATTTTATTGTGACTATTTGAGCTACGAGCTTTCTTGCGCTGGTAGAAGAATTACCAGCAATATCATCCGGAATATGTTCTCACTCAGGATTTCTTAATCACTTTGAACGCAACCTAATTGATTTTTGAACAATTGTTAAAATATAAAGCAGAACTGCATATTGTTGATTGATTTTGCTATTTACATTCACAGCTAGTCACGTAGGCTTCCTAATTTTTTCTTTTTTTTTTTCGTTGATTAGGCATTATAAAATAATACAAAAGGGTGGACATATTACAAAGCATAAAGCAAATACAAAACAATTATTTACCCGCATATTTATTTATGCGCTCGCCAAATGGCTTAATTGTAACCATTAATGTGCGCTATTTTAATTTCTCATATTACCTAATTAATTAAAATGAATAGTAATTAACGGTTGCAGCGAGCCGAACTAATGACTGCAGGTAAACTAACTGACACAAATTCATAGAAAAAGTGTGTACAATTTTGATTAGTGACCGATAACAAAAATTACTTAAATGCTTTAATTGATGTTATTAAACATGTTAATATGCGAGATTTGTTTTCTTAATCTGTATTTAAACAACAGATAAATAACGATATGTGATTTATCAGAAAATCGCCGTTTTAGATTGTTTGTATGTAATGTTTGTAAGGATTAATATCGTTTTTAGAATTAACGTAGCTTTTTGAGCTTAGAAAGTACAAAAATTACAATTAATAATTAAAAAAATAGAATATATTTTTTATACCTAAGTAAGGAATACTGGAAATAACTCTAAAATATTTCACAAATAATAGGGATAGTTGAAAATCGTATAAAATGTAAAGAAATTTTTAGAGTCTTTGAGTGAATTTACTTATAAGGACCATTTTTCTCCATGCCCTTAAAAATATTTAGTTTATTTCCTGCGAATTCATTTTGGTTCTCTCTCCCTACGCGTTTCGACTATTTTATGTTTCGGAATGGGGATTTAAAATATGCAGTTGTTTTCTGTGAATTTTACTCTTAATTAACGAATTTATTTTAGGGTATTCTTCTTATTTTACCCCCTCCAACTTCTTTGGTCTGTAGTTACACTAAAAGATTTTTCTATAGGAATATGTGAAGGGGACTTAAAGGATTTAAAAAAAAAGTATATAATTTCATTAGTTTGTAACAAAATTACTCTTAGACTGGTTCGAAACTATGTAGATTATTTAAAATGCCCTATTACACTTAAAATAATGGAGATCATTACATAATTTCGATTAGTTTTAGCTATTTGTTTACAAGTTAATTTATTATTGTTAAGTATGTAAGTTATAATTGATCGTTCAAGTTTATGTAAATAGTATTTATTTCATTGTTTTTCATATTAGCATTTTGTTGAAATTAATACAAAAAATGTCGTGTAAGTGTTCTTATCATACCAGCGAAATCATAATATAACTAGATCATAAAAACGTGTGATGGATATTTAATGTCAAAATATCGAGACGGTGACCAATATGAGAAAAAAAATACATGTCACACAATTCTTGCGCACAATATCAAGCCATCAAACTTAAAATACCCTCTTGATAAAAAGAATTAAGCACAAACTCTTCAAACTAAATTAAAAAGGGGAGCAAGATACAACGTATAGAGGAATGCCAATTTGCTATGTTGAAAAGAGCGGAATCAAGGGCTTGAAGAAATTCTATTAGTTGTTCAAATATAAGGCAATTTACCATTGTGCGTGCAAGATCTGTATTATTTATTGAATTAAAATATTAGCCTTGGAAAATATTATTAGTGCTTGGGATGTAGCTAACAGTTTTATTCGATGTGTAGATATCTTTTTTTATGTGTCGCTTATTGTTCTGGCCACGATTCCGAAAGTAGATTTATATAACACCTTAAAACTAGAAATTTTTCTTTAGTATATTAAATTTTCTTGTTCTTGGTCGCTTGGTTTTCGAAATTTTCCTTTAAGCCAAAATGGCGGTTTTCGAAATTTTCCTTTAAGCCAAAATGGCAGAGGTCGGAAGTCAAAATTCGTTTTTTATTTATTAAAAAACTCTGAGGAAAATTTAAAATTTTTTCGATCAGTTATTCAATAATTTTAGTGTGTTCAGAGCTCTTTATCAGATAAAACTTCTGTGTAGAGTTTATTTTTGAGAAGGGCTTTAAATGTCAATACACTATTCCCTAAAATTTGTTTTTTTTTTAAAGGATTTACTGTTGTTACCGGTTATACAACTTTCAGGTGGTTGAAAATATTTTTGTAAGCTTTGAAGATGCTACATATGCAGTATAATTATGACACGACAAAAATTTAATAGATTTGTCACCAAGTTCTATATCAGATTTTTGTTCTTTATGGCATGACGTTAATAACTGGTAGGAAACGGGTGCAGGATAATTTTAGCTTTACAATTTATAATTTGAAACAACGAATTTTTGGTCATTAATTCCACCAATTTGCGTTCCTAAAAAATTATTGATAGAAAAGCTGAGAGGTGTTCCAATCTAAATTTAGAAATTGTAGAGTTAGGAAGAAAAAGTGTTTGTGCAAAATAAAAGTCAGAAAGAACGATAAACAATTTATTAGCAATAAGTATAGCATATGATTGTACGCACAAGAAATTTAAAATGACATATTAAAAGTTAGTGAGAGAACTCTGACCCACTACGTCCTCTCAAAAATTAAAAGTTAAAATTTTCTAATGGTTAAAGACAAATAATTCTTTTTGTACCAACCCTGTAATATATCAAAAAGATTAATAAGTTGGCCGTCCATAGTGTATTAAAATTAATAATACATTTAGAAAATAAAATTCACTATATTGACAAGATATAATGAGGAAGTTAAAACAGTAATAGGTAAGAGAAGAAAATTACAATGGTAGGTAATACAACAAGAGAAGAAAATTGGTCTAATATTAGCTGAATACAAAAAAAAACATGGGATATTTCAATAAATAGGTAGGTAAAAGGTATAATAAGATTACTTTAAGACAATATAGCTAAAAGTATTTTATGATAATTTGTCTTCTGCAAAGGTACGATAAGTTAAGAATAGTTGAGTTTCTTGAACTTGGAACAGAGTAGCAGGTGGAGTCAAAATTCTACAGATAAGCTTCAAATAAGCAAAAGATAAAAATAAAAATTAAGACATCTTGGTTGGAATTCGAGTATCCTTTTTGAGAGGTTTGGTCCCAATATGCTTCGTAGAATCTTTGTCAGCCAAATTCCCTCAGATAAACCTACTATCAGCTCAGGAATCTTAGATTGCACACGATATTAGATTGCCTAAACGCCTTAGCAACAGGTAATTTAGATTAAGAAAATAAATAACTCAGACCAACTCTTTAAGATAATTTGTGTCAAGGTAGGCGACTAGGAACTAAGAAACTCTAAATACATTTAAACATGCTTAAACAAAAACAAAAGGTAATTTGTACCTCGGAGAAGATAATATGCTACATTTTGAAAAAAATAATTAAGAGAAGAAATAAACGTACCTCATTTTTTCGCAATCGGCAAACGAAGACCACGCGTTTATGATTCTGGTCTCCCTACCACAGGAAAAACCTTCAAGATAAAAAACATTTCACAGTTTTTTTTAATTTGGCATAAACAAAACCAACCAAATCAAAAAGAAGACTAAACAGCAAAAATAATCCAAAACTCCTCCAAACAACAAAGTTGCATTATATAAAAAAATAATTACATTTTCTCTAAAACACTCTTTTGAAAACAAAACACTGACAAATGCGACAAAATGGTTCAATGAACTACATCTACTTGCGATAATCATCACGTGACTTAACAGGCTGAATTATAAGCCTTACGAGGGTGTTAGAAAAAATAGTAACGGAATTTCAAAAATTCTGTAACAATGTAAGGAAAAAAGGTAATATTCTCCCTGTTTAAGTCCTACACTTAATCAAATACCTTAGAAATATCAATTTTTATCGGCCCTCATTCTCCATATTAATTACATTGTTTCAGAATTCTATCATAGAAATGGTGTAATTTTTTTGTTGCTTAATCCATACTCCGATTTTAATTTTGTAAACAAATTTTGAATGCAGAAGTATCGTTCTACAAAATTATATGTTCATGTTGCCTTAAAAAGTCGATGAAATAGGTAAAAAATGCTAGCAAACATGACCGAAAACGATTATGCTCATGAAAGTAGAATAGTAGTGGGGACAACCCGGCTTCCGAGAGGAGTACGTGGCAGCCGTTTTGCCTCCACTACTCTTTTATTTTCACAGCAGTTTTCCGTCAGGTTTGCTAGCCTTTTCACGTATTTCACAGACCTGTTGGCGCAAAATGAAAATATGGGCTTGCAGAATGGTACTTTTACTTTCAAAATATTATTACAAATTTTAAATCGGGTCATTCATGACACATCGAGGCGCGCTGGAAGATGGCAATTGTGCAAAAACTAATGAATGGATCGCGTCTGATTTTAGCACGCATATAAGTTACTATTATTTCCCGAAGGGCCAACGAAAATACCTCCATTGATTGGCCTGTTTCTCTATGTGAAATAGTTCTTAGTTAAATTTACCGCAACTTAGGATTTAGATAGTCCTTAATGAGCAGATTAAAGACTCCTGATTTAAAAATATAGCCCTTTGAAGTTCGTGGGTTCCTCAGCAACGTATAGCTAATGTAGGTCTGTATGTCAGTTAAAACTCATCCCAAGGTTAAACTGCTTTTTTAATCGAAAAAGAAGCGATTCAATAGTGATTTTGGCTTTGGATTTAACGGTCATCCTAAGAGTCATTTCAAGGTTTTTGCTATAGAAAATACAACGGGAGTTCAATGGCGACCTTCGTTTTGAGCTAGGTAATGACTAAGACGACTCTCAAGGTCTCTAACCTACAAACCCGAAAGGTAGAGAGTGTTACAGACAGCAAAGCGAGAATTTCAGTAGTACCCCAGGGGATCCTACGTAACTTGAGTCAGCGTGTGGAGCGAGCCATCTCAATATCCTTAAATCCAAGCTCTCTAACTGACCTATTTGGAGTGTACCTAATTAAGATAAGAAATAAGGCTAATAACCACAGACCAAAGGCTAGATGGCAGTAAGGGGCACCTAATTAAGACAAAAAATATGCGAGCGGAGCGAGCTATTCCAATAGCTATACAATGTACCTATTCAAGAGGACTGATTGACTGTCTCTCGGGTATGTGGATCCAGAAACGTCGGTTTGTGACCACTGAATGACTCGTTTAGGTTAACTGCCTACGGTCTTGGTTAATTAGCACTAGCCGCGTCTCGAATATGTCAGTTAAGGCGCTTGATTTGCTATTGCAAGTTTGCGTGCTGTCTGGGTTAGTTGGCATTTGCTGCCCCCAATATATGTATTGGGGCACTTGAGTTTATGGTTATAAAAGACTTTCCCAACACTCTTAAACCTCCTGCTGATGACCAATAGCTCTTACTGTAATCTTCATACTCATATCAATGTAATCCTCTAACGTAGAAGCGAGGATCGTCGTTGAACCTATTTTTAATTTTCGATAAAAAAAACGAACTTGAAATGTCCTCCAAGATATCATAGCGAAGATCTCTATTGAATCTCTTCTTATTTTCGACAAAAAACAGTTGACCTTGCAATGACTTTTATACTTATAGTAGCTTTAAGCTACTGTAGAACAGGGGATCGGCCCAGCTTCAAAGGGCTATATCTTTAAAATCTGACTTAGTAAGACTCATCGATGGAGAGTTTGACCTACAGCAATTTCTCGTACGGAAAGCATGGATTTCTTTTATAAAACAACTTTTTATGCAAATTTTCTGATTTCGTCCCGTAATATTAAACCACCTATACTAATTTTCAAATAACTAGTAGTATATAATTACTGTTATTGATTTTTTAATTAATTCGTCCCCTTTGATATTTTTTTCCAATTTCGATAACAAATTTTTTGTCCAAAATGCATTCCCTTACCAACAATATGTGTATAATTCTATTTTTAATCTCTGAAATGAAAGTAAATTTTACGACAAGCATGTAACCCAATATCACCGATCAATGCTGCGTAAAGACGGTAATTATGGCAAAAGTTGCCAACAAAAACTATATAATTGAATTCGGGGGCTTTATGAGCGAACATTATTTGCATTTTAGATTGGATTCAAGCCAATTTTCCAGAGGGTTTGTCACCCCTGAATTAACATCAGACGAAGCCGTTACAATTTGCATTGACGTTACTAACTTTACTTTTATATGAATGAAATTTGCGATAACTGGGTACTCATTTAGTCTAAATTATACGGCTGGCGACACTGCTGCAGTTAAGAAGTGTATTTTCTGTGAAAATGGTGTAATTTGTCGGATTTCGGTCCTGAATGGAAAAAGAGGAAAGTGTTGTAAATTGGACCTAGTTCTTAAGATTCAAATTCTTCTTTCTATATGCTTATTTAAGAGATAATGAATGGACACTTTTTAAGGCTTTATAACTGAGTTTGATGGTCTAGCTGCAGCGAAAAAATTTAGTAAGCTTGTATCGGTCTAAGTGCTCAGAGATGTACACTGTCATATATAGGGTGTTATAAATTCGGCTCGATATTTGGAGATCTTGGTAATACAAATTTCGAATATCAATCGCCATATTTTAGATCTTGTGGTTTCACGTCTGCAGTGTAAAGTAACTAAAAACAGAATAAGCTTTGTTGACGAGGATCAACATCATCCAACTCTTGTCGTCGAAGCACAATTGAAAGCATACAAACAGAAAACTTTATCAGTTAACAAAATTAATAATTACAATTTTAGAAAGGCAAACTTCAATTTAATGTATAGGCTGTTTCAAAATACTTAATGACATTAATATTGAACTAAGATATTTTTACAACAAAATATCTCAAATATTCAATATTTGTGTTCCAAAGAGCAAAACCATTCTGGCAGTACATGAAAAACAAAAAAGGTAATGTTGCCATACCAAATAAAATGTATTTAGATCAAGTAGAATATACCAGTGGTCAGTATGTCCGAGGTAATATCTCTTACTTCTGTAGGCAGTAGTGATGTATGTGAGGCTGTCAGGAGCCTTAAAATTAACAGGTCTATAGGACCAGATAATATTCCTTCATACATTATAAAAGATATGATTGATTTTTTAGTATATCCGCTCACATTGTTATATAATCTTTCATTACGTATAAGTTCGTTTCCACGAATATGGAGAGAAGTTAAAATATGTCCATTTTTAAAAAAGGTGACAAAACAGACATACAAAATTACAGACCTGTAGCTATATTATCGACTTTTGCAAACATTTTCGAATCAATCATTTATAAATACCTTTATAATTCAGTTTCACAAAAAATTTCAGTATTTCAGCATGGTTTTATGAAAAATAGGTCAACTGTTAGTAATTTATGTAACATAACTCAATATATAGCAGAATATTTGGAAAATAAAGCACAAGTCGATGTAATATATACAGATTTTGCAAAGGCTTTTGATAAGGTCTTGCACGCATTACTGTTGGAAAAATTATATAATGAATTTGGTCTTCACCTTGAATTAATTAAATTCTTTCAATCATACTCTTGCATCGTAGAAAGCAGACAGTAATAATAAAAGGTTATACTTCAGAATCCTTTATAGCTACCTCTGGGATACCGCAGGGCTTCAACCTCGGTCCGCTCCTATTTATTATTTTTATTGATAGTTTATCAAAAATAATTAATAACAATAATGTTCTTCTGTTTGCTGATGACCTAAATCTATATTTCTTGGTAAGGAACGAAAACGATTGTATAAAACGTCAGGAAGGGTTGAATGGTCTTATGTAAACAAACTCAGATTTAATGTTTCTCAATGTTTTGTACTTAGCTTTAGTAGAAAAAAGAACATCTTACACTTTAATTATGTAATGGAGAATTTAAATTTAGAACGCGTTGGAGAAATGCGGGATCTTGGAGCCATATTTGATTCTCAACTTTCTTTTAAATCATATAATTATAATATAACAAGAAAAGCATCTAGTATGTATGGATTTATAGTCAGAAACTGTAAAGATTTCAGAATATAACCTCTGTTATTTTTTTATATAAAATAATTCACAATAGAATTGACGATATGAATCTTCTCGCTCATTTAAATTTTAATATCCCTACATATAGGACAAGAAATACATTGACTTTTTATTTAAAAAACCATCGCACCAATTATTGTACTAACGCTCCAGTCAATATGATTTGTAAATTAGCTAATGATGTTCAAACTGACGTAGATATTTTTTTAGAATAAGTTATAAACAACTAAAACGTAAGCTATTGGAAATAATGTAATAAATTTTTCTTTATTATACTATCTTTTGTGTGTGTGTGTGTGTGTGTGTATGTATGTGTGAACGTGTAACTCTATAATTAGGTATCTAAAGTATCTGTAGAGTTTGTGTTGAATAAATAAATAAATAAATAAATAAATAGATTCCGTTTAAATTGAGACATCTCCAGGTTAAAAAGTAAGGAATTTAAAATGTTGTACTTTTAATTTAATAGTAGCGTGTTAACTTGAATGAATGAATGAATGAAGAGATGGTGATACTAGATCATCGATGCCTAGACCTCCATTGGGCCCTTTACATCCGACCATATCTACAGGTTATTCGAGGCCGATCGCCTCTGCGAATCCAAGTAGCCTCGTTAGTTGAACTTGCCTAACTGCTTCCGGTAACAAAATTGTATCTCCGAAATATCTCTGTCTCAGTCCGTTGAGTGCGGGACACTCTCTGAAGACATGGTCAACAGTTTCATCCTCCTCCAAAAACCATCTGTACGTCCGGTCGTCTTCGACACCAATTCTATAAAGATGGCCCCTGAGGTGACAATGTCCTGTCAACAATCCCACCACAATTCGTAGCTCTTTCCAAGGAGAGAAGCTCCTTAGTACGTCATGCACTAGACCCAGTTATATGATCTTTAGTACACCTCATTCCAAGAGCTCCCCTCCACGATTCAATAAATTTGCTTTCCAGCAACAATTTTAATTCCCTTTTGCCAATAGCAACTGGGACAGGTAATATTGGTTGGGGTCCATACGGTTCAGTCGTCGAACCCAACTTTGCCAGATGGTCTGCTTCCTCATTCCCCCGTATGTCCGGGTAACCCGGGATCCAGCGTATTAACTTAATTTTCTATGAAACTAAATTACTGGTTCGCTGAAAATTGCTGCTAACATAGATCAGGTTTTTACAGTAAAGTTATTTTTTGAACACAGGGGTTTAAATTGTTTATTTATTGAAACTTCATAAAGAATTTACTAGTTCTCAATTAAATTAGTTTGATATTTTTATTAATATAATGAAACTACAGATTAAGTTTACAGGCTTAATCTGTAGTTCCATTATATTAATAAACATATCAAACTAATTTAATTGAGAACTAGTAAATTCTTTATGAAGTTTCAATAAATAAACAATTTAAACCCCTGTGTTTAAAAAATAACTTTACTGTATAAACCTGATCTATGTTAGCAGCAATTTTAAGCATACCAGTAATTTAGTTTCATAGAAAATCTTTTAGGGCTTTTCAATGTGGATACTTGAGCAAACGGAAGTGCAGGTATTTACCCGAGCAACTCGAAGAAAAATTCGAAAAGGGAGGGAAGTCCTGCGTTTAGTTTAGTTTTACCGGAGTTCCTCGGTTAATAGTAAATAAACCTTTACAAGGTTTTAAATTTTAAATAGAAAAGGCTTTTTTAATGTGAAAGGTAAACAAATTTATTTATTTTTTTATATCTCAGAACGTAACAGAGTTCAACTTTGTTTAGTTGAGTGTCAATTCATTATTTTAAAGTATTTTATTAGCTCTATTCCTGATTAAACTTGAATTTGACCGATAAAAGATATAAATTGTAGTTTGGACTTAAGTTTAAATCTCAGTCATTACTTGTAAAAGACGTCAAGAAACCTAGTTCACTGAAATTTAAATCCATAGGCATATTTAGGTATATCAGTGACTGTCTGTCCAATCGAGTGATCCTGTAAAACGATTTTTCTTGTTTTACCCACATTTTTGCATTTGCATGTTATATAACTTGTTGACTTTCTATGTGCGCTAATTGAAAGAAAAAGATAGTTACCAGAAAAGGTTAACACTAAAAATATTTTTAAAACTAGGCTTATAATTACGTGTGAGTTAATGTATTCCTAAATTAAAATGGGGTACCAAATAAGAGAATAAGAAGTTGGAAAACACAGTAAAAAGTCATAAATTTATATAAAGGGCTCGAAAACATCCAAGGTTATGCCGAAATTCCTGAACCCAATAGAAATACTGCCAAACTTTCAGCATGTCCACTCTAAGCGAGTTTTTTATATTCAAAAAATAACCGGGAAAATAATAAACAAAATATGAGCTGTGACCAAGAAAGGTAGGCCCTTAATAGCAGCTTTGTGTTACTATTATTAAAGCATCCATTCAGAAAGAGCAGTAAGCTATGGTAGTAACGAAAAGAAAGCCAAACACATCAAAATCATAAGCAGTTATATTCGTACATCACACTATCAACAGTAAATTAGCCTTATTTTAATCCTACGGGGATTTATGCTAGGTTTTGAGCCTTTATTGTTCTAAATAAAGGTTTGTAAGTTGACATATATAATATACATTACAATATCATAAGCAAAACAAAACTAGGATTTCTAACTTCGATGACATGTTGATTAGAGTTTAAAAGTTAAACCTTTTTACTTAATGGTTAATAAAGAATATTCAAATCGTAATTTTATTGTGATGCAGCTAAAAATCGCTTGAAAACTTTAAACCCCTTCCAGGTAGCAGTTGATGAGGAAATGCAAATTATTGCTTTGAATCCCAGTGGACTTTAAGTGTTTGAAAGAATAAAACCCAGAAAAAGGTAAAAGGAAGGCTTTATGGACATTTCTTCTTTCGATTCGTTCATGAGGTAAATAATATGTTACTTTCTGTGTCAAGAAAACTGCTCAACCAGATGTGATAACCTTTTAAAAGAATGTGCAAAATAAGTAGCCCATACATTGCGGATGTATTAACAGTTGCTTTTGTTATAGCAGTTTAGAAACAGGAAGATATCATTAAATTAGGTAATTACAGCCTAATTGCATTGGTTCCAGTACCGTTGCCAGATTTTAAAAAGGCTTTTAAAAGTATAGTATTTCTTTCTGAATAAGTACTAAATCAGGAGATGAGATTTAGATTGGACTTAATCTTTCCTTGAAAATGGATTCCAATCAAAAATCTAAGGAGCAAATAAAGCCGAATCTATGTGCAATACTAGTGTGCGTCCAGGAAGTATTTTTGGTCAGTAACTTCCACTGTTCAACAATGAAAATTTTGTAACTTGTTATGCAGATGACATTTTTGCGATAGTTGATGGGAAATATGTAGATATTTTGTATGAAACTGCAACTGAACGTATCGAGTAGCTATCAAAGCAGATCTTGTAAAATCCATAAAATCAAATTTTCTTGTTATTTCTCAATAAGTTAAATACAATCCTGATTTCATAATTATGTATCAAAGGGATAGTATTACTGAGTGATCCAACATTTTTTACTGTTTTTATTATTTTCAATTTGTTTAGTAACTGTGAAGAGATGAGCTTTTCTAAATGTAGAAGTATAAAAAACACAGGTATACAAAAAATGCGTCACGATTGCTTTTGGGCAACTGGGGGTCCTTTTCGAGATAATTTGCTGCGTAAAATCCTAATCCGTGCTGAGAATTGGCTCACCATGTCAGGATTTTCAGATATTTGAGGTTGTGTACTTGAAAAATGTTTTTTTTGCTACTTTTGAGGTTATGTACAGGATGCACAAAACGTTTTTGGTCTTCTTTTCCATTTGCATCATTTAAAACTACGCTTACCCTTCAAAATAAGCTATTGAGCGATCATCCATGATTTTTTCTTGCAGAGTTACAGCTATTTTAAGTACAGGTTAGTAGGTTTTTAGTAAAGAATATCGATTTTGTAAGTTTCTATACACCATTTTAAATCCACCATCTTAAAAATAAAAATTTATATTTCGTGTCGTAATCAGTGACTCGTAAAACCCCCAAATGGAAATTTTTAGATACCAATATAATTTTTTGTAAACTTTATTACGCCATTGTGAATTTGTCATCTTGGAAATGAAAATTTCAAATTTTTTTCTCGCCATTCGTACTCAGCGGCCCCCAAGTAAAAATTTTCGAGAAAAATATGTACAGTAGAAAAATGTATGCTTCCTGATATTGTTGGGATATATTTCATAACTTAAAATGGCCGTAACTCTACAAGAAAAAATCTTTGGTGGCCGTTAAATAGCATATTTTAATGGGTGGGATGATTCATCTACAAAAAAAAAAGATTAAAAAAATTTTGCGCATCCTATACAAAACTTCAAAAGTAGCCACAAAAAGAAAATATTTTTAGAGTACATAACCTTAAGTATTTCAAAATTCTAATATAATGGTCCAATTCTGACCTCAGATTCGGATTCTATGCACCAAGTTATTTTGGGAACGACCTCCAGCTGTTCAACAGTTATGCGCGGATCTAGGGGGGCCGTCGGGGCGATCCCTCCACAAGAGCTTCGAATTCAGGAAAAATAGACGCATCCTCTCCATCGACAGCTCTTTTTCACTTGTCATATTGTGCAATCGCCCCCCCCCCCCCTTCAATGAGCTTTAAATTCAGAAAAATGGAGTCCTCCCGGTAGACAACTCGCTTTTGCTTGCCATACTGTACTCTTGTGATATCGCCCCCCCCCCTCCCGCCTCAAAGAGATAGGCTGGATCCTCCCCTGCCAACAACCTTGTAGACCTGTGTAATTTATATATTTCCTTTTATAGTACCAACTCACATGCAAGGAATCTGTTGATAACTTCTCTATGTAGTTTTAATTACCTACCATTAAAAAATGACGACTCTATAAATAAATTCTAAAAAACTTTGCTGTCATTTTGGCTGATAAGTCACGTTACGAACAAAGTCTTATTTGAAACTTGTTAACATTATATTGATTTTGAAATAACTTTATTGCGTTTTTTATACTTATTACGTGCAGTTTTCAATTTTGTTAGGAGTCTCCATTATTTTGTGAAAATAAGATCACCACTTGATAATTTCTAATGATTAATAACAGGGAAATATATGGTTTTAGATTTTTTATAATTAAAGTAGTATCTAGGCACATTATTTTACTTCAACCTACATTTTTACATCATTTAATTAAAACCTAACGTCAAACATCTTAAAACAATTTTTTCATTCTCCCTCGTATGCTTCGATTCCCCTTGAACATTGAGGCACACTAGATCTCTAAGCTGACCATCATCCATCCGGTCTAAAAAGCTTTATCTAGATCGATGCAATCCGAGATAAAACTTAAGTATTATGGAATTCGGGATAATGTGGACGTCAAGGAAAGGACATGGGAACCACTGAGCTCTTTTTATCCGGGAGGCCGCAGTGTAAACAGAATTTCCCGAAATAGATTACTTATGGGTTTATAGTTGGCAAAATGTGTCGAAACACTCACTCTTTAAATTGAGGATTTGAAAAATGATAGAAAAATATATAAAATTCTTTATATAAAATGGTATATAATTTTTTCGGAAACAACATTGGAAAGCTAGGAACTCATACTTAATTTACCTTCGCAATTGGGATGTTGACTATTTTTGGGAAAGTGTTTAAAACCATGCATTGGTACCTAATGTAGCCCAAAATATTAAAAAAAATTTTTTTTAAAACAATCAATATTTTAAAAATCATAAATTTTAAATTTCGTTTCAAATTTCTCTCCAAACCGCCAATAATTGTCACTTTATCTCTGTGACGTCACTAGTATATAAATATTGGTAAACTGAGAATGAGATATAGTTTTTTCGTAATTTTTGTAATAAAAGATGAGTTCTAAGTTATTTTAGATGTTGTACGGTGCTTCATTGTACAAGTACTACAATTCAAACACTTAAAAAGTTATTTATTTATGTTCGATCTTCAGAAAATAATAGAAAAATATCGCTTCAGCTAGCCCGCATGGATTTGACACTACTTGTTTTATTTTAGTTTTGAGCTTATTAATACTTATGATTACTATTGTGTATTCATTATCGGTTGCAGAAATAACAATCCTTGGTAAATTACTTACATGAAAATCACATTTCTAAATTCATAGGGTAGAAGTTACTGTTTGTTGCGAAAAAATTAGCCACCATAAAACAATCAAATTAAAAAAAAAAACAACCTAAAATGGCATTTATATATAAAGATTTTTTTTCAGCTTCCCAATTCCAGCATAAACGCATTTATCTATTTTTAATACCTTTCTTCGATAATTTGGGTTAACCTTTATAGATAGACATATTTGTCGTGGACCTTTTCGTAGATTTATGTCAGACGAACAATATTGCCAACTACTTACCCAGCGTACGCACAGATTATTCTTTGACTACTAATTTAATATGATTTCATGAAATGTATACAAAATATTCAGAAATTATATACCTAAATATTCTTTCCATTAGTGAAAACCGAAATAAAATCCATTCGGTGTTTAGCGGAAAATTGTGCACATACCTACACAGACCATGTGGTAATTAAATTAAGACATCCTGCCGTTTTTAAATAGTTGTTTATATACATTCTCTTTTCAAGCAAAGAAAAGGAAAGAGTTACACACAAACAGTTTGTTTCCTGCAAATACAGCTCTGGTCCTTCCTCCATACTTGTTTCGACCACCTTATGGTCTCGTCAGTGGAGCTGTATCGAAACGAGAGCAACATCCGCAGGAAACAACTGCTATATAAAATGTAAATTCCAAAGTACGTCAGTAGGATATTAAAAACCTGCCGACTTCGACGCCAGACTGAAAAATACCGACATCTATACAATCACCAGAGTAGTGCGAAATTTTTAAATATCAAAATTTCACTAAGAAATAAATAAATCTATCTGGCGTATTTAAATAGTTGTTTATATGCATTCTCATTTTAAGCAGAGATAAGGAACGAATATATACAAACAGTTTGTTTCCTGCAAATACAACTCTGGTCCTTTCTCCATACTCGTTTCGACCACCTTATGGTTTCGTCAGTGGAGCTGTATCGAACCGAGATCAACATTTGCAGGAAACAACTACTATATAAAATATAAATTACAAAGTATATCGGTAGGATATTAACAAGTATTTAAATACAGCGGATGTTTAAAAATTTCATACTGCTCCAGTGATTGTATATATGTTGTTTGACTGGCAACATTTTTCAATCTGGCATCGAAGTCGGTAGATTTTTAATATCCTACCGACATACTTTGGTATTTATATTTTATATAGCAGTTGTTTCCTGCGAATGTTGCTCTCGGTTCGATACAACTCCACTGACGAAACCACAAGGTGGTCGAACTGCGTATGGAATGAGGACCAGAGTTTTATTTCCAGGAAACAACATTCTTTCCTTTTCTTAGCTTGAAAGGAAAATGCATATAAACATCTATGCATGTATTGTATTGTACGTAACACAAACCAAAATCGCTAATGACAGCAAGTTATTATAAATAGCGTAATTTTAAATAATAACAAGCGTGGCATTTTACGGCCATTAAAACCTAAATTATAAAGATATAGTAGAGCATTTTTGTGACGTCACGGACATTGACCAAAAATAATAGAACTCGCTTTAATGCAAATAGTAGATATCGTTTATAAGCCGTAATTATTCCACGTCTTGGAACCACTTTATGTTCATCCTAATCTAAGTTTTCATTGTATGTTCGTCCATTGACCTGTTCGTTTGTAATACTGTAATTTCGACGGTGTAAATACCTTTCGATTTTCCTCCCATTGTTAATTAATGCGTAATACTAGCAGTGTGCAATTAATTTCCGGGCAATGTACCGAATATAAAGTATTTAATTACGATAACCTATCTTGTAATAGAGAGACTCTTTTGTAATAAATATTAAATAAGAAGATGATATTAAACCAAAAAGGTCGAAAGGTCGGAAATTAATGATTATTTTTATACCAATAGTGGGTACAATATAATTGCAGTTGGGTGTATAAAATGCAATTATATAAGAGAAACTTAGTTCTCAACCAACTAAAAAAACCTTATACTATAAGGTCTCACACAGTTAAAGACAAAACACTATCTCAGATTGCAAGAATACCAGGAAAGGATGGAAGCCTTTCCCATGATGGTGCACCACCATTTGTATACCGGTTTCGAACTTGTTGGTTCTCGTCAGTACAAAATAAACCAGCGCTCCTCAGCATCGGGGAAATAAATCCTTGAAGGAACTTATGTTAGACAAAATATGAAATCTAATTCAAGCAGCCCCATCTCCCAGCATTCCACGCAATCTGAATATATAATCTCGTAGAAATCTGTATATATACCAATAGTGGATACAATATACTTGCAGTTGGGTGTATAAAATACAATTATATAAGAGAAACTTAGTTCTCAACTAACTGAAAAACCCTTGTACTATAAGGACAAACTAACTAAACAATTAGAGACAGAACACTATCTCAGATTGCAAAACGCCAGAAAAGGATGAGACGAGAATTAACAAGTTCAAAATCGATCTACAGATGGCGGTGCACCACCGTGGGAACGGCTTTCACCCTTTCCTAGTATTTTTGTAATCTGAGAGTACGTTTGTCCTTATAGAATAAGGTTTTGTGTCTGCTATATTATTGTATTTTATTGTATTTTATACAGCCAACTCCAAGTATACTATATCCACTATTGGTATATATATTCAGATCTCTACGAGATTGTATATTCAGATTGCGTGGAATGCTAGGAGCAGTCTTCTATATACCCACATTAAAAACCTTATCGCTCTGGCAATACATAACAAGATTACTCTTGCGTGAGGACCAGGGCATAAGGCATCGTATACAATGAAAAAGGGGAACACTTACCACATGTATTGGACCGGAACCAGTATTTGGCATTACTAAGGCTGCTATTTGTAAGTGGTTATTTTGGTGGATAAACCATCAATACCTGACCCACTGGAACCACATTGCAAGCCACAGACACTGCAAATGATTGCTGAGCAAACCATCCGTCAAATTAAGCCTCAAAGTTCTGCCTTTAAGCAGACAACATAACAGGCTGAGGATAACTAACAACCGATCACTTTGGCTTAAGGACACACCTACACGTGACGAAGAGGATGAAACCGCCTCATATATTATCTTGGAATGCGATGCCCTAACCTACTGGAGATACCTTGAAGGGTTGATTAATCCGGAAGGTTTATACTCGGAGGATAAACTAGTGAACAGTCTACTAAACCTGATTAAAGCAAACAACCTGTTCACATAAAACATATATAATAGGAGACACATAAGTCATTAGGCTGCAGTGTAAGAGCTTCTCAACTCTAGTCTGCTATATCATTCATTTTATCAATCAATATACCCACATTTGAAATGAATTGATAACTTTAACGCTATTTTTCTTAAGCGTTCAATCCTCTAATCCATATAATATTGACAGGATGTAGCACTATAGTATCTGTCATCGACCTAGTCATTTTGTGTCTTGATTGTGATATCCGAGACCTGGGGAGACCAATGAAGTGGACCCTTCGGATCGCAGAGGGATGATGCAACAGGGAAGGGTTCCGAATAACTCGGACAAGGCCGAGGTGATAGATCTTTCCGAAAACAGAAAAACCTGGAAATTTTCCAAAATTACATTGACGGAAAAGACCTATTAATACATGGGAACGGTTAAATACCTGGGAGTAATTCTAGATTTATTACTGAGGTATAATAATCATGTGGAAGCTTGAACCAAGAAGGCCGTATGTGCTTTCTGGACTTGTAAATGAGCCTGTGAGTATACATGGGGGCTGATACCGAGAGGACTATTGTGGATATATACTATGACGATCTGCCCTGTGATTACGTACGCCGCTATAGTATGGTGGCCTAGTACAACAAAGCTTAAACACCGTTTTAAACTTGACAAAGTTCAAATAATGTCTTTTGTGGGAATAATGAGTGCGATGACGACTGTCTCAGTTAGGGCCCTGGAGGTCTTGGTGAATCTTCTGAGGTTGATCATCGTCTCAGTTGCCTAGGGCATCTCGGAATTCTAGGGGGTGGCTACTCAGATGTCTGGGAGAGCGTGGTGGAGAAATATTTAAACAGGTTATATGGGGCCGCTCTTGAAACCTAACCACTTCTTTTGAGATACTTCTGCCAAGTAGAGAGAAATAGGAGAGCAAAATTTTCCGAGAAGTGGATCCTGGTGATTAAGAGATAGATCTCGACAAGATTAAAGAGTTGAAGCCGGAGTGATCGGCAGGAGCACGGGAGTCAGAGATTTCTATTCCTCTAATAACGTGTGATGATTTTTAGGAGCAGAAATTTATGCTATTCTGCAGTGTGACCATCTCTGCGAAAGGGACATAAGCGGGAATAGATTAATAAAAATATGCTTAGATAATAAGTCTGCGATAATGGCGTTGAAGTTTGGTATCTTAACTTTGCGACTGATGTCTGAGTGTTAGGATGTACTGCACAGTCCGACAAGGAAGAGCTCCATAATTAGACTCGTGTGGGTCCCGGTAACTCGGGTATACATGGGAATGGAAGAACATCGTTCATATTGACCCTAACCAATTTTCCCTATTCCAATTGCCGGTGATAAAAGGGATTTGGGATAGGTAATTATTGCTGGGAAATACATTTATTGGATCGTGGAGAGGAGCTCCTGGAATTAGGTGTGCTAAGGAACATATATCTAGACTTAGCGCATGGGTTACTAGGGAGCTTCTCTCCTTAGGAAGATAAAAATTGCGAATTGTGGTAGGATTCTTTATAAGATATTATTACTTGATGGGCCATCTTCATAAAATTGGTGTCGTAAATGACCTGATGGTGTCAGGAGAAGGATGAAACTGTTAACCATGTCCTCAAAAAGTGCCCAGCACTCAATGGTCTGTAGCAAAGACAATTCAGATACAAATTTGTCACCAAAAGCCGTTAGGCAAGTTCAACCAACGAGGCTACTTGGATTCGCAAAGGCGATCGGCTGCGAGTAACTTGCAGCCATTGTGGGATAAAGCACTCACCGAAGCCTAAGTATCGATGATCAAGTATCAGTACCTTTTATTCTTTCATTTATTCACCATCTGTGATCTCAGTTCTAGACTCAAGACCATCTTGTTGTTTTTAGATGTTCTGTTGTAATTTATTTCATGGAGTATTTTAAGAGTGTGGCTTATTGGCCAATATTGCAATCAACCAATACTTTTCTTGAAATATTAAAAAGATATTTGATCTCTTGATATGAATAAGTAAAATTTAAAAACAAATCATTTTTTGAAGTTTAGATTTTGATTTATGTAGCTAATCTTACCACTTAATTTAGAGATGTCATTTAAATTAGAAATTACGTACACCAAATACAGAATAACAAAATAGAAACTACAAATAGATAATATAAACATAAATTTATTTCAAATTTGTTTTAAAGATGACAGTACATTGAACTATTCATACTTGGTAGTGATTAGAGATACTATTTAGTGGAAACGTCGTACAAAAAAAAAACAAAAATAAAGACAATGCAAGTCCGATAACCCAATTTTAGTCAATCTTCAATATTGTTTACAACCTTGAAACTGCCATAATTAAGCCATGATGGAGAGTTAAGATTTTATATATGATAATATATTTGATATTTTCAGTCAGCCTAGCTTATGTTTTCTTTGTTTATCAAGCCACAATTGAATGTTTGGTAATTTTGACTATATTTTCACAACTCCTAAAGACGAGATGCACACTAAAAACGAAGGTTATCTATATTGGAAGTAAAAAATTTTTTATACCTCCCAAAAACAAAATATTTCAGTGACAATTTTTAACCTACTAATTAACTCTTTTTTGAGATAAGTTCAAAGTGGAATATTTTTTACGTTTTTGCATAAAACGCAATTAATCGCGTTGGCGCTATCTCAAAACCCGTATTTTTCTTCTGCATGAAAAATTTCTTTAATTATTTTTCCAGAGTATTTTCCCTTTTAAAACTCTGTTGCCAACAGGAAATCGAGAATTTTTACGTTAATTAATCAAAAAAGTATATTTTTCGTTTACATTTTAATAGCTTCGCTAAGAAAGACTTTTCCGCCTGTTCATAAAAATATTATTTTGATCAACGCTTTTTTTTTTATAAATTGGTTTAAAAGAGTTTTACGATTCAACAAATAACAAATTAAAAATGAAAGTTTAATTTAAATGTTTACACTTCATGGTTAAAAGGAAATCAGTAAACGCCAAAACAATTTTTATTAATTAATTTTTAAGAAAATTAATTTTAAAAAGTTTTTAAACATTTAAAAAAGATTTTTTAACAGTCTTTTTTCTAATACACAAAAATAAATGAAATTAGATACCCTCCTCTGTTTAAAAACATGTTGAAATTTTTCCATATATAGAACGAATTTTCATCTTTATTTGTTATAGATACTTTTACCTCTGCAGGAACTTTATATTGATAAGCAAATGCAGCATCTTTAAGTATTTCAGAGACAATTAGATTTTTTATTGAAGTATCAAGCTATTTATTTATAGTTGCATAATTTTGTCATTAAACGTGACTTTTTCTTAATTTGTTCATTTTACTTCCTGATAGATTTTTTTTTGATTTTTGATTATTTGATTCCCTCAACACAAATGAAACGGACGGCGAGCTATAAAATCCTCTTTAATTTTTTGAAATTTTTATTGCTCCAAAAATCTTTTCACTGTCCGAATATCAACTTAACAACTTAAGTCCTACATTAGAGCTAAAAGGTGTATAGAATTTGGTACCTGAAAAAAACAGGGACGTGTGGGGTGACCGAAGTTATTACATTTAAATTAAACAATCATACCATTGTTGGTAATGAAAAAAATATTAGCAAATGAATGCGCCCAATAGTTCTCGAATGTTTCTAGTAAAAGTCTATCCCTTAACTTCAATAACACGACGTGAAAATTGTACTTTGAATAAGAATAGTAATTTCTTGTAGATTTTTGGTCGCTGAATGCGAATCCGGCCTCAGAATGGCTTCATCACATAGGGTTTTTTAAATATCCTAACCTAAAAGTTCAAAAACACGCTTTTGGCTTATATTTAAGGTTATGTATCATGGCGACATTTTTTTCTTAAAAAACTATACATAGCATCGTAAAATACTTCCAACATACCCCTGTAGAATTAACATAACATCAGAACTAGGGCCCAGTTGTTTGAACGCTGAATAACGTAATAATATTTTTATTTATATTTCAAAAAGTGTTGATAAACAGTTGATATTTAATTTCTTGGTACACACATACCGATTTTATGCTATCCTTTTCTAATTGCATTATTTAAACGAGTATCATATGATAACCGGTACGTTCATTCTGAATATATAAAAATATGAATATATGGTTGCCTAAATTATTATTATTGTTATTTTCAATATGTAAACATTATCTAATAATATTTACCAATAAAAATAAGTGTTTAAATCCTCTTTCTGTTAATATTAATTGTAAAGTTCACATTTATAGTAATTTCCAACACTAAAAACTCTGAAAAGAGTCACGACAAGCAATTAAACTGAATGAAAAGATAAGTAGACATGTTTATGTCTGTCAAATATCAAAAATGCCTCTCCCCCACTGACCATAAACAGCCTTCAAACCAATCTGTTATTGTTTACATCTGTTGGGTATGATCCAAGATAAAATATAAGTCTTACTCTTTTAAATTTCGTTGAGTTTGTACAAATATTTTTCTTTTTGAGATAATTTGAGACATGCGTTTTTGATCAAACGATTTTTTTTTATTTTTTAATATTTATATTTTTTATTTTTAAAAGAAATATGACATTATCATTAATAATTATTTTTTTCATGGGAGGTCGACGTAGAATGCGACTCACAGCTACATGGATTATCTATAAAGCCCTTGCTAAGGGGAAAATATGTTGTTGCACTTTTCTTTGACCTTTCTCAGGAGTTTGATACTTTGAGTATACATACTGTGCAAAGAAAACTGTATTTTTAAGGTTTGGGAGGCAATTTTCTATTCTGGCTGAGCTCTTATCTTCAGTACAGGAAAATCTATGTAAAGATCAGTGATACTAATTCAGATTTACACAATGTCGATCTTGGACTTTCCCATGAGTCAGTTTTAGGCCCTTTAATTTTCATTTTATTTATTAATGGTCATTCGGGACATATTAATACCAATTGCGTAAGATTATGTGCCAATGATACTTCATTTGCGCCGGAAGATCATTTAAACATACTAGTTATAGAGTTCTTTGACTCGCGCAAAAAATCATCTTATAGTAAACTCAGAAAATACAGTTTGCTTGCAGTTTTAGCAACGGAACTCTATTACTAAATTAGTAATAGAGTAACAAAATGTCAAGGAAGAAGAAATTTTGAAAATGCCTTAAATAAAGGGCGAAATGTCAGTTGTTTGCATTTTTTGTTGAATATAGAACCTAAATCCAAGAAAAGACAAAATAAAGAAAAAATGATATAATCTATGGTTCAAGAATCAAGAATATATATATATATATATATATATATATATATATATATATATATATATATATATATATGTTATATCCTAGGTTTCACGGATGGTGGAATGAATGGTTTGGTTATTCCGGTTTCAATCCGTTCGTTCAAAAAATCGTTTTCATGACGTTTCGCCAAAATCTCATTTGGGATTTTCAAGTGCGGTTCGTCTCGTTACTCGCTGAGAAATGTTCTATATATATATATATATATATATATATATATATATATATATATATATATATATATATATATATATCGGATGTTCTCACGAGTGGGGTGTGTAATAGAAGATTTTCCCGTGTACTAAGTTTTTCTCAGGACTGTAAGATAACTGACGTTTCGATGAAATCCTATTTACCATTTTCAAAGCTCACTGTACGGCGTCTGTTGGCGAACTGACGTTTGCGATTCGGGTGCTATTGGTCACGTGTGTATGTGGGGTGTGTTCCTTGGCTGGATAGTTCTGGCCAATTAGGTTGCGAGCTCTGCTTTGTGTCATCCGCCGGTGGCCAGTGTTTGGGGTCGTGTTGCCAAGTTGTGATCCGTTTCTTTACTACCTACTACTGGTAGCAGGTTTTTCCAAGTATTAGGCAATCGCTGGCTATCATCTCTGCTATTTAAGTTATTGGGCCTCTTTGCGATTTCGATGACTTCCTTTATAACTCTTGTGGATAGCTTTTTACATCTCGATAGAAGTTTATCCTATGTCCTGTGTTAACAAGTGTTAGGCCAGTACAAAAGAAATTGTTTCTTTGCTTGACAGCGTTTATATGTTCGTCTCTTTTGACACTTATTTTACGACTGGCTTGGTCTACATGAGCTGCATTCTCCACATGGCATTTCGTACTCTCTCTTGTTTTCTAGAGGAATTAAATCTTTAAGTGCTGGCAGGAGATCCTTTTCTTTACGAACTGTGGTGAAAATGTTATGTCTCTTGAGCATTTTATTTATATAATATATATATATATATATATATATATATATATATATATATATATATATATATATATATATATATATATATATATATATATTGATTGTTTGAAAATGTCGCTTTCAAATTCATAGTTTTTCATATTACGTAAAGTTTTATTATGTTGAGAGGCAGAGTGTAGTTGCAATTATTTGTTATTTAAACTACCACTATTAATCAATTGTTCATTTCATTCGGAGACTTTTTATTCTGTTTTTGAATAAATTTCGCCCTTTTAACCTCTTTAGGTCTTTATGGGTAATTCCTCATGCTGAAGTTGATTCCTCATTACATTAAAAATATTCCCAAATAACTTTACAGGAATATTGGGAAACTCAAAAGTTATGGCTATTTTTTTTCTGCAATATTTAATTTTTCATCTCCTAAAAATTATTTTGGGGTAATTCTAGACGACGAAAACTGGAAATTACAAATATTAAAGATATTCTTAAAAAATTGTGCTGAAATAATAAGAAACTCAAAATTTGGATTATTTTCTTTCGGTTTTCTCTTTTAAGGCCTGTAGGGGTTGTTTTGGAGGATGAAACGTCGTACATATTAGTTTTTTTGAGGTAATGGGGTAGACTGCATATTGAGAAAATATAAAAGAATAGGAGTTCAATATTTTTAGGGTTTTTTTCGATGTGCAAAGTTTAATTTCAATGTGTTAGTGACACTTGGGTAGTCACCTGTTAGTATAAAAATATTAACCTAGGTGACTGACAAAAACTATAAGATTAGAAATTATCTAATAAAATTTTGTTACATATATTTGTAAAGAATGCTTAATATATGCAAATTTTTTCTAAAAATAAATTCTAAATATTGTCTATTTAACTCATTCGGAACATGTACACAAGAAAAAAAATAACTAATTTGTTATACTGGAATGGAATCGGTTTTTCCTCTTTTAATTTCAAGAAAGAATTACGAAAAAGGGAAGTAATAACAAACATTTATGCTTTTATTTTCACTTTGTGTCAGCGGAGAATTAAATCTGGTAATATTTTTTTTCTAATTTTATTAGAATTAATGTAATCTTAACATTCTTCCTAAATATAATTATTTCTCCCATGTAATGGCTAGAAGCGAGGCAAGCAAAGTCACAAAAATTTGACTCTTTTCCGCCTGTTTATAAAAACTTGAAAGGTACGGCCAAAGCTGCATTACATAATATGAAATAATTTGACCTTACTTCTATAGATACTAGACAACGGTCAAAATTTTGTATTTAAAATAAATATACTACTACCAAATCTCTTTAAAAAATTTTCACTACAATGAAAAAAGGAATCAATATCATCGGTAATAAAATTGCCCAAATAACAAGTTTAAGTAAAAAACCTTATTTATAAAAGCTTCAAGCTAGAAAACCTGGTGCACTTTGGAAAAAAAGCGCTTCCAAAGCTTCCCAGCTCTGAAAAGGATCAATCAAATGCGATTCTAATTTAGACTTTCGCTCCGACTTTATCAGTTTTTTCCGGCTGAGTTGTTTTTATGAAAGGAGGGCGACACCGTGTAAGATTCTATTGAAAACTCAATTCTAATAAATCTTCTCCTAAAATGGATGATATTCACTTTTGTGCCAACTCAACAATGGAAATTTATCAATAATCCGGACGTATGAGAGCTTTTATGCTACTATAATCTTTTTACTTCCGAACATATTATTTTTGATTTTTACTATGCATTTGGAATGTACGTTATAAAATATTATCGGGTAAATTAGACCTATAATTTAACATATTACTAATATGAACTTATATAATATAAAACATTATAATCTAGTGTGCATTATTTAGCGTTTTTGAATAGTTAGGAAAAATGTGTGCACGATGTAAATAAGTAACGATTAGTTTAATAAAAGTGATGGATTTGTGATAATATCGCACTTTAAATGTAATATAAACAAGATTATACTTTGTTATTTGTCACGCGTATTAAATTTTCAGGCGTTCTTTTCTTAAGTCTATAGCAGGATTTGTGTCCATTAAATCTAGTTTCAAAATTTCTTCCTGTTTGTCCAATGTAGCAGCTATTGCATTCATTACATTTCAACTTAAAAACTCCTGATTTTTTATATTAAGATTAAGTTAGATAACCGATTAGAATATTTGAAGGCTGCGTATATATATATATATATATATATATATATATATATATATATATATATATATATATATATATATATATTCTAATATTTTCTTGGGTATAGGTTTTTCCATTAGAGAAACAAAGGACAATAATTTTCTTTCTGACTCTACATAGTGAGCTTCTTCAAAAGAGCTAGGTATATTTATTTTACATCCACAAAAATTACAGAATTTTTTATATAATAAACATATATCACAGTAATTACATTTTTATATTTTTAATTTAATTAAAATTAATAAAAACAAAACAGATTTTAAAATAGTCTTAAAGTTTAAAATTTAAAACAATACAAACAGGTTAAAATAGTGAAGATTATAAAATAGTATATACCTTGAAAGTAGTTTTGTGTGTATGTTTAAAAATAAATTCAATTATGATTTTTGGTATGCAATTGATATGGATAGATTTATTTTTATAAAAAGCAAAAAATAGGAAAAAATATTATTATTTATTTTTTAATGACGTTCTTTCACCTATATGAGTGTATATGAAATCGTTCCAAGCATCATTACATTATTTCTCATATTTATTATAGAGTCGCTTCAAGCATGTTTTATTCAAAAATCAAATTATAGTATATCTGACTTAAATTTTTGACATCTTGCTTGTCATTTATAACATTTTTATCTTTTTTTAAGTGTATCATTTCATTGATGACTAATTTATGATAATTTCTGTCAGTATCTAAAATATGGGTGTTTTTAAAGATTGTAAAGATGTCGATGCGTTTTTAGTATACTTGTGTCCATTCACTCTATTTTCAATATATTGTGTCGTCATGGCAATGTATTTCTTAGGACAATTTAGGTATGGAATTACATATATTACGTTAGATCTTTTTTTGGTGGGAACTTTGCTTTTTAATTTCGCATAAACTGACCCAAGTAAATTGTTCGCCTTATGGCATACCGTTATGTTATGTTTATCCAAAATATATTTTTTCAGACAGTTGGTATACATACGGTAATGCAATGAAAGTGTTTTGTGTTTTGGTATTGTTAATTTTATTTTATTTTTGTTTGTGTTATAATGTAAATAGGTTCTTTGTTTAATTTTTTTTTTATGAGTAGTTTAGGAAAATGGTTCGTTATTAGGTTCTCTTCCACTTTTTTTAGCACTTCTGGGCGAAATTCGGGTGAAGATAATTTTATAGCTCGATCAACTAAGCCAATTATGACACTATTTTTTTGTTCATTTGGATGTTGGGAGTTAAAATTCATATACCGGCCCGACCAAGTATCTTTCGTGTACCATTTTGTATGAAGATTATTATTCGTCTTATTTCTGTGTATAGTTAAGTCTAAAAAGTTTATTTTTTGTTCTATTTCAATTTCAGCTGTAAATTTCAGTTTTGGGTGGAAATTATTAAAATATTGTAATAAGCTATCTATTTTGTTTTCGGGTACAGCAGCCAAACAGTCATCTACATAGCGTTTAAAAAAGATTATATTAAAATCCAGTTTTTTCAATACTTCTTCTTCTACATATTCCATAACTATTTGTGCTATTGTTGAAGAGATTGGTGAACCCATAGCACAACCGTCTAATTGTTGGTACAAACTATCTTTGAACTGGAAATAATTATTTTGTTAGCCTTTTCTATGAATAATAGAGTTAATACTTTATATCCTAATCTCTTAGTACATTATTATGAATGTGTTATGGGTGAGAAACAATGCGGATGTATTAAGTCTGTGGCAGTTACAGACAAGGTTAAATATTTGGGGGGTGTTCATTGACAGGAATCGCAGATATGATGCTCACGTAAACTATATCACTAAAAAACTTCGAAAGACTTATAAGTTCTACCAGCTGAGAGAATTACTGTCTTTGAAACTATTGAAAATGACATACCAGACTTTAATCGAATCAGTCTTCACATATTACCCTTTAACTGTTACTTAAAAGTATATAATACAAATATAAATAAATCAAGGAGGTTCCTATCGGACTTATTATTTGAACAAGCTGATCTATCAGCCAGTTGTATCTTAAAAAGGTTCTAAAATTTATGAAGAAGTGTGATAAATATAAAAGTCCGATTGTGCACAATGTTCATACCAGGTCTGTTCACAGTGGAGGCTTTACCTTTTCTGTGGCATTATATACGGCTTCACAGAGGCATATTATGTATATCGGTTCATAGTTATTTAATTTGTTACCTTTAGAAAAAAATGTGCGTTCTTTTTGCGTGAGAATATCTGAGTGGATAAAAGCAAACCAACATCAGATTGTTTGTACAGTGCCATTATTAAATTTGTATTGGAAATGGAGATGATTTTGGGTATTGTTTTTTTGTGTTAATATTTTTAAATATGATTTGATATGTATATATGTGGTGTTTCTCTTTAAATAGGTTAAAGTTTAATTTCTTTAATTGATTTTAAATTAAATTAAATTAATTTCTTTATTTTGTGATAGTGTATTAGAAAGCAAAGTTTTGTAATTTGATATCCAGACAAGCCGCTTCAAGCTTATGGATTCAACAAATACATGGATGTAAAAAATTATTGTGACTTTCTTATTTAGTGGTAATAAATTATGATATTATTATTAAATTATTATTATATTGGTTCAAGCAAATTTCTTGTCTCCTCATATAACTTTAACAAACTGACTTTTATTGCAACTAATCAATTGCCAGAACAATGTAACTAACAAAACGCAACAAACGGACAATAAATTGCAATCAGATCGTCGAGTACCCGACGCCATTGGTGCAAAAAGGCATCATCAATTCTTCCTAATTGAGATAATAACCCTCGGGGGGCCTATGACCATTTAATAAATCAGAAGTTTTCAATCGCAGGCCATGTCAGGCGGCGACTCGGAGGGAACACAAAGAAAACTAAATTCTTCCTGTCGCTTGCAGATATAATCGACTAAAACACTGGGACCTGAAAAAGGAAAAAGACAAAGAATGAATTATTTCTTTAAGGGATTGATCATCAGTAAAAATAAATATATTAAAAAAACTCTATATAACGAGTGACAAATCGATATTCAGCATTACATTAAAAAAAGAGAAATTTTTCAGTAAACCTACTTTATAGTATTAGTTTTAAAATGATTGATGTAGCAGTAGCCCTCGGTTAACACATGATTATTATGGTAAAAACATAAATATAGAATATAATAGACTGCGTCTCCCCAATGAAGGCCATTTCTCCAGTGCGAAAGACAAAGAGAGAGAAGTAATACAGACAAAAATTCAAAATCAGGGGTTTATAGACTTAATTGCGGCACTTGTCCAAAAATCTATTTAGGTGAAACAGGGAGATCTTTCAAAAAACGGATACAAAAACACAAGGATAGTTTTATTAAAAAGCAGAATACAGGACAGAATAGGGACGGCCGGTATTGGGACCGCGCAGTCTATTATATTCTATATGTATGGATAAAAATACGAATCTATAGCAGCCTGGCTTCATCGATAGCTAAAATTACCTTGTGTGTTAACAATATTTTTATTTATTAGCCCGGAAGTACGTTTTTCCTTTTCTTAAAATGCAATGGTTAATCGAAAATTGCCGATTATTATCATTACTAGGTGTTTTATGTTGGTTTGGTGTCATCGTCTCAAGCAGACATACCTATCCACCACAAAAATTACATGGAATTTATTTCCATTATATATATATATATATATATATATATATATATATATATATATATATATATATATATATAATAGAAAGGATAGTCGTTGCTGACTAGTTAGGATAAACTAGTTAATATTGGGGTGTGCAGCAAGAGAAAGAGTACTCTTTAAAGTTAATCCAAGCTTTCGAATGTCTTTATTATCATTTTATTCTTCACGGAGACTACAATAGTTACAAAAAAAGGGAAATTAGTGAGATAAATTTTCTCTAATAATTTTAATAACTTACATCTTTATTTGAGGATGTTGACAAAGATGTTAAATGGTTTTATGACAATGTACATTCATAAAAAAGACTAAAAAACTAGGGTCACAGACCAGTTTACAACAACTTGTTACATAAAATTGATTTTAAAATTTAAAATAAAATAAAAAACAGTAGGAACAATTTTGTTCGTTCCTGTCCGAGTCACATATAAATGTAAAAGGAGTTTGAAATTATGAGGTTAGGAAATTTGTCAGCTGTCAGTAGGGCTGCCAACCTTATCCAATTATTATTAAATTTTGTTAGGATGAAACTGCATTTAAGGGTAAATATGCAGTAAATGGCCAGTCATGCTGAAATTATTAGGATAGAAAAATTGATTAGGAGTCAGCAGGGCTGCCCACTATTAGTAATTGTTTTAATGAATTTTATCAGGTTGAGATTAAAATTAAAGGTAATTATGCAATGCCTGGTCAGCCATACTGAATTATTAAATCGTTCATATCTAGGGAAAACTGTATTCATTATTGCCAGACCTCCAGAAGCCTCAAAGGCAGATTAACTTCCCATCGTAGTGATATTAATAGAGGTTTTTGCCCTCTTGTGCTCTGGCTGAACATGTTTTTCATCAGGATCACAACATTAACTGGGATGGCACTGAGATTCTGGAAGGAGTTCCTGCATATCACAATGTCTCTTCCTTGGAATGGTGCATATTAACCAAGATAGCAACACCTTGAATAAAAAAAGTGACACCGGGAGTCTGAGTGTCATTTATAGTTATATTTTAAAGTTGGAAATAGAAAAGTATTTGAGCCTCCTGGATAGTCCATCTCTAGATGAATAGTTTTTCCATTAAATTCTCTTATATTATGTAAAAACTATCAAACAAGTAATTCCTTAAATTTGTATTCTATTTTTGTTAAATCTCATGCTTGACTACGCCACTGTTTACATTTCCGTATTTCCCCCCATTATTTACTTATATCACCCACGACACATCTCGGTTGACACATGACATGCGTCACTACAAGATGGTGAAATAGTCAAGTAGAATATTTGGCTGTTTTCGAGTCTTCTAGAATTTCAACGAATTTTTACAATCCTATCAAAATGTGCCTCTAAATATAGTTAGGATTTTTTCCTTACCAAGGCCTACAAATTTAAACAGACTTCCTCCACAATAACCCTAATTTGGAATATTGTTTATATTGTTTATATTGTTTATATATATATATATATATATATATATATATATATATATATATATATATATATATATATATATATATATATATATATATATATATATATGTATATTCTCGGCTGTGCCGACATAAACATTACTCTCATAGAAACAAGTGAAAAGAACTCCAAGACAGTGACTGCATCCGGTAAAATCTAGTATCTCGCATTCGTGCCATATCAACCATTTTTAAAATGAAAAAACAGCACACAAGACACGAATAGCGACATCTCGACGGATTATTTAATAACATAAGAGCAACACAAACCAACTATGGTATATAAAACCGCCATGTGATGGCGCAACGGTAAAATAGAAACAGAAATATATCGAAACTTGATACATGAATCATGCTACCTAAACGATAGAGGTCGAATCATTTGGCATTGAACGAACCTGAACTAACCACGGGCTCAAGCAGGTGTTGCAGCAAATACATAAAAAAAGAAATAAGTTATGATCCGTATAATTTTAAAATAAAATAAAAAATTCTCGGTTGTGCTGACATAACTTGTTGGTAAATATTACTCTCGTATTAAAAAGTGCGGATAACTTCAAGATAATGGAGAAGTTCCGGGTCCGGAAAATGACGACAGCGCTGTTTCATCCTCATATGAGGGTCATCAGGTCATTATATCTGGTACAATCATCTCGCAGTCATATGCTTTCATCTATTTTTAAAATGGTTTTAGACATCATTGTTGGTCATTGAGTGATTCGTCGAGATGTCGCTATTTGTGTCTTGTCTGCTGCTTTTTCACATTTGTAAGCTACTCCATCGGAAGCAGGCTCTTCCTTTAAACTTCTGATTAACATATCTCTTTTAATTCTCTCGTTTCACGAGCATCTTCCCCTTTTTCTTCTTCCTGGGAGGCTTCCATTGGTATACTCTTTTAAGTCAACGTTCGTCCGGCATCCTCAATAGATGGGCAAATTATTTAAGTAATCTCCTTTCAATCCTGTTTATTATCGTATCTCAGGCATTCACGCGTCTCGTAACTTTCTTCTTAGATAATACGTTTCCACAAGCTTCAATTGGCTTAGATCTGCGTTGAAGGTCCATATCTTAGGACCGTAACAGAGCGGCGACTTCCATAACTTGTTCTCTCCTCTATTCTATTTGTCCATGATAAATGTAACATTCTTCATCACTAAAACATTTCGAAGGCATCAGTGTTGCTCAGGTTAGATTTTAACTATTACCGATATAAATATATAAATATAACCAATAAATCTGTATTTAGAAATTCTATCAAATATGAAGGTATAAATCAGGTAATATTAAAAAAATCGCCGACTTTTAAAAGAAAAATTATACTTTTTTAAATAAATTCTTATCAGTAATACGACCATCTTGTACATATTCCTTGAAAACATAAAAAAGATTATTGAAACACAATTTTACTTTTTACTTCCAATTTTAGCTTCCTGTATCTATATTAGGTACCTGCTAGTTTAACTTGCCGTTCCACTTATAAAATAGCTTTTTCAAGTTTTTCTTTTCATGCACACGCTCCAGACTTTAAATTATTTTTAAATTATGAAGAACATCACATTTATACGCTTTAAATCCCTTTCATTCCGTTTTTAATCTCGGTTCGTATAATGGCTCCCTATGGTGAAAAAAAAGACCTTACAAAAGCACCGCGCATTTTCAGGCAAATTTCTTCAGATCTCAACATTGTTTAGCCTCTGTTCAAATCGAAACAGCTATTAAGCAGGAATTCGCAGTATCTTTGCAGGATCTCGGTATTGCCAAATCATTAAAATTTAATGATTAAAGGAGAACAGGGAATTTGTTGTGACAATGAAGTCTTTAACTATGTTTTTTATTAGTGATATTATAAAATTGTAAATTTTTCGTTCTAGTCTAATTTGTTTACATCACTGGCTTGGTTGTTAGGGATAATTACAATTTGAGGCTGGTAAGTATCGAGAAGTCTCATAAATTGCCAAATAAAATTTCATTATGATCAAATTAAATTTTTTTAACCAACACATCAATATGCAATAACACTATTGTTGCACATTGTCACTCACTTGACCTTTTATAAAAATGCTATAATTATTTTGATTTACTAGACAGATGACGAACCCGACTGAAAAGTTTAAGTATCTTATCATCAAACAAAAATTTTGCTTCGTCAACAATATTTTTATAACTAATACAAGTATATTTTGTAAGAAAAGTGGTAACAGTAGACTCTTTGAATATAATAATAGATAGTTATTGTATGTTTTTAAGAAAAGTTACAAGGTAAAAAGGTACAAGAAGAATTTTTCAATTAAAATCATTCAAGTTAATTGTGGCAACCCTGCAGGAGGCCCTCTTCATGTATTTGACAAGTGAAACATATTAAAATGGGTTTTTGCATTCTCTAATAAAAGACTTAAAATCTGCTGTTGCACCAGCCGGTGAAGAGGGTTTTAATAAAAAGAGGGTAAATGGGGGATGAAGATATTAAAAATGCCTTAGAATTAACTGTCATTATTTCTCCCCTGTGCATTAACAAAATATGACAAAATCATATTCATCTAGCTATTCCAGTTGTGCTGCACTTGTCAGTTATTTTTTTAAATCTCTAAATATTATGTGCGTTGCAAAGAATTTACAAAGGACTGCTGGTTTTTTAAAATTTAATTTGGACCAATAATAATACGGGGAATACCAGAAAATCACCCACCTAGCGACAATAAAACAAGTGAGTTTATGTTGCCTTGTAACGTTCAATAGTAACAACCATTTTCTACTGCAGTAGCACCCCAGGTGGATCCAGCCTCTTTTTTTAGGGGGGGGGGGCGATATTACAAGAGTACAATATGACACGATAAAGCGAGTTGTCGACCGGGGGGGGGGGGGGGGGTCAGCGACATTCCTGTTCCTAATGCACCAGGCAGAGGCGAGTCTTTTTTCTGAATTCGAAGCTCTTGGGGAAAGGCGATTGCCTCCATCGCCCCCTCCCCTTGGATCTGCGCCTGAGTAGCATCTTATGAAATCTTTAGGCTAAGATGCTCTGTCAAATTTCAAACGGTTGATCCATGTGCGCAATTTTCTTTTTCACTTATTATATTTAACTTTTTTAACAGGAACAATATCATTAATTATTATATTCGATTCAATTTCCATACCATTATATCAAATTGCCTTGGCAAATTGATAATCTATTTTATTTTTGTGCATCATACAATGAGCTAGAATCCATATTATATTTCATATATATCCATATTATAATTTTTTTTGGTTTAGTACGGCCTAAAGCATGGACGTCGAGTCTGATCATAGTGCGTAGCTTCAGATTTATCGAAACGGCTTTCGCACTCCCTCCAGGGACATTCACATTCCGTAAATACTTAGATGTCCAAAGGACTGGGCTCTTTGGAGGCCTTTTCTATATTGTCAAATCCTAGATTACGTTATCGTCTACTGTATTTCTCATAAACTTGCGGACAATTTGAACAGGTCCAAGTAGTACCACCTTATGCATAGCTTGATACAGGTATTTGCTAAGGATCAATCGCTTGATATTATCCAGAAGACTCTTTTGGTACTACGCCATTTGTCAATAGAACTATGGAGAATGTCCAGACGCTATTCATTCTCATTATGCTTGTTCATTAAAATGTTGGTCTTAGAGATGGCAACTAATCTTGATGTTTTATCTGCTAAAATAAGTTTTGCCTATTATGAGTACTTGTCTGGGCAGCAAATGCTTAGGATCGATGCTGATGTATTCTAGATGCTTTTTCGTTGAAATAACTTGATCTTGAATTTTCCTGAATGACCTCATTGGAGTGTCGTACATGAAAGAAATTCTACAGGTAAACTAGAAGCTTCCCTTGGCTTTTTTGGTGATGACAAGTCGCTTCATGTTCCTTCCTCCGTGGCGGTGTGGAATCGTCATATACTACTTGATGCAGTACGGAAGTCTGCCAACTTGTGAAAATTCGAACGTTAGTCTGATTGAAATCCATCATCCGTCTTTCTTCGTGATATCTTGGTGGCATTATCTTACGAGGATGATTTTTTGTGTTCTAACTTTTCGGCAAAGCATGCTTATGTATTGAGTGTCTTAAACAAATGCTCCCGGTTGTATATTTCCTCTAATTATGTCTAAGGTGCAGCATTTATCAAGAAACTCCAAAATTGTGAGCGTTTATTCCAACTGATTTCTGGTGACAGCCATTAATTTGGGATCATCCATATAAAGAAGATGATTTAATTTTTCTACGTCTTCGTGTCGATGTTATTGCTGAAATGTATATACATTTGAATCCTAGATGTCTAAGTTGACATGCTTTGTTCGAGAAATATACAATATGTACAAACATCGTTTTTGTATATGTTTAGGCAGTATAGCTGCTGTCTTATGATATTGAGTCGAAGATCTTTTGGTAGTAGATGTAGGCCTAATTACAGATCACAGAATCGATAATAAGTTAATCCTTTCAAGCTATTGCGCCTTTGGTATATCCTTTGCTGAATTGCTATCACGTTGTTTTGCTCGCAGTTTCCTTACGTTGTGTTAAGAAAGATATAATCACCTTGTGTAGCAGATAATTGATTTATACATAGCTGTATCTTGGATATTATGCTGATCTTTTAGCGAGATATATCAAACGCCTTGTCCAAGAAACAATGGTATTTTCTGTAGATCAAGCAAATCATCATTAATTAGTTATTGGTGCATACTCCAGAACTTTTTATTCTGGACACGATCAGAACCCCGGCTTTCCAAAGTACAAAATCTGTTGGCAGTGCTAAGGATTTCCTCGATGCTTATTATTAATAATGTTTGTTGTTGTCAATACTATTATCTAATATAATATGGCAATTGCTTCAGTAGTGAAAACAGAGCAATGTTTAAGCTTATATTATTAATTTATATTTAATTGAGGTATAATGTAGCTGGTCCAGTGCCATCTGGGAGCTGTTGCTTCTACATAAATATTATTAGGTTTCTAATAATCTCTATGTTACCAGTATTTGTTAAATAACTATTAATTATTCAGAATATTTGATTTTACTAGTTCATTCGTCTTTAGGACTAAAAGACACTACGTTAAAGCAGTTACTGTAATATATTAGCGAAATTATGTAGGGATGTAGATAACAAAGGCCTTATTTGTGTTGTGAGAAGGAGTGCATTATTAAATGTACGAGCCCACAAAGCAGCCCAAGTTCAACTCATTTTTCGCAAGTATAATTGCTGTACTACCACCTTGTAATCCAGATTTGACATCGTTTGATATTTTTATTCAGAAATTTTGAAAACACACCCGAAAAGACTTTATTTTGTGGATGATAACCAGTTGAAATTGATGCCTGTTTTGAAAGCCAACGTAATAATTTTTTTATGGAATGCAGGATATTGTGCGCAAGTGCGTTGTAATACTACAGAATTTTCGCATATCCGTAGATTGCTTCAAATAGTTTTTAGGTTCATTAAAAAAATAATGTTATGCCATGATACGCCACTCGTTTTAATAAATTGATCACCATAAAACTAAATACATTCTTAAATAAAGATCAAGAAGAAGATATTTCACGACGCTTAATCTATTGTTGCAGAATAATGGGAGATATTAGAAAAGTCCAAAACAAAAAGGCTTTATGGAAGATCTACATTGAACCAAAATATTTAGTATAGTTTCTGATGTATCTGTTATTGATATTTTATACAAAGTGTTTAAAAAATGCACCAACACGCATCTGGAGATTCACCATCACAAAATAACAGGAAAAGTAAAACATGTTACTTTGATATACAGTATGATGAAAATTGCAAAAATATCTTATTTCTTATTAATTTTAAAACAGCTTACAGGCATTTTTGTAAAGCATAGAGTAAATTATTCTATTCTAGGTGGTTATTTTTTTTCCTAAATGATTTTTTTTTCATGAGAGGCATGCGCCTGAGTAATACTATTGATATAATGTTAAAAAAATTTCCTTAGCTACTTTTTAAAATTGTTTCTTCTCACTAAATCAAATCTCCCTCGTGTGTTTTTTGACAAATAAAGCAATTTCGGAGAAACTTGACAAGATTATATTCCAGTACATGGACAAAAACTAGACAACAAAATTTCATTTATTACCCAGTGCCCAACCTGCATTTTTCTGATAACTCTCATTCCTATTGAGTAAAAGTTGGTTTAAATTACCTTTAAAAATACTGTGATAGTTGAGAAGAAAAAAAATTCTATAGTTTCGTCAGCCTCTATTTCAATAACAACAAAACTCCGGACCCTTGTATATAGGAATTTTTTCTATCTGAGATAATGAATCTCATTGGTACCTGTTTTTAAAATACCCTGTATAAGATAGCCAATAATAACGTGATCCTGATACTGGATTTAGAAATCAAATTTAAATGTATTACCCGATGCAGGTAAAATTACGCTACAGTGTCATAAATTCAGTATAAAACAGACAACTTCAAACTGTATTGAAACTACTAGCGATTTATAGCTATTTTTTAACTAACGTGATACCTAGTTTTTATGTTATTTTTATTTTGTTTTTCAACTTTCTTAACAAGGTCTTTTGTTACAGAGTTTTCTCGAGAACCGAATCGTCGAACTTGAAATTGCGCTCGAAGCAGCTCAGAAGAACGAACTTCGGGATAAGCAGACAATTAACAAACTCACGAAGCAGTTAAATAGGGTAAGTGTATCTTTTTATTAGCAAATTGGGGGAATCCTGGGGCAGTTATAAGTTAATTTTTTATTGAAAGAGAGTTGATAAAAATATATTTATTATTGATCAATAAGACTAATAAATTGACTACTTTTTTGTGTTAAGATCTTTGGTAGAGACTACTTCAGTTTTGTTAATGCGAACGATACAATTTGTGGTTAGATTAGAGAAGTAAAAAAATATTTAATGTCAACAAATTTAGTGAAACAGGACCACTTTACCGCATGTTAAAATATATTTCTTAATAATCCATCCTCTATAACTCGTGCGGAGTTTGTGGTTACTCGAAATATTATTATTCCTGTTGCGAGTAAGGCCGCCATGAACAATACCATGCGATGTAAAATTCAAAATATTTTGTACAATATACTCATATATACACATAGAAAAAGAAGTATTTGTAAGTCATAGAGTAGTGACAATAATAGTCCCTATGGCCGATCCCCGCAATCACGCGGACACTTCGTCGCTGTATTCGTGGTATAAACTTTTATTTAAAAAAAAACATAAAATTTGTCAATCTCAGTCAAAAACGTAATTAAATTTTTGTAAAATTAATCTTAACGAACCAAAATTTTTACTTAGTTCGGGTTATTTCAGGTTTTAGTTAGTTTGAAAAACTGAAACTAATCTGAACTAACCTAAACTGACCTAGATATATTAGTAGAAAAATGTTATTCTACATCAGAGACCAGGTAGTTGCGAGACAATCTCTGCCAAGGACGGATATTGAGAAAGTTCTGAGTAGGATAGAGGGTGGTTTACTATCTGCTACAAAAAATAATATGGTTAGTAAAATTATAAAACCAAAATGTTTATACAAATGGATTAGGATTGAATATTTAATGGAAGAAATAACCAATAAAGGCAAATTGTTAGTGATCTTCCTCATTCTCGTTAAAAGAGGGGGGGGGGATAAATTTGTCCCATGTATTTAGAAAATTCATGGTACATTTTCTTGTCCACAGCCTGTGGATTTCTTTGAAAGTTAGGGAGCTACCGGGACAGAATTGTTGCATTTCTTCTTGCATTTTGTTCTCATTCAACACTGCTAATAGTGACAAAAACAGTATGATGCCCTTAGAACTGTATTAATATTAATTTAATATATAATTTAAAGAGAGGACCAGACAAAAGCAAATACGATCTTTGAAACCTTTAATATTTGGAGGCACCATCGTGCATAATATACAAATTCTTTTCCTTACAGCTTTAATAGAAAGAAAATAATAAATCTGACTTTCACAGAAATCATATTTATGCTCTGGCAATAGCACAAATTATTCTCCACTCTAAATAAGTCACGTGCCTGTCAGATGTAATAGTTAATTTTGTTTTAATTTGTTTTTTAGTCGTTTTTCTTGATTTTTCCGATTAAGGGCAAATTTATAAAATTTTATATAACACAGAATCTTCTATTAGCGTGAAACTAGTAGTTATAACAAAATTTTAACGATTTAGTTAAAAAAATTGAACCTAAATTGAAAAGTAGTTTCCCCTGTTTTCCTAGCAACTGAGAAAAAATAGTGGAATACGAAGTCCCAAATCGTGTTCTACGACTTCAAATAAGTCATTTCATCGAAATAATTACCCTATTTTCTGATCCGAATCCTGCTTTCTGAGCTTTTTCATTAAAGTGTCCGATTTTCTCACACAAATAATTTAATAAGAAATCTAGCACAACTTTTTCGCAAATACGAAAAATATATTCTTAATTGGGATGTTGACTATTTTTGGGAAAGTGTTTAAAAGTACCTAATGTAGCCGAAAATATTAAAAAAAACTTTTTTAATACAACTGACACTTTAAAAATCATAAATTTTAAATTTCATTTAAAATTTCCCGCCAGAACGCCAATATTTGCCACTTGACCGCTGTGACGTCACACTGGTAAACTGACACGGATATATAATTTTTTTTGTAATTTTCGTGATAAAAGATGAGTTCTAAGTTATTTTAAGTGTTGTGCGATGCCTCATTGTACAGGTACTACAATTAAAACACCTGAAAAGCTATCTATTCGAGTTCCATTTTCGTAAAATAATACGAAAATGAAGCTTCAGCTAGCCTGACACTACTCGTTTTATTTAAGTTTTAAGTTTATAAATACCTATGATTACTATTATGTATTCATTATCGGTTGCGGAAATAACAATCCTTGGTACATTACTTACATGGGAGTCTTTACATTTTTAAATTCAGCAGGGCAGAAGTTATTGTTTGTTGCGAAGAAATTGGCCATCATAAAATAATCAATTCAAATTCAAATTATTTGCGTTAATAAACCTACTTTCCATTATGAGAAAAATTCCTAAAATCGTTTTCAAAGGGAAAAGTAAGCAAATTTCGAAGAAATTACATGAAAATGACTATAAAATATGAACTAGGCAACGTAGCCCTTGACGGCAATAACGTTGGCTGTATGTATTCTTTAGAGTAATTATCAAATGATCAAAGTAAAAAAAGTGAAACTGATAACCATGTTCTTTTGAATATGCATTTACTTGTCTATAAGTTAAAGTGATCATGATTACTTCAAGTGATAGAACTGAAGGTAATAATGACTCAAAAGAATAACCGTATCAGAACGGAGTGCCAGCGATGACGTTAGTATGGAGTGGAGATTTAATCATATCTTTATTATTAAATAAAAATAAAATTCGTTGAAAATAAAGAAAAATATTGTTTTTTTAGGATTTCTATCGTGGAAACTACCTTTTCGCGGCAAAATTATATTTTTATTTGAATATAGTCATGATATTTAGGATCTATTTCATAGAAAACGGTCTCCTCCCACATTTTTCTTGTTTTTGAATATTTTCAGCTTATCTTTCGTACGGTGAAAGAAACTATTAGTGGGACGACTTTAAGGGAATACTTATTAAATAAAATTTAGCTATAATTTCACCAGTCGCTAAAAGTCAGGTAAAAAAATATTTTCGTGTTTTAAATCGCCGCAAATCGTGAGTAATAAATATAGTAAAATTTCTTTTCTAACAGCAAAATATAATAAAAATCTAAAAAGTTTAGCCGTTAGTTCTATTTATGACAGTAGTTTTTCTGGCTCGCGTGTGTACACTAAATATTTGATGGAAACCTATACAATAGTTTTATTATAGATGGTAACTCTATATAACACGATATTAGAAAAAGTAGAGAATATTTTATTAGTTGTAAATACGTAACTGAACTATAAAAACGCAGTATAATGTTGAATTTTATGGGAAAATGTCCGACTTTCGTAGCTCAGAAACACACCCCCCCGATGATTTATGCATGAAAAGGATAAATTTTGTAAGTAAATGAAATTGGTTATGACTAGCTGATTTTTACTGCTTGTAAAGTTTTCTTAATGAAGAGAGCAATATTAATATTAATATCAAAATTCGATAAAGATTCTCAAAATTTTAATTGGTAAAAACATGAAATAGAAAACAGTTCCTTTAAAAGATAACAAAGTTTACGGCAAAAACATGAACTGATATCATATTAACAACTGAGAATTTCATAATATCTTGTTTTTTTTAAACTTTTTGTGTAATCCTTAGATATTTCTTTTCGGCTAAGGAATATTTAAAAATTAAATATACATACATTATTAAAACTTACGGGCAGAAGCGCTCTTTTAGAATAACTTTTTAAGTCTTAAAATTTAAAAGATGTTCAACCTTTTCACTTCGTTACCTTCATTATGTTCCCTTTTCAAAACAATACAGAACCGTACTTAGCAAAGTATTTTGAAAAATTATAAAAAAGGTAAATGTCATCAATGAGAAAAGACAGTTTAACGGTAACTGCAGTTAGTTAATCATAATTATGTTTTGGTGGAAATATTGATTAAAATCAAAAACAAAAATATTTATTTATTGGCTCTCTGTAGCACATTTTTTTTGGTTCCATAATCCAGCCGTAACTAAAATTTTAAACCTTATTCTTATACCAGAAATTGTCTTTATTATTAAAATGAAATTAGCTCATATGTTCTGAGTCTTCTATATATTATTGAAAGAAAATTGCTATTTTTGTATGAGGATTTTAAATATAAATAGGCGATATTGTAAAAACGGTCTAGAACATTTTAATAAAAGACTTGTGTACTAATAAGGTGACAGGGGACAAATTTTTAAAAAATTTCGAGTGGCGGATGTAGAGATATTTATTTATTTTTCCAAATTTTGATTTTCTGTGAAAAACTATTTATAGACTCCGATAGTTTTTGCATTTGCTCCACTAGTTGCCTAGATATGATTTTTAAATAAATTTATTTGTGAGCAGATGGTATTGCAACGGCCGTGTCTTCTTTTAGATTCCGCTTAGTTAACCTTAGACTTGAAAGGCACATGAACAAACTCAAGAGATCAATATTCATTTGGAAGATCAAATTGAACCCAAATAAAACCCAAGCTATCGTATAATATTCACCAAGCCTCCGAAGTGCAAATTTAATGGTGAACAGACGTGAAATATCTAGGACTAATCGTTGATAGAACTACTTACTTAAAAACGCTGAAATAGCATTTAGTGCTATCTATCTAGCAAACTATCTGCCAGATTATAACTATTACTATACAACTCGTTTTTATGCCCAATTATTTCCTACGGTGCCCAACTTGTATAACAATCTTCAAGTCCAGATTGGAAAGGAATGGAAGTTTTCAGAATAAAGCCTTGAGACTTATAGTAAAGGCATCTTGGTTTATGCGGAATTCAATTTTACAACGCGATCTTTTCTTTAAAAAATCTCAATTATATATTGTAAGAAATCATGTAACTCATTACACAACTTCCTAAGAGTTACACATAACACCACAGCTACACTTCTGAACTGCTTCAGTTTCTCTCATGATTGACTGACTCGCCATTAATTCAATAACATTCTTTCCTTAAAACCGACTCAAAAAGCCCAGTTGCTGATTCCCTGCATGTTATACTCCGTTTGAATAAAAGGAATCTATAGGCAAGAGACTGATTCAAGTTTCACAAACAGGACACATCGAAACAATTCAAATCTAGCATCACATACCTTAAATTTAAAATGGCTGGTCCCATTAAGAATGTGTTATTTAATATCAGTGTTTGCTTGTGGTATTGGTGCCAAGTCCTAATGGAAGTATCAGTATATTAACACGATGGAACAGAACTATAACTTTAAATTCGGTATATTATTTTTTGGAGAATATAGAGACAATTACAGAGAAGCTGTGCCATTATGTACGAGATTTTGTGCCATTCTAAAATCGCATATGATTTTAGTACCAGAACTCTTCAAAACAAAAAAAAAAGTTCAAACGCCAACAAAAACTTATGAAGAGATTGCAGTCAAATTTTGCCGCTGCTTTAAATCCCCAACTTGCTAATGATTTGAAAATATGTCGAAAATCCATTCTAAGCCTTTTGCATTTTTATAATTTTTATCCTTATCACATGACTCTTCAGCAGGAATTATATGGTCAAGATTGTCAAAATTGGGTAACATTATGCAACTGGTTAAAACTGTGGTCCTCAGCATATTCTTTGCATTTTTAATTTAGAGTAAATTGACACCATATGCACTATTGGGCATTTGAAATTCATATTGGATGAGAATTGTGGTGAATCAGTCAATACGTCTTGTGATATAGTTCAGGATAAAATGATTGGGTTCCATTATATATATATTCTATGGTCCCTAAATGGAGAAATATACAATAAGTTTTTAAAGGATAAATTACACAAAATTCTGAATCTCGATAAGCTTGAGCAAGACGAGATCCAGTTTCAGCAAGGTCATTCAGAGACATCTTTAATGTCATGTTTTGATATAGGTGGTCATACAAGTACTGTAGATTATTCTTTGAGGAGAGTTATTGCTATAGCACGAACTACACGAGAAAATCTGAAAAGCTGAATTTGGTAGACATCTACAATAGTAACCCCAGAAATATTATAGCGAGTGCGCAACTTTTATTAAAAAATATTTGGAAGTTAAAGAAGGTAATTTTCAACACGTTTAAAAGCTCGATCATCGTTAAATTTGCTGTATATTGTGCTATGTTTTATTTTTTTCGTATTTACAAAAAATCATAACTAGGCAATTAGTGAAACAAATGCAACAATTATCGACGTACTTAAGTGATTTTTGATACCAAATCGAAATTTCGAAAAGAACACTACCCTTTTATTTCATATTTCACAATTGCCTCCATCCATTCAATATGTGGAGTGGAGACAAATGTCAAAAACACCAGTGTTTTATTAAAATATTCCAAACCGTTTTTCTAAAATGTAAAACTTTAAAATCCTCATTCTGTAAAAGAGATTTTTGACTTAACTAAAAGCATTGCATATAACCTGGGCCCCTATCCTCGAAAGTGTGATGTGAAATGTGATGTGAATGGCGATGTGAACTTTTTGACAGTAAAAGCCGTATTCTTGAAAAGCCAATGTTGCCAGATATGAACGTGCTAAAACCCGAGAATTTCAAAAAATAAAATGGATGACAGATTGAATTGACCTTTCAGACCGAAAATGTCCGTAGTATATTTTGTTGAAATTTTAGGAAAAAGCAGTTTTGGTACTTTAAATTAATCGTCAAAAGTAAAAAAAAAAAAATAGTGCTGTTGTTATTTTTGTGAAGTTATTGATTGCCATTACAGTATTTGAACTTTGCCTGGATTAAATTTATCTTAAATTGACACTCTAGAACTGTTAAACAAAAATGCATACAAAGGGCCAAGTACTTGAAGATTCTTATATATAAAGAAAAAGGGATATCAAGAAAAGCAGCAATCATATATATAAAGTAATATACTGACAGTAATTGCAGAAAGTCAGCACTGATAAACCTTGAAATGGTGGAAATTACAACTCTACATAATATAACTAAAAGCCATCATCTCAATTCACTACGGAAACTATCCAATCAGTTATTTATTGTATGAATTTACTAAGTGTCCAGCCTCTTACTGCAAGATGTTCTGTCCTGACAAGTAAATTTGAAAGAAAACCTGAAACTTGAAAAATGATAGTAAAACTATGATCAGGGACCGAAATCAAAGGCCAGACAGAAGACGTCCATTAAAGATACTGGCGGATCTCACATTCAACTTTAAATATGTATTTTTTTTTATTTTATGTACCATAAATAAGGTTTTTATGCTGAAGGACCTCATTCATTGGTCTGCAGGGTTCATATTTATATGTTTCAATAAATTATAATCATAATATTTATTTAATGGTAGTGTCGTATAGTGTTTAACATAGTCTAATTAAGTTAAGTGCTGTAGTTAACATAATTAAAATATAAAATTTGTTACTTATTTAAATAAAAGTTTCAGATAGCTTACATATTGTGATTTCTCAAATTTATTATAAGTTGTGTCGTGAAAAGAATTATGTTAGATTTAACTGTTTAAAACTAAGATACTCGGCTGTTATGGATACAAGTATTTATGTTAAATCCATAAGCAGAACTGGCTCTAGAAAACCATTTTTAAATAGCACGCTCATTCAATTGAGTTATGAACAGAATCTCCTGTAATAATTTTATATGTCTGTAAAATTTGCTTAATATTTGCGAGATATATTGAACTTTCCAACGATATTTTATTAAAAAATTTGAAAATATCGGAGTACCACCTAATTAACGTTTCAACTGTTTATTCAGAAAATAAAACGTCTTAAAGAAACGGTTCGTCAACATATTATTTTTTTTAATGCGAGTAATTTTGAAGAACCAAAAATAAAATAAAAATTTTTAATTCTATTTTATTTTTTGAAATCCGTGCGTTAAATATGTCATTTAGCGGCTGATATTCCATTTGCGCATGTTTCACCGTTCGCTTACCTTCCACCGGGCGAACGAGGATATGAGTGATGAACATTTTAAGAATACGCGTTCGCCACCTTTTCACCGTTTACTTCACGTTCCCCAGTTCGAAGATAGGGCCCCTGATCAAATAAAATAAATATTTATTTAAAACAAATAACTTTTTAGCGTTTGCTTTTATTGACAGTAAGATGACCAAAATCACGCTAACATTACAAATTAAAACATCTAAATACATCTATTTTTGAAACATTTTTAACTAATAATTCATTCGATTAAATGAAAAAGTTCAAAAAAAACTTCTATTAGCCGTCGTAACAATGCTTTTGGCAATTATCTATTTATCAGATTAAATACTTTTCACCAAATCAATCGCTTTTCCTTTCACCCACCCTAGAAACGTAAATTTTGATTCCCAAGATAGTTTTTCTTTTAGAAGCCTTTATTACTTAATATTATAGGGTTTCTTGGGTCACAAATCCAGCAATTAAAATCTATTAAATCAAAATGTATCCCTTGGAAGGTACACAAACCTTCATGAAAATTAGTCCAACGCTGTATCGAAAAATGTTTCGCAAAGAATCCTTTCAAAAGCCTTAATATTTCCCGACTAAAGCCCCGTAGGCCTTTACGTAGAGCTCAGTTATTTATTAAGAGCCAAATTCGTCGTGAAACTCGCTCAAAGTGGTATTAATTACCTTAATTATGGCGTAAACTTTTCAATAAGTAGAGAAAGAAACTTTGATGTTTTACCAAGACTAAAATTTTGCCTGTTTCTGGCAAGTAGAATATTTTGTCTTGATGAGAATTTAACATTTCAAGTTTGCCAGTTAGTATAATTAAATCTTTGACGTGTTGTATTTGTTAGTGTTAAGAGGTTTTATTGTAATTGTGTTATTTAATCTGAGAAGTAATATATTGCATGTAAGTTGACTCTACGGGAAGTACTCCTGTAATTCTCAATAACAGGTATTGATTCATGATCATGATGAGCCAGTGTTTATCCACTCTTCCCCTGTTATTCCAACGATGCATTTCCTATGCCGCTTATTATTCCAGCTAACTTCACAATGTCACCTCTCCGTCTTCTGTTGGGTCTACCCACGTTTCTCTTACTTTCTCTTGGGTACCATTCCAGTAACCGCTTGGTCCACCTTTCGACGCGTTCATTTCTAGATTAATATTTTTTGAGGCTCTGTTAAGTTGGTTATTCATTAAATGCAGTTTATCTGGCAATCCGCGAACCGCAGGTGATTAAGATAATATCCGTCTAAATTTATTGCTTTAGTAGACCAGTCGAACTGAAAGAATTGATCTTGGAGGGCCATTATAAAAAGTTTTGGGGAGAAACCACCTGACGTGCTCCTCTTTTGACTGAAATTAATTTTAAATCATCAGATGTCTTAACATACCTTTTTGAGTTCTTATATATACATATACAGGATGAGTCATTTTAATCTAGAGATCCCAATAACTCCACTTACAAAAAATGGGACTGACAAAAATTGTCGAAGACATAGGGGGTCACTTATCGGTACTAACGGCTTTGACCTTGAGGTCAATTTTTAAGACCATTTGAAAAACCCATTTTTTACTGCAGAAATGAAACGCGAAGAAAATTTTCTATCCAACGGTATGAATAACATAAGGTGTAAAATCACATCGAGAGGTTATTTAAAGGTCAAATATCCGCATACTTTAAAATGATATAAACGAACCAATAATTCGGCAATTAAGAGCGATGGAAAAAACCTTTTTCTACAAAAGTTTCAGAAAATCAATCTGGTAACCTGGTAAGGTAACCTTAAATTTGACCTTGACCTTGAAAGTCATATCAAGACCAATTATATTTTTTTAAACGAGACCCCATACTTTTAACTCCGAAAATGCAAATAGCGGAAAATTTTACAATCGAATATGCCCTTGAAATAACTTCGAAGGTAGACTCCCTCTTAGACCTTGCGGGTCGTCCACATTGTTAAATTGCGAAAAATCCACTAAGCTAGGACAGCTGGAAACATTCAAACGATAAGGAAAATAAATAAGAATGGCTTGATTCAATTAAAAATTCTTTCCGGAAATAAAAAAACGTTGAAGGTGCTTTCAGCAACTGTCTAAAATTCAAAGGTGTGAGCGACCTAGACCATCTTCACCTTCGGATAAATTTTTAAGGTCAGTGAAGGTCGAGTTTGTTTTTCTGTAATGAAAGGCCCTGTTTTTGAAAAGAATAGGAAATTCCACATGAGAAATGATATTTTAAAATTTGTTATTCTGTTCTGAGAATACCAAATCAAGCACAATTGTTTAGAAAGCACACAAAAGTTTTTTTGATCTTGACCTTGAAAATTTGCCAGAAAGTGAAAATGGTGTAGGTTGGTCCCACCTTTGCATTTTATCCACTTGTCGAAAGCATCTTGAAAGTTTGTTATTCCCGAAAACAATTTTCAATTAAATCAACCACTCTTATTTATATTTCTTTATCGTTTGAATTCTTCCAGCTCTCCTAGTTTAGCGGATTTTTCGCAATTTGACGTTGTGAATTACCCGAGGGTCCAAAAAGGGGTTACTGAAGGTCATTTTCTAAAATAAAAATTTTCACTCATCCAGCGCTCTAATTTTGTCCTAAGTCTTTAACAATCTCCAATATTCTGCCATTTCGGGACTTTTTGATATTTGACTTTGAGATTGCCTTTACTTTGACCTTTAAGGTTATATCCGATCGTAAAATTTACCCCTATCTCCATTTTCGGCGTCTCATTTAAAAAATTATCATGACCTTGATATGGTTTTCAAGGTCAACGTCAAATTTATGATCACCTTAACATACCTACACAGTTTGATTTCCAGAAACTTTTGTAGAAAAGTTTTTCTCCATTATTCTTAGTTGCCGAATTATTGGTTTATTCACTTAGATAATTCAGCTAAATTGGGGGTTATGCTATAAAATTACCAACTGACGACAGTTAAAAAGATTGCTATGTTAGCAATGATCCACCAACTGGCACTTTATTTAATAAATATTCAAACGTTTTGTGGTACTTACTTTAGTTTACTTTTTCTGTACTCTGTTTCCCTATCCTCTGTTTTGGTTTACGTTTATTAACCATTAGTTTGCGAACGCTTCCCCAATTTATTGCATTTATTCTTCGATTTCTTGCAACAAGTTATGTCTTTTGAATAGTTTACTGACTTTTCTCATCTTTCATATTCAATTATTTTCCGTTATTTTTTTACTATCGCCTCTCTCTATGTTATTTTGGTTTTAATTTTGGCATAGAAAAGAAATTTCAGGTTTTTCAATTTTATTTTCCTTTTGTTGCAAGAAAAAAATCCCACGTTATATTTATTTTAAATAATTTATAAAATATGTTGAAAATAAAGCTATAAATTGTATAACTTTAAATAGATACTTATGTTATTAAATCTTATCTCTAACATAATTACCGGGTAATATAAAAGTACTGATTGTTAATAAACTTAAATTACCACTTACCAGTTCTACCTACAATTATAAAATGTTAAAGGTTAACAACACTCCATTAAATAATATTTAATCTTAGGTAGCGTGTTGTGACTTCTTTAGAAATCTAAGTTTATATATTTTATCATACATCAATTTAACTTGCATTAATTATTATTCCTTTATGTTATTGGGTTTTCATTATATTAGGACTTTTAATCAATAATAAAATAATAGTTTTTTGTAACTAAACTTTATGTATACTGCCTTTAATTTTCTGCAAAACGAATGTGACAGATACAAATGCCGCCCTGGCGTCGATCTGTCTACCGAAGGGTGGGCGAATTTAGAGAGTTATGAAATAGCAAAATTCCTGATATTCTATTCAATAAAGATGAAAGGGTTCCTTTGCAGTAACAATAATTGAAATTTTCTTTTTGATTTAAATTTTAACGTCCCAACATTGGAAGTAATTTGGTTAACTTAATTATACTGATTTTTTTTGAGAGTAACTAGTAAAATGTGTAATGGTTTTAAATTAAGCAAATTGGATATCAGTACACAGAAATATATGCTTTTATGTTTAAAATTTAATATATACCTTATGTCCAGACTTAAACAGAATTTTAATTCAAACCGTCTAGAATCGCATGTTGGTACAACTGTGGTTGACAATATATGAAATTTCATAACGTTACACGCCGTTGTAAACAAGTAACAGTAATTTTGTTTGAGGGAGATCTATGTTGAGGCTTGGAACTTTCGTGTAAGAATTTTTGAGTGAAATGAGGAGTTCACTGAGGACCGTAAAGGTATCGAGGATAATTCTCATACTAGACGACCATCAATATCATCCAACGATGAACGCATCTGTAGCAACGGCTATAATCCTCGAAAATCGCTTTTCGGATCATTTTTAATGCAACTCGTGACCCAAACTTGAAACTTATCATTCCCGGTGATGAGACGAGTTTGATGTATGTAATAAGTATGTGTATAGAGTTAGGAGTCTGTACACTGCGACCGGGGATATATTGTGCTCCCCTACTGCTGCCCAGTCGTAAGAGTTACCTTATCCGTTAGAGCAGGTCCTTCAGTCCTATTTCCCTCAGGAATCTCAGAATGTTGGATAGCTTTAAGATGGGTAGCTCCCCTTCCTCGATTTAGTGTGCTCCCAAGAACCGCATCCTAGGGTTTTCTGAAGTGCTGCACTCTGCAGGGATATGAATAGAGGTTTCGTCCTCCTCCTTACAGAATCTGCACTCTTCTCTTTCTATCAATCCGAGTTTCTTGAGGTGTTCCTTCAGATGACAATGTCCCGTCAGGACCCCTGTTAGAACTCTGGGTTGGTTTTTACTCAAGCTTATGCATTCTTGGAATCTCTTCTGGTCGTAGTTCCTCAGAAGTATCTTTGCTTGTCTCAATCCTTGCAGCTCCGTCCAATAATTGGACATCCTGCTTTCTTCTTCTATCTTTAGTTCTTCCAGCATTACGCTGCTACTGATTCTTCAGAAAGGCTCTTGCCCCAGAAATGGTATCTCAGCCCCTTTTCTTGCGAGCCTGTCTACTATTTGATTCTCCTCTATCCCGGCATGTCCTGGTACCCACATGAGGATTACTTTATTATTCTTACCCAATTCATTCAGTTCCTCTAGGCATTCCTAGACCATCTTGAAACTGATAACTTGAGAGCTCAGCGCACTGATATCTGCTTGTCTATCCGTCATGATAATTTCTTGGCCGTGATAGTTTTCCTCCTTGTTAAATTGAATATACTTCCTAGTAGCATATATTTCTGCCTGGAAAGTGCTTGGTGACTTACCTAAGCTTTCGTAGTGTCTGGTGCTCGGTCCATACTCTCCTACTCCAGTTCCCTCCGCTATTTTGGAGCCATCTGTATACCATATAGTGGATTTGCTGAGTTTTTCAATGGTATTTCTGTTGTATTCGCTCTTGCTACTCAACTTTGTGCTGAAGTTTTTCACAAAGTTGAATTTCTTTTTCATTTCGTCTTGGGGCATGTCCAAGATTTGTTGATTTCTGGATGAGAGATTGGACCTTCGTTGTATCACCTCATCTCTCATCATCCTATAAATCGTCCTCTTCTCCGTGTTCTTTAGAAATATATGTAGAGGTGTGAGGTTTAGGATTAGTTCCATGGCGGTCGTTGTCATTGTCCCGGTTATACATGCACTTGAACTTTCGAAAGGTTAGCTCTCGTATTATCCAGACTAGTTCTTTTGCTCCAGATCACTGCCCTATATGTGATGATTGGTCTCACTATTGCAGTATATATCCACTGCAGGATTTTTAGGTTTGTACCCATCTTTTCCCGCAAAGTTTCTACAGACTATCAAAGCTTTTGTAGCTTTGTTGATTACTTCTTTTGTATGCTTATTCCAGAGGTTATCTAAGGTCAGTCCCAGATATTTAATCTCTGACTTCCACTCAATAACATTCCCATCCAATTGGATGGTCTTCAGATTGAGGTTTCTTTTTCGTTGTGAAGGCTACTAGGCTGGTTTTGGCGGGGTTGATGTTTAGTCCCATCATCTGGTACCATTTTCTCTTATGTATTCAAGCCCTCTTTGAACTATGCCACATAGGGTATTCTCGAATTTGCCTCTTGCGATCACGATCACGTCATTGGCATAGCCCTGACAAGATATGCCGAGGTCAGTCAGATCACAGAGTTTGATGTAGCTCTTACACCACATTAATACACCAACTCACACATTACTTGTTGTTAGTGAGGTTTTGTCCATAAACTCAACCATTATTATTTCACAAGCACTATATTTGTTTGACAGGGCACTGTGCGACTTTTTTTGTTTTCGAAGCTTAAGTAGATTTAAAAAGAAATTCGCTGCATACCACCAACCACCTACGCTGTATAGTGTCGTAAGTACACGTTTTATTTATGATAAAATAATAAATTCTAGGTTATTGCTCCAAACTCCAAAATTATCCAAAAAACCATATGCTCGAACGAACTCTAAAAAATTATTAGAATACTGGACGATAGGCGTGAATGTTGGCGTCCGAAAGTAACGGTAATTGGTAAATAATTAACCAGCGTTGACGTTTCGCCAAAGCTGGAAAATCTTCACAGACAGAAACGTCGGAATGATAATCATGAAAAAATAGGTTCAAAGTAAACAAAAAACGCCGATGATATGATTTGAATTCGTACTTGATAATACAACAATAGGTATACAGAGTATAATTGAAATTATTAGGTAGGAAAGTAATTTTGGTTGCCATACATAGAGAGCGTTGTTACTGTTTTGAAGAACTTCTGTCAGTATTTTTTCCTTTTCACATTTGATATTAGTCACGTTTAGGTTACTTCAGAAGCAGTGTATAATTTTGTTTGTGAGTATTAATTTAAGATCAATTCTAATATGGAGTGCAGAAAGGAACATTTTCGGCATATTTTACTTTTTTATTTCTGTAAAGGGAAGATCGTTGCTGAGGCACACAACAGGCAATTGAAGTTTATGATGTTGCTCTCATAACAGAACGTACATGTCAGAATTGACTTAAAAAATTCTGTTCAGCAGATTCTTATCTTATCTTCTCAAAGATAACCAACGTTGTGGTTGACCTACTACTACAAAGCCATAATTGAAGAGAATCGTCATGTAACTGTTCGAGAAATTACAGAGAGATTAAATCTATCGCACACAACAATTGAAAATCATTTAAAATGTCTTGAACTCGCTGAGAAGCTTGATATTTAGGTTCCGCATGAATTGAAAGCGATTTACTTAGCACGATGAATCAATATTTGCCGTACGCTTCTCATGCTCAAGAAAACCGACCCCTTTTTGAAAAGAACCACCAATGGTAATGAAAAATGGGTCATCTACAGTAACATCATTCGAAACGCTCCACAGCTAAGAGAAATTTATAACTTTGTTTATTTGTAACTTTGTAATTTTTTCTTGGCCAAAAAGTAAAATTTGAAACTGTCTCATCTTACTAACACAATACGTGAACACAATGTATACGGGGAGTATAAAATTTGAAAGCCGTAACATTAACTAACCAATAAATAATTATAATAGTGAAATTTCATTGCAGTCGTAAAAACATATATTTCGGAAGCCTCATTGTCCTGAATTTCTAAAACTTTAGAAATTGTTGCTCGTAAAGTCTAATGTTAACCCATTTTTCATCTGTTTTCAGTTAGTAACCTACTTCTAGAAGAAAGCGGTTCTAAATTCAACCGCTTTTTTTATGTATGTTCGTCGATGACTCTAGAACAAACAGCTGCACCGATTAGAATTAAATTTTTTGCATTATGTTTGCTGCAGTGGTCCCATATTATTTTTGCACGAAATTGGTTAGAAAAATCCAAGATTGCGCTGGTAATATGGCGGACAAAAATATTAATTTTGTCTGATTTTCTCCAAAATTGGTATGGGGGAGTTTTCAGGGTCGTACGTAATAAATCTAAAATTATTAAAATAAAATCAAAATGGCGGACTAAAAATTTAACATCGATTTTGTCCAAAATTAGTAATGGAGGATTTCTGAGAGTGTAAATAGCGAATTTAAAATTGTTTAAAGAAATTCAAAATGGTAGTTTCAATATGGCGGTCGAAAAGTTTTATATATACAAATTATGTCCAAAATTTGTACTTCGAGGTTTTTGAATGTGTGACTAAGATTGGGTTAAGGGTATAAGATTATTATTTGAAATTCAATGTGGCTAATTCCATATGGTGGGTTGAAAATTTTATTTTAACATTTTTTCAAAACTGGTATTAGATGGTTTTCGAAATCGTAGGTCACGAATCTGAAATTAATTTTTTACAATTGGAATGTTGACTATATTCAAATAAAAATATAATTTTGCCGCGAAACGATAGATAGAAATCCTAAAAAAAAATATTTTTCTGTATTTTTAAGGAATTTTATTTTTATCTAATAATCAAAATATAATTAAATCTCCTTCGAGTCACGTGACAACGAACACCAATCAAAGTTAATGATGTTACTCCACACTAACGTCATCGTTGACACTCCGTCCTGATACGGTTATTCTTTTGAGTATTATTAATTTTAGTTCTATCACCTAAAGTAATCATGATCACTTCTACCTAATGACAAGTACATGCATATTCAAAGGAACATGAAGTTATCAGTTTCACTTTTCTCATTTGGTCATTTGGTAATAATTAATTACTCTAAAGAAAACAGCCAATGTTATCGCTGTCACGAAGTTGACATATACATTTTTTGGTTTTATGTCACGTTCGTGATCTGTGTCGAAATTTGCTTACTGTTCCCTTTGAAAACGATACTTAGAAATCTTCTCATGATGGAAAGTGGATTTATTAAGGCAAATAGTTTGAATTTGCCGAGAATTGATTTATTTTATGGTGGCCAATTTCTTCGCAAAAAATAGTAACTTTGCTCTGCTGAATTTAGAAATATGAAGACGTCCATGTAAGTAATTTATCAAGCATTGTTATTTCCACAACGGATAATGAATACATAATAGTAATCATAGGTATTTAGAAGCTCAAAACTAAAATAAAACGAGTAATACCGGGCTAGCTGCAACCACATTTTCCTATTATTTTATGAAGGTGGAACCCGAATAAATAACCTTTCAGGTATTTTAGTTGTAGTACTTGTAAACTGAGGCACCGCATAACACTTAAAATAACTTACAACTGATTTTTTGTCAGAAAAATTACGAAAAAAATTTATATATCATTGTCAGTTTACCAGTGTGACGTCACAGAGGTCGTGACAAGTATTGGCGTTTTGGAGGGAAATTTGAAACGGAATTTAACATTTTTGATTTTTAAAGTATTAGTTGTATTAAAAAAAATATTTTAAATATTTTCGGCTACATTAGATACTTCTGCATTGTTTTAAACGCTTCCCCAAAACTAGTCGACATCCCAATTTAATATGGCATACACAATATAAGGAACTAAAAATTTTACATTTTTCCGATCTTGTCCTGATTGATATTGGGGATTCTTGGGGCGTATTAAGTTATGTAGGCACGAAATTCGTCGTCTTCCGGGGCCTCTCTTACCATCCATCTTGCCTTACATAACCTGGTGTAGGAGTTCGTATTTTTGGTTACACATTATATGTCCAAAGTATGCTAACTTCCTTTCTTTAATGGTCTTCGTGATTTCTCTCTCCTTTCGCATGCGTTTGCAGAACAGTTTCGTTGGTTACGTGATGTGTCCAAGATATTCTCATCATACGTCGGTAATTTCAAAAGCCTCAAGTCGTCTACATGCAGTCTCCGTCAATGTCCAAGATTCTACACCGTACATCAGTATAGAGGATATGCAGCATTTCACTAAGCGAGTTCTTAGTTGTAGATTTCATATTACATAATAGTGTTTTCTTGCGATTGGCTTTCTCGATACGTATTTTTATTTCCTTTATTTGCTCTCACTTATCTTGTAGTTGTATTCCCAGATATTTGATGGATAATACTGTTTTAATAAGAGAACATCTGACGCGAAATTGTACATTTTGGGGTACGTTTTTGCTTATTATCATAGCTTTTGTTTTGCTTATATTCAATCCCATATTGTATTTTTCACAGATCTTATCTAACCTTTCTATCAGTCTTTGAAGATCCTAAGTTGTGTCTGCAAGAAGGACAGTATAATCTGCAGATTACTGATCAAAGCCCTATTTCGAATGATACCGTCTTTTACCTCTTCAAGAACTCAATATGTTGCACTAAAAAAATTACATGTCTCAAGTGCTATCAATATTGGTGTTGGAAGGTTTTGGGAGCCTTTAGGATTTTAAAATTAATTTCTTAAAATTCATAATAGTAGACTTATTATGGCAAACTAAATATTAGTTTGGTACAATTTATCATTATAAGAATATTTTGTTGTTCACTTTCGTGTGGTCTAAAACCCTGGATAAAATTGATTTTTGCGACCTTAGAAACTAAACTAAAAACCAAAAACCGAAAAATAAAATTTTTATTAAAAATAGACTACTAAAAAAACGAAAAATAACAATGTAAATTTTTGTATGAAATTGAAGTCAGCATTACAAACACCAGATACATGCAAGTTACGGCACAAAAACATTACAAATAAAGTATTTCTCAAGCTTTGTAAGTGATTCACTTTTTGTCAGGTTAGTTTGGCACCGACGTCAAAAATTAACTTTTTTAGAAGTCGGCTCAATTTTTTTTTATAAAAGTTTTATTTTCTAATTTCCAGTACGACTCTGGGTCTAAAGGATCTTTTGTGCTCATAATGCATTAATATAATGGCGAGAATCCTCGAAAACCAGTTATGTTTAATCGACCCGTTTAAAGGAATTCTGCACATCCTGCTGGGTTTTTGGTTAAGTCTGAAATCTGAAATTATCGTTATGATGCCAGTTACAACCACTTAAGACCAATAATTTATTATTTGTAAAGGGAACTCGAATGTCTCCAATGTCAATGTCGTCTGCATATTTAAAGAATTTTGTGTTCAAAAGCTTTTTCTTCGATAAACATGAGTATAAAAACTTGTAATCTGAAGTCATAAATGCCAAAATTCTTTGTTGTATTCAAATTTAGTGAAAACTACAAAGTGTGTAGATATGAGCGGAAGCTTTCTTGGGCACAGTCGGATTTATGCACAGTATTAATTAAATCTTACAAAGTTACATTCTTGAATTCCAATTCTAAAAAATAAGTAAGTGAATCTCAGGTTATATACCGATAAATTTAAGAAAGAAAAATATATTTGCATATATCAGTGTATATTAGTATTGGGCAAATTGTTTTGTTCTTAATTAGACCATCCTCGGGGCTCAAACTCCACAAACTAGGGAACATGGTCAGTAAATATTTGTTTTGTGTTCACTAACCATATTTACTCGTCATATTTCAACTCTGTCATCTAGGGAACAACTTCCAATACCTGCTCATCATTAAAATAAGAAAATATCACGAGTAGAATAAATACAATTAAAACCACTCGCAACCTGCGCAAATATACTTCTATCGTATATATATATATATATATATATATATATATATATATATATATATATATATATATATATATATATATATATATATTTCCCTTGAAAATTAAAAGACGACAAATTTCTGACTACTTCGGGATGAAAGATAAATATACCAAAATTTTGAAGAAGCTCCCTATGTCAGAAAAATTGTCGTCTTTTAATTTTCAAATAAGAAAACCTATACTGAAGAAAATATTACAGAAAAATATTAACAAAAGGTTTAAGATACAGAAATAAATTATATATATATATATATATATATATATATATATATATATATATATATATATATATATATATAAACAAAAATAAAATAACATCTTGGCTTAGCGGACGTGAAATGGATCGATCTGCATTATTCTCATGTTAAAAAGTGCGGAGCATTCCAAAGTATGGAAAGACTCCGGGTCCGACAGATGGCGATAGCACTGTTTCGTCCTAATATGGGACTCGTCAGGCAACCGCAGTCGGTACAAACCATCATCTCGCCTCTGCATCCTATAAAGCTGAATTTAAAATTAAAAACAGCAAATAGGACGACAAAGGCGACATCTCGATGGTTCACTCGATAATACAAGAACCACACAGATTGACAAAATTTGTAAAAACCGCCATGTGGTGGCGCGACGGTGAGTTAAAGCAGAAATCTATACAATCGAGTACACGAAACGCGCTGCCCAAAGGATAGGGGTCGCATTATTAGGTACAAAGCAACTAGGCTTGCTGCTATATTGGCAACGAAAGCCACCTGTCGCACCAAACGATCCTCCTATGAGAGCACCGTTTAGTGTGTTTAAAGCCAAATAAGTAAAAAATAAATAAATAAGTTCTTGCCCGTGTAATATAAAAACAAAAATAAAATAAAATCTTGGCTTAGCGGACGTGAAATGTGTCAATCTGCATTATTCTCGTGTTAAAAAGTGTGGAGCATTCCAAAGTATGGAAAGACTTCGGGTCCGACAAATGGCGACAGCGCTGTTTCGTCCTAATATGGGACTCGTCAGGCCACCGCAGTCGGTATGGGAATATGATTAAGTTGTTGTTCATTGCTCAGAATGCGGTAGGGCAAAACCTATTAATCATTTTGTTTGGAGCATTTCATCTACCAATTATTGTATTTTCCAAATTATCTACGAAAATATTTACTAAAAGAGGGGGCAGACGATTGTCCATTGTTAATACTCAAGATTATTCAGATTATTTATTATTGAAAATACAGGATCATTATATTGATTTTATCGTCGTTAGAGGTGACAAAGGGAACAAGCAAATAATTGTCTGGAAAGGCTGCTGAGTTAAATTTTTACGAAATCTGAGAACTTGTTGTGACAAACCTAGATTTGTCTTAAGAAAGTTTGATCAAAATCGAATTGAAAAAAAAAATGAAAGTTACCATTCGCTAACTCTTTGGTAGACATTGTTTCATTTTCCAACAGTCCTTATTACATTTTACGTTTGTTCTGGCAAGATATACACAAAAATCATTATTTGCGAAAATTTCAGGCCTATTTTAATCACCGTGTTGAGATTGGGAAATGTTAATTTTCATGATTTATCAAGGGAGTGCTTATTTTGAATAGGGATATCCAGAGTCTTGTTAAATTATACTAATTAATTCATTCAAATTTCCACAAATCAACAAGATGGCAAAATAGGCCCTACTGTTTTCAGGCCCAAAGATTTCATATTGGGGGATCTATTTGTATCATTCATGACCTGTGATCACGGTATTCCAGAAAGGTTGAGAATTTATTTTAATAACAAATCTATACGAATGCTTTTAGATCCCGTTATTATTTAAAACCTCAAATAAATCCTCGATTATGTTCGCAATCAAATAGAATTTTTTGGTTTTGATAGAATGAAATAAGTTGACTTAATCATTTAAGTTATATAACTAATTTTATACTTCAGATATGGATTTATAAAGTTAACTACACACCAATATAGTTTAATCATGTTCATCTGTCCGTCCGTCCATATGCCACAGCCATATAACTTTGTCAGTTTTCAACCTTTTACAATCAAATTTCGCAGGTACATGCTTTTCAATAACCCAAAAACAAACCAAAGAAACATTTAGGGTACCTCCGCCTATGTGTGAAGTAGAATAGGAAAAATTATTTTTTGTTATTTTTTTTTTCGAAATATTAATCCCCATAGTGGTTTTTAAATGCCCCCCTGTAATTACTGGGCTACATTCACTAATTTCTGAGATATAAAAAATTTAATTTCATCTTTTTTGTGTATCCGATCCAGTGGGGTACCGGTGAAGAATAGATCTTCAAAAATGCAATTAAATATGTCATACAACATTTTTTATTTAGTTGTCGCATTCCCGGAATATCAGTCTCTAAATTTGCTGACAATTGTCGCCTATTTTAGGAGAGCGACTTTTGGTGAATACGCCGGCAAGACAATTTTATTTTGTTATGAAGAGTGCAGATCGTGGAGCTCTTTGAAGTGGAAGCACGAAGTTTGAACAGGTTTGTTCCCGTACTTCTATGCGGTTTGATTGTGCGCCAATTATAGGTTTCATCATTTTATAGCCCAGTTTTTTCCTGTATTTTATATTTGATTTGTTAATTTATTATTTACTACAACCCTTGTATCGGTTTATATTTAAACTTCACATTTTTTTAATTCTGTCTAAATATCTTTTAGACGTAAGCCTGAAATTTTACTGTGCCTCTCGTTGGTTTTCCAATGGTAGATTTTAAATATATGGAAAAATTTATCATAACTTCACTTATCCTTTCTAAGAAAATCAGTACAAATAATACAGATTATTGCAATACAAATATGCTTTCGGACAGAAAATCTTTTGTGAAAAAATTACATATTTTCAATCAACTCAGACAGACGTGCAGTAAAATTGCAGAAAAATCAACACCACTGCTACGGAGCTCTAACATAAAACGTATTCTACACGCAATTAACTAGTTTGTTTTTTCACATTACAATATTTTCGACGCACACAAAATTACGAAAAGAAATAAAATAGCAATAATAAAAAAAGCAATAAAAAAATGTTTGTCCATCATCTTAAAATTGACTGATTATATATATATATATATATATATATATATATATATATATATATATATATATATATATATATATATATATATTATTTATCGATATATATTATTTATCGAATCCTTTAAAATAGTCTAGTTCTAAACGATATAGTGTGATTGCATTATTTCAAATATCTTGAAGAAAAAAAACTTTTTTGTAGTTTTTTAATGTAAATCTACTTATTTTTTAAAATGCAAATAACGTTGGTTAGTTCTGTTATACTTGGGTAACCCGGAGTAGAAATTTTTAGCATAAATACGGCAAATGCGGAAATAATTCTGAGAGAAATGTTCGCTTTCCTGAATTCCATCTTTCGAGAGGAACGAACTCGTCCCGGAAATGGTGGACTGAGATTTAATATTTTCCGTTTTCATCTCCGTTTAAGCAGTGACTTAAATATCCGAAAAATTTTATTTAGGTAATTAAAATTGCCTGTTTTGCTTATAATGAGAAAATAAAATATTTACATTTAATTTTCTAACTGTTGTAGAGCGTTTCGCATTTGTACTATCAGAGTTCAAAGCTTTACAATAAGTTTTAATTTATTTATTTTAACGGAAAATCCATTTTACAATTCGTTTTCAATAAATACCAAACAACATAAGACCAAAACCGTAACATATATAATATGGATAACATCTACATAAGATACAGAGAGTAAAAAAATAGTCCATATTAACTCAAGCCAAGGTAAACCATATGTAACGCATTAACTAAATGCTTCCTAAAATAGGCTAACTCATTATGAAGGGATCCAAACTAAAGTCATTGAACAAACCATTCGTGATAGAGGGCTATTTGAACATGACACTATTTCTGATTCTATGTACCACATGAAGAATATTATATTGTGCTAAACAAGAACAATTCCGTTTTGTAGTATAAATATGAATAACGCATCCATGCAAAATCTTCGCTCCCTCAATGTTTTTACACTAAACTAGTTCATCACAATATCATAATCAGTGCAGTAATCCAAATCGTTATAAATATTGAACACTAACGATCAACTAAGCATGACACCGATAAACAAGCGATCAAACTACAAACACATATTCAGTAATAAGATTTCTAAAAGCAAACTGAAGATCAAATATTACACACTCAGAAACTGATTCTAGTAACTTGTGTTTCGAAATACTATATCTATTTAATTCACCATTATTTATACAACTAAAAGTAACTTAAAGTACGTTGTCTCATTGAGACTTAAACCCTTCGTTTCTGACAACAAAAATGAGCCATCAAGGTCAGTTCGCAGATCTAAAATATCTGTTTCCGCTTTTAAACAACTTGGGATCATCTGCAAAGAATAAAAAGTTGGAATAAACCATAGCATTACCGATATTATTAACAAATAAAGTAAAAAGCAGAAAAAAAAAATTTTGTGGCACCTCAGAAAGTACCGAAATTTCACTTGATACAAAATTATTTATACGTACGTACTCGTTACGATCAGATAAGAAGCCAGATATCCATTTTAAAAGAGAATAACCAAAATCTAAAGCTCGCAACTTATGTAGTTCTGATTCACTTTGTCAAACAGTTTCGACAAGTCGGTATATATACTGTCTGCTCTTAACTTCTACCCGAAGGCACTCAACAAATATTGCTCGTAAGCAAGTAGGTTGATCAATGTGGATCTACTTCCAACATGGAGCGGAGTAGACAACAGTGGGTATATTAAGGTGCGTATAATTATGACGAGCAGAGCGCGTGACGCACCCGTGACGAGTATGTTGCGAACTTACAACGAGAGCCCTTTCAATTTTGCCGATTTCTATTCGTGTATCTCGACCGAGAATCGTAGTGGTCCATTTTCTGTCGGTTTTTTGGTTCGAATTCAAAGAATTTTTTTTATCTGGTAGGACGGGTTTATGACACACTTTTTTAGTATCGACACGAGCTTTTTTTTGTTAATTAAACCAAATTTATTTAGCTTTTGGCATTGATTAAAAGTTGTTCATAAGTGAATATGGAGTTGTCCGAAGAAAATATATTGAATTTAGAGGAGACCTGCGAATTCCAAAATTTGTAAGTTATGGACAAAATTAAAAAAAAAAAAGTGCATGTGTGAAATAAAATTGAGTAAGAAATTTTGCAGAGACCAGCGAAAAGAAAATATTTAGTATCTGTGAAATGAAAATCCGCTGCTGAAAATATAAAAATAATCAAAATCTAACGGAGAGATTTTGGAAAAAATTCTGTTATAGTCCACTAATATGTTAAAACTATAAATTTTCTAGAATCTCCAATCTTGACCTTGTTTTATTCAAGACAATGCGCTATTATCGCCGAGGTTTTCGTTTTTTATTTAATAGTAAAATCCCACGGCATAAAACAAACAAAGCAGCCGTTTACTCTTCGTCATCGAACATGGCGGGGCACTATATATATATATATATATATATATATATATATATATATATATATATATATATATATATATATATATATATATATATATATATATATATGTATATATTAATTAAAACGTTCGTGAGAAATTTGCATGGTGTACTCCACTTCAACCGAAACAAGGCTGCCCTTTGTTTTTCGTCATCAATAAGTTCGATTTAAAAAAATAAATAACTTTAAACCTGGTCTTATTCTTTACCAAAATTCTTTGTAAGAATCTACTACGGTACTCACTGGATAACAAATTTAAATGTTCGTGATACAAAACATCTTTGGTGCGAAAACGCCACCTATTTCAAATTATCAAAATTTACAAATCCTGATAAATATCTCTATATACAAATATTAATATATTTTTATTTATTTTTATTTATTTTTACCCCGCCCTAACGTTTATAAATATCTCCTTTGACATCAGATGCCTAAAGCACAAGGGTTCAATCGAACCGGTAAATATCAAAGAAGGATTGCTGCAAGTTCAAGGCAAGCTCGTCACGGGCACGTCAGGCGCTCGGCTCGCCATATTTATACGTACCTTTATAGGCAGGGTACACTCGACTCCGCGTGCTAAATCTATGCGTCGTCCGACGTTTGTCACTTTATTTCTCGAAAGTATCAACAACCCCTATTCTGGAAAAAGAACTCTATCGAAGTAAAAAATTCTTAGCTTTTGATCTACACTGTCATAAAATATAAAAAATACCCTTTTCAATATATAACATGTTTTGTGTTTTTTCAAAGGCAAAACACCAAATTTTGAAAAATCTAAATTCACCAATAAAAAACTCGAAAACATCTATAAAAAAAACTTTTAGATTCATTTCAATATTGAAAACAGTTTCGGAACACTGTTTTTTTGCTCTCCAGCGCCTAGCTGGGACGTTGAAGGCCCCATATGTTAATATGGGGAATAGTTCAAGCTCGATAAATTAAAAGTATAATGTTATAAATAAAATATTTTGCAAATCTTAAAATGAATTTAATTTTAAATAAGGGTTGTAAGTTGGGAGAAGAAAATTTATTCTATCGCTTGTGGGCCCTCGGGGTATAAAAATTTATTTTATTGAATTATCTCTTGAGCATTAGTTCAAATTAGATATATTAAAGTAGAATGGTAGTAAGTCTACAACTATCTTTTTTTTTTAAAGATTCTTGTCATTATTTATTGCCTATGATTAAATCAGACACACATAAAAGTGTTTAAGAAAAAACGTTTATATTGAAAATTTGTTAACAGTCAACAGTAAAGCGTCAGTTTATTGTATAAGTATAAACAGGAGGTACTCAGTAGAACTTATCTATTGTAAGCACAATATATTTTCTATCTATATTTGTCTTCGTATAATAATATACAACCAAAAGCGGTAGACAGAGGTTAAGGCCCAAGTTAACCCTCGCATACCGAAGTTATTGAAAATCCTATTTGAAAACAAAACTACCCATTAAGTTAAACAATGGATGATTAAATACTTCCATAACCCTGCTCGTAACTTGGTCACGTATAAAGGTGGAATCATTATCCCATAATTTTTGGAAATAATGCACCGGAATAAGTTCTGTAAATGACGTAAAGCGGGAGACCATCAGTAGGAAATATATTCATACACACGACTGTGGGGAGAGTTACTTAATCGCTGTTAACATTGGCGTAGTGAGTAAAAAAGTAAACGTCAAATGGAATTCTTATCCAATTTTCTTAAAAGGAATAAACTTCCGTTTTAGTTGGATACACATTACCGTAAAATATTTGTTGGACGTTTTTAGTTTAAAGTTGGCAGGAATGACTCGTATGAAGAATAAATATAAAGTAGGTTAGATTAGGTCGACAGTGATTTGGACCCATTCTAGATCGAACTTTAATGGCAATTCCATAATATTTTAGAATTGCAGAGGAAATATAGATAAATCGGCCGAGGAAGCATTGGGATACAGAGAAGTCAACACAAATTCTAAGCCGTCAGCTAAGCACTGGTATACTCCTGAGGTGAAATCATTGGCAGCAGAGAAACGACAGGCTTACCTCCGATACAGAAATAACAAGTCAGAAACAGAACACAATCGATACAAAGAAATAAGAAACAGAGTAAACGCCGACATAAGACAAATCAAAAACGAATATTGGCGAAGGTTCACAGTAGATATGGAACATGACTTGTACGGGGCACAAAAGAAGGTATGGAACATGATCAGAAGAAGGAAACAGGATATAAACGAATATACACAATACCAAAAAATCTGTGAGCACGAATGGGAAGAACACTTTAAAACACTATATAAAAATACAGATCAATCACAACAGAACAACTACCCACCCGAAAATGCATCTGAATATGACAAATACACCAAGGAAGTAAGCCTCCAAACGACGAAAGACACGATAGCCAAATTAAAAACGAGAAAAGCCCCAGGACCCGACAATATTCCCAACGAACTAATTAAATATGGTGGAAATGCATTACGCGAAGAACTAACAAAACTCTTTAACAAAATAATTAAAGACCAAGAGATACCCCGAGATTGGAAGAAAAGTATAACAGTACCTATTTTCAAGAAGGGTGATAAGAAAATCACGGAAAACAATAGAGGAATAACTTTATTAAATTCAATAATGAAATTATTCTCCAAAATCCTTGAAGGTATAATAACTGACTATTGCAGAATATCAGAAGAACAGCAAGGTTTCCGCAAAAACAGATCTACAGTAGATGTCATATTCATCATAAGACAGATAGCAGAGAAATCCATTGAATTTACTAAGCCGGCTTTTATGTGCTTTATAGATCTCACTAAAGCTTTTGATAGGTTGAGACTGGATGATATTCTGCAAATAATGCGAATTAAAGGCATCCCAAACAATTTAATTAACTTCGTTGAACAGCTAAACTCCAACACCACAACACAAATCTCAGTAAGCGGCAACCTAACTAAGGATGTACCGATAGCGTCGGGCATACGACAGGGGGACTCTCTGAGTCCATTACTGTTTAACATAGTAATGGACCAAATAATTGAGAACGTCAAAAGAGCGGCGCCAGGGTACAGAATGAATACCGGGGAAATAACAATAATATGTTACGCTGATGACGCCGTCATAGTCTCGGAAAATGAAGACGATCTCCAAAGACTTCTATTTGCATTCCACACCATAAGCAAGCAATTCAACATGAAAATATCCATCGATAAAACTAAGTCAATTGTAATGAGCAAAGTGCCCTTAAGATGCAAACTAGTAGTGGATGACAAACCAATAGAACAACTCATGACCTTTAATTACTTAGGAGTTGAGATATCCGCAAACGAAGACAGAACAAGAGAAGTAAGAAACCAAGTAAACAAGGCAAATAGAATCTCAGGAAGCCTGGCGGATATAATATGGCACAACACATACATGAGCAAGGACGCAAAAACAAAAATCTACAAGACCTGTATTCGACCGATAATGACGTACGCAATAGAGACGAGAGCTGACAACACAAAAACAAAATCAATTCTAAGAAGTGCCGAAATGAAAGTACTAAGAAGAATATCGGGATACACATTAAGAGATCACATACGCAATTCAACAATACGCGAGGAACATGGAATGCAGGATATAGTAAGATGGGGACGGAAGCGCAGAAGAGCCTGGAATGAGCACGTAGGAAGAATGGCGCAAAATAGGATAGCGAGAATCACCCGAGATGGAACACCGGAAAACAGAAGACCAATAGGTAGACCACCTAAAAGGTGGAGAGAGTCCTGGATTTCAACATCGAATGAAATGAATGATTGAGTTGGAAAAAACAGGCTGTAAGCCTATAACAAGAGGAAGAAGAAGAAGATTTAAGCCTTTTATCGGGTGTTATTTGAGAGAATTTTAAATGTTTAGCCAATTTGACCACAATTGAATAGCCAATGCTCCTGTCTGAAAATTGTTGTTAATATGCCAAAACCGGTGTCTGGAGTGGCTTTCGTGATCACAAAAAATTAAAAAAAAATAATCGAGAATATAAATCGAGCTTATCCAGCCCCTATACCTTGCTCAATTTTGAAATCATTCAGGTAACTTTCATTACAGCACTCTTGTGTCTGAAACCAGATTTCAATTTTGGGGACAGGTAACCCATCTTCTAAGATATCAATTTTCGGGCTAGAGCCTAAAGCACTCTTCTCGAGTTGTTCAAGGTTGGTTTCAAGAAAATAACGTTCGGGTTATGCAGTAGCCAGCACAATCTCCAGACTTTAACTTCATTGAAAATCTATGAAGAGGAATAGAACGTCGTATATTAGTACACAAATATTTCCAAATTAAATTATCGTTGGTACATAAGATCAACGAAATTTAGAAAAAAACTTTTCGAAAAAGTTGTTCGAAATTTGATTTCCCCAATGTTGTGTTTAGGTAATAAATAATAACGAATAGTGTATTAATTATTAACATAATCTGGCTATTATTGCAATACATAGAATAAAATACTGTCTAATACAATTTTTGATGCTTTGCACCTGTTTTCGATCTTTATAATTATCAGTATTTGCAAACCAAAATTTTGTTGGAGGTTGTGAGAATAATGTTTCATTAAGATTATATAGTGAGTACTAGTTCATATTTTATTTCTTCATAGCACTTTCTTGCTCAATTTTGTCCAATAGTATATACTCTAAAAGGCTGCTCATTAACTAGATCCGAATTCATGCGAACTGCAAATGCAACAGGTCTCGTCAAGATGGATCAGTTGAGATAAAAGTCTCCACATAACGTATAATAGTTAATTAATGTCATAATAGAAAGGAATCTCCTGTGGAACATCTAGGAGAAACAGTACCATTTAATCGTAAAACTGTCTATCGTTATTTAACACATCAAAGTACAATTTGAAAAACTCACTAAAAATACTTCTTTATTGGATTCATTTCACTACTCTTTTGAGTTTGAATTTCAAACATTATTTTATCTTTTGCAGTTAAATAATTAAATGTAAATGAAAAGATTTTAAAGTAACAAAGTCAGAAATAATTATAAAATAATATGTTGATTTTCAAAGAAAATCATTTTTTAATCTTACGATCAATAGACACTTTCAAGGTCAAGGGAGATAATAATAGCGTCTTGGTGATATACTACCAAAAGGGTAAAAATATATTAATATTTATCGGTAAAATTGTAAATTCAAATAATTTAAAATAGGTTGCGTTTTCGTAATAGTTTTTATCCATGACACTTTTACTACAGATATTCGATGAAAGTTGATTTGGATGTTCTAGCAGTGAATGTTGGCTAAAATTTCCTGATTTTCAATATTGTAGTGTATGATCCATTAAATTTTTTGATATAGCTCCTTAACTGAAGCACGAAATCGCAAATTGTTTTCGACAGTATGAATGTTTTGCGAAGCGTATTTCTTTATCGAAATATTTGCTGAAATATAAGGTATCTCCTGAATTAAAATTAAATACGTTAGTAATACATTAGTTTTTCCCTAAATTATATATATATATATATATATATATATATATATATATATATATATATATATATATATATATATATATATATATATAATCTATTACTAGGAAAGATTCATTTTTCAAAATTATTAATCTGAATTTGTCATGTTGTTTTTTCTCGACATTCACAAGCATTAAAAATATTTATACAGTTTAATAGAACATTCACTTAAAAATAAATCTTGTGAGACCAGGGGCGGATCCAGCCTCTCTCTCTCTTGGGGGGGGGGGGAGGTGATATCACAAAAGTACAGTATGGCAAGCGAAAGCAAGTTCGACAAGGGGGGCAGAGACGCCAGCAACATTTCCATTTCTAGTGGAAAAGTTTGGGTCGGGTCTGTTTTCCGGAACTCAAAGCTCTTGGAGGGGGGGGGGGCAATGACAAGAAAAAACAAGTTGCCGACGCGGGGAAGATGCCAGCAGCATACACATTCCTAGTATAAGAGACAGAATCGGGTCTATTTTCTTGAACTCAAAGCTATTTGGGGGGGGGGGAATCACCCTTCCCCTAGATCCACGCCTGTGTAAGACACAAAAAGAAAATCTTTCGCTGCTTAAGACATATTTCTTTGTTTAATATTCTCTATATTTAATCAAAAAATAAAAACTAGGATCCCATCAATTTGAATGGTGATTGGCACGAAATATTAATTTTTTAAATTTAGTTCAGTAATTTTCAACTTGTAAGGCGAAGCCCCTTAGATAGTGTGTACTGTAACAGAAAGGACTGGCGTACTTTTACTATTTGAGGAGACCTTGAACTAGTGATGTAGTATTGAGACCCAAAAAAATTAAATAAACTTCGGCTCCAAACAAATCGTTAAAAGGGGGGCGCCATTAAAATTGGTATGGAAACTTGGGGCGAAAATAAAATAATTTGAGAAACGCTGGTGTACTTGAATCAAAGTTAAACTAAGATTTGTAAATAATAATACAAGTTTCATTATACGTTAGTAAAATATGTCAAATTATTTAATTTGTAAAACTATTTGAACTAATATCAAACTAATAAAAATGATATTCTATTCTATTATTGTTACCATATATTAATTTCTTTTTTCATTCAAACTTTAGGGAAGCTAAATTAAGTAATAACTATCACGTCACAACATACAATCGGTTCTAGGATAAAGTCGGAATTATTTTAGCGAAATTTCCTTATATTTTTTAAACGTTTTTTTCACGTTTGTGTGAGTTTTTCAATGCTAAAAAATATTTTTGTACGATATAGTGACATTTAAATATGATGGCAAGTAATAAGAGAAATGACAATTTATATGCTAAATCGAGAAGGTTTGTCAGCAATAGATAATATTTTATTCACTCTAATCAGTTTAATATTTTTATATAAAAAATATTTACTCATTTGTTTTTCATTTACCAATTTTTACAATTTACATACATTTGTTCAGTAATTTCTTTAAGATCTTTTTAAAATTATTAAAATGCTAATTTTCCAATGGCATTCTAATGAATGCCACAACTTAAAAGAAAAGGAAGGTTGAATTAATCAGTTTATTTTCTTTTTTATCTAATGTTAACGACACAAAGACAGCGTTAAATAAGTTAAATAAACCGGTAGAAGTCGAAATTTTTCAATTTAGATACTTTAAATAAATTCCTTGCTTAAGGTATTGCCAAGTTCTATATTAAGGAGATATGTTTAAGAAAGATACAAAATGAGATTGTAGTCAATTTTGATTTATTGGAGGGAATATTTGTTAAAAGATATTGTAGTTTTATTCTGAGTTACAGTAAAGAGGTTGAGCGTAATATTGATACTTGTACCAACTGCAGAGCCTTTATTTTATAAAATTTGTTTTCTTACTTTATTATGTAGCTATACTGTCATTCTAAGGAAGAATTTATACATGCATAATTTTGGGCGAATCAAGTTTTTGTAAATGTTATTGTTCAGCATCCTTACGGAAAGGTCGCATTTAATAAAGGAATACATCTCCTAAAACTGAATATATCATTTTAATCTAAAGAACAAAATTGATTTGTCAAAATGTCAAACAGGGTCTACCTTGGATAACTGATTTTAGAAGTTGTTAATTAAAAGTTTTTATATTCGTAATATTTGACTATAGTTGTTATGTTTTAAAACTATGTTTTTACATAAAATATTGAATCCAACACTGACACTGACACCTTAGATACGCCTCTGGCTATTACAAATGACCGTGCATCGTGTATATAACTGTGGCTAGGGATGTTTTATGGACATAAAACGGGGGGAAAACTGTTCCCCAAGTTTGCTGGATTAAACTCAGAGATTGTCTAATAGCGACTCAGCTGCAAAATTTTGACGTGCAGTAAAAAAGAGCATAAAACATGGATTCATCTCGTACTGGTGGAAAACTTTTTTGAAATTAATTTCCGTTTAAACTGCAAACTACGTGGTTAAAATCTTATATATAATTTGTGGTTTCCTCTGTCAAATTTAGTCAGTTTTGTTTACGAAATGAATTATCGGAATTTTGTAACTGTGTGGCTAAAATTTAAAATGAGATATTTTCGTATAAAAAGCTCACCCTATTACGAAATATTTTATATAATTATTGGTAATTATAGGGAATACCGAATTTTTCGCTTATACATATATAAACCTGAGCTAACCGGGCTTATACTTAATATTATTTTATTGAGGCTTGGACTTGTCTTCAGTACTTAAAAATACATGTCTTTGTGGTTAGGATATTCCTTTCCTAAATAAATGTTAAACTAAATAGTCAGGGAAATACCGACCAAATTTTTGAACGTCTCCACCAATTTCGCCGTTTTGTGACGTCACCACAGTAAAAATTTTACAACAGTTAAGAAATAATATGTCGGTATTTATCTGATAATATCATTATCAGCTTTGTTTTTTAGAATAAATCTGATTAATTAAAGTTTAACCACTAAGTTTTTCATCCAAATGAATTTTAAAAATCAAGTCAACGTGAAAACAGCGCATTTCGCAACAGATGTTTCATGTTCCGGGTTTTCAAAAACAGTTTTTCTTAGTTCTCATTAAAAAATCACGTTTTTTAATGTTAAAAAATATTTAAGTACGGTGTCATATTTTTATTTTTTAGTAGAAGTGGTGAAATTTGACGGTGGAGATCAGAAAAAAAATTTTGGGAAAATTACGACCGCCGGATTCATGTTCTACGACCCAGTTATGTATACAACAAGTCAACGAAAAACTCGGTGCTTTCTATATTTCGAAAAATTACCTTATTTTTTAACTCTTTGGGAACTAGAACATCTTTGGAGTCGTATCCACATGAAAGTTTTTACTTATTTTTATTGGCTGATGAAATTTGCTCAATATTCTATATTATTCAAATAAACAAAAAAAAAAGTAATTTAGAGCGAAAAGTACATTATGCCGTCTAATTATATTTTGTTAATTCTGTTTATTTGTCAGCTACAATAAGGTATCACATTAAGATCCCATAATAAACTTTGGTTAATAATTATTCAGATTTTTTTAAAATACCACTTGTTGTACAAAATCGATTTTGAAATTACCAGATCTTTCCTTAAGTTTTTTTCGTGATGATTAAATATCAACAGCAAAACCGTAACGACGGCTTTAAAATGATCTGTCAACTGTAACTGCGTGATAAATTGTTTTGGACTAATGCTCATTGGAGTATAGGAAAGAATTATCTCATCTTGAAAATTTCAGTATTTGATTAACAAAAACGAGCTGTCCAGAAAATCCAAAAAAATATTTTTCGATACCATTTTATTGATAGTTTGATTGAATGATATAGCACGATAGCGCACCACCACATTTTAATAATTTAGTGCGTCATCATCTTTTGGTGATCTTTGGATGGGCAAGCTACGAATTTAGGTCAGGATGTTTTTGTGACATATTTTTCTCTGTGACCCATAAGTCAGTACTGGCTGAATCATAGCCTGATATATCCTTTTTTTGTTTTCTTTGTTAGGTTCTTACTTTACAAGATTGGATGTAGTGCTTTAATCATATTTTTTCCTTTTCCTATTTTCTTCAGTATACCTTTGTTAGCTCTTCCGTCTTAATCTATTGTAACTCCTAGGTATTCGTATAGTCTAACGTTTTTTTATTATTCCGCTTTCTATGTCGACGTCTTGTGCTATGCCTCTTTTAGTAATGTATGTCTCTAAACCCCATTTTAGTGAATTATTCTGAGTTTATTTATCATGTAAATCATGTCTTGCTGGTCTTCCGCAAAAACTACTGGATCATTTGCAAAGAGGATTGTATACAAGGGAGTGTCCACTGTTTGAAAGCGCTGTAGAAATAAATTTTAAACAGGGTTGAAGAGAAACAGGAGCCCTGTTTAACTCCTTTTGTTTGTAAGAAAGCCTCAGAAGTTTGATTTCTGACTTTAACAACCGCTTGGTTGCTTTTACGACGTTTATATATACAATATTTATGCCTGCTTCTTTCATTGCTATTCATAATTTCTGCGAAGGGACGGAGTCAAATGCCTTACGAACATCTACAAAAGCAGCGTGAAGTTCTACTCCTCTTGCTAGTTTCTTTTCTGCCAGTAGTTTTATTGTAAATAAATTGTCCACGCAGGATCGCCCAGGTCGAAATCCACTTTGTTCTTCCATTTCCGTTGGTTCCTCTTCTATTGGGCTGTTAGGACTCTTTCGTTAAGCTTTAATAATTACTACAGTCGCTCCTATTTCTTCTTCTTCTTCTTATTCTTAGTATAGGACTTTGTCCTGTATTGACTGTCAATGCATCTCGTTTATTGTTGTTCCTGTGACACCGATGTCCAGCTCTCTTTCCATCTTTTAAACGGTCGACCAGGAAGCCTTGAGGAGTTTGGTATTCCTTCTTTTGCAATTTTTGCCACTCGGTCGTCGGTCATCCTGTCGACATGATCCCTCCATGCTCTCTTTCTTCCTCTGCCCCATCTTACGACGTCCTGTATTTCACATCTTTTTCTGATTTCATCGTTTCTTAGTCTGTCGCGTAATGTATGATCCGTGATACTTCTTAGCGTTCTCATCTCAGTTGTCCGGAGTAGTCTTTTGGTTGCTGATGTGTCTGCTCTTGTTTCGATGGCATAAGTCATTATGGGTCGTATGCAGGTCTTATATATTCTGATCTTACTTTGTGTCGTCATATGTTTATTTCTCCATATATCACATAGGTATCCTGACATTACGGCAGCTTTGGTTGTTTGTTCTTGAACTTCTGCTTTTAAGTTTTTATTGCTGGTGATGTTTGCTCCCAGGTATTTAAATGACATGACCTGTTCGATGCTTTGATTGGGTACAGCGAGCTTACATCTTCTTGGTTCTGTACTGATCGTGAGAGATTGGGTTTTTCCTATGGAGATTGTCATGTTAAATTTTTCAGCGGTCTTTTCAAACTTGTACAGGAGCCATTGGAGGTTGTCTTCGTCTTCCGATATCAGTACTGCATCATCGGCATAGCAAATTATCTTTAGTTCTTCTTTTCCCATTCTATATCCTCTACCGGCCTCTTTCACCTCTCTGATAATTTCGTCCATAATGACATTGAATAGAATTGGACTGAGGCTGTCTCCCTGCCTTATGCCGGTAGATATTGAAATTTGGTTCGATGTCTTGTTGCCTACTTTAATTTTCGTTGTATTTCTGCTGTTTAAGTCTTTAATTACTTTCAGGATGTTATGACATATGTTTCTGTCCTTAAGTAGTTCGAGAACGTCATGAAGTCTGATCCTGTCCAAGGCTTTTGTGAGGTCGACAAAACACATATATGCATCTTTGTTGTATTCGATGGCCTTCTCTGTAATTTGGCGAATTATAAATATGGCGTCAGTTGTTGACCTGTTTTGTCTGAAGCTTTGCTGCTCCTCACTGATTCCGCTAGATTCTATTTTTTTTTTGCTATGATTTTCGTTAGTAGCTTGGCGGTTGAGCTTAGAAGTGTTATTCCCCTGTAGTTGTTCGGGTCAGTTTTGTTGCCTTTCTTGAATATGGGTATGGTCAAGCTTTCCCTCCATTGTTCTGGTATTTTCTCCTCGTTGAGTATTTTTCTATAGAGGGAATGTAACTCTTCTAGTAGTGCCATTCCACCATATTTGAGCATTTCATTTGTTATGCCATCTGGTCTAGGGGCTTTTCGATTTTTCAATTTGGTGGCTGCTGTTTTTATTTCTTCTTTTGTGATAATCCATTTTGGAGCCTGATTCCTTTCCGCATATTCATCCTGGGTTTCCTGTGTTATTGCGGGTGCAATGCTGTCGTACAGATTGTGAAAGTACTTCTCCCATTGTTCTGTTGTTATTGCAGTGGTTTGAATGTATTCGTTCACGGGTTTTTTGCGGTTTCTTAGCATATTCCAGACTTTTCTCTGTCCTCCATAAAGATCATGCTCCATGTCAGTTGAGAACTTTTCCCAGTAACCTCGCTTAATTAATTGGATGCTATCGTTTACTCTGTTCCTGGTTATTTGGTATTCCCCGTATGTGATTGTTTTACTTCTATACTTCAAATATGATTTTCTCTTTTCTGCTGCTAAGGATTTCACTTCATTTGTAAACCATGGTTTTTTGTTGTGTTTTCCATTTTTATTCACTTTTCTTTTGCCCAGTGTTTCTTCGGCTGCTTTCATTATGTTTGTGTGTACTTTCATCAGCGCGGCGTCGATGTCATCTTCCTCAGTGATTCTGTTTTCATTAATTTTTTGTATCAATCTGTTTTGGTATAGGTTTCTGATGGTGTCGTCTGCAAAAGATTCTATGTTAAGCTTTTCAGTTATTTCTGGTCTAAGTTTCTCTTTCCTCATTATGGTGGTTCTTATTTTTGACATTACAAGGTTATGATTAGTTCCGGTGTTCGCTGAGGTCAATACTCTCACATCTAATATTTCAGAGGGTTGTACATTTTTGTTTGTTATGATGTAGTCTATCATAGATTTGTGTCCTCTTGTGTTTTCAAAGGTGTATTTGTGCTGGGGTTTGTGAGGGTAAAAGGTATTGTTTATTCTTAGTTCGTTTTCGGCACAGAGATGTATAAGTTGTTGGCCGTTTTCGTTGATGATTTCTTCGTTGAATCTATTCTTGATTCCCTGTATGATCTCATTGCCCACTCTTGCATTTAAGTCACCAAGTATGATAATCTTGTCTTTCTTTGATATTCGGTCAAGTGTGTTTTGCAATTCGTAGTAGAAGTTGTCCTTTTCTTCCTGTGATTTACTCATATCGGGGGCATATACGCTTATAATATGTGTTGCTTGCTTTCTTTTTCTTAAGAGCGAGTGTTGTTTGCAGTATCCTATCATTAATGTATATGATGTCCTTGATATTTCTTTCAAGGCTTTCGTGAATGAATATGCCAACTCCTGATGTTGCTCTTTCGTTTTTGTCTTTACCGCTGTATATCAGACTGTAGTCGGTGAGTTTTGTATTTCCTTTGCCTTTCTTTTTGGTCTCCGACAATGAGCAGATGTCTATTTTATGTTTCCTCAGTTCTATCAGGATTTCCTGGTCTTTATTGTAGAGCGATGTTATGTTCCAGGTTGCGATTCGAAGTTGTTTCTGTTTCCATTTCCAAGTTCGTTTTTTCCGTTGTCTCGCCAAGTCGTCTTCGTTGTTATCCGTCCTATCCGAGGCTGCATTTGAAGTTCTGTGAGCATTGCGGTTCTTTTACCACACTCCTATTTCCATTTTTATAAATGGAATTTATGTAACAGCTCCTCCAATCTCTTAGAATCATAGTAATATTTCCACTGTTCTGTCTTTATGGGATTTATTTTTCTTCTTTCGTTTGTGTTTCTTTTAAGTGTTTATAATTCGCCAAGCTTCTCTAGACCTAGATCCTCCCACCATTCAGCTAATTTCAGCCCAGTCGGTTTCCCATGTTTTGTTTTTGGTTTTTAATTTTTTTTCACTATATGTTCATATCGATTATAGTTTTTTCGGACTTCATCGTCTTTTGTATTTTACCACTTAAGATATAGGTTTTTCTTTTCTCCTGCCAGTTGGGTTAAATCGTTTGTCCACCAACAATTCTTCTGTTTCTTTCTAGCTTTAACATCAAGGACTTCTACTTCGTGAATTTTGTGCCGTTAATTTCTTCGTTTAATTTTTGAGATAAACGCAATTTTTAAAGGAAACTAATGGATTCGTCTCTTAAGCCATCTGTGTTATGTTGCTTTGTGGCGTCCCTCTTGTTAAGATGTTTATTGTAACTTATTTCAATGGGTGCTTTTACTAGTGGGTCATCTGAACCACACTCAGTTCCGCTCCAAACTTTTACATCATAGGGTATTATGAACGTGTCCTGTTGAATCACAACATAGTCAATAATTAATTTTAATTTTTTTGTTTTTTGTATCCAAGTATATTTGGTAAACGACTATTTTCTTTAAAATATCATTGCCGAAACAGTTTCCTAGCATTTCCAAGGTTTTCGCAGCAATGAATTCATTTTTAACGCAAAATTTAATACAAATTCGTTGTTGCAAGTTCAGCTTCATTTTTGAAACTGTTAAAAATCTTAAACACGTACAGAGGTGGGAATGTCAATGAACCTAACCAAATAAACAGAACTGAAATCAGCGTATTAGAGCGCCATCTGCTGGTAATTCCGGGATTTTGATCAAGGTTGTACTTTCAAAATCTGTTAAAGACAGGAAAGTAACTATAGTACTGCTTTTCACGATTTTGGGGCAATTTAATGATTTCCAAGATTTTACCAAAAATAATTTTTTATTTGTTGTTAATGTTTTAGTTATATTTTATCTTTTTTTGTTTCTCTTAAGTTACGACCAACTCTTTTAAATATTCTTGGATCTGGTATATTTCGATTTGGAAATTTCTGGACATAAATTCTTCTTGCCTGTAGAGAATTGCATTATGCTTGTCTATAAATTAAATATATGTTACATGTTAACATTACTAGAAATTAATTGGTCCATTAGTTTTTAATGATAGCTAGTATTAATTAAGTAATTGTGTAGTCGTAGATTATTATTCAATTTCGTTTAGTTAGAGTAATTTTTTGAAACAGCCTCATTCATTTTGTATAATGTGTAGTTGTGCTATTACTAGGATATGCACGATTCGGATTTTCTCGAAAATGATTGATTTTTTCGAAATACCTTATTTTTTAGATAGTTCTCTAAAGTATCTAAAAAATCGAATTTAAGCTCTGAAAACTGACACTAATCAAAATTTTGACATTATGACCTTAGTAGCGAGTCCGTCTCTGACTTCTTTGGTAATTTCAAATGCCGAAATTTCATTAAAATATACTAGACCTCTTAAGAGCTACAGCTCAAAAGATGAATCCCTGGATACCATATCTTCGTTCTGGGGCATCTAAAGAAAAAAAATTATGAAAAAAACATACAGGGTTATTTTAACGTCTTCAGTATTTGATGTTTACTTACCGGATACCGTGAAAAAGACTTTTTAATAGGTGAGACTCAAAAAATAATAAATTAAATGCTTGAAAAATTGATATCTTTATTAGTTTAAATTTAAATTATATTCTGATACTACTCCTCTATAAAATGTTAATCCGGGCGGAGCAGGATAACATTATGTATAGATAATTTATAATAATTATTTAATCGTTAAGTAACGGTATAGTTACCGCACCTGTCACATAATCTTTTGTTTACTATTCTCAGGCACGTGTATTATGGTTGATTTACCGTGTCGTTTTCGTAATATACGGTTTGTAGCAAAACGTTTGGATTAAGCAAATGAGGGTTTGTCAACAAATAACGTTGTATCGAAGACTGATGGCTGACATTTGGACTATTTACGATTACACTTTATTTTATTCTTAGGATCGTCGATAGTTGTTTTCAAAACACTCATTAGCGAAATGTCAACCAGGTACATTATTGAGGAAAGAAAGTAGGTGAAATATTTTATTGGTTCGAGAATAACTGGGAGTTTTAAATGCTGCACTAAATTTGTTAAGCGGAAAATTAATTTTTTAGAAGAATAATGAAACTGTGCAATGGGTCAAACTTAAATTCGTGATTCTTTGCAAATTTTTTTTTAAAAAATCGTACGAATTTTGTTCTTTAATTGCTTGGTTTTTGAAATACTGAATTTTTAAAATACACAAAATCATTATAGATTCCATAGAAAAGCAAATTTCACCAAGAAACTAATTAATTACCATCCCGCGTACTTATGCAAGATCGTACTGACCTTCAAAACTGCCAAAATTGGTTAAACAATTAAATTGACACATACCCAGCTAACAATTAGATAACTCATAGTAGTCTAGCAGCCAGGGGCGTTTTCATGGTACTTTTAGTTCCACAAAATCAAATGTTTTCCTGCTGAATTCGGATGTTAAACTGGTTTTTCGTCAAGTGGTCAAATATTTTGTTATTAACGATTTAATTGTTTAAAACGTCGTAAAAAATTTTCCATTATAGGTATCAATATAAAATCAAATGCATTGTAAAAATTTCCGAGGTATTGCTCTACTAAGCCACGCTTATAAATTATTCTCCAGCATTCTCCTTCAACGTCTCTCTCCGTATACCGAGGAGATTATCGGAGACTGCCAATGTGGCTTTCGAAGCGGAAGATCAACAGTTGACCAGCTTTTCACTATCCGACAGATGCTGGAGAAATGTTGGGAGTTTAACAAAAACTTACATACCCTGTTCATAGATTTCGAGCAAGCATATGACAGTGTTATTAGGATAAGGTTGTGGGAAGCTATGGAAGAATTTGGAATCCCGCACAAGCTGAGTAGGCTGTGTAGAGCGTGCCTGGAGGAAGCAAAAAGCTGTGTCAAAATTGAAGAAGAGTGTAGCCAAAAATTTTCTATCAACAGAGGATTAAAACAGGGAGATGCTTTGTCGCCAGTACTGTTTAACCTTGCACTGGAGAAAGCCGTAAGAACAGTATCAGTTGACGCGGAGGTTTTTGAGCCAAGTGGCCCTAAACTTATTTTGGCCTACGCGGATGATATGGGCGCGATAGGAGAAAGCACAGTCAGTGTGAAGGAAAACTTCATAAAGATAGAAAAAGAAGCTCAGAGAATAGGGCTCCGAATAAATGAAGGAAATACCAAATACATGCATGTCTCCCTCAACCCCGCCAGAGACAGAATCAGACAGAACGTTACCATGGATGACTATAATTTTGAGCATGTGCGAGTTTTCAAGTACCTGGGCGCAGTGATAACAATAATATGCAGGAAGAGGTTAAACAGCGCAAAGCAAATAAATGTACATTTGCGATACAAACCTTGCTGAAGTCAATATTTATCACTAGAAAAGCAAAAACCGAAATTTATCTAACAATAATACGACTAGTAGCAATCTACGCCAGTGAAACATGGACCCTGACAGTTCACGATACGGAGCTGCTAAGAAGGTTTGAGAGAAAAATCCTGCGCATAATATATGGCCCTTACCGAGACCTTGAAACAGGCCGTCACAAAATGAGAAGCAACATAGAGCTTGCCCTGACATCATTCAATAAATAAAGTCCAGGAGACTACGATGGACAGGTCATATACAAAGGAGTCAAAACGATCGACTAATAAAACGGGTATGGGAAGAAGCACCACAAGGAAAAAGACCACTGGGAAGACCTAGGCTTAGATGGAGAGATAACATCCACAAGGATCTAGCTATCCTTGAAGTTGACCAGCAAGAATAGAGGGAGCTGTCACAAGACCATTCCAGGTGGAGGCAAATAGTCGAGGCAGTCAAGACCCACCCTGGGTTGTAGTGCTACGGAGTCAGTCAGTCAGTCAATATAAAATCAATGTATATCGATAAATGTATTGAATACAATAACCTCGTTCAAGGTTTATCCAAAAATCTTAATTATAATCAAAATTGTTGCAAAACTACTGTTAAAAAATAGAATATTGCTAGATGTTCAAGCTTTTTCCCTTATAACTTGGCGTCTAGTCAAAAGTTATGGTTCTAGGGTTTAGACCGTGTCAAATTGGAATTATCTCGTGTTCAGCCTACTATTGCATCGTGCAACACCAGATAAAATTAGTTCATCGCAGAATCGCTACGCGGAAAAACACGATTACGGACCGACGTGACATTTTGCAAAGCTAAATGCCAAGATAGATTACATCATAGCAGATAAAAAGGAAATAATACAGGACGTAACAGTACTCAACAACATCCCGATCGGAAACGACCACCGTATGGTAAGAACGAAAATTAGCTTAAACAGCAAAAAAGAAAGAAGATAGCTAATATCTAAAAAAAAAGTTTAAAGATGGACTCCACCCGAAATTTTGCATATGGTACAACAGATGGGAAATGAAAACGATTTAGAGGAACTAAATACCTTATTACGCACAATAAAAGATGCAGAAGAAAAACACTGCCCAAAAAACAAAAAAAAAAAGGATGAAACCTTAAGTGTTAACACTAAGAATCCTATGAAAGAAAGACGGGAATTAGCAGACAAATTTGGAGCCGACTCACAAAAGTATAACCCAAAAATGATCAATACAGTTATACAAAATAACAGAAGCTTAAAAGTATTAAATTAAGGGATAAACATGGTAACTTGACAAATAATAAAGAAGAAATACTTGCTATTGTCGAATCATTTTACTCAGAACTGTACAAGGGACACGAAAACAATACCATAACTTCGACATCCCAGAGTCTTGAATCAGAGCTCAGAGAACATCCCGGAGATCACGATAGATGAAATTGGTAAGGCAATCAAAGAAATGAAAAACAACAAGTCGTCTGGAGAAGATGGGATATCCATCGATGCTATCAAGATCGGTGGGAAAAAGCTTCTGAACTCCTTACGACTCTCTTTAATGAATGTTCTCTCAGAGTCACAACACAATCACAATGGAACAACGCGATTATCATAGTCCTATATAAGAAAGGAGATATTGCAAATCTAGCAAAGTACGACCTATTAACCTGCTGTCCCATATGTACAAATTATTTACGAAAATTATAAATAACAGATTGGGCTCAAAGTTAGATCTGTACCAAACAAGAGAGCAAGCTGGATTCCGATCGGGATACAGCACCATCGATGATCTACAAGCGCTAAAATTTTTATAGATTACGAAAAAGCTCTTTACTCCATAGACCAAAAAAATAATGAAAGCTTTAGCCGACTGCCGAATAGATTCTTGGTACTGCACACTAATCCGACACATAAATAATAAAGCAACAGCATGTGTTAGACTTGATGAGATGACAAATAACTTCAGAATAGAGAGATGTGTCCGTCAGGGCGACACTATCTCCCCTAAATTGTTTAACACTATACTAAACATAAATGGTGACAACCTATGCGACCTACGATTCGCCGATGATATAGTTCTAATATTTTACTGTATAAGAATAAGGCCATAACAATACTAGATAGACTAACAAACTGCCTCAGAACAAATGGGTCTAAAGATAAATATATCGGAGAGTAAGTCAAAGAGATCACGCCGTACAAATATTTAGGTCTTGAAATTCGCGTTGGTAAAGATAACCAAACCTAGGAACTTACCAGAAGAATAGGTTTAACGTGGGCAGCCTCTGGTAAGCTAAACTACATCTTTAAGGTAGATCTACCAATATGTCAAAAAAGGAAAGTCTTTGACCAGTGTATATTGCCAGTGCTAACTTCCAAACAGAAAAATACGGCGAAGAATAAAGTTGGTGGATGCTGTAGAAAGAATAGCTATCCTGAAATGGAATTGGGCTGATCATATCGTGAAAATTATGACAGATGGACTAGAAAGAAAATTAAGTGGAGATCACGACAAGTTGCATTTAGGAGCAGAGGACGCCCTCCGACAAGGTGGCAGGACAATTAAAAAAAAACACTCAAAATGGATACTGGCAGCGCAAGATAGGAGGTTGTTAGGTAATCTAGGGAGACTTATGTTCAGCAGTGGACTTTGGAAGCTGGTTGATAATGATGATGAAATGCCGTATGATGCATAGTCATAGAAGTAGTAAAAAATCCATATGATTCGTAAGTTATCATTTTATTCTACAGTTTGTCACTCTTCACTCTCAGAATTATGAACATTTTTACATGTTTTATTTTTATGGCATGCACAGAAAAGACAGCAACGCATATAAGATGATCTGCAAATGCACCAATTTGTAGTACATACTTTGTAACTACAATTAGGTACAAGTTCATCTGATGGATTATTAAAATACGAGTATATATTGTTTCTGGTAAAAGTAAATTATCTCGTTCTTTCCATCCAAAATTTTTGAGGGTTAATTAATCCTAAATGAATATTAAAAAATTTATGTGACAAAAGACAAATCGCCCTCAACATGTGCAGTCGCATGGAAGCAGAAGTGGGCGGTAACTCTTCTATCAATATTTTCGATGAATGACAGTAAGATTGGACTCGAAATTCATCAAATGTCTTACATCCTGTGTGTTTTTCATTTCATTGACTAAACATTGTTCTGCCCTCTTCAAATCAAATTTGATAAATTCTTATGAGGGAACTAAAATATTTTCATCTATAAATGAGCAAATATTTATATTAGTTTATACATATTTTATATAGACAAAAATAATCATAGTTAATTATAATTATTTGTGTCTTTACTTATAATGAAATAATACATTGCTCAAAATTTCTCAACTATTGCTCAGGTTGAGCTTGTAAAGCTGCGGATTTCGTGCCAATTTTGCTATTGTAATATATTGCTGTTAAAGGGTGCAGTGCGGGTAGAACAGAAAAAAATGAACTTTCATAATAAATTATGAAAATCTGTTATGCCAATTTTAGTCTATAGTACACTGTAAAAAGGAAATACAATAAATTTGAGGTAAATGTGCTGAAAACAAATTTCATAAACCTTTATTAAATGTTTTTAATGTAATGCATCAAATTTAATAATCTACATTAATATAAATTAATTTATTCCATTAAATCTAATGTAATCATACATTAAATTTAAAGTTTTGATCATTATTTTTTAAGGTGACTATGTACATTAAATATATAGCCAGTGTTCATTGAATTTAAGATATGTTATCACATATTTAATGCACCAACATGAATATGAGGTCAAAAAATTCTTCTACCGTCAACTGCAGGCCCGTTTTAAATTCATTGGTTTCCGTCAGTACCGGCAGATATATTCTATTAATCATAAGAAAATTGAGTCTTTAAGCAACTTATATCATACTAAATAAAAAGTTCAATACAGGTTGCGCCATCTCCCGGAATCTCTAGCAATGTACCATGAATATTAATGTAAATTCCTTTAATGTTAAGATACATGTGAATTAATTTTAATGGACAGAAAGTTGAAATATCCTTTTAGTTACTTTATTGAAATTTAAGATACCATTTATTCAAATTTAATGTACAACGAACTGATATTTGAAAGAATTGCTTTAGATTTAAAGTAAATGTAAATTATTCGCGATTTTAGGTACAAAATCATTAAATTTAATAAATGGACAATACATTTGCATTAATTTTAAGGTTGTTTTTAACAGTGTACCTACAATCCATGCCCATGTTATAATCAAGTTAAAACATGATAACTACAAGCAGTATCTTGGGCGCCGCCGAACTGTAAATGTAAAGTTTGTTGGCCAAGAATTTTATATATTTGGATCATCTTAATAATAAAAAATCGTTAATATTATTGTGTCTGCTTATTTGAAAGCTTAACTGTTTCATATGTGTCAAAATTAATCGTTCTTTAAGTAGATAATAATTTATACATTTAATATAACCATAATTACTAAATATTTTTCTACTTTACCTCAACTCTAAGAGATAAATGCTATTATTTTATGATAGGTGCCTTCCCAAATGTCACTTCGGGCCGTAATCGCGTAGCAATTGCGCGATAAGCATTTTTATCTAGTGTTTGCATTGATAATAAAATAGTAGCACAGCAAATTTTGATTAAACAATTTCATGATGTTTTAAAGCAGCCTCTGGAAGTCATAACTCCCGCGTGCAACCAACTCGCGCGCGCGCTCAAGCTTATCCTTATATAGCTGTATCTTAGCAAGAAAGATTGGTCGAGTATGTTTAGCAAGTGACAAAATAATTGTCTTCATCAATCATGAACAATGCTATCCCAATTGTATTTTAGCAAATTACTCAGCGTTTTTCAAATGAAAATTTCAACTTTAAACTAATGTAACTTTGTTATAAACAATAGAAACATTAATTACAAAGTCTCATTTTGAAGCTAATAACTCCATCTTTAAAATGAGCGTTTGTAGTGCTTGAATGAATGAATGAATGAATGAAACAAAGGGTTATGATACTAGATCACCGATTCCTAGGCCTCTATTGGGCCCTTTACATCCCACCATAGTTGCAGGTCATTTGAGGCCGATCGCCTTTGCGAATCCAAGCAGCTTCTTTAGTTGAACTTGCTTAACTGCTTCCGGTAACAAAATTGTATCTCCAAAATATCTCTGTCTCATTCCGTTAAGTATTGGGCACTCTCGAGGATGTGGTCAACAGTTTCGTCCTCCTTCAAACACCATCTGTACCTCGGGCCGTCTTCGACACCGGTCTTAGGAAGATGGCCCCTCAGGTAATGTCCTGTCGACAATCCCACCACAGTTCGCAGCTCTTTCCTTCCCAAGAAGAGAAGCTCCTTAGTACGCTGTGCTCTAGGTCCAGTTATATGTTCCTTGGCACACCTCATTCCAGGAGTTCCCCTCCACGAGTCAATAAATTGCTTTCCTGCAATGATTTTAATTCTCTTTTGCCAACGGCAATTGGGACAGGTAGAATTGGTTGGGTCCATATCGTTCAGTTGCAGAACCCAACTTTGCCAAACCCCTCTGCTTCCTCATTCTCTCGTATGCCCAGTAACCCGGGACTCATACGAGTCTGACTGTGCAGCCGTTCCTTGTTATACCATTTAATACGTCTTCGCACTGAAACATCAGTCGCGAAGTTACGAGACTGGACTTCAGTGCCAATATCGTAGCCTTACTCTCTAAGCATATATTTATTACCCTATTCCTGTCTGTGTCCTTCTCACAGAGATAGGCACACTGCAGAATACCATAAATTTCCGCTGTGAAGATTGTCGCATATTGTCCGAGAGGGTAATACTCTCTGACCCTCGTTCTCCTGCCAAAACTCCGACTCCAGCTCTTTCACCTTGTCGAGATCCATCTGTATATCACTAGGATCCATTTCTCGGAAGATTTTGCTCGCCCTCCCAATCCTCTCTACTTGGCAGAAATGTCTCCAAAGAGAGGTTGGGTTTTAGAGCGACGTTATGTAATCTATCTGCATGGAGAGTGATGGACATCTTTCCACCGCGCTTTCCCAGACACCTGAGTAGCTGCCCGTTCCAATTCCAAGATGCCCTAAGCAACTGAGACGATAAACAGTCTTCAGGGCCTCGTTCTCTATGTATACGTGAAGAAGAGGCAGATTCACCAGGACTTCAAGAGCCCTAGTGGAAGCAGTCTTCAACTTGACAAAGTTCAAAGAATAACTTTGTCAAGTTGAAGGCTGTGTTTGCGCTTTGTTGTACTACGCCACCATACAATAGCGACGTACTTTATGAAGGGGCGCATCACCATAGTGTATGTCCAAAATAGTACTCTCGGTGTCAGCCCCCATTTGCACATAAAGGCTGGTTTACAAGCCCAGAAAGCATATATGGCCTTCTTGGTTCTAGCCTCAATATGATTATTCCAACTCAGTCGTGAGTCCAGAATTACTCTCAGGTATTTAACTGTTCCTATGTATTGAAGAGTTCTTACTCTCAAAGTAATTGTGGGAAGTCTCCTCATTTTCTTCTTTTTTGTTAAGAGTACCACCTCGGCTTTGTCCGGATTTATTTTGACTACTAGAAGTTAAGTTATAAGGCTTAAACATCTCGTAATTTTCCATTTTTTTAACAGTTGTTTTGCAATAACTTTAGTTCTAATTAATATTTTTTGATAAACCTTGAACGAGGTTATTTATATTCAATACGGTTATCGATATGCATTGGTTTTATATTGATAGCTATCTATAACGGACAATTTTTTTACGGCATTTTAAACAATTAAATTGTTAATAACAAATTATGGAAACACTTGACGAAAAAAAGAAGTTTCATATTCGCAGCGAGAAAAATACATCGAAAATATTTACTTGAACGTGAGAACCTAAAAGGATTACGAAAACCTCCCTGGCCGCCGGACTATAGCAAAATTTATGAAACAAACAGCCATGATAAAAAGATATAGGAGGACATACTAGTTTAACACATCACACATAATCATAATAAAAATTTTTGGTAAGAAAATTTAGCTTATAATTTAACGAGTAATACTTTGCCTCTCTATTTTTTGACGATTAAATCAAAGTATCATCCTGTATATAAATATATTCTCAACATAATTCTAGTTGGCAGTTAATTTCTTTGCTTTTGTTATTTTATCTTTTCAAAAATCTATTGATATCAGCTGTCCCTTTCATAAGGAAACTTAAGCTGCACTTGATTCCCAAAATTTATTAAAAGGGCACACTTAGTAAACCCAGGCAGGCAGACTGGCTCCACAATGAACTTTTCCTTTCGATTTTCGTATCCTTTTCTCAGCATTTCCACGAAAAGGGCCACGGTAAATTATTACAAGTAGGGCACTACTGTGATTCAGCGAGTGTTTATTGATTGGCTGGGAAGTTTTATTAGAAAATATGGTAATGTTATACGAATCTGGTGCGTGAATTTAGCACAGAAATTTGTTTCCATTTGGCACGTCTGCACCTCGTAAAGGAGTGAAGCAACCGTTTTAGTAGATTGGAGATGGATGGAAGAGAGGAAATATTGTTTCTTTAGTACATTTAGGGAATTTAATGAAGTTTAAGGGGAAAGCGGAAAAATCACCTAAAAAGGTTTATAAAACGGAAATAAATAACTTGATGCCGAAAATGTTAGGTTCTCTAACAAATAACGAAAAACAAAATTAAATTAAATTGCACCTTTCACTGAAAGAACATTGTAAATAATCATCTTTGCCTTCTCTATAAGACTTCTAAATGGATATAGAATAAAATTAAGCTTATAGGCCTACAGGGTGAGTCAACGATTGGATGAAGTAGGTTTGTGCCTTTTCGGTGAAATTAACAAAGAAACTATATTTATTGTTTGATACAGTTTATTTTTACGCAGATTTTGAAAATATTTAGGACTCTACAGGGCGAGCCAAAAAACTAGGACAGCATAAAGTTGTATTTTTTTAAATAGAACACCCTATATACGAATCGTATTTTCGATTTAGCTTATAATTTTAAATCTTTTTTATTAAGGGTTTACTATAACAAGACTTTATAGTTTCTGAGATAATTAAGTTTAAAGAAAAAAAGTCACATTTTCAAGCATCAATTCAATCCTAAATAACGTTTTCAATTTTGTGACAAATATATTCAAATTTGGAATTTAGCAAGGCCAAGGACAAGTTAACATAATTTTTACCTAATATTTGCAATAAAAGCTACAGGGTGTTGAACACATCGGCTCAAATTTGAACAAGTTTAAATGAATAAATATCTTTTTTTTAAATGGTACACCCTGTATATTTTCATGTTATTTAATAGAGTAATAAAAACCCTAAAAGTTTTGTTCAATATATCCTATACCTATTTATAATAGTTTTTGAGATATTTCAGTTTTTCTTATTTTCCACAGAAACAAAGAGTATGTTGTTAAATATGATGAAATACATTATTCGTTATATTACAACGACAATAATTTAATTAAACATAATGTGAAAAAATTAACACAACAATAACGAGAAGGCAAATACATATTTACTTTTATACTAAATTGAAACAAAAAAATTACCTATTAAATACTGAGATTAATTATTTCTTTTTAATAAGTCTTCGAATAAACGACCCTCTTGTGCAATGCACAAATTTAGTCTTTTTTGCAGATTTTCTCGGACCCTGGACAAAATTAGTGGCGTTATTGTTCTACAGGTATCCCTAATCCTGTTTCGCATATCTTCCACTGTTGTTGGTGGATTAACATACACCTTATTTTTAATATAACCCCATAGGAAGAAATCTAATGGGGTGATGTCGCAAGACCTTGGTGGCCACTCAATGAAACCCCCACGTCCAATCCATTTTTGCGGATATCGTTGGTCCAAAAACGCACGAACTTCACGATGGTAATGGGGAGGCGCACCATCGTGCTGGAACCACATACTGTCGAGTTCATCCCTATCGAGACCTTGAAACAGTTGAGGTAGTTCTTTTTGTAGAAAGTTCAGGTAACTATGGCCATTTAGTGGTTCATTAAAAAAGTGGGGTCCAATAATTCGATTATGATGAATACCACACCAAACATTTAATGACCAGTGGTTTTGATGTTGCACCTCTCTAATCCAAAATGGGTTTTCTGTGGCATAATAATGCATGTTGCGTCTATTTACGGCACCGTTACTTCTAAAAGTAGCTTCATCACTAAACATTACCTTGCATAATAAATTTGGATTTAATTGAATCTCCGCATTTATTGTACGACAAAAGTTTACACGACTTTCAAAATCCTGTCCATGCAATTCTTGGTGTAATTCCATGTGATATAGATGATACCTATATTTCTTGGTAGTACGATTAGCGGTGGATTGTGATGTTTCACATAATGCTGCTAACTGACGGCTACCAATATAAGGATTTTCCTGAACATTTAACAATACTTGTAGTTCTTTTTCTTCATTAGTTACTGGTTTGTTGACCACTTTACGTTTTGGATAATCAACAGTACCAGAAGAATCAAATCTTTGCATTAAGTTTTAAAAAGTATGGGTATTAGGCTGGCATCGATCAGGATACTTCATTTTGTAAATTCTTTGAGCAAGAAGGCAATTTTTTTGAGCCTCTCCTATTATATAAATCATATCTATTAATTCATTCTTTGGAAAATTCATTTTACAATATAAGATGAATGCAAAAAAAAACCAAACTACACTACATAAAAACCAAAAGAAACGATTGCGGTTATAAATTTGACACACAGAAAAATGTTCTTTTACATTGTTTTTGCCATGGCTACTATGATAATGAAGACTATTTCTGTAAAAAAGTATGGAAAATAAGAAAAACTGAAATATCTCAAAAACTATTATAAATAGGTATAGGATATATTGAACAAAACTTTTAGGGTTTTTATTACTCTATTAAATAACATGAAAATATACAGGGTGTACCATTAAAAAAAAAGATATTTATTCATTTAAACTTGTTCAAATTTGAGCCGATGTGTTCAACACCCTGTAGCTTTTATTGCAAATATTAGGTAAAAATTATGTTAACTTGTCCTTGGCCTTGCTAAATTCCAAATTTGAATATATTTGTCACAAAATTGAAAACGTTATTTAGGATTGAATTGATGCTTGAAAATGTGACTTTTTTCTTTAAACTTAATTATCTCAGAAACTATAAAGTTTTGTTATAGTAAACCCTTAATAAAAAAGATTTAGAATTATAAACTAAATCGAAAATACGATTCGTATATAGGGTGTTCTATTTAAAAAAATACAACTTTATGCTGTCCTAGTTTTTTGGCTCACCCTGTAGAGTCCTAAATATTTTTAAAATCTGCGTAAAAATAAACTGTATCAAACAATAAATATAGTTTCTTTGTTAATTTCACCGAAAAGGCACAAACCTACTTCATCCAATCGTTGACTCACCCTGTACAAAATTTGTATAAATTCTTCTTGTAAATATTCTTAAATCTACTTTTCTTGTAGACGTTTCGCCAAAATCTCATTTCGCATTTTCTATGCCTGCTGGTTGAAGATGAATATAAAGTGTATGATGGTCAGAAAGTTGATATGACTTTTAATGAATTCGGATTTCGAATTATACGTTTATTTGGCGTTAAAATTAAAAATGTAGTGAAACCAATATAGCATTTAAATTTGCCAGTTTGCATCAATGCTACACGTTTTTAGTAATATGATATAATTTGTATATTTTTACCTGATTAAATTTAATTATTTATCCCTTAATTTAAGATAGTAAACATGGAATTTGTTTTTTTGGTTCACAACTCTTTTGATCTTGTAACTTATCACTCTTTCTTCTTAACAGAGTTTATAAATTGCTGTAATTTATATATCACATTATTTGGTTTGAATTTAAAAGTCATAAAATATTTAATTTTTAATAAATTCTCATGTGTTTACATTCCATTTCAGTATTGAAAGTATAAGGTTATAGTCGGTAATGTTGAGGATGTATTCCCGATTCGTTGACACGAGCACGGCATGTCGAGACCGATCATTTAAGGTTCAGATACAGTATGGAATTTGTAGCATTTTTTTTTGAACTTTGTTTTAATCATGATTAGTAACTTTGGACTGTTTGATCATAATTTTCTTTTCGATAATTTTCCATGGCTTGCCAATATTTGATGTATTACCTGGTAATCAGTGTAAGTTCGGAACTAGGTTAGAGTGCTCCAGGTTGAGAATAAGGTTGGCAAAAGTAAATCCAAATATCCCTAAGATTTGTGACGTCTGGATGCAAGAGAGATTTTTATTTTCGTTCCCTTTACTGTTGAACCGTCGAAGGCAGTAGGCCAATCCTGCCATCAGCTTTGAAAGGGCAGACGGTCAAGTGTTTTCTTTAAAAGTCCACTAATCAATGAGGACTATCTGCAGCCAGTTTTTTTCATCTTTAGCTTCATCTCACTCCTTTTAATGAGATTTCCATTTTGATATTGCTGTCAAGGCTTTCCGATGGTTCCGGCTCTAGTTTTCCTGTTCGTGTGACCACGACTATTTTAACCTTTACCCTGCATTTGGTTGGTGAGTTGGAAGTGGCTCTGTGAAGCCTCCATTCATCCACAACACAACAAGAATCCTAGCAACAGCGCTGGATCCAATAATAGAAGTGAGAAGTACCATAGCATAGACCAGGTAGGAGAAAACTTTAAGTTAAAGAATTGGAGCTATACATCAATTTTTTTCATGCAAATAAAACAATATAAATATATTTCATTTGATATAATAACATGTAAGAACTGTTTTTATAAAACTTACGTTATTGGCAATTAAAGGTTCTAGAACGTTTGCGGCCAAATTTTATATAACCTTTTAAAAACGAGGTAACAACCATAGTTATCAAGAAAGAGTATAAAAACATTGTAGGTACCATTCTAATTTATGTACATAATAATTTTTTTTGGAACAAAATGGAATTGTTATTTTGTTTTAATTAAGTCGTTTCATTGTGGAGCTATACACCAGCAGTCAATAAATTAAAATCATTCCTCATACCTAAGTGTTTTCCTGTTTAGTCACTAGGTAAGTAACACAGATAATGTAAAACAGGTGGCGCCTTACCCAAAGCAGAGCACAACTATCTCTAAACGAGATACGAGCCTAGCGTCCGACATATTGAGCTGCCGTACGCATCCGTTGCCGTACTCTGTAAAAAGGGAGACGTCGCACCAATAAACTTTTAATGAATTTAAAAATTAATTTATAGATTCTTCTTTCAACGTTTTGTCTTCGAGCAACCGTCATTAACGTTACTTTTTTACATACGGTCTTTATACTAAATTTTTAAAGCTCTTTTCATTCTGAATTCAACATTTTTAAAGCCACCTGCACATAAAAAATGTTTTTTTTTTTTTTGGACACAGTTCTATTAAAAAAAGCCACCCAAGATATCCAGAAGAGTGATAACCAGAAAAATGAATGTAGTTGATCTTCTTTGCTTCACCCGCTTCGTTTACCAACTACTATAAATTTATTTGGTGATTTACTAGGATTGTACAGTGGCCATTTTCATTTAATTTTGCAGCTTTTTCTGAGAAGTGTTTTCGATATTAATATTTTTACAAAAATTAAGGGGAAATTTAATTTTTTTTTTATGAAATTTCGTTATGAGCAGAAAATAAGTTTTCTTCTTTAAAATTGACTAGAAAATGCAGCATACCATAAATAACATTTTGATTTAAAACCCTCTTTATTATCAAAAACTATAAACTTTCTTTTAATACCATTTGATTTTGGTGCAAATCCTTAAAATATGGGCGATAATATACACTGTAAAAATCCATTAAATTTAAGATAAATGCGCTGGAAGCAAATTTTATAGACCGTTTCTTAAATTCAATTAATGTAATGCATTAAATTTAAGAATTTTTACATTAATCTAAATTAATATATTCCATTAAATTTAATGTAATCATACATTAAATATAAAGTTTTATCAATTATTTTTAAGGTGATTAGGTACATTAAATATACAGCTAATGTTCATTGAATTTAAGATATGTTATCACGTATTTAATGCACCAACATTAATATGAGTTCAAAAAATTCTGCTACCAGGAAAAAATGGAAATTTTTCCGTCATCTGTACACCGCTTTCGAACTCATTGGTTTCCGTCAGTACCGGCAGACATGTACAACTTATTATAAGAAAATTCAGTCCTTTAAGCAATTTATGTCATACTAAATAAAAAGTTCAATACAAGTTGCGCCATCTCCCGGAATCTCATGTAATGTACCATGAATATTAATGGAAATTCAAAGTGAATGCAAATTATTCATGATTTAAAGTACAGAATCATTAAATTTAATGTAGAATGTACATTAAATTTGCATTAAATTTGAAGTTATTTTTAACAGTGTAGGCTTGACTAAATCGATTAACCAAAATATACTGACCAAAATACTATTTTTAGGAGTTAATATAAATGACTTCAATACAACTCATTGTGTAGTTACAAGATGACTCTTAGATGATATCTTTGTTTCTTGGTTTTTTTGTTATTCGCTTTTAAACTGAAAAACCAAAACTTGAGAAATCGATAGTACGAAAGGCACTACAAAAGTTTTCACCCTAACAACGGAACCACAGATTTTTTTGATGATAGCATTTTTCGACATAAGTTGCCTTAACTTCAACGCTTGTACGCCATCTCACGTGCAACGACTATAATAAAAAAAAAGATTTCCGTTGGTCTTCAAAATAGGTTTTAATATCCCCTTTCATCTGGTTATCGTCTGCGAAATAATGTTCTCTGAGATACTGTTCCAGATTTCGCAAAAAAAGGGTCACACGAAGCTAAATCTGGACTACACGACAGCTGGTCCAACTCAAAGAACTTACATTCGCGGCGGAAGAGTTGAATTTTGATTGCTTTGTGAACTCGTACATTTTTGCTCAGTTGTGAAATAACTTTTTGATTTATAGACCTACCTAGTCCAAAAACATGGTGGTCATGAGCTTTCCAGCTGAAGATTATATGGGGGATATTTTTGAAGTCGGAAAATTCTTATGGATTCATCGTATAGCCTCTAATATTGTTTATGGATCCCCGTGATGACTCCAAATCTCATCGCTTGTTACTAGGCAAAATTCAAGGTCTCCATCCAACAACTGCAAATGATTTCGGAAAATTTGCTGCCTAAGCTATTTTTCTTCGGAAGGCAATATTTTGCAAAGATTGCCAGGTTTAGACATATTTAATGCTTTATCAGTAGTAGACACTTTCACATGACGATCTTCGAACCATTATTTTCACCTTCCTGCAAACATCAGCACTGGTTGAGTCTAAAGGCCTGCGATCATTTTCAATGGATGTGATGACCGATAATTTACATTAAAATATAATGAAATGTCCTCCCCATATTCGACAACTATTACTTACTTACTTACTCCGTGGCGTTACAACCCTGGGTGGGTTTGAGCCGACTTTACGACATGCCTTCATTCATTTCGATCTCTCTCAACCTCCATCCAGTGTTCGATGCCCATAGTTTTGAGATCTTTTGTTATATTTTCTCTCCACTGGATTCGGGGTCGTCCTAGTGGCCTTCTCCCAGTCGGTGCTTCCTCTCAAGCTAGTCTTATTATTCTGTCGCCAGGAAGCCTTCTGATATGTCCTGCCCACTGAAGTCTTCTGGCCTTTATTTCTTTTACTACATCTGTATCTGGGAATAGTTCTTCTAGTTCCTTGTTAGTTCTTGTTCTGTATTGTCCTGTCGTTTCATCTATCGTTGGTCCCGAGATTTTCCTCAAGATTTTTCTTTCAAACACTCGTAGTCTCTCTTCGTTCGCTACCGTTAGCGTCCATGTTTCGCAACCATATATAACTATCGATCTTATAACTATTTTGTATAGGTCCATCTTTGTTCGTCTTGTGAGGTGTTTCGATTTCATCAGATCTTGCAGTGCGTACAGGCATCTATTTCCTGCTTGTATTCTATTGTTTATTTCCTGTGATCCGTTGTTATCTTCGCATATTGTTATTCCTAGGTATTTAAATTCTTTGACTCGTTCAAAGTTATATTCATCGATGGTGATGTTTTGACCTATTCTGTCTCTGTTTCGGCCATTCCGACTCATGAACATGTATTTAGTTTTGTCTTCGTTGATTTGAAGTCTCATCTTCTTTGCTTTCATTTTTATTCTACTACTACTAATCATATCGACATCATCTGCAAATGCCAACAGTAGATTTGGTCCATCTTGATGGAATATAGATGTCGGTGCTTCAATTTTCGAATTTCTGATTATATATTCCAGCACTATGTTAAAAAGTTGTGGTGAGAGCGCATCTCCTTGCTTAAGACCGTTGTTTATTTCAAACATTTCAGAGTAGTACTGTCCCACTTTCACTTTGCACTTCAGCCCCTCCATACACATCCTTATTAGGCTGACCAGTTTTTTGGGAAAGCCAAGCTCAACAACTATTCGTTTCTGAATATTTTGAATACAAGTAAGTGACATGGCGATGTTCCAATTTCACGGATCTTATTTTTTGTTTTAAAACACAAAATAATAGATCAATTGAAATAAAATTTGATACGTAAAAGGCTGCCACTATTGAATATTGCTAGGCAACGCATATTCAGTGGTTTCAATGGTAGCTAGATTGATATTTCTTCTAATATTCCCTTATAATAAGATAAAATGGGCAAAGGTTCTTCGGTGTATGAGATGGTCAAGCCTAAAAGCTTCAAAATTAGTTCTATTTATTTTTTATGATGTGAAGGGTGTTAAGATCGAATAAAATTAACAATTATTTCTATATAATTCATAGAATTGTTTATGACAGTTCTTGCTTTATTTGTTAATAGGATTGTAATTTCAATAAGATCAGAATATAAGTGTATTTATTGTATTTTCTAAACCTAAATTATGTGCAAGGCGTTGCTCCCCACCATTTTCTAAACATTCACTGACGTAAAATGAGATACATGGTTTGTTACAACAGTTGTAATTTATATTTCATTGATATTTATTTCTATGTTAAAAATTTACAACTAAATGAGAAACGGGAAAACTTGTTTAAAACAAGGAAGTTAACATTCATTTAAAGCTTGTAGACAATGTTCAAGATTGACTAGAAGACATTTCCCGGAGTTGTATTGCCTTGAGTGGTTTTGTTACACGACATATGCGGAACTGTCATGCTTCAGCACACACACATAGTACATAAGGTCGTAGTTTTAAGATGTCACAATATGATAATGATATTATAAACAATACAAATCAGGACAATATAAATTATAATTTAAGAAATAATAGGGTTGCTTCAAAATTCCTGGTGGTGCAAATAATTCATTTTCATCCTTTATCTGCAGAAGTAGCTCTCGAAAATGTAACTGATGTAAAAAATTGATGCTCTCAAAAACATCTCTATAAAGAGAGGATCAAACAATGAGTGAGTGAGAGTGAGAGTGAGAGTTAAAGAATTTAATAATGGTTTGTTGAATTAACAAAGGATCGTTCTCAGGGGGTTCGCCTCAGATTTGTCTCGTTCTGTGATATGTTGGAGTATTCTAAAAATATCCAACATATATATCTTTTCCATCTTGAATTGCATGTCTAAAAGGTGAAAACTATCACTAAAATTTATCGCTAAGAACTGTCTACTTAGAAAATGACAAGTATAAAAGCTTTTTCATAAATCCAGTTATATGAAAATGATTTTGTTGACAACCAAACCTTGGCATTCGTTGAGTTTTTAATTAAATCTTGGCATACAATGATTTTTTATTATCTTGGTGCAAAATCCAAAATTTACTTTTCCACAAATCTAGCGTTTTTCAGTGAACATTTTCTCTTAAACACCTCATAATTTTTAAATAACCTTATTTATAGATTGTTTGCCCCCCTGAAAAAATTCAGAATGGACAACAACATGACTGCCAACGTGATTTTCGAGCATCTGTAACATGATTTTTTCCATTTTGAATCATTTACTAATTTGTATGTATTGCGTTTCAGGCAGGTGGGGTTTTAAGTAAACTGTTTACATTGCTTTTTTTAAAGATAATTCAGCTTCTTCAAAACGAACTGTGCCGAGGTGCGTCCCATGCCCAAAATATCAACTTAAATGTTACAAACCTATTCATGGGGCTTTTCGAATTTCTGAAACATTTATCTTAAGCTTAAATAACGATTTTCTAACACCATTGTCGATATTTTCATTAGGGAAAACGTTGATGGTCAACCAGAACGAGTTGAGGCTTGAACCGCTTCTCGGCCTTCTTTGTGTATTTTGTACCACTCGTATGCTTGTGTCTTCATCAAATCTGAATCCCCGAAGGTCTTATCAGGCATTACAATATTTGAAGTAAATTTTCGTTCGATATTTTGATTCATTTGAGGTCGGCTAACCCCACCCATAGGTTAAATAAGGGAGGAATAGATAGGCTATGCAATACTAATTTCTGTGACCGCATACTACTCCCTCTGATAAAATGCCTGCATACTCACAGCCAGGTAGGAAAAAAATTAATTGATCCACATTTATCGCGTAATGTAAAAATTATGTGAAATACATAAATATAGGGAAAGATCGACTATTTTTTGCCCCCTTGGGCACAAATATAAAATATTTGTATTTATACTTAGTTCAGTTTTTAACTTAACATTCATATAGAAATTGTATGAAAATTACTTTTGTTGGTCATATAAATAATACGTTCAACATGCACTGTTTTGTTTTTTTAACACTTTCAACTCATTTTCAAATTTTTAGTGATTGTATCATTGTGAAGTGGTCAATAAATCAAAATAATTATTTTGTTTTGTAACAGAGTTTGAGGTCTTTGGCACATATTAAGCATTTCGGTACATCTTTAACCATGAACGTTAATGCATGATTATATATTACTCCATTTTCCACACCAACAAGCTGGTCTTCATGTTTGCCATAAACAACACTACGCATTAATGCTATTTCATCAAACATCAATATATTTAGATGTATCTTTTGTTTGTGTGGTTTTTCTAAATTTTCCCTTAGGAAACCATAAATATCAGTATCACTAATATATCTCATCATGTCCTGGATAGTAAATGGAACAACTCTGCTATAAACGATAATCGTTGGCAGAATATTTATACAGAGCTAGCACCAAAAGATTTTCTTCTACTGTGAAGTAGCGACCTCTTGCCTTGACAGTTTTGTAACTCAACTGTCTTAAATAAAACACCGATTCTAAGAACTTACTAATAATTTTCTTCGTAATTTTGTTTTAAATGATACTGTATGTTCACAACAAACAGAAACAGAATAATTATATTCCACAGCTTTTTTATACAAGCGTTTTGCCTTAGAAGTTAGTTGCCGTGTAACTCTCACATATTTCAGTAAAGAATTGTATTTAAAAGAAAATTAATATTAATTTTATTTATAACATAATAATAATAATAATATATATTTTTAATAAACTCTAAGTAACCTACATAACTTTTTGTCGGTTTTACAAAATCTTTTTCCTGTAATTTCTAAATATCCCATACTAGACCACAAATTATGTGATGTCAAAACATTTTTAGTTGTAAAATTTTCTACATAATTAATAGACAAACGTTTCTCACATAGGGCCAAAAATTGAAAACTGTATTTTTAAAATAGATCTGAAATGAGAATGTGTATTAGAGACCTGTTGATATTATAGGTGTAATATATATTGCGCCAGCCTCCCTTGTGATAGGCGTTAGACATATGTCCTGGCAAGGAGGAACCTTTAATACAAGCCTCAACTTGAAAAGATTAACCTTACTTTAGAATTTCATCATATTGTGAGGTAGAAGTTGTTTTCTCACTTTTGTTCTGCCTATCAAAAAGTAATTCCTGTATTGTAAACAAAAATAAACAATTATTAGTATTAAAGTTCGTACATAAGACCTTAAAGTAAAGTTAAATTATGGACACAGCTTATTCCGTGAAGGTAAAGTACTATTACTGATATACATGATTGAATCTTTATCACCCTCACTGAAATACTGCTGACATGCTCGATAATTTCTATTGAGTGGATCAAGACTTAATGTCAATAACTTGAGATTGTCACACAGAAGAATCCACTCACTAAATCGTTTGTTATAATTTTCAAGATTGGGAAAACAATAACTAGTGGAAGTTGAATAAATACAACCAGAGTTCCTATATCTGCCCATATTTGTTGTCTTCACAGTAAAACTAAAAATATAATACGATTAGGAAACATATAAAAGCAAGCGTAAACTTATTGAAAAAGAGCACATATTTGAAATGTTGATATCTAGAGAAAGAATTAATAATATATGTCGTTTCGGTCAATATAAGCTTAATCAAGAATTAAATTTACTTACCACTTTCTTCACTATGATTTTTAAAAGCAATGCCAAAATAAGTTATACATTATAAAGGTCAATAATTTAATGATTTAAGACTGACAGATTCCATCAGAAGAAAGATCGATAATGACTAAAATGTGATCGGACTTGCATTGTTTTTATTTTTATTTTTTACTACGTTTCGATTAGGTTGTATCTCTAATCGTTCATATCAAGTATAAACTGAATGCTTTGTTTTAAGACTATGAGCTTATATAGGGACTATGTGCATTGAAGTGCAACGTTTCGCTTCACTGTACACACCTCAGTTACTTGATGTTACAAAGTAATGGTTGCCAAAGATTATGTATCTCAACACTCGATTTACTGAAGATTCCATTATTGTTTTTAATGTATGTTGCTTCTATAAATTTCCTTTTTTTCATATTGGGTTCCATATATATTGCCGCAGCCTCAGACCATTTTATATGGTGTTGTTTATCCTAAGAGTGTTCTGCAATATCTGATCTCGACGTTTCCCCTTTTTGTGTATGAGTTTTATGTTCCTTAATTCTAACTTCTAGCGGTCGTTTGGTTTCTTCAATATGCATTTCCCCGCACTCACATGGAACTTTGTAAACACATTCTTTCTTACCGGTAGTTTTAGGTTTTGTTTTTGTTAAATGAGCTCTAAGGGTATTTCCTGATTTAAAGGCTGTTTTTATATTATAACTACTGGCAATTCGTCTTATTTTCTCCGACGTTCCCTTAATGTACGGAATTGTGAAGAAGGAATGTGTTTCTTGCTGTCCAGTGTTCGTTGCTCTAAAATTATTTATAACATCGTCAGTTAGTTTTAAAAGGTTGTTGTAAATCGGATTTAATATTTGCTACCCCTTTTTCCAATGATTCGGCATTATTGCATATAGATATAGCGCGATTATAGAGGTTGCCTATAATTCCTCGTTTTGTTACAACAGAATGATTAGAACTATGATTAAGATATTGTCCAGTATGTGTTGGCTTTCTGTATACTGAAGTTTTAATAGTTTCGTTTGAACGGTTCACCATGACATCTAGGAAGGGCAATAGATCATTTACCTCTTTTTCCATGATAAACTTAATTGTAGGTCGAATGGTATTCAGATGTTTCAAGAAATCATTAAGTTCTTGATTATTGCCCTTCCATACGATGAAAGTATCGTTGACATATCTCAACCAGACTTTCGGTTTTACTGTTGCCGTTTCCATGGCATGAATTTCGAACCATTCCATATATATATTGGCGACGACTGGAGAGAGTGAAGAACCCATCGGAAGCCCGTCGTCCTGAGCGTAGAGCTTGCCCTTTACTTGAAAGTAAGCACCATGCAGGCAACATTCCAAAAGGTCCATCACCCCGTCCAGTGGTAACGTGGTTCAATCTGATAAAGTAGTATCATTTGAAAGTCTAGTTTTGATTATGTCTAGTGATTCCCCTAATGGTACATTAGTATACAGACTTTCCACATCAAAGCTGTTTGTCGTCTGGCTCTATATTGATGCTACTAATAATGTTCACGGAATTTGTAGAATTTTTAACATATGCAATAATACCGATTCATTGGACAAAAGAGGTAGCAAATATTAAATCCGATTTACAACAGAATGGTTATCTTTTAAAACTAATTGACGATGTTATAAATAATTTTAGAACAACGAACACTGGACAGTAAGAAACACATTCCTTCTTCACAATTCCGTACATTAAGGGAACGTCGGAGAAAATAAGACGAATTGCCAGTAGTTATAATATAAAAACAGCCTTTAAATCAGGAAATACCCTTAGAGCTCATTTAACAAAAACAAAACCTAAAACTACCGGTAAGAAAGAATGTGTTTACAAAGTTTCATGTGAGTGTGGTGAAATGTATATTGGAGAAACCAAACGACCGCTAGAAGTTAGAATTAAAGAACATAAAACTCATATACAAAAAGGGAAAACGTCGAGATCAGGTATTGCAGAACACTCTTGGGATAAACAACACCATATAAAATGGTCTGAGGCTGCGGCAATATATATGGAACCCAATATGAAAAAAAGGAAATTTATAGAAGCAGCATACATTAAAAACAATAATGGAATCTTCAGTAAACCGAGTATTGAGATACCTAATCTTTGGCAACCACTACTTTGTAACATCAAATCATTGAGGTGTGTACAGTGAAACGAAACCTTGCGCTTCAATGGACACAGTCCCGATATAAGCTCGTAGTCTTAAGACAAAACATTCAGTTTATACTTGATAACGATTAGAGGTACAACCTAATCGAAACCTCGTAAAAAATAAAATTAAAGACAATGCAAGTCCGACCACATTTTAGTAATTCTTTAACATTGTCTACAACCTTCAAACAAAGATCGATAAGTTACGGTTCTACTTTACATTAACACATGTCTCTAAATTTTGTACAAAACGCTACTAACTTCAACAAATTTTAAATATCTTGGTGTAAAACTTTAGGTTTGTACATGATTTTCAATTTCTTTCTTATTAGAAGATCTCTTCCTTTTGGGTAATTTATTATAATACTACTTTTTTTTTCAGATCTATAAGTTAAGTTCATCATAGTATTTAGGGATTTTTATGACTTCTTTTATTGGCCGAGTTTCACTACGGGGCTGTGAGGTCGCCGAACTTTTTTTACTGTACTGTCAAACTGATAAACAACATTAGAGTGTGAAATAGCTGTAAATCACGACATAAAAGATTTATATTAAATTTCTGAAATTGGGTTAGCGGGAGACGTTCATCTGAAGCAATAAAATACGTTGCAAACATTGCGTTTCTTTTATTGGTAGAAAATAAAGGGAAAACGTCGAACAGGAAAGAAATGGTGACGAATAAAAGTTTATGTCTGATGATAATACAATGTGATATTGGTTTCTGGATACCTAGCTTGATTTATACTTTGTCACTGATAAGTTTTATTATCGTTAAAATATTTTAGATTTATTTATTTTAAAACTGGATTGCCAGTAAAGGATTTAAATTGACAAGTGCAGCAGTAATGTTAATCAAGATTTGAACTTTAAAAGTGCAAGAAAATATAACGATGTTCTTTTATTACCAAATCGATAAAAATGGAAAATTGGGTTAATTTTAAGGGGACAACTAGTCCTCTTATCGATTTCAAGATTTTATCTCTGGGGGTTTTAATATTCCTATATAGAAGGTTTGTTTGTTGGTTAAAATAACGCCAGTTTTTTTCTTGAAGTTCTTTCTAACGAAAATCTCGAGTTTTAAAGGAGTACCTAAATAAATAGGTTTTCGTTGCTATTTCGAAACTACCTCATATATTTTATTAGCATATTGGCGTACTATCATTCTCCACTACGTCAATTGGAGCTCTCGCACATCGGTTAAACAAGTAAGTCTTTTGAGTATTCAGAATGTGGAATTGACGGATTATCTGTCGTACAGTCGTGATCTGGCATCCAATTATTTATATTTTTTCCATGCATGAAGAACAAACAGCTTAATCGGTAAATTTTTTCGCTAAAAAAGGTGGTTGATTCATTCAAAAACCAATAAATTGCCCCAATTTTTTCCTGCGAAGTTTCTATAGATTATCAGAGCTTTTGTTATACTAAAATACGATTAGAAATTATTTTTTGACAAAGCGTATTAGAGCTGCACTGCTGAATGACTTAAATTGTATTGTAAAATTGCCTTCGTGTGCAGATTTATCGTTTAACTGATGCGGAGGAATTATACAACCCTATAGGAGGAGCAAGATTATTTTTTAAGTGCATGAAAAAAACCATTTCATTTTTTGCATTTTTTGAAGTTGTTGTCCGGAAGTTATACGTCTCATTTGTGCCAAATTCTGAAATACTCTTTGATAATATAGTCAATAGAGTTTCATTAATATGTCAAAATAAGTTGCTATACAACATAGGTATGGTCATACAATGCTTTTATAGAAAATAACATGTGAAGTCACGGGACACTACACGAGATTAAAAAACGGAACTTAGTTTGTAATATCTGACCAGCATGATGTTGTTTGTCGAAAAACGAGAGCAATACTTATCACCGAGCAAGTAAAACAATTAATGTGAACACAGCCCTTTTGACAATGGCTATGTTCCTGACATCCTATTAGTGTAACAATAATTTTTTTATAATATAGTTAGTATGAATGAATGAATGAATGAAACAAGGGTGGCGATACCCGATCATCGATGTCTAGGCCTCGTTGAGCCCTTGACATTCTACTATAATTGCAAGTCATTCAAGGCCGATCGCTTTTGCGAATCCTAGCAATCTCGTTGAACTTGCCTAACCGCTTCCAGTAACAAAATTGTATCTCCGAAATATCTCTGTGTCAATCCATTAAGTGCTGGGCATTTTTTAAGTGCATGATTGACAGTTTCATTCTCCGAAATATCTCTGTGTCAATCTATTGCGTGCTGGGCATTTTTTGAGTGCATGATTGACAGTTTCATCCTTCTCCAGATACCATCTGCAAGTCGGATCGTCTGCGACACCAATCTTGTGAAGATGGCCCTCCGGTAACAATGTCTTGTCAACAGTCCCACTACAATTCGCAGCTCCTAAGGAGGGAAGCTATCTAGTAAGCTATGCGCTAGGGCCACTTACATGTTTCTTGACACACCTCATTCCAGAAGCTCTCCTCCATGATTCAGTAAATTTACTTTCCAGTCTTCTTCTTTTTCCTGTGCTCTATCAGGTCCCCTTGACGTTGGCAATTATAATGGCGAGTTATCACGGTTCTCTGCTATTTTAAATAGCTGTCCACTCGCCGATGTTCCTCAGCACCTCTACGACTATGGTTGAAGAATTCTGCACCGATCCTCTCTGAGAACATGGCCAATATATGCTAGTTTTCTGCACAGTTGTTAGCAATTCACGAGTGGCATCTGCCCGAGTTAAAACCACTATATTAGTCTGCATAGCTACCCAGGGTATTTGAAGCATTCGCCTATGCAGCCACATCTCAAATGCCTCCGAACGATTGATTGTGGCAGCTTTCAGTGTCCACATTTCCGCTCCATACAACAACGCTGACCAGATGTAACATTTAACCATTCTTTGGCTCAGTTTTAAATTTAGATTGTCATTGCAAACGAGCGATCTCATTGTTAGAATAGCTGTGCAGGCTGATTCGATTCTGCATTTTACTTCTTTATCTGGGTCAAGATGTTCAGTTATATAACATCCAAGGTACTTGAAGTGGGAGAATCTTTGGTCAATTTGTCCGTTTATTAGCAGTGAAGCGTCTGGATATGGCAGACGACTGAAAGCCATAAATTTAGTTTTAGCAACATTTATATTGAGTCCCATTTCTTTCCCAACCCTATTGACACAATCTAAGAGTTGTTGTAGACCGTAAAAGCTATCACTTATGATTGCCGTATCATCGGCATAACGAATCGTGTTTATTAGTTATGTAGGGCTTCCTTAAAAACTTTGTCCGAATATAAACTAAACAGCAGTGGAAAGAGAATACATCCCTGTCTAACGCCTCGTTGAATTTGGCATTCTTTGATAAGCTTACCATCAAATCCAACCACTGCCTTCTGACGCCAATATAGATTCTCTATAACCCGCACATCCTTGCTATTGACACCAGAAACAATTGTAATTCCCTTTTGCCAACGGCAATTGAGACAGGTAATTAGTAAAAATACGAAACACAATAAAGAAAACTTACCGAATATATTATTTCCAGAGAAGTTCACTCAATTAGTGGTAGTAGTTGTAGTGGTAGTAGTAGTAGTAGTAGTAGTAGTATCTATATCTTTCCTTAGTAATTTTTACTTAGTAATGATATATTGCTGTGTGCCTAGAATACCGAAAATTTATTTAATTTAAATTAATAGGTTCAAAATTATCATGAAAATTTAATGAAAACAGATTTGGTAGGTATCTGGTCTTCAATTTTATAAGTTGAAATAGAAAAAATTGACAGTTCTCAATTTGTCTGAATTTAAAAAATTTTAAATTACAGTTCCGATACTGCGGTAACATATCTACGCCGTGTTATGAACTATATAAATGATGATCTTTATATACAAAAGACTTAAATTCCAGTGTATATATTTCCATATCTAGCAAATAAGCGTAAAATGCAAAAGGCTCTCCGTCAGACGTTCTTTTGTTTAAATATGTTTGCCAAGTCTGGAGAGAGCTACGACTCCAAAAGGATTATCTTTCCACTAGCGAAAATGAAATGAAATATATGCACATCTAGTGGGAACTAGAGAAGAAAATTATCGATTGCATTGAGAGTCGATAACAAGAATTATACTTATTTTAATTTTGGTTAAATATGGTGCATAATGCAGAGGGATAACCCTATTCATTATTAGAATCTACTTTTTCGTTTTATCGCGGTATATTTTAATATAAGCTTTATTTAGATCTGTATTTTTGCTACAATGTATTTGATTGATTGATCCCGCTGGTTTGATTTTGGTCCGAATTGTTACTACATTGTGTAATCTATTAAAAAATATATTTTATAATTTCCAAAAAATTGCGCTTTGTAGCAAATATTAAATAATTTGGACCTAAATGGAACGTTGGACCAGAGGAATCGATGAAAAGAAATCCATATTAAACAAAATGCACTGTGTTAGAGCAAAAAGTAAGTGGTCTATATTGATTTAAAAATAAGTCTCGGTATCTCATTGTGTGTTGTAATGGCGTCTACATTGACTAAGTACCGCTAATTTTACTTATCACGCTATTCGCTGCCTCGTTTTGGTCACTAAATTTTTGCGCTAATAAAGTTGCTAAGCCAGCAATTCTCAACCTGTTGTGCGCTCTGCTTTAGGGATGCGCCAGGTAACAAAAGGCAGGCGCATCGAGATAACGCAGTTTATATTTACAAACCCAAATGCATTTATGGAAAATCTGGAACTGTTCGGAACCTTAAAAAAGGTATGGAAACTCGAATCGCAAATGCTGAATGGTTGAGAAATGCTGCGCTAGGTTTAAATTATTTGCATATAGCTGCTGAAAAATATGAAAGCGGTAGCATTTACAAAATGTCTTTCCGCAATTACAATTTAAGAATAACCTTTTCTAGCTCGATTACGCAGTAAATAAGAAAGTTGTATCTCCGAAATATCTCTGTCTCAGTCCGTTGAGTGCTGAGCACTGTCTGAGGATATGGTCAGCAGTTTCATCCTCCTCCAAACACCATCTGCATGTCGGGTCGTCTTCGACAACGATTCTATGAAGATGGCCCCTGAGGTAACAATGTCCTGTTAACAATACTACCACAATTCACAGATTTTTCCTTCTCAAGGATAGAAGCTCTTTAGTACGCCGTGCATTAGGCCCAGTTATATGTTCCTTAGCACACCTCATTCCAGGAGCTCCCCTCCACCATTCAATAAATCTGCTTTCCAGCAACGATTTTAATTCCCTTTTGCCAATAGCAATTGTGGTAGGTAATATTGGTTGGGTCCATACGGTTCAGTCGCAGAACCCAGATGGTTTGCTTCCTCATTCCCGCGTATGCCCAAGTGACCCGGGACCCATACGAGTGTGACTGTGCAGCCTTTCCTTGTCATACTATTTAGTACATCCTTACACTCAGACACCAGTCGTGAAGTTACGACACTGGACTTCAATGCCAATATCGCAGCCTGTCTATGTCCCTCTCACAGAGATGGGCACACTGCAGAATAGCATAAATTTCCGCTGTGAAAATTGTCGCACATTGTCTGAGAGGATAGTACTCTCTGACTCCTGTGCTCCTGCCGAATACTCCGGCTCCAGCTCTTTCATCTTGTCGAGATCCATCAGCATACCACCAGGATCCATTTTTCGGAAGATTTTGTTCTCCCTCCCAATCCTCTCTACTTGGCAGAAATATCTCCAGGGAGAGGTTGGGTCTTAAAAGCGACGTCGTGTAATCTGTCCGCATGGGGAGTGATGGACACTCATAAAATGAGTATTATATTAAAATCTAAAATTTGATATATATTTTTTTTAAGACAACCACTTGTAACAAGTATATTGTTGGGAAATCGCGTTTTAAGAATGTTATCATATTCATCTCAAGCCTTTTATATACTTTTTTGATGATAAGATTTCATAGTTTCAAATTAATGATAATTTTATAATAACTAGGACTTCCCGATTTAAGATTTGTGATTTTTGTTTCATACTGATTGTTTCAACATAGTGTGATTGATCTTTTTGTGCTCATTGTTAAAATCAGATCCTATACATGCTGATCCTGACTTCTTACTTCGATCATTTTCAATCTTGTAGCCAGTCGATACCATTTTAAAAGTGTCGATAGTTTTTCCTCTTTCTCTGGGGTAAAATCTACTAGAATATTCGTCCGGATCAAGCTTTTTAGTGCAGGTTCTTAGCAATAACATTAAGTAGAAATACAGACGTAATCCCTTCGAGACGAAGACAAATTGTAACTTTCGCAATATATTTTCAGCTTATTTGCGTATGTTCTAATAGAATGTAAGCTCGTTACTAATAAATAATGATGTAGTTAATCTGCGATAATAGTAAAATGATTAATAGAAGAATTTGTTGTTGATAAACTGATTTATATTCCAAAAATGCATAAAAAAAAACAAATTAATTCACTTGAATATAACACGCGTCCACATTAGTAAAAATTTACGTTGTGCGTAGCATGCGGCACAAAATTTGTGCGTGCGTCTAGAATTTATGCAAGTGTGGACCTGTTCGCTGCATACAAACGCGCGCAAAAATCTTCACTATATTCAGCGTTTTTTTCCGACATCGAAGGGATTGGCGTCGCAAGAACGTTTTAGTATGGACATTGACGAATTATACTAGACGGCTCATTCTTATGGGAGGATTGGCAGCGCACCCACTGGTTCGGCTCGGTTCAGACCGCTCGGCTCCACGCAATCGGCCCGTTTTGGTTTACACGTAAATTAATGCGAGCCCGCTCACTGGTTCCGACCGGCCAGAACGCTTCCGCGCTTTCAGCATCGGCGTCTTCGACTATTCTCAAGAGGGCAAAAATTGCCGGAAGGTCTGAAAGCGTTCGACTATTTTAAAAATAGAAAGAGGTAGTATAATCTGTGGTATAGACGTAGTGTTTGTATTGTTACTATGTCGGACGAAGAATTGATAGAAAATGTGAGAGCATACAGAATATATAATAATAATAATAATATTCTCTATACATAGTTGTTGTCTAATAAACTTGAGGTAAATTGTCTAGGCGTTCACGTCACAGTCAAAAAACATTAGTTATGTCACAAAAATCTGCGATGTAAACGTCAAATTTAATTAATTCGACTATATAATACACTTACTTTAAAGTAACTGCTAAACGTTCCTCTGGTGGAATCGATTTTCGAAGGTTAGTGTTTTGTTTCCTGAGCGGCAACATATTTAAAATTTCATAAAATTTTATACTAGACATTCTAAAATATTTGAAAAACTTTTCATCGTCGATCATCAACTCTGGAAATAAATGATAAAATTCCCCGTGAACTTGTCTTTTAAGGTAAATATCATGAACCCAATATCTTCTCCGCTTTTCCTCCACTTTCGCTTCAACACAGGCTAGACCAGCCACAATATCCTCAGAGTCGGAAGAACTACTCATTTTATTCACTTTTCATCAAAAATAACAGCTCTAGAAACTCTAATAGGTAAAGCAGTTTTAATCACTGTTTAGTCTGAATTGTGCCGAGCCAGTGAGCGGGGGCCATCGGTGTTCTGACTGAAGCGGACGGAACGGACGGAGCCGAGCCGATTCAGTGGGCGCGCTGCTTTAAAACTCGGCCATTGATAAAAGGTAGTTTTTACTATAAGGAGTAAAACGGCAAGGAATGATGTATATGCAGTGTTGCCGTATTGGATAATTGATCTAAACTACGGGTACAAGTTTTTTATCCCTTGGTTTATTATATTTGTTTAAGTTTACAAAGGAAACGTTGCAATGATCAAACCTTTCAGTAAAACTTCGCTAGGCTGCGGCAACCTTACATTTAAATCGATAAAAAGGTGGAGCTTACCCCTCTTAGTCGGTAGGAAGGGATATGCAGAATTGCCTCGTTTTCAACATAAATCCGAAAATTTAAATCTTTTATACTTGTTTTTAACAAAACCATGTATATCACATTAAGATAATGATATCTAATCATTGACAATATTATAAACTGCTTTTTATGAATGAGGTGGCGCACCAGTTTGCGTACCATTTAGGAGCGTCAAAATTATAGCACAGGATAGGAATCCTTGGTATATTTCTTCTATGGTATGGACATATTTTTATAAATTTAAGTTTTTCAACCTGAACTAATCTGCGATCATGTTTGATGTGTTAATAATAGTGAAAAGAAAATATGATGCTTTTATTGTTGTAGACCATTTTATTAAAAAAAAAGAGAAAAAAAAATAAAAAAAAAACAAGCGATGCTGGATTCTATAGCACATAAAAAATAATTTAATAGTGTAAAATTGCCACTTCTTACTTGGCTTCCACAAAATCCTTTGTTTTTGATATTTTTGTATTAACAGCGAAAGCTTCCACGGCTTTGGTTAAGTTAAAAATCATGGTTCTTTGGTTTAGGACGTATCAAATTGGAATTATTATCCGACGTTTCGCCTACGACATACTACGAAATAACAACGTGGACTCCACCCTACTAGAATTAATTAAAGCATGTCTGATTTCCACTTTTTTTACTTTTCAAGGAACTTTCTACGAGCAGACTTCGGGGGCGGCTTCACAGACGCTGTCACCTGTGGTAGTTAATATCTTCATGGAAGCTTTCCGAAAAACGCCTTGTCTTCTGCTCCTCTAAAACCTAAATTTTGGTGCAGATATGTAGATGATACGTTCTTGGTTTCTTGATGTACTAGTGCAAAGGAAAAATAATGCCAAATTAGGACATTCTATGTACAGAAATCCAAAACATACAAATCGATATCTCAATGCAACATCACAACATCATCCTTCTCAAAAACAATCCGTCATAAACTCTTTGGTTCATAGAGCCCTATCTATATTTGACCAACAGTCACTGAAATCAGAAACAAAAAAACTGACTAATGCTCTGAGAGGCAATGGATGTTGCGCTGAAGATATAAGACGTTCTATTAATAAATATAAAAACCTAACTCATCAACAAAATGTCACAATTGTACCTCCTATGTACAGTGTTGTTTTACCTTACATATACGGAACCACCGACAAGATTGCCAGATTGCTCCGAAAATCAAACATTTGGACAATTTTCAACACATGTAAGAAATCTGGACAATGTTTGAAGTCACCAACGGATGCAATACCATTTCAAACAGAACTTGTTTACAAGATACCTTGCTCTTGTGGCAAAAGTGTATGTAGATGAAACGGGACGGTCTATATCCACTAGGCTTAACGAACATGAAAGATGTATAAAAAAGAAACAAATTGTACAATCTGCAGTACCTGAACACCAGCATTGCTCAGGTCACACTTTTAATGTAAGAGAAACTAAGGTGCTAGGCATCAGTGTATGGTTTCTTTAAATGTAAAATTCAATCAATCGAAATTTGTAAATATCCAAGTAATATCAATATAAATACCGGTTACAGTCTACATTACACGTGGAAATCGATTGTAACGCTGGATCACGGTTCATTGAGCAACAGTCGGGTATAAATACCGGGCTATTGCTCGTCTATAGTCATTCAATGTCCTAATCTCGTGGAGTAAAGATGCCTGAAGATGCCTCGTGCTCGCCTGTTATTTTCAACAATAGATATCTCGGCGGGAAAAAAAGATGTCGCAGTAATTGGAAAACTAGAAGGAGAAAAGTAGTACTTTAAGATGTTATATTGAGTTTTTTGAAGGAACATCACCTAGCGTTTTAAAAGAAACCTCAAAGATGACCTAAAATGTCGTTTTATGCCGTTTTAAGTTAAACTATCTCGAAAACTTGACGTGCTGAAGCAGTGCGGGTTCCGGATTTGAATTTAGCGCATCAAATGCCTTCGAAAAAGGTTTGTCTGATTTCTGGTTAAAAACTTTGTCCGCCTGTGTAAGTGTGTAAAAATAGTGTAAGAAATCTCTAAAGTAAAGGTGTAGTTCAATATACAACCAAAATTTTTCAGCTGTAAGCTACATTTTTCTTTAAATTTCTTGAAAAATATGAATATTAAAAAAAAATAGAAGCTCCAAATATTCTTGTTTACTGTCTTAAAGTATCATTTGAATGGGTTTAGCTACTTTATGTAAACACTTTATTTCAAACTAATATGAAGGTTAATTTTATTCTACCAAAATCTACTAAAAACAAAATTTTCTCTTTGAAAACTTGCATTAACAGTAGCAATAATTCATTTTCAGAAAATTAGGAAATTACTTATTTTAATTAAAGTAACACCGGTGCCATGATTACCCCAAAAGGCACAGTCTGTAAAATATTTCCACACAAATAACACAATAAAATTATTCCAAAGTATTTTAATTAAAATCTTTAAGTAACCAGAGTACTTAGAATTTTTAAGCGAGAGGGGACATAAAAGGCTTATTTTTGGTTTAATAATTCTTTAGTCTACGTTCGCTAATTGAAGATTAATGACCCAGAAACTAAAATAATTTAGGAAGATAAGCGTAACCAAAGAAATTTTATTTTCCTTTTCATTTTTTAATGATCAAATTTGTTCCCGCAAGACGTCTGTTTGACGTAGCATTACATTTATCATTCACAGATACGGATGCCATATTTCAAAGCATCATCATCATTTTGAATGGTAACGGCATGAAAATGTGTTTATTTGTGTAGTTATATAATAATTCAATTATTTTCGTATTATGTTAAAATTTATAAAGTTTATAATTAAATATGCAATCTTAATAAATTAATTTCAGACACAAAATACAAAATAAGACACAAGATGAGTTGGGTAGACGCTAATTATCGTAAAAATAGTTAAAAAAATTATATCGCTTAAGATTTTAAAAAAGTTACTATTAATTGAAGTATTACATCCAGTATTAATTCTTTTTTGTGGGTTTATCTATTATTTTAGTTTTAATAATGTTTGACTGTAAATGTTTTATGATTATGTGTTAATTTTTGGTTATGAACTGTTATTCAATATGGAAAATGATTACACATGGGATTCACCAATTTATTCCGGTTTTTAGAAGGGGTTCACAAGAACAAAAATGGGGGAACCGCAGGGCTACAGCAACTAAAAAAAAAAAACTTGCAGAAATCCTGGACACGCAAGGTATCTTTTTTCGCAATTGGGGGTTGTAACTTAATGTAAATAAAAAAGAAGTAACATACTTTCATCTTAACAGTAAAATGGCGAAACATGAGCTCAATATGATTTACACCTGCACCACAATAAACACCTAAAATACCTAGGCAGAACACTTCACACCTCAAAAAATTCTCTGTATAACTTATAAGAGAAACAACATCATATAGATCCTCATCTGTACATCATGAGGCTCTTCTACCTCAACTCTTAGCTCTTCTGTTTTGGATCTTGATGTGACTAAACAGTATGCAAACGAAGATGATAGATACGCGGCTAAAACATATCATGCCCTTAATCTCTGGAACAATTAGATCAACCCGTGACTCCACGTACTTTTTCCTATCTTGCCTCCGAAACATCGTAGACCAAACGATCCCCTCAGAGAGCATAGAAAGATATTAATAAATATGCAACTAGTGCAGAACGCTGGAGACCCTAAAGATTTTCGGTGTCCAATGTTGGTATCAATTAAATATATACATTAATAAGATGCAAGTTTATAGTTAATCTACATATTTGTTATCCACACTGAAATGTTTCAGTTAGTTCGTCTTATACACCTATCAGTGTAGACTTGTTTTTTACTTATCGTATAACTGTTTTTGTTTTCTGCTGCAATTGCAATATTAACGCCATAAGCCTATTTAGTGAGTAAATAAATGGGTAAAAATTGTTTTTTTTTTATCGAGTATGTTATAGTTCAGTAATGAAAATTTTAATTTGGCGTCATCTTCAGCAAACTTTTTGGAATTCAATAATAAAAATGTTTTTAATGTATTAACCGCTGATTGAATATTCACTATATAAAAGTCATTTTTTTACAATAATTTTTCTTTATGATTATTTATTTAACCAAGTAATTAACATAAAATGCTAAACATTTTTATGCAGAATTAGACATGCCAAGAGCTATTCCAATTTCTAAATAATTAGATTAGAGAATAGTAAACACATTTTTGGAAGGTGAAGGACAAGCCGCCATTTCAAGACGTCTGTCTTATCCATATAATGCGCATCCAAAATAATTTCATGTTGTAATGAATTAAAAAAATCTACCAAAATCGACGATACCCAGAAAAATAACACAAGGAGTGACAGACGCAGCGGTTTTAACAAAGTAACATTCAGGTTTTGTAGTGGCTGACACAATTCTCAAACTCTAACCTCATTAAAAACCTGTAAGAAGAAGTAGAACTCCGTATTTATAAATAAAATTAATAAAATTTCCAGAAATCCTCCCGAAAATTTTGTTTAAAATTTGATTGAAGCACTGGCGGATCCAGCCTCTCTGCTGGAAGGGGAGGGCGATGATATCACAAAAATAAAGTATCGCAAGTAAAAGCCAAGTTGTCGACTGGGGGAGACGCCAGCACTTCTGAATTTGAAGCTCTTGGGGGGGGGGGGACGATCGCAAGCGAAAGCGAGTTGTCCTAGGTAAGAGGCAGAGTCGGGTCTATTTTTTTGAATTCAAAGCTCTTGGGGGGGGGGGGGCGATCGCAAATGGATGTTAGTTTCGACAGGGAGGGTGGAGATGCTAACAACATTCATATTCCTAGTGTAAGAAGTATAGTCGGGTCTATTTTCCTGAATTCAAAATTTCGAACTTGTTATATCACGTGATTGGTGTCATTTTTACGTCGTTTGTTTGTCAAATCGACGAATTCTCTCAGTACTTTGAATTTGACTACTGTAATTCTTAAATGTGTTTAATGTTTTTTGAACCTAGCTAATACTTAAAATAAAATACTGTTGAATACAATATTTATTGTTTTACATTATCACACTTGTTTGAGTAATTTTTTTTAAAATTATAATTACTCGTCACCTTAAATTGTATTTAAAGCCTACCAAAATATTGTGAAAAGTTGGTAAAATGGAGAATCTAATATTTCTCTAAATTTAGATAAGGATCACAAGCTCATATATATATATATATATATATATATATATATATATATATATATATATATATATATATATATATATATATATATATATATATATATATATATATACCGGGTGTCAAGAAATCTATTAGACAAGTCATAATTTCTAGAGTATTATGTGTATCAAAATGAGAATTGGTACAGGTAAACGGTATGTGAAGAGGAGAGTTTTCGCATATTTTCCACTTTCCGGCCACTTCCGGTTTCACACCTGGAACACCCTGTATATTTTAACATTTTTGGATTTCTGGGACAATTCAAGATCAGAATGTGACATTTTAAAAACTTTTTACGTCTACTTCATTTTTTTAGAGCCACTTTTAAAATTGCATCTAGGTGGCCATGATCGGACGCAAACTAATCTAAGGGCCTTAGGTGATGTCAAAAAAATACAATCGCAAAGTTTCAGTTACTAGTATGAAAGACAGGAATAAGACAAGTTGACAAAATTACGTTTTCATTTCTAACTATTAATTTTCAAATGGCGACCCCTTTTTTACAACTACTTTTCGAAAAAAGCATTCTTTGATGAATCTAACGGTACTAATTTATTTGCGATTGGATTAGACATAAGAACAGAAATTAAATATTATTAAGCAAAATACTGGATAATTTATTTACTTATGACAAGTGCGCCATGGACAGTCATGATGCATAATAATTTGCAACTGTTTTTATCAAGTCTTCTTTGGAAAACAAAGCACTCACTTAAGTAGATAATGACAGTGACATACGCTCTAAGAACAGACGTAAAAGTTTCTTAATTTTCGTTAAGTTTAGTTTAAATTTTCGTTAAAATAATGTATACTCAAAGTGAAAAAGTGGATATGTTATTAATATTTGGAGAGTGTCATAGAAATTCAAGGAATGCTACCGAGTTGTATGCTCATAGATATCCGAATCGGCAACATCCAGCCCATCAGTATTTTCCGTATGTCGAGACTCGTTTTAGGCAAATAGGAAATCAAGAGGCGGAACAGAGGTTTATCATAAATGAAGAGACTGAGATTAACGTACTTGCTATGGTTGAGGTTGATAAAACAGTTTTGTTAAGAACAATTAGTCAAGAACTGCAGATAAGTTATGAATCAGCAAGAAAAATACTGAAAAAGCATGGATATCGAGCATTTAAATATCAGTTACATCAACATTTGTATACTGAGGATGGCGATAGACGGGTAGTATTTTGTGATTGGCTGCTTCAAAATCATAGAGTTAACCCAAATTTTATCGATTTTATTCTATTTTCCGACGAATTCCGATTTACAAATAATGGTATGTTCAATAAGCAAAATACTCGGTACTGGGCCCAACAAAATCAACATGAAATGAGAGAGGGCAATTTTCAAGAAAGATTTGGCGTCAATGTCTGGGCTGGTATCGTTGGAAACAGAGTAATTGGGCCAATATTGTTTCAAGGTCAGTTAACAGGGGTTAAATACTTAGATTTTCTTCAAAATGAAATCGAAAATCATCTCAATGATATACCTTTAGCAGTTTTACGGCGAATTTACTTTCAACAAGATGGAGCACCGCCTCACAATACTAGAGAAGTTCTTAATTATTTAATAGAGCATTTTAATAATCGAATTATTGCAACCAATGGTCCGGTACGGTGGCTAGCCCGCTCACCGGATCTTACTGTGCTCGATTTCTTTGTCTGGGGATATGTTAAAGAAAGGGTTTACTATGGAGCAGCCCCAGCTACTCTTGAAATATTAGAAGAAAGAATTTTACGGGCATTTAGAAGTATAACGCCCCAAATGCTACAAAACTTATTGAGAGAAACAACTGAACGAGCTGAAATGTGTCGTGAAAAAGAAGGAATGCACTTTGAACATTTACTACACTAAACTTTTTAACAAATTCAGCTACTGTACTTTCAAATATTTTAAGTGCGTCGTCTAAGTTATTAGTTTATTTTGTTAGTTTTTTGTTAATTTAGTTAAATTTTTAATCCAATTCCTGTCTTTCATACTAGTCACTAAAACTTTGCGATTGTATTTTTTTGACATCACCTAAGGCCCTTAGATTAGTTTGCGTCCGATCATGGCCACCTAGATGCAATTTTAAAAGTGGCTCTAAAAAATGAAGTAGACGTAAAAAGTTTTTAAAATGTCACATTCTGATCTAGAATTGTCTCAGAAATCCAAAAATGTTAAAATATACAGGGTGTTCCATTTAAAAATTCAAAACCGGGGCCATTTTCGGTGAAACCGGAAGTGGCCGGAAAGTGGAAAATATGCGAAAACTCTCCCCTTCACATACCATTTACCTGTACCAATTCTCATTTTGATACACATAATACTCTAGAAATTATGACTTGTCTGATAGATTCGTTGACACCCGGTATATATATATATATATATATATATATATATATATATATATATATATATATATATATATATATATATATAAATGAATTTTACGCCTATAATCTAAAAAGCCGTTTTGTTTCACTGACGGGGCTATAATAATTTAAAGCTATGCAAATTTTAACCCAGTCAGTGTTTTATATGATTAATAGCTTTACCATTACCATATCTCCACACATACTTATTAAACTGCACACGTCAGAAAATAGAACAACAAAAATTTTAATGCAGTCAGTGTTTCATGATTGATAGTTTCAGCATCACTATATATCTCCACCATAAAACTTTTATGTAGAGTGGAGAACAGAAACAAAACAACAGGCTATAACTAACGATATCCTATCTGGTCGGCGCTTTTAGCCCATTTTTTCTGGAACATTCGCCATAAATAACTAATAAATAAATATCGTGCAAGGATGATAAATTGTGCGGACGTTCAAAACAGAAGCAGCGGGAGAGTACAAGAACCGATATATCGCTATTACGAGCGATGAAATGGATAAGATGATAAATTTTGCCAGTGTGTAGTTCTAATTTTTAGATTGCACACAAATGAAATAACGCGATCGATGATTGGTCGCAACGATCATTATTCATTATTTAAGTGCATTAATTTTGCATCATGGTTAACAATGACGAATAGACATTTGTTGACCACTTTCGGTATTAAAATCGAATCAATTGATAGACTTTCTAATGTATAGACATTCCACCAGTTTTTACATAATTTACACATTTTTACATTTTATTTTTGTCAGCTTTAGCATCATATATTTAGAAAACGACAATTTACTAAATATTATTACGAAATAAGATAAGATACTGAGTCTTTAATTTACAAATGCCAAAAAAATTGAATAAGTTAAATATAAGGAAAGAACAACAAAAAACGGGAACGAGGAAAAAATAGACCTGTATTCTACTTTTTCACAAAATTTATTCTAGTGGGTGTTTTCCGTAGTTACGGTAATATTTCTCCACTTATCACTGGACCCTAAATTTGTCCATTCGATTACCTCACGTAGAATTAGGGGGCTTATAGTAGATAAAAATAAGGCACTGCCCACTTTAAGGTTGGGTCCTCCTAGTGGGAAAAAAAGCTGAAATGTCTAAAATAGAAAAGATCTAGTCTAACCTAGCCACAGAAATAGACCCCATAATTCTATTAGATTTATTTAAAAATCCTAACAGAGTTTAAGTAATAACAGAATAGCTAGCTTATTTTGCTGAAATTATAAAAGGTTACTACCCAGTTGGGTTTTAGAGTTTAGTACAAAATGCCTAATAATAAAATTGATAAGAAAAGTACACTACCCTAAATTACACTGTACATATGTTATAAATTGTAATATCTATGGAAATATATCAGAAATATTTAGCCCAAAAAGAAATCGCAAATATATCCAATATATAGTACGCTGGTGACCGTTGTACATAACCTACCGCAACCCTTACATGTAAGTTTGCTGAAATTTTTGTGATCTATCTATACTACTTCGCACACTACCGATATCATTATGGGTTTAAGTAAATTAGTAATTAATCATTAATACTTCAATACTTGAATAAAGTAATAAAAATGGTGTAACTTTAAAACAGCTTGTCTTAAATGTCCTTGATGTAGATCCAAGCGAGATCCAGCTTCTACCATAACTTGCGCCTCAAGATGGTAACGCGTGGCGGATTGAGCACCAGGAATGAAACTGGCTTGGACAGCTTCTGCTGGGACGTCAATATCATCTTGAAAGAGATGAAAAGGAGACGAACGGGACATATAGAAGAAGAGAAACGAGGATTGTCGAAATATCAACGTCAGAGCGACGAAACATCCGTGAAAGATCGATGAAAAGAAGAAAAAGAAAGATCGGTGGAAAAGAAGAGGCATGAAATAAACGCCCAAATTTAGTGACTGGTTTTGTTAATCTCTTGCAAAGAATGCAAAAGATTAGAATTAGTTTTAAACCGGGAATACAAGGATGAAATTTAACTTGTCCTAGTTGACATGTGGCCTCATATCTGATTGCCAAGTTTTTTCGTATTTGTGGGAAAATAAGATACTCGGATGGACACAAGTATTATGTTAAATTCATAAGTAGAAGTGGCCCTAGAAAAACATTTTTAAATGGCACGCTCATACAAATGTGTTATGAACAGAATTTCTTGTAATAATTTTATATGCCTATAATCTCAAATTTGCTAGACATATTCAACTTTCTAAGGATATTTTATTAAAAAATTTGAAAATATCGGGGTACCATCTATTAACGTTTTAACTGTTTATTATAACGTCTTGAAGTTCGTCAATATATTATTTTTTTTAATGCGAGTTATTTTAAAGAACCAAAAATAAAATAAAAATTTTTAATTCTATTTTATTTTTTGAAATCCGTCCGTTAAATATGTCATTTAGCGGCTGACATTTCATTTGTGCATGTTTCACCGTTCGCTTACCTTCCACCGGGCAAACGAGGATATGAGTTATGAACATTTCAAGAATACTCGTTCGCCACCTTTTCACCGTTCACTTCACGTTCCCCAGTTCGAGGATAGGGCCCCTGGTTACGAGTAATTTGGACAAGTAACCGGAACAATTTGATCATAAGGCTAGATATAACTACTGTAAGAAGTCTTTTTTCTTTGTCCTCTTTTGGTGTGGTAAGATGGATTTTATGGCTTCGTTGATAGAACTCTGTTTTTATACAGCTAATAAAGGATGGAATCGCATAAGAGACGTCTGTTCATCAGAACACCATTATGAGTAAAGCATTAACTAATAGTACCAATATGTTTGCAACTAAATAAACCAATATTATTATCAGTAACATTTTTAGTATTCTTTATGTGCCTTAAATTAGATACTTTAAAAAATGTATTTAAGCTCCGGACCATTTAACAATCTAATTACTAATACCCATAATTGGAATTTTAACAAATTAGTCGTATTTAGTAAATCATCGAAGAATCTTGTATTAAAATTATTCATGAATCAAAATAAGTTTTTCTTTCGTATTGAAGTTTTATTTTATGTCCTGAAATATTAATGCACAACATTTGTAATAAAATTTCAGCTTTTAATAATAAACTCTTGTATGGAAATATAATTTTTAAACAGAGGAGCGCAAAAAAAATATATTACATTTTTGAAGTTAGCATTGTTATTAATTTGCAAATATTCTATGGAAATCGTCATCAAAAATTAGTTAGTCTTTGTTTGTAAGCAAAAAGTTGAAAAACAATTAAGTCTGTGATTAATTTGCTTCCAGACTCGATTTTTTCAAACAACAAAAACAGAAAACTAAAACTCTTGCCAAAAAAAAAATAAATGAAATGAGTTTTCTATCTGTCTGTTTTTTTCAGATAGACCATTAATATTATCTATTTGAAATTTATTTTGGAAATCTAATTTTGTGTCGATATAAGACTATATTATGTTTACGTCAATAAATTAAATTTAAAAGATACAAATCTAGGTTCTACTTTGCTAGTTTAAAAAAAATCAGCTTTTGAGTGAAAGAAATAAATGAATCTAATTCGGCCGGGCGATGCTGATTATCCTGACTCAGTTAGAATTGTAATTAGGAAAGATTTGGTGTATTCCAATAGCATTTATGATACTTAATCTACGTGTGGATAGAGACTTGGGCTGCGTCAGTGATGCGTCGAGAAAATTACAGGTAAAAAAATGGAAATTGTATAGAATGATCTCGATATTAAGAAATATTAGATACGATATATATACGGTGCTGTTTGCTCAACACTTCCTTTTTCTTTATTTTCATACAACGGCCACTACGTATTTAGAAAGTACGGTGTCATGTAAATATCGAAATTTTGACATGTTTGACAACCATTCTCTCCCTGATTTAGGAATCTAAATAAGGACCGTGTAATTAGCGCTCTCTAAATTCCTCTCACTCGTACATCATAGTTAGGAGAGCTGAATATCGTATACTCTGAGTAAAAAAATCAATATCGCTGGACCGTATTAATTAGGTTCCTAAGTCCCCTTAATGCCGTTACACCACACTGAATTCAGTTCCTATATTAATTAGGAAGACTGAATATCGGATGGTCTAATAGGCTCTGTAACCGAATGCCACCATCTGCTTGGTTTTGGAAGCGGGATATTTTATGGTTTTGACAGGGTCACTAGTATTTAGTTGTTAACGGAGGATGCAAAATTATTTAAAAATGATCAAATCGCCTTCAGAAATTATAAAAAAAAAGACATGTATTTTACGAAATGATCTACCAGCAGCTATATACTACTCTATTAATTGTATATTTTTAGTTGGTTTACAAAAACTGTACTGTAAAAAGTTAGTAACGGAGGTGAACGGTAATTAAAATACGCTTATAAATAAGGCGATTTCTTAATATAATTCTTTTTGAAACTTTTTTTACTAGTATCATCCATACATATATTTAATATTAATGTATTAAATCAACAATATCTCATTAATTTGTAGTATTAAATACAATAAAATACCAAAATTTGTGACTCCGTTAACATCGGAGAACAATGTTTGATCACATAACTATTGATTGACTCATTAGTGAATTAACCATAGCTCGATACCTGGTTTAAACGTATTAGATTATTATCGGTGAAGTTACGAGTACCCAAAGCTAAAGCTTTACAGCAATCGTCTTAATGACAACAGTGATCTGTTAAAAGAAAAAATTGTGGGAGTTGTTGCAACTATCAATACAGATTTGATGGCATCTGAGCGCGAAAATATTAGAAAAATGTGTACTAGTAGAAGGCCAATATGTGGAATAATTTGTAAAAAAAATACAAATAACAGTTTTTATTTATGGCTAATTTTACATTTTTGAATATTTTGAACACTCTGAATACGTTTTCATGACTTTGATCACTGTTTTTTTAAATATTTTCTCGTTTTTTCGAAAAATCAAAAATATTGTAGTTTAATAGAGCACGTTACGCCATCCGTACGTACACTGTATATATTCATATATTGTCGACAACATTCCTTTATATATCAGTTTATTGAATTTTTTTTATATTTTGTCCTATACCTAGTTTAAAAGTTAAAATAATTGCATCAAATTTTCCGAGAAACAAACAGTAATATGATTGACAATTTACGTATTTAATACCAAGATAAACATGAATGCTAACTAGAATAATGTTCGTTAAATCCTAACAGACATATGATCATAATAAGGGCACACGTGTAAGGACACTTACTAATAAGCAGTTCGCAATGTAATTGGCACTAAGGTAGAATTTACAGACAGGATAATTAATTAAAATCTTCCACAAACAAATCCGAATCGCAGACAGTTAATTTACGTTAGTCTGTATACATTCAGAAATAGAAAATAAAACTTTTTTAATGAGGGTGTAGTAGCAAGGTGATTAAATCAAATAAATTTATTGCTTTAGAGATGAAATTTACTTTTCATCTATCATTTCCTCGATTATATGTTTATTAAATGTACATAATTAAAACCATACTAGGTATATCAAAACGGGAAATTTGTTTGTTTTATGGGTTATCGAGTGCTTTGTATACTATGGAATATTTAATTTTATTATACATTTCAAACATCTTATACATGCACATTGTTAGGCTCAGGATTGGCCATACCAGACTGACCAATGGCTATCTGATCGAACGTTCTGCTCCTTTGACTTGCGATCAATATGAAATTGCCCTATCAATAAAACATATTACGGACTCGTGTCCCAAATATTCTCACAGAAAAACTCTCATACGACAACACAATGAGAATGACTACTTTTCTCCACTTACCCCACATCTAAAATCCCAAACGTTTATTTACATATGTTTATTCCTATGTGTGCTAGTCCTCTCACTGTCCTTTTACCTATATGATATACCTGCTCTTTTACAAGTGTTCATACTTATGAGTGCTAGTCCTCTTAGTGTTTTATAATGTATGTGTCCTTTTTTAATAGTATATGCTCATGTCAAACTTGTCTTAATATTGCCTCAAAACTACACCTTCGTAGTCATCAAGAAACCCTCATGGGTTAATGTGTCCTTAACCAATACACTCAATATTAGAGAGCAAATCATGCTTAATGTAAGAATTAAAGAAGTGGAAATAATATAATGTTGTATGAAAATAATATTCCTGTTTCACAAAAATTATCTCACAATTAAAACAATTAAATAATTTTTTTATTTTATTTAAGCAAATGAAATTTTTAACACAAAATTAATATTTTAAAAAAAGGAAAATAATTATAATACATTTTCAAAAATCACTTCCATCTATTTCTATATATTTACTGATACTCCAAAAAAAAATTTGGCCGTATTGTGTATAATTTGGAATCCATTTGAAAAACTGACTTTACGGGTAATCAGAAATTTAATTTCAATTTGTGTCCAAATGGCGTAATTGATTTATTCGAATAAGAAGTACCTTTTTTATTTGGTATTCTTCTGACAATATAGAAACTAGCTGGAAGCACATAAAGGAACGCATCAGGGAAGCAAACGGAAGTGTATTGGGCCCCAAACCAAAACCCAGCCGACATCCCTGGTTTGATGATGAGTGCAAAAATCTTGGTGCCATCAAAACAGTGGCACGAATTAAAATGCTTCATAACCCATCAGAGCAGACAACAATTAGGTTTAACGAACTAAGAACACAGCTACGTAAATTGATCAGGAAAAAGAAAAAAGAACATGAGACAGAAAAAGTACTTAACTTACAGGCAGATTAGACAAAACGGCAATACTAGGAGGTTCTACAAGGAAGTGGGGAGACATAAAAAGGGATTCCGCTCAAGAAGTGCCACAATGCTAAAGCTTAACGATGGCACAATCACCGCCTCAAAAGTGGAGGTACTGGACAGTTGGAAGTGCTATTTTGATGAACTACTAAACGTGCCGACGCAGGAATAACCTGAAGCTACAGTATTCGCTACGGCAGAGGTTAATATCCCACCTCCATCCATGGAAGAGACCATTAGAGCCATTAAGAAGCTCAAAAATAACAGAACGGCAGGTCAAGATAATATCTTGGCAGAAAGTCTGAAACATGGAGGGAACGATCTAATCACACAAATACATAACCTCGTGAAACAAATTTGAAATCAAGAAATCATTCCTGATGAATGGAAAGAAGGGGTAATAATTCCACTCCACAAAAAAGGGGACCAAATGCAATGTAAAAATTACCGAGGTATTGCTTTACTAAGCAACGCCTATAAATTATTCTCCAGCATTCTCCTTCAACGTCTCTCTCCGTATACCGAGGAGATTATCGTAGACTACGAATGTGGCTTTCGAAGGGGAAGATCAACAGTTGACTAGCTGTTCACTATCCGATAGATGCTAGAGAAATGTTGGGAATTTAACAAAAACTTACATTCCTTGTTCATAGATTTCGCGCAAGCATATGACAGTGTTATTAGGATAAGGTTGTGGGAAGCTATGGAAGAATTTGGAATCCCGCACAAGCTGATTAGACTGTGTAGAGCGTGCCTGGAGGGGGCAAAAAGCTGTGTCAAAATTGAAGGAGAGTGTAGCCAAACATTTTCTATCAACAGAGAATTAAAACATGAAGATGCTTTCTCGCCAGTACTGTTTAACCTTGCACTAGAGAAAGCCATAAGAACAGTATCAGTTGACGCGGAGGTTTTTGGGCCAAGTGGCCCTAAACTTATATGGGCGCGATAGGAGAAATCACAGTCAGTGTGAAGGAAAACTTCATAAAGATAGAAAAAGAAGCTCAGAGAATAGGGCTCCGAATAAATGAAGGAAAGACCAAATACATGCAAGTCTCCCGCAACCCCGCCCGAGACAGAATCAGGCAGAACGTCACCATGGATGACTATAATTTTGAGCATGTGCGAGTTTTCAAGTACCTGGGCGCAGTGATAACGGCAAACAATGATATGCAGGAAGAGGTTAAACAGCGCATCACACAATCAAATAAATGTACATTTGCGATACAAACCTTGCTTAAGTCAAAATTTATCACTAGAAAGGCAAAAACCGAAATTTATCGAACAATAATACGACCAGTAGCAATCTACGCCAGTGAAACATGGACCCTGACAGTCCACGATACGGAGCTGCTAAGAAGGTTTGAGGAAAAAATCCTGCGCATAATATATGGCCCATACCGAGACCTTGAAACAGGCCGTCACAGAATGAGAAACAACATAGAGCTTGCGCAAATATATCAAAGCCCTGACATCATTCAAGAAATAAAGTCCAGAAGACAACGATGGGTAGGTCATATACAAAGGAGTCAAAACGATCGACTAATAAAACGGGTATGGGAGGCAGCACCACAAGGAAAAAGACCACTGGGAAGACCTAGGCTTAGATGGAGAGATAATATCCCCACGGATCTAGCTATCCTTGAAGTTGACCAGCGAGAATGGAGGGAGCTGGCACGAGACCGTTCTAGGTGGAGGCAGATAGTCGAGGCAGCCAAGACCCACCCTGGGTTGTAGTGCTACGGAGTCAGTCAGTCAGACAATGTAACATTCTACTATATTATAGTTTTCAAAATTTCTAAGTTTTTCCATTTGGAGTTTTTAAACAGACAAACTGCAAGTTCACAACCTAATAAACCTCAAATTAACAGGCTTCAGTCGAATAAATGATTCTTTTATTTATCCACAGCCTACTACTTTAAAACATAATAGATAATATGTTATATTCATCGAACTTAAAAGTGTTCTTAGCAGTGACCTATAGAAATGATTCAAGTATTTAGGTATTCTTTTTAATCGAGATCAGTTAAAATATTTATTATATTATATACTATAGGTTAAGTAACTGTGATTAAAAAAATAAACTAAATGATTTTATATTATATCACAATAGCTTCGTTAATAGATCCGATTTTACAAAGTTTGCGTATTTAATAAAAACTGTTTTTAGCCTATTTGGTGTCAATTTATATTGAAAATGTAAGGAAATGCAAAATGAAAAAAATATGCTGTAAAAAAATACAGGGTATTCTATTTAAAAATTAAAACTTGGTATTATATCTCCGTAATTAAAACAAAAATTAAAAATCTGACCACGCCACTGGATCTACAGAAAAAAGTACCTTAAGAATGCCTTACTAGTTTTATAGTAGTTACTTTGATAAATAAGTTATAAGATATTTTAGAAAATTGTATAATTTGAAAATCGCCCTGTAAATCCGAAACCGATCGCTATAGCCGATTTTTAAAATCTTTTACGATTTCCCAGAGAGCCTATAACAACATCCAAAACCATCCACCCTGTACAATTTCGAGGCACCATAGAAATAACTTTAAAATTTTTAACTTAATCAATCAAAAGCCAGAATTTTAATAAACTCTATTTAGGCTTATAAAATATTACGGAGTTTGACACGCTCATCATTGGAGATTAGCTTTACAAAATAGAATTTAATACAAATTTTTTTCACAGTCAGATTTCTTTTAGACCTTAACAAGCCGTCAATCAAATAAAAAAGTATCATGATACGGTATAACACTAATATCCCTGTGAATGCATACAAAATAACGTTAATGGTCCCAATGCAGCGTTAGGATTTGTTCAGCACAATACGGAATACAAACCGTAATCAAGACCGTCTATACAATGAGAAAAGAAACAAGATAGAGGACTAATTTTATTCTTACTAATATAAAAAGTGCGACTTTAGTGTGTAGATTTAAATTAAATTTAGCGCCAACGAAACTTATTACATCAAACGAATGATTCTAATACTTACATGTATCTCGAAAACGCAATTTTTCCGAAATCATTCTGACCGCTTTATAAATTAATTTCTAAAATATTTTTTACAATATTCCATAGTTGAAAATCATGGTTTTTGGGTTTAGACCGTGTCAAATTGGAATTATTATGCGACGTCTTGCCTACGATTGCACGAGGCATCTTCAGAGATTTTTAGTTCACGAGATTAGAATACTGAATGACTGTCGAGGAGCAAGAACCCGGTATTTATACCCGACTGGTGCTTAGCGAACCGTGATCCAGCGTTACAATTGATTTCCACGTATGATGTAGACTATAACCTGTATCTCCATTCATATTATTTGGATATTTACAAATGCTGGTGTTCAGCTACTGTAGATTGTACAATTTTTTTTTATACATCTTTCATGTTTCTTAAGCCTAGTGATCGTCCTGTTTCACCTACATAGACTTTACCACAAGGGTAAGGTATCTTGTAAACGCCTTCTGTTTGAAATGGTATTGCGTCCTTTAGTTACTTCAAACATTGTCCACCCTTCTTACATGTTTTAGAAACTGTCCGAATATTTGATTTTCGAAGCAATCTGGCAATCTTGTCGGTGTTTCCGTGTATGTAAGGTAAGACAACACTGTCCATAAAAGATACATTTATGACACTTTGTTGAGGAGTTGGGTTTTTATATTTACTAATAGAACGTCTAATATCTTTAGCGCAATATCCGCTACTAGAACTAATTAAAGCATGTCTGATTTCCACTTATTTTATTTTTCAAGAAACTTCTACTATCAAACTTCGGGAGCGACCATGGGATCTCCGCTATCACCTGTGCAAGCTAACTTCTTCATGAAAGCTTTCGAAGAATACGCCTTGTCTATTGCTTCTCGAAAACCTAAATCTTGGTGGAGATATATAGATGATACGTTCGTAGTTTGGCCGCATGGCGCAGATAACCTCCATAATTTCCTGGGTCATCTAAACTAGCGACACCCTAACATAAAATTCACTATGGGAACTGAATCAAGGGGTGCCTTTCCTTTTCTTGATGTACTAGTACTAAGGAAAGATAATGGTAAATTAGGACATTCTGTGTACAGAAAACCAACACATACAAATGGATATCTCAATGCAACATCACACATCATCCTTCTCAAAAACAGTCCGTCATAAACTCTTTGGTACATTGAGCACTTTCAATATGTGACGAACAGTCACTGAAATCAGAAACAGAAAAACTGACTAATGCTCTAATCTCTTTATATATGTGACCAAAAAGAAATCACTAGGTGCCAAATCAGGGCTGTTCTATGTACTACGATCTATCAACTCCAAGTTTTGAGAGCTCATCTTATCCGGTTTGTTTTCTTCAATTTACCGAAAATCTGCGAAAAATAAATGGCTGTGTACCATTTAGAATTCACCATTCTACGATTCTCTAGAGCCACGCTTGCGACATGGCCAGTGTTTCCGAAAAAACAGGCGACCGTCTGCTTCGAAGTGCTTCGTACACGAGAAACTGTTGTTAGTTTTGGCTCAACATGAAAGATCCCTATGGTTGATTTCTCTTTACTTTCCTTCATCATCCTCACCTCAAGCGACCGCGTCTTGATAGAAATATTGTAACGAAGAACTGTCTGAGTTTGGACGTGTCCTTATAGAAATTGGTCATCATTGTTGGTCATGTCTTTAGTGGAATTCTAGACTTTTAATCGAATATCTGTAGGTGTATATAAACAGGTAAATAGGATATAAGCTAGTTGTATTTGAACAGTAAAAGTGTTAACAAGTCATTATTAAGAAGTTGAAGTACTTAATGAAAAGTGATGTTTTTATTGGAACCCGTGTGTAAATTTAAAAAGAGAAAATCGTAATAATATTTATAACCGTTAACCTTTCAATATATGAATATGAAGAATAAAACAGTCGTAACACAATAACAATTTTAAAAAGTTTTTAAGTAATTGCGGGGATGGGAAAAATAGTTCAAATCTGAATGGAAAAATTCCGGTTTTTCTTTTTAAAATTTACAAGGTAAATGGACCATTGGCGAATTCTTACAAGATAGACATAAACTCTATATGGATTTTTACCTTCTTTCTTATGCACGTCTGTGTCTGCAACGCGGTGTTGAATGAACTTTCACTCTTTAGTAGATACGCACGACGCAGTACAGCGTCGCGTCGGGCGTTGGCGTCCCGACAATCCGTGACCCGGCGCCGAGTTCAGCGTCTAGGTCCCCCATCGTAAAAGACGACTCTCGAATTTTTGCGTACTAACTCTTAATGTATTTTTTTCTTTTCGAATTGGACACGAAAGAAATGGTCTGGAAAAAAATTTTACATTTTCTTGGTGCGATATTTTCTCTGTAAATGATAGGATTAAAAGTTGTATTATTGTAGAAAAAGGATTTTTTTCGAAGGCTGGATGCGACTATTTAATTGTATTTAAAATTGTAGTTGGGAACATGTACAAGATATTTTGTTTTTTACATATTCTTTTTATTAAATGTCATTTTTTTATTCTTCCGAAAGTTCTTTATTAGATTATATGGTGTGTCCAAGAAAATATTTTTAAAAAAATCTGTGAATATCTCTTATTTATTTTGGTAATATAATACTTTCTATCATTTATTTAAGGTATCATAAAAAATCAAAGTAATAAAATTCATATACAGGATGATTAATTCATTACCAGGACATCGAGAGCGAATTTGTTTCATAAATAGGGAAATAGGGAAAAAAGGTTATATCAATTGGGTTTTCAAGATAGTGTTGAAAAAACAATTTTTTAACACATTTTTTAAATATTTCCGAAACAATATTATGGAGCATATTAGAGATATTTCCTATTTCTTTTAGTTCAACCAGTGGCGAAGAAGAGGAAGAATAGAAAATGAAGAGACAAGCAAACTAATAAGAAAGAAAATTAAAGCAGATATTCAGAAGAACATAGATTCAATGGTAGAGAGAACAACAGATGAAAATAAATGCTTAAAAGTAAAAAGGAAAAGACCCCAGGGATAAAGAGGAGGTGCATAATGAATATTGGATCAGAAGAAATTTCACCCATAGAAATAGATGAATTTAACAAGGCAATAAAAGATATGAAACTAATGCTGAAGAACAACATCAAAATTTTATTAAATAAATGTTTAGATGAAAGAAAAATACCCGAAGAATGAAACAATGCAACGATGGTGCTTCTGTACAAAAAGGGAGATGAAAAACTATAGGCCAATAAGTTTGCTGTGCCAGATGTACAAACTACTAACGAAAATAATAATGACACAACAATAAAGTACAATGGATCACATTCAATCCCTTCGAAACATAATAGAAAAAACACAGGAGTACAACAGAAACCTATATTTGACATTTATTGACTACAATAAGGCATTTGATTCGATTGAGATTTGGGCAATAATAAAGTCGCTACGGAATAGAACACACGACATATCGAGTTAGTAGAACATATATACAAGGAAGCAACAAGTACAGTCAAATTACAGAAGCTAAAAAGATCAAATTAAGTAGAGGCATAAGATAGGGCGATTCTATTTGACCCCAGCTATTCACACAGACATTGGAGGATATATTTAAAAAATTTAAATGAGAAAATCGCGGACTCAAAATAGAAGGTCAAAAAATAAACAATTTAAGATAGGCGGACCACGTAGTTTTAATAATAGAAGACCCGGTGGAAATGGAACAAATGATGAAAGAACTAAAGGAAAAATCAGAAAAAATTTGACTGACAATAAATATGACAAATAAAAAATGATAAAAAGTACCACACAAAATAACAATCAACTCTTGATAATAGGCTGAGAAATGATAGAATAAGTTGAGCAATTTATATATATATATATATATATATATATATATATATATATATATATATATATATATATATATATAGCATTGCATTTCCTACTTAACCCTTACAAAACTTTAGAGTTCACCACAAGATAAAAGTGCTACAACAATGTGTGATTCCGGTCTTAATATATAGTACAGAGACCTGGGAAGAAAACTATGAGCAAATTCCAAACAACGCAACATCATATGGAAAAAGCAATATTAAGTATAAGATTAACAGACAAGAAGCGGATATGATGAATAAGATAATGCACAAAGATGGAGGATATATTGAAACAAATATTGAGAACAAAATGGGGATGGGCAGGGCAGCTGGCAAGGATGGAACGGACAAAATGGGCATTCGGAACAACGGAATGGATGCCATGGGGAGAAAAGAGAAACCCTGGACGTCCCCAAATGAGATGGTACGACGGGAAAAAGTGGATGGCAAAGGCAAGAGAGAGAAAAATGAAGAGAATTGGAGGAGGCATATATCCAATCATGGCTCAGAGATGCTGGATAGAGAGAGATAAGAATGTAAAGGAGCATATCGGACCGATATTTTTTTTCTTTTTTAAGTTAACGAGTTGCTTTGACTCGACAGTATGTATCTCGCAAACTAAGAATTTGCAGAGACACATTTTAGCACTATGTATATTGACTCGTTTTCTTTACACTTGTTTCTTTTTATTTTCTAGGGATACTTATATTAAAATTGACTTAATACAGTTTAATATGCTCACAAATTTCTTTAATATCAATTTTACTTTTGTAACCAATAATTTTTCTCCCAACATCTTTATAAATGTGTCCAACATGTTCGAGTAAGTTTAGTAACGAATTGGTTTCATACCTCATAAATTAGATTTCCGTCGATTGCTTTGTTTGTCAACGGTGTCGCACTTAATTTTAGTTGTGAAACTTCTAATTTAGCAATTTAATAAATTTATTATTTTTTTGTTGCAGGTAAGACACACTTTTTCCTGTGCAATTATAAAGATCTAAGGTAAGCTAGAAAATAAAATTTAATTGTATGTTAAAAAATTCCAAATGTTGAAAAGTCAAACATGAAAAGAAACTGCACTAAGAGGGTCTAATTGGACAATTGCAACCAGAACCATTAAAAAATTTTAATTTTATACTTGATTTTGTTACGCTGAAGGTTTGATCTTCTAGTTAACCAATTCTGTATTGGTTATGCAAACATATCTTATATTAGTGTAGGGGCCAGGGGTCCCGCAGTGGCCCCTTTAGTTTATATGGCCCACTCAAGTGTTTTTTTTATGTATTTTGAGACCCTGAATAATAATTTTTAGGATGGAAGTTCGTCCGGGTGGGGATAAGGTTGTTATAAACAAATAATTGTTTAAATTTTTTAAAATGCATTTTTTGCAAAGTCGACTATTGAGTGATTTTAAACAATAAAGGTCCTTATTTTTACGTACAGCGCTTAGTTTCCGAGATAATTGATGTTAAATAATTTAAAAATGTGATTTTTGCAATTTTTGATTGCTAATAACCTTTGACTTGAACTTTCTTCAATTTTCTTGACAGCGATCGAAAGTTCGAATCAGCATCTAAAAGTTACAATCACATGCTATACGAAAAAGTTACGTCTCAATTGCTTATTTCGGCTATAAACAAATGGCTTTCGGCTGCTTACATGCATGCGCCGTCCCGTGTGGCGCGCAGAGAGAAGGAAGTCTACTCGCAGGCGCTTCGCTCGACCAAGCGCGAGTATATATATATATATATATATATATATATATATATATTTATATATATATATATATATATATATATATATATATATATATATATATATATATATATATATATATATATAATTTTTAATATACCATTAATACTTACATGAAACAAATTGTGTCATTTTCTGCCAAAAAATTGATTTTACAAGAAAAACACATGAATACTTTTTTTATTAACAGCATTAACATTTTTACTTGAAATTTTGCATGCTTATTTTATGCCACAAGAGGCTTCTCTTGCTACAGTATGAATTATATACAATATGTTTTTCTATTGTTTATTAACAATTGAAGAAACAGCCATTTTAGCATGTTTTTTTGCAATAACTAATGAACAAATAATCTGATTTTGATGTTTTTTTTTTATTTTGCAGACGAACAAATTTTGTTGGGAACTTTTTTTCTAAAAAGCAATAGTTTTTCCTACAACTCAAAAAAACTGCTTTTTCATACCTTAATTGTTTGAATTACCACCATCATTCCGAACATCCTCCCGCTTGCTGATATCTAGAAACAATTTTTTTCCAAATTTTAATTCTACGGGCCTATAGTGAATCTGGCTGTTTATGATCAATGTAGACCAGTTTTAAAGTTGGACCATATTAATGAATTTCGGGTTAAAAGTACACAACTATTAATGTGGGAAAATAATTTTTTTCCTTTCAACCTTTGGACAAAAGTAAATAATTATGTTTAAGATTGAGGTTTAAAAAATAATCATTCTCAAAGTATTTTCTCTCTCTTTTTTTTGACAAAGTAAGTGAAAACCGTTGCATGTTGTGAAATAGTTTTCTTTTCAATATATGGGCATCCAAAGTTTAAATTAACAACGTTCTTCGCAACCGTAAGCAATGAGGACGCAAATTCAATATTTAAAAAAAGAAAGGTTTTTTGCTAAAATTGTTAGGACATGTCGAATTTGTTTTTTTTTTTTGGTACGATTTTTTTCCAATATATTAAATCCTTAGCGGATGCCTCAAAAGAACTTCTGCTATAATCACCTTTGTTTTGTTAATTAATGACCTTCAATTTTTTCTACACCTTTAGACTTCCTGTACAATTCTGAACATTTTTTCTATTACATGTCCTATACCTAAATGTAACTGTTTTCGATTTGTCGACAGTTAAAACTCGAAATGAAGTAGTAACAACATTTAATTTATAATTTTTTTAATGGTGTAAATGCCTCCCATTGGTTAATTGTCAGTAATCTAAGCGATTTATAAGTTTATTCTGAAATCCGATGTTTTCTGCATTAGTTGGTTTAGTTTGAAAACTTTACTCTTAAGGTAACCGCACAAAAAGAAATCAAGAGGATTTAAGTCTGGAGACCTCGGCGGCCACTCAATAGATCCCCTTCTTCCAATACATCTGAAGTTAGTATCTTTTCCTTCTTGGATTCTTTCCTATCATCATAAGTTTCATTGGCGATTAAAATTAACTCAAAATGGCAATTTGACAAAATGTGACAATGAAACAGGTCATTGAAACAGTTATACAAGTTAATAATTATTGAGTTTCATTTCGAGTTTTAACTATCGATAAATCGAAAACAGTTACATTCAGGTATATGACGTGTAATAAAAAAAATGTTCAGAGTTTTGCAGAAAGTCTAAAAGTATATAAAAAATTGTGGGTCCCCATTTAACAAATCAAGGTTGATTATAGCCCAGCTTCTTTCAAGTCACCCTATAAGATTTAATATATTGGAACGATTTTTCAATGAACCCTACAGTTTTTAAATTAATGAGTTTATTCCAGACTATGTCCTCGTTGTATAATATTGACACAGTGTCATTTCGTCCATTTTTCATGTATTTCAACTAGGCTTTATCAAAATTTGGTTTACCATAAAAAAAAACCTTTCCCGTAAATTGTAATTTTATTCATTCTAACTAGTCCACTGCGTTAAGAATAACCTCTTAAGTATCATGAATATATTGAGGATTTTGCAAATTTTATTTAGATTGTCTAGCTATCCCTAACAGGAAAATATTTTAACGAAAATATTTTCACAATGAAACGACGTGAGAAATTTTTAACATGAAATTTTTATTTATTATGCTCCTGGGAAATAACCTTTAAACTGTTATTACCCTAAACAGTTTCCATCACACTCTGTCTTCTGGCGATTTATTTTCGAATTACCCTTTCAGCTGATGTATTATAAATTCCTAATAAGAAGGCATATTATATGTGTCTTACGATCCCCATAATGTATCTGATGTTGCAAACCATGAAGCGGTTGCGATATCTCACTGCCTTATCTCTAAATGACGGGATAAGGGTGAACGATCAATAGTTAGGGAGGATAAACTAATGACTCGAACCATTGTCTTTATTTATTATGGACATTAGGCGGTACGTGTTCAAATTTGCTAATAGTTTAGCAGTTGTCCGGATTAAGCCTACGATAGATGGTAGTAACCATTCGGGGGTCAGTTTGTAGGATACTATTCGACACCTGCTACACTATCAATTATTGGAATAAGGGCTAGTAATTACGTGATAGTTTATACTTTGGTTAGTATTGTGGCATGATAAGTTTCAATCTTAAGTGTCCTTATAGAAGGGTAACAGGCGAGCACTGGACTTATTCTTATTGGAAAGAATATTAAAATATCGAAGATTAAATTTTAAATCATTTTTTATATCAAACAAATTAATAAACGCAACTTAACGATTGCAATTTTTGTTGAAAGTAACTAAGTATTATTACATCAGATTCTTAGGATAGATGTTCTGCTGTTTTCACTGCATCGCAAGAATGACAAATCTTAGCGTGCACTTTGTTCATATTCTAGAGATGATATCTTAAAGGACAGTGTCTTGTGAGAAGACCTACGCCAGTAGAAAGTTTTCTTTAGGGAGGTCAAGAAGCTCTTTTGCATTATTTGGTGACATATTTATGACTTTGATAGTAATATATCTGTAACATTTTTGATTTTTCAAAGAAAGGTCATTCTCGATAAAAAAAAAAACTTTTGCTTGCCTTCAGATTTCAAAAAAGTGATCAAAGTCATGATAACTTATGCAGGGAGTTCTCAATATTCAAAAATGTACAATTTGTTCACATATTGAATAAAATACCGTTATTTACAATGTTTTTACAAATTTTATTTACCTAAGTTGTTTCTAAATAGAAACGCATTTAAATAAAAAAAATACAAACTTAATTTTACTTTTAATTAATTTTTTTAACCATTGTTGTGAAACATTAACAATAAATTTGAAATAAAACATAATTATTCCACATGTTGGCCTCCTGATAGTACGCATTCAATTTTTTTTTAAATTTCCTTATACAGATGCATTTATAGTTGCAACAGTTTCCCAATTTTTACTTTTAGTAGGTCAGTGTTGTCATTAAAATCATTGTTGTAAACATTTTGCTTGAAGTAGAAAACCCGTAGAAAATGGGTTTAGATCAGGCCACTGAGCAGGCCAGGCCATTAGTCAATTCACTTATCCTGGAAGTGAATGTTTTACCAGTTTGTCACTCGTAATGTAGAATCAGCAGGACATCCGTCTTATTGAAAAATACAGTTTTAAGCTTGCTGGTCTTATTGTTGCTCTTGTCAGTTTAAATACTCTGATGTCAGTTTAGAACAGTTTAAAGATTAGACCCTGTTAGTGAATTTAGGGGTAAATGTTTATCGTTCAGTTCGGTTATACCAAAATTGGGTTAAATTTCCATATAAGAATTTTGATTTAAATTATCTACTAAAAAATAAAGTCCAATTACTCTATGGTACATTACGCCGCAGCAAACACTAACAGCCAGATTCACTACCATGATTTAAATTTAAAACCATCCTAAATTGACAGCAGAGCGCGTAAACTGACAAGAGCAACAATAAGTCAAGCAAGTCTTAAACCCTAAAAATACAAGCATGAAGAAATCATTTTGTTTTATTGTTGAACCGGCAAAAATGAAGGACTTTATTATTTTCGGGATGCAACTATTTCTCTTACATATTTCAAAGCTTTATCGCAAGGTTCTTATCCTTAATATCCCTATATAAGCGTTTATTTCTTGACATATGTAATATAAATTACAACAGTATCATAAGCAAAACAAAACTGGACGACTATAAGATATAAATTTCATGGCAACTAGATCTGGTTTAAATCTTAAATCTTCTTAGTGAATCTGGCTGTAATTTAAAAAAAGTTTTGATTGTTAGTAGCATTTCTAAAATACGGATACAATTTTGTGGAAACCATCCGATTAGTCAAAGGTTGTCAAATCGGAAAATAAAATGTTCTTTTAAAAGAATCTATTAACTAAAATTTTTGCATCCAATATAAAACAAAATTCCAAACGATGAGCATCATTTCTAACTTGAAGTACTTCAATCGCATATCGATAAGATACATTTCAATTCCATGACATTTTACTCGATAAATAAATCCGTTGTGTTCTAAGTTTAGCATTATCAATTTGTTTAACTATTTTTTGACAAAGCACAAATAATGTTTATTACGATGCCTTATTTTTTAGTGAAAATTAATTTTAATTTTTTTTTACTAAACTACTTATTTACGCTTTGTTTCTCTTTCAGAACAACTTAGTTAAATGAATTTTGTAAAAAAATTACGAATGAGAGTATTTTATTGAAGACTAATTCTATATTTTTAAATATTTTGAACATCCTGCATATGTTATCATGACTTTAATCACTGTTTCCGAAATCCGAAGGCAAGCAAATTTTTTATCAAGTATGACTGTTCCTCGAAAAATTAAAAAATATTGAAGTTTACTAGAGTACGGTACTCCATCCGCGGACACACTGGATACTATAAGAAGTAGGTAAATCTAAATTTGAGACTTTTGCCATAATTAGATTGTAAAACTAAAATTTCGATTTTTTGGTAATAAACGGAGTGCAGTAATATCGTACCGACACTCTTTGTTTGCTGCGAATATTGCTCTCGGTTCGTTACAGCTCCACTGACGAGAACATATAGTGGTCGAAGCGCGTATGGAGAGAGGACCAGAGTTGTATTTGCAGGCAACAAACTGTTTGTATATATTTTTTCTTTTTCTCTATTTGAAAGGATAGTGCATATAAACAACTGTTTAAATACGGCAGATAAATGTCTTTATTTTTTACCGATTTTTAAAAACAGAGTGCAGTTCTAAAACAGCTAATATTTTCATTTTCATTCTGACGAAATAACTGTTCAAGTTTAAGTCATCTAAATCTTCCTTCTAAATTAAAAAAAAATCTAATTTACTTATCCAGTCTAGATTGTAAATTTACTTTATTATATTATAATATACTAACCTTTTTTTTTGACATCATCTGAAACTATAACCTATCTGTTATCTACTAAATCCACAGTTTACAGTCCTAACGCAACAACGGTTTACGTTGCATGTCGCTTTGCAAATCTGCAATGTAATTAAATGTGAAATGTCTGGCAAGTTTAATAGAATCTTAGATTGCGGTCGTAAACCACAGACTCTGTGATGGCGTGACAGTCTCTCAGATTGGAAAACGGATGCTTTGACATACTTAATAGAGTTTACTTGCCCGCTTTAATATATCAAAATTGTTTTCAAAGTTTAGTTTTAAACATTTTTAAATGTAGCGGCGATGTTAGGAATGTGAAAATTATTTGACAGGAACGAACCATTAAATAAGCAATATACTCTTTTGAAGTTAAGCTAATCATTATGAACGACTCTTAGGTGAGCTAAAGGAAATTGATGACTTACAAGAAAGGTACCTCAATAAATATTATACACGTGCTTTTTCGTGTACATGCTAATAATAAAGTTTCTTCCAAACAATGCATTTTTTGTGAAAACTTGAAAAAAACACAGGTACCGATGTAATTTGTACCTATGGAGTATTCATCCACTTATTATTTTAGGGAAAAATTACATATTTTGGATCAATTTTTTAATTTAAAATTTTCAAAATCATTCAGAAATAGTTAAAAATAGTACTGGCATAGAGATTAAAAAAAAGTTCACGTTTCAAGGCTTTTTGCGAGAAAATATACCTGAAGGGGTAAACAACTCTTAATTGGACAGTGAATAGTACATTTAATTTCGGCATAATGGGACATAAAAATAATAGTTTATGAACAATTGGACACTTGTACTTTCTGACACCCTAATTTATCCATCGAAGGGGTGAAAGTTTACCTCCAACAGCTTTTTTTATATTTCGACAACTAATAGCAAGTTATGCATCGTGGGAGGGTGCTATCGAAAGCGAAATTTTTACCCTTCAGGGTTTCATCCCTTAATTAATTTTAGCACATACGTCATTTTATTACATTCTTTTCGATATTTTTGGAAATTAGCTACACTTCATTACGATTGACTCTGAAAAAGGAAAAATTAATAAATGAATATTTTAATTTTTATTTTACTTAGATAAAATTTATGATAACAAAATAGGATTTAGAAAAGTGGTTACACTGATGTAAAGCCTGATCAGTTTGAAAATCCTGATGATTCTGCTTTAGGTTCAAAATCAAATATTCACTGCAAAATACCAGGATGCTCTATCGTTTGGGATTAGACATTTTTTGACAATTTCTTTTATTGTTTAAATACTGTAAAGTAAAAATATTTTATTTTTTATGTATATATAGCTGTGAAACCAACATGAAAAATTTGTATTTCAAAAATTTTATGGAAATTTTTTAAAACAATTTTAATCTATTAGCTGTCATTTCATATATTATCAGTACATATATATATATATATATATATATATATATATATATATATATATATATATATATATATACCGGGAATTATCATATGGGAAGCAGCGACAAACAGCGACAAAAAATTTTCTGCCAAAAGTCTAAATAGTAATACAGTTTATTTTGTTATCATAAGTTTTATCATAGAATAAAAAGGTTCGTTTATAAATTTTCTTTTCATTAGCATTATTTTTAATAAAATGTAGCTAATTTCGAAAACGGTATATCGAAAAGTGTATAATAGAAAATTTTTATAACATAATTTAACCGACTTCTAGAAAAACGCTAAAAAGCCAAAATTAACAATTTAAATTTTTATATGAAATTGAAATTTTTGGTGTCGGCATCAATGTGATACCTGATAAAATGTAATTCACATAAAAAGATTGTGAAATACTTTTTTTGTAATGATTTTCTCATCGTAGGTTCTATCTCGTGTTAATAGTTATTTGTTTCATTTAGTAATAATTTGGTGTCAATTCAAAATTTGAATTTCATTTAAAAAATTATTTTGTTATTTTTTCCTCTCTAGCGTTTTTTTTTAGAAGTCAATATAATTTCTTTCTAAAATTTTTATTTCACTATTGAATTGCGTTGGGTTTCCAAAGTCGCAAAAAAAATACTTAATTAATCCAATAAATTATTTTATTCTGAAAACTCTCCAAATAACAGTTTTCAATGAAACCCTAACAATTATTTGGTTTTGGTTTCTTATAGTAAATCCGCTAACTTGAATTTTAAGAAATTAATTTTATATTCGCCGCCGTTTCGGAGTAATCACTGTACGTACATAAACAAAAATCCAAGCTGTGGAATATAGAACTTCCTTTTTAGAAGTCTGTTAAAAATACACTATCGAAGGTAAACTTTCAGAGGAGCCCTTCATTGGACAAATTAGGGTGTCAGAAAATACTGAAGTCCAATAGTTCTGAAACTATCCATTTTATGTCTCTTTCTGTCGAAATTAAACGAACTTTTTTCTGAGAAAGATAAATTTAAATTAAGGGTTCTTAACGTTATATATATATATATATATATATATATATATATATATATATATATATATATATATATATATATATATATATATATATATATATATATATATATCCCTGCAAAATGCCGGAACACGTCAACTTTATTTTTAAATTTTCTTGGTATCAGCATAATTTTTAATAACTTCTGATAAATTTTGAAAATTGTATATCGTGTGCCTTTAATATCTAAAATTGGAAATAATGTTTTTATTTATATAGTTAACGAACGCATTCACAACATATGTTAAATTGCAATTTTTAATGGAACTTTAGTTTATATAAAAATTTTTTTGTTGCGTTGGAACTGCCGTGACAAAAGTACCTAACTTATTTGCTAGTACTCTATTTTATTTTTAATTGACTTATATATTTATAAATCTCATAACGAACACATGCCAATAATCATCGCGCGTAAATTTTGTATTTGACTTATCAGCCCTCGCATTGCGTGAGGCAAAATTTGCAAAAACAACATGTACGGAAACGGATAATATTCTCCATTTGCATGCATATACATACATTTGGCTCTGGCATGGGTCCATATTTCAAAATTTATTTATTACCGGCCAGTGAAAATAAACGAAGAGTAAATCCTGCTTTATTCATTACGCCTGCCCTACGCATGAGATTATATTTTTCAACCCTTTCGTGTGAGCTATGGCCCGTCCGCAGAATGGAAACCTTACTTCTGTATTCTCATCTAAAAAACTAATATTTTACGGTGTTTTATTCAAATGCATCCCGCCATCTATCGGCATCGTTCTTAACTGGAGTTGCGATTTTGTAGGGTTTCTTTACTAGTATCGTTTATTTTCTTGTCAATAAATTGATTTTCGATATTTGTGGCAATTTCTGGATAAGTACGTCGTTTTAATATTTTTTTTAATAATAATAAAAATATCTTCAAAGATGTCTGTTGAAGAGTCTAATTTCGATATTTTCTCTGCAACTGGCCGAACTTGTCCTCATATAGAATTATTAAGGAACAAAATCGTTAATCATCTGTTTTCTATTTTATTTGATTTGATTGGTCTACACCAAAACCAGGTAACGCTTCTCTATATTTTTCGTTATGATCATCAAGTTCAAAAAATGAAATTATTCTCTTTTTAATTATGCCATAACTTCCAAATTTGCAATGTTAATAAGAATATTCTTTTTTGTTAGTGGCCAGCGTTACTCAAATTTATTAACACAGCATTACTTCAATATCGTAGCCATAGGGTTACTCGGATTTAGAAACACAGCTTTACTCCAATGTTGTAGCTACACCTTTTCCTCAAAGTGGTAGCTATACGTCTCTCCAAATTAATAGAATACTGTTACTCCAATGTAGTAGCTATATCCTTACTCTGATGTAGTAGGTATATTTTTAAAAATAATAACTTCGTCCTTCCTTAATTGAAGTACTAGATATTTCTCCAATATTAATTTCGTTTGCTGGCGAATGTGTTGCATCTCTTTTCCTCTGGGCTATATTCACTAGTCTCATTGATTATTGATTCTACGATGGATTCGTAGAAATATAAACACGTTCAATATACTGTACTATTTTTCAAGTTTCTTCTTTTTGCAGCAAATAAGTAACATTTATTATTATTTAAATTTGTAAAAAGACGCATTAAAGTCAATCTGTCATGAATCATTTTTAATTATGTTAATTCGCAATACCAGTATAATGTGAAGGAAATTGCAGTTTTCGTTGACAAATAATGTAACTTATATATATTTTTTTTTAAACTTCATATTTGGGAACACGTATTTCGAGCTTCGTATTTGAATAACCTGAAGCAAGAGACTATCTGTAGAGAGTAAGCCTTGCCGCAGTAACCATTTTATCAATTTTAAGCTACAGATGGCACCTTCAATTTGATCTTTCGGTATATATATACATATATATATATATATATATATATATATATATATATATATATATATATATATATATAATGGTATGTCCAATACTGTACAAATTGAGAAGAGAGTGCGACACGGGTGCGTACTATCTCCCCTCCTATTTGATCTATATTCGGAGACAATTTTCCGAGAGGCCTTAGAAGATGTAAAAAAGGGCATTAGAGTGAATGGTGTATGGATTAACAACATTCGTTATGCCGATGACACGGTCCTGATAGCCGAAAACATAGATGATCTATAACGAATAGTAAATATGGTTGAACAACACAGTGCATCTATGGGTCTGAACATCAATACTAGGAAAACAAAGTTTATGATCATCTCCAGAAACTTGGATGCATTTACAAACTCCGGAATAACATTTGATGCAGCGCCCATTGAAAGAGTGGACAAGTTCAAATACCTGGGAACATGGCTTTGTGAGGATTGGACATCGGACAGAGAAATAAAAAGCCGTGTTGAGCAAGCCCGACAGGCTTTCCTGAAGCTTAAAAATGTGCTTACCTGCTCAGAATTCGATATTGACCTGAGGGTGAGGTTGCTACGTATGGTCAGTGCTTCTTTATGGCGTGGAGGGTTGGACCCTAAAAACGAGTAATATCAATAAACTGGAACCCTTCGAGATGTGGCTGTATCGCAGAATTCTTAAAATCTCATGGACGGAGAAGAAGACAAATGATGAAGTTCTGGGGCGTGTAGGAAGAGAGCGTGAACTATTCGAAGTAGTCAAGAAAAGAAAAACAGCCTATCTGGGATATATCATGCGAAGCAAAAAATATGGGTTCTTACAGTTGATGATTGAGGGTAAAATTGAGGGCAGAAGGGAAATGGGGAGGAAGAAAATGTCTTGGCTTCGGAACATAAGACAATGGACAGGGTTACGTGATATGCAAACACTGATCCACACCGCCCGAGATAGAGAAGCAATGGAGCATGTGATCGCAAACATCCATGAATGGATATGCATCCGAAGAAGAAGAATATATATATATATATATATATATATATATATATATATATATATATATATATATATATATATATATATATATATATATATATATATATCCTAATGGCATGTATTTCTGCCTGGAAAATAAGGTGACTTACCCAAGCTTACGTAGTGTCTGGTGCCGGGTTTATACACTCTTTACTTAATCTATGTCATAATATTTACTGGTTGGTTAATAAAATCAAGCTACCAGAATGTTTGGAAATAAGGGGGAGTCCATTAAACGCTTTAATAGCTGATAATTATGAAAAAGATCTGGCAATAATAGATGTCGTCTAAAATCAGAAATCGTTTCACCTTTCTTAAAAAATGCAAAATTGTTTTTTTATATCAATCGGAAAAAAAAAAATAACAGATCAAGAGCGATAGACTGAGGTGGAGCAATATATACATTACTAGGGGAGCATTATCTTTAATTTCGTTGGCCGCCTCACCTCCTTCATCTATTTACTTCGATATAATTTAGGCTTCGTTGTAATGGGCTTAAATTACTCATCTATTGTTACCAAATCTTTGGATCCTTAACACAATACTACTGAAACCACTTACTTTAGCTGCTTTTGTTATATATAAATTACCAACACTGACATTTTCAACTGTCAATTATTTATTTCTCTACACTGCCCAAATTATTTTGTAATAATGGTTATTTTGTAAAATTTGCTATTGTAACTTGTCTAATGTAATCGTATGTCTAAAAGTTAATAGAAATATGTAAATTCGAATAATATTAATACATTGGTTATATGTATTATCCTTTCAAGCAGAGAAAAGGAAAAAATATATACAAACAGTTCATCTTCTACAAATACAACTCTAGTCCTCTCTCCATACGCGTTTCGACCACCTTACGTTCTCGTCAGTGGACCAGGAAACAATTGCTATATAAAATATAAATTCCAAAGTATGTCGTTAGGATATTAAAACCTGCCGACTTCGATGCCAGACTGAAAAACTTAGCTAGTCAAACGACATCTATACACTCACCGGATTAGTGAAAAAAAAATTTAAAATGAAGAAATCTCTCTACCCTATTTAAATAATTGTTCATATGTATTATCCTTCCAAGCAGAGAAGAGGAAAGAATATACCTACCGTTGAAAATGTTTGAAAAACACTGACGTAATTTTAATAAAAAACACAATAAAATATGTAAGTTATGCTTTATTACACGTAAATCTTAATCAAATATTAGACTAACCTTTAGTTAAATACATTTAGTACAAATAAAAAAAATAATACGTTTTTCGTTAAATTTTAACTTCGTTAAAATAGCCACCCTTATTCTTAATTATTTATTGACAAATTTTTCTCGTTCTTTTGATTAATTTACCGAAGTATTCGGTGTCGTGACTTCCACTCGCTTTGTAAATATTCCCACAACTGTGTTAAGCTCGATGGACAACGATTCTTCACTTTTCGGTCAAGTTCATCCCATACTATCTCAATAGGAGAAAGATCTGGCGATTCTGATAGCCATTAAATTATTTGCAGAACTTTTTCGTTTCGTTTTTGCTTTAGGAACCCCTGGCATAATTTAGATGAATGTTTAGGATCATTATCTTTTTGAAAAACAAAACTTCGGCCAATTTTCTTGAAGTATTTCTAAATTGCCTTCTTTATTCAGTTTTCCTTCAATTTTGATTACATATTATTACCAAAACATCCCCAAATCATCACGCTACCACTACTATGCTTAACAATTTGCACAGTACACGCTTCTGAAGCCCGTTCGTCTTTTGATCGGCGCACAAAAACACGTCTATTAGATCCAAAAATTGAAAATTTTGAGTACTAGTTAATCTCGGTATTCTAGCTGCTACGCATCCTCTCAGCCCAGTAGACAGTAAACTCTTTTTATAGTTGAAACTGGGCTTTCTCGTGTTGCATTTAATGTAGTTGCAATTTGAGGCGCAGTTAAATGTCGATTTCGTTCCGATAACATTACAATGAACTTATCTTCCTATTTTGTTGTAGATTTGGGACGTCCAGATCTCTTTCGATCTTGATTTCCTCCAGTAGCTGTTTTTCGTATAAAAGTATAATGCACTTCTTTACATGAAAGGCCGACTTTTTCTGCAATTTAGCGCATAGAATATCGTGCCTTGCTCAAAGTACAGGTAGCAATTCACTGTTCAAGAGAAATCTGTTTCATTTTGCTATTTTATGCGCTTATTAACTGTTGTTACTATCACAAGAACATCACAAATAACACTAAACTCTAAACTAATAGTTTTTGAAATTATATACCCATTGATATTGAAAGATTAGGTCGTATTTATTACAAGAACGTGACGAAAGCCGTCAGTTCTAAAAAATCAACAACTGGCAGTGTAACAACCTTGTGGTCATAAATTACGGGTGTTCGTTTTTTTTTTCAAAATAATGGACAATTAATAAGAAATTAGTAATTTTGTTCATTATTGTTATAAGCACGGTCACAAAAATAGTAAACTCCAATAACCCCATGTTTATTTATAGATTTATTGCAGTATTTTTTTTATGTCGACTGAAAATAGGGTGTTTCTAAACTTTTGAACGGTAGCGTATACAAACAGTTCTTCTACAGCAAATACAAGTCTGGTCTTCTCTCCATACGCGTTTCGGCCACCTTATGATCTCGTCAGTGAGGCTGTATCGAACCTAGAGCAACATTCGCAGGCAACAACTGGTATATAAAATGTAAATTTCAAAGTATGTCGGTAGGATATTAAAAACCTGCCTTTAACGAAATATAAATATCTTAAAATTTATATAATGTCGATAAAAATCGCATTTTCCTTAATATTTTAAAATAAAAACAAATACCACATAGATTTGTTTCTCTCCGTAAAGTATCTGCAAAATAGTATTGAATGGAAGTTCTTTTTTGCGGCCACGAATGTTATAAACAAAAGTATGCGATTTTCATCATTAGCTTGCCATGGTTCTCTAATACTTTTTAACCCGCAGCATTATCCCACTTCTGACGCTGGATATAAATTTTCGGCCAGTTTGTTTGATAAAACGTGTTTGTGATATAATATTTTTTACTTTATGACAACGTTTTTTTAATGTTTGTCCAGTTCTTTGGGCCCGTTCGGGATAAATATCGGTCCCATTTGTTCATAAACTAGGACGTTTATATTAACAAATGTTTTAGTACATGGCTATTCAGTTATTATAACATTTATATTACGGCTATATAAAGCAAATTTAGCCATTGCTGTTTTCAAAATATAGCAAAAGAATTCGTATACTGCGTATACCTTTTGTTTCTATTCATTTCAACGTTTTTAATTCTTTATGATATACTTTATTTCATAATATTGAAGAGGGGTAACTCGGTAACTCTTCGTAAATATCTAGGGCATTTAATGTCTTACATAACGTTTCTGAACACTATTAAATGCATTCATGAAAACAGGTACATGGTGAAAACTTTCAGGATATAGTTCTAGTTTGTTATAATCGTGTTTCGCAAAAATATCGATTTTCGATTTATTTCTGTAATCTGATATAATTTATAAGGCTCTTTAACAATCATTTTTTTTTTTTCAAAATACTTAATATTATTACCGTTCTGTTTGATGAACCTAGTGTATCATCTTGGTGTCATAATAATATAATTCTATTTTTCACACGGACACGATAAATCAATTTTGCAAAACAACATCGCAAATTTTCATGTAACTTAAGTAAAGAACTTGTTTTCTAATATTGCTTTTTGATTAACAAATCAATCTCTTATTAATGTATCATTATCCAAACAAAAATTGAATAAATCAAAATTTTGATTGAAGGGGAGACGATTACTCTACCTTGTTTGGGGAACAGATATCGAAAAGAAAAATTTCATATCATTGTTTAGAAATCAATCTAAAATGCTTCGCTTTGTTGGAAGAGAGTGAAAGTAGGTAAATTTGGATCGAGATAATCGTATTTTTCTAGGGTAGTTCGACGTGATGCCATTTTTTTCAGATTGAAAAACTATAATTGGGATGTTGATTATTTTTGGGAAAATGTTTAAAACCATGTATAAATATCTAATGTAGCCGAAAATATTTAAAATTATCTTTTTAATACAACTAATACTTTAAAAATCATAAATTTTAAATTCCGTTTCAAATTTCTTTCTAAAACTCCAACACTTGTCACTTTACCGCTGTGACGTCACACTGGTAAATTGACCAAGATATGTAAATTTTTTTTCGAAATTTTTGTGATTAAAGATGAGTTCTAAGTTATTTCAAGTATTGTGCAGTACCACCGTGTATAAGTACTACAATTAAAACACCTGAAAAGTTATTTATTTGGGTTCCACGTTCGTAAAATAATAGGAAAATGTGGCTTCAGCTAGCCCGGCATTACTTGTTTTATTTTAGTTTTGAGCTTGTAAATACCTATGATTACTATTAGGTATTCATTATCCGTTGTGGAAATAACAATCCTTGATAAATTACTTACATGGAGGTCTTCATATTTCTAAATTTAACAGAGCAGAGTTTCTGTTTGTTGCGAAGAAATTGGCCACCATAAAACAAATCAATTTTCGGCAAATTTAAACTATTTGTCTTAATAAATTCACTTTCCATCATGAGAAAATTTCTTAGTATCGTTTTGGGCATTCAGTAACACGTCTCACGATTCAATATGCAATGCTTTACAACCACGAGGCTCTGAATCAACAGTAGTCACATAGATCAGAGCAATGTTAACTTAAAACCTAACCTCTCCGTGGAGATATTTCTGCTAAGTAGAGAGGATTGGGAGGGAGAGCAAAATCTTCCGAAGAATGGATCCTGGTAGTATACTGATAGTAGTGGGAATAGGGGGCTCCTAGTTGACCCCCCCACCACTTTTTTGATTGGTCAGCCAAGAATGACCTTGTTTCTGATTGGCTGCCCAAGTTCGCCCCCTATTCCGATTGGTTTCATAAACTCCGCCTCTTTTTGCTCCACCTCCTACCTCCTTCCTAACCACCACAGTAGTTGGAGGGGAGCTGGTAGCAGTTGGAGGGGAGCTGGTATTTTAAACGATCGAATCTGAGCGAACTTCAGTCACTCGTGCGCGATGTCAAATAGCGACCAACAACAACAACAACAGCAACTCATTGAACGTGTAGGCCAAGTAATAATTTCCTACCAAAAACACGGAAAAAATCTTACCGATTTTGAAGATCAAGACTTGGCCTTCTTTCCCATCAACTACTTGAAAACATTCGTCGATTCACTTAGTTTACAACAAATTTGGAACAGGTTGCCGGAAAATTATAGAAGTGACGAAGAATTGCAGCTAAATTTGCCGTGTTTTAAACACTATCCACTATATCAACACCACATAGACGGCCCGCCATTATCAATTAAAAAGTGTTGTAAAATTAAAAAATAGTGTGAACAAGTGAATCGAGTTTCATCGGACAGTCTTCGAAATGGATCAGACACATGTATATTTAGATTCTGCTTGTGATGAAACGATCCAGTCAATGTACAAAGATGAAACAACTCATTTTAACTTGGCTGGAAGAGGAAAGTTTCACGCAAGACAGGATTCTCTGATCACTATTGATCGAAATAATTTCGAAGACGACGATGAAGATGAAGAAGATGATGGGATAGAGGATAATGGCGTTCCAAACGGGTGTGGAGAAGAGGGGCTCGTGAAAGTGGCAAAAATAAATGCAAGTGATACATTGACACCAAATTACCTTACGCGAGAAGTGTGCGTTTTTCAATCTTATGTCGTAATTATTTCATCTTCTGGCGGTGCATATAATTTATGTTGTGAATGTTACTATATACATGCTTTAAATTGCCCAAATGGGAAAAATAATTTTGTTAATAGCCACTATAAACGATCCTTTATATGTTGCGAAAAAGATCTGCAATGCAACACGTGTGAAAACGATTTATTCATAACAACTCCTTCACAAGCATGTATAATATGTAACAAACCAGAACTAAAGAATATGCAAAACCATCTAATCGAAAAATCAAATTTTAAATAAATTTATTTCACTTGCACTTATTCATGCACTATGGCGTTTTTAATATTAAGTTTAAGTTTAAAATATTTTATAAGAATTTAGATTTTGTTCTGCTAAGTTAAATAAATATAAGAAACTATGTAAATAAATATAAGGGAATGATGTGAATAAATAAGAATTTGTATTTATTCCCATTGAAAGAAATTATAATTTTGTTCTTTCAGTGTAGAATAATTCTTTTCAAATAATATGCACAACAACCCTACCGATAAATCAAATTTAAATAAATGAATTTGATACTCCACTTGAATTTATTCATGCACCCTAGTAGTTTTTGAATATTAAGTTTCAAATGTCAACTAATTTAAATAAGATTTCATATAAAATATAAGTTGTAAGATATAAGTTATAAGATATATATTAAGTTTAAGTTAAATAAATATAAGGGTGCCATCTAAATAAATAGAAATTTGTTTATATTAAGATTTGAAGAACTAATGATTTTGTTCTTTCAGTGTAGAATAATTTTTTCTACATAATATGCACAATCAATCCTATCGATAAATTGAATTTTAAATAAATGAATTTGATACTGCACTTGAATTTATTCATTCACCCTAGTATTTTTTAATATTAAGTTTAAAATGTCAACTAAGACATTTAAATAAGATTTTATATATAAGATAAAGAACAATTAGGTTTAATTCCCTGACAACAGACTATGATTTATTCTTCCATGTTAAAAAAAAACCTAGTTTTCATTACTATGCTTGTAAAAAAAATTATATTCATCCTATTCATAATAATTCTTTCAAGTTAAAGAAACTTGGTTATTAGGTGTGATTCTGTATAAGAAATAGAAAAAAATAAAATATTTTCTTCAACGACTTTGTTTTTTATTATTCCCATATCCAAAATACAAATATACATATATACATAAATACATATTTATAATTTATACCATTTTGGGTTGCCAATTGCTGCTGTCTGCCAGAGGTTGCTGTTGTCTGCCATAGGCTGCTGCTTTGCCATCGGTTGTTGTTGTTGTCTGCAAGAGGTTGCTGCTCTGCAAGAGGCCAATTTATAATTTATAATTTATTGGCCTCTTGCATTTTCGAGGGTAACTCTGCCTTCGCTGCTGCTGCTGTTGTTGTTGCTGTTGTTGTGTCTGCTCCTGATGCTGTTGATGTTGCTGTTGATGTTGCTGCTGTGGCCTCTTGCATTTTCGAGGGTAACTCTGCCTTCGCTGCTGCTGCTGTTGTTGTGGCTGCTCCTGATGCTGTTGATGTTGCTGTTGCTGCTGTGGCCTCTTGCACTTTCGAGGGTAACTCTGCCTTCGCTGCTGCTGTTGTTGCTGTGGTTGTGGCTGCTCCTGCTGCTGCTGCTGTTGTTGCTGCTGTTGTTGTGGCTGCTCCCGCTGCTGCTCCTGCTGCTGTTGTTGCTGCTGCTGCTCTGCCATAGGTTGTGGCCGATCTTCTTCCATAGGCTGTTGTTGCTCCATCATCAAAGGTTGAAGATCCATTGCTCGGTCTGGATCCCACTCAAAGGCGATAGGCTCGGGATCCAGGTCTGGCTCAAACATATTGATAAATTCTTCATCTAAATAGTCAACCTCTGATGGTGGCGGCCACATCACCGTGTTCTCGGAATTTGGACTCTGACGATCCATCAGATTAATCTGATTTTCCAAGAATCCCAGAAAGTCTTGTAGTGTTATAATTATGAACGTACTCATTTTGAGACTTTAAACTTAATGAATGCTAAGTCAAGACGCTGTAAATCCTTATATACAATACTGAAATACCACTTTTCCTACCTCCAGCGGCAAAACCAGTCCGAAGAATGAGAAGAAGAAGAAGGCAAAGATAGCGTGAACTCGAGAGAGGTCGTTCAACGGTCGTAAGTTGTTTTGTTCTTAAGAAAAAGACGAGTAAAGAGGAGAAGAAGAAAAAAAAAAAAAAGTTGTTTTTGGAATAATATAAAAAACGAAAAAAAAAAAAAAAAAAAAAAAAATTAAAAAAAAAAAAATTAAAAAAAAAAAAAAAAAAAACTGTTTTTTATATTATTCCAAAAAACAACTTTTTTTTTTTCTTCTTCTCCTCTTTACTCGTCATTTTCTTAAGAACAAAACAACTTACGACCGTTGAACGACCTCTCTCGAGTTCACGGTCTCACGGTTCCCGTCGTACCATGCAGTGCCACGCCGTACCAGCCGGTACCAGGCTCTTGGCTGCTTTAAAAGGCGGCTGGGTACGAAGCGTCTCTTCAGTTTACATCTCGCTATTAGCGTACGCTTGTAAAATTATCGAATCTGTTGTGAATATATCTAGATAGTCCGATTTATTTCGAATTGTGTGACGTAGTGACATATTAATTTTTATTTGGTTTGTATTGTTGATTTCATATTTTTGATTTGATATTTTTGATTTAATATTTTTGACTTAATACTTTGGATTTTCATTCATTTTTACTTAATCTTCTAAAAGCCAATTTTTGATTTTTGTTGATTTTTCATTTTTGTGGATTTTTTTTGATTTTTTATTGATTTTTTGATTTTTTTATTGATTCATAATTTTTTTATTTTTTAATTTATAATTTAAAATGTCATTTTTAAATGTAAAAATTGAAAACATCGACTTAACAGCCTTCGATTTAAACGACGCTTGCCTTGTGCATGATTTGATTGATTGTTCATTTTGTGGGCTAAGCGACGAGGAGCTAGATATTAAATTTAGGGAAATTGATATTAATACATTTAACAATTCATCTGAATCTGGCGATTCTTCCGAAATTGGTGAAAGCGATATTTTGACACAGCTCTTAAAAGTTTTGGATGAATCTATTATCCCTGATATTCCTCAAGAACCTCTTGAAACAATTAATTTCGATGATTTAAATAATGATATATTAAGGAAAAATTTAATTAACAATTCTGAAATAAATGAGGGATATAATTTGGAACAACTTTTAGATATATTAGAAGGGGGTGAAATTGGTGAAAATAGCTCAGGGCAAAATTTAATTAAGGGTGATGTGGAATATCAGGAGACTTTTGAGAGCTGTGAGGAACAAAATAATAAGGGGGTTTTAAACAATAATAATAATGGGGTTGGTAACGAGGGAGCTTTAAATAATGATAAGAGGATTGGCATTGGGGGTTTTTCGAAAAATAATATGGAAGAGGTTTATCGCCCCCACTATTCGCCAATTTCAGATGCATCGTCAGATTCATCAGAGGATTCCAACGACAGCGTTGAGACTGTTATAAACGTCTCAGCCAAAGCTCAGCATAATTTTATTAAAGTGTTGGATCAAAATTTAATTGAAGGGTTGGATCAAAATTTTATTCAGGGGTTTGAACAACCATCCAAATTTGGCTATACCAGAAATTCAGTAAATTCGGTAGATGTTTTTGATTTGAGTTGTGGCGAAATTGTGGGGGACATCGAGGTATATACTTATACTGAAAATTTTGAAGATGAGCAGCCTCAATGTCCCTTAATTTCTTCCTGTAATCAAAATCAATTTTTGAAAAATCCTTCTGGCCTAAATTTAGAACAAAGTTCTGAAAATTTAATTGAAAAAAATTTACCCAAAAAACGTTCTTTATCAGAAACAAATGATTGTTCAGATTTAAAAAAGTCAAAATTGGACGGTGATATTTCTAGTTCCCAAACTTTAGGGGCACAAATTTCAAAAAATTCTTTACCAGTCGCTGTAACAACAGCTCCGAAAATCAATCCAACAAATAAAGTCGCTATTGGAGAATTAGATAAGTTTCTACATAAGAAAACTAAGCCGAGCTTAAATAGGAATGAAACAAGGTGTGCCACATCTAGATTTAAGTCAATGGTTTATTCCTATTTAAACTTAGATAATATATGTAATAATTTATCTAATTCGACTTTAAAAGACGTTAAAAATTGTATTCAACGACAAGGCGATCTTCTTTTAAATTTGGGAAATATATTTTTTAAAAAAAATCCATGTTTTTCTTCAAATTAAAAAGTGAATCCAAAAGTTAATTCAAAAGTAAATCCAAAAGTTTTCTAAATTGCGCGAGCTGAAAAAATTGCTAATTATTCTATGTCATTGGGTCTTGATAGATCGAAATTGTATTTATTTAAAAGCGACACGGCCCTAACCGATTCCATTTTAAAATGACTCTCCTTTGCACACACTGCTTAAGAGAATTTAAAAGAAAATCACATATTGTACGCCACCTTCGAGAAAATGTTGTTAATAACGAAAACACCTTTAACTTGGAAGATTATATAATTAATCGTAAGTATTTTTTTTATAACATATTTAGCTATAATTTTCCTTTTAATTTTTTTTTATTATTAATAAAGGTTTACAGAGGAATTAAAAAATAATAATTGTTTCAGTTGATGAACTACTTTCAAGACCTCCAATGCGATTTTGCCAAGATTGTGAAGTAAATGTCAAATCTAATTCCTGGAGCACACACTTGAGGACAAATATTCATAAAAACAGGAGCTGCATAAAATATGGAAATGGAATTGACATTATCAGGAGTGCATTTAAATGTCGAATAGCTTCCTACAGAATATATTCGCAGAATTATCACATCGACATCAAAAAGTTTCAGCAAGATGTTGGTAATAAAGTGCAAACATTAATACGCCAGCGTCAACAGGAATTTACATGTGCTAAAGTAAATTTGGAATTATTTGGAATATATTATTCTCCAACTTTAACCTCTACTTCAATTAAGTCATTTAATACACCGTTCTTCATTGTAACCCATACAACTGATCTACAACAGCTTTACGATGATTTATTCAAGATTATTGAAACCAAAGCAGATGAATTGCCGGAAAGAGACTCAGGTAATTATTATTTAATCTCAAGAGCTAAGTTTTCTTAATCTCAAGAGCTAAGTTTTCTTAATATCACTTGTACATCTCTAACAAATATTATTCAGAACTAATTTTTTAATTCCTATTACAGGGTGGGCTCTACAAAGAATTCTGCATTTGGAAGTCAACATCAATAAGTACAACCCATTGAATGCCTCCTCCTACATTAAGATGCATCACTTTTCTAAATCAATAGTGAATGTGATGAATGAGGACAATTGCTGTTTCGCCTGGGCAGTGGTTTCAGCAGCATACCAGCCAACCGGTAATCCTCGAAAGACCTCATCATATCCAGACTTCAGAGACGCTTTCGATTTTACAGGTATTGAATTTCCAGTAAAATTATTAGATATAAAAAAGTTTGAGGAAAAAAATAATTTGTCCATAAATGTATATGGAGTTGAAAAATTTTTAAGGGATAATAAAAAGGTATATGAGATTGTCGGTCCTTTACATTATAATAATGAAAAGAAAAAATTACATATTAATTTGCTTTTAATAAGTTCTGATGATGGAAATAACCACTACTGTTGGATAAAGGATTTAGGTTGCTTGGTATCCAAACAATTATCAAAAAAGAAAATAAAAAAATACTTATGTGATGGATGCCTTCAATATTTTGGAACATATGAAAAACTTAACACACATTTAGAACGTGATTGTAGTTTTGTTCGAATTGAGCTTCCTTCAGATAATTTGATTTTGGATAAATTTGGCAATTATATTCCTGCAAATATATTAAAGTTTCAAAATATTCAGAAACAGTATAAAGCTCCTTTTGTTATTTATGCCGATTTTGAATGTTATTTGAAAAACATTGAGTGCCAACAATCTACACCTGATTCGACAACCTCATATACTATTAAAACTGCTGAACATATACCCTATTCATTTGCTTATTATATTAAATCATCATTTGATGAGAATGTTGTGTGTCTTAAACTTTATAGAGGTACAGATTGTGCTATAAAATTTATTGAATACATTGAAAATGATGTAAAAGAAATTTATAAAAAATATTTAAAATATCAAGTACCATTGAAAGATTTATCATCTGTGGAACAGATTGAATATGAAAATTCTAGCATTTGTTATGTATGTGAAAAACCTTTTTCAAAAGGAAATTTCATAAAGTGTAGGGATCATTGTCATATTACAGGTAAATATCGAGGAGCCGCCCACTCAATATGTAATTTGCATTTTAAACCTCCAAAATATATACCAATAGTATTGCATAATTTAAAAAACTATGATTCTCACCTATTTATTAAATCGCTTTGCTATAATAAAGAAAATATTAGTGTTATAGCTCAAAATAAAGAAAAGTATATTTCTTTTAGTAAGGAAATTTTCGTTGATGTGTCAGAAAAGCGGAAACCAGTTGCTTTGCGACTACGCTTTATAGATTCTTTTCAATTTCTCCCAGAGTCTTTAGAGTCACTATCACAAACTCTACAAGATTCACAATGTTTTGAAATTAAAAAGTTTTTCTCAAATGCTGATGAATTTCGATACATTAGACAAAAAGGGGTATTTCCATACTCTTACATAGATTCCAACGAAAAATTAAATGAGAAATCTCTACCATTGATTGATAAATTTTATAATAACTTAACCGATGAAAATATCTCTCCTCAAGACTACAGTCGTGCTGTAGAAGTGTGGAATCTATTTAAGTGTTCTACAATAGGGGCTTATTCCGATATTTACTTAAAATCAGATGTTTTACTTTTGGCTGATGTTTTTGAAAATTATAGATCCACATGTATTAAAACCTATAAGTTAGATCCTGTTAATTATGTCACTAGCCCTTCTATGTGCTGGGATGCAATGATGAAATTAACTAATGTAGAATTAGAATTATTAACGGAACCAGATATGCTTCATTTTTTCAAAAAAGGTGTTCGTGGTGGGGTTAGCACTTGTTCCAAACGCAAATCTGAAGCAAATAATCCATTCTTAGAAAATTTTAATCCTGAAAGACCTACAACATATATCGCTTACTTAGACGCCACAAATTTGTATGGTTATGCTATGAAACAATATTTGCCTGAAAAAAATTTTGCTTGGGTACCTAAGCTCGAAATAGAAACTTTAAATATATCCGAACTTTCAGATACATCATCTATAGGATACATATTTGAAGTTGATTTAGAATATCCAAATTATTTACATGATAGTCATAATGATTTCCCATTTTGTCCTGAACAATATACACCACCAATTTCAAACCACTCAAAATTAATTCCAAACTTACATAATAAATATAACTATATCATTCACTACCGATATCTGAAACAATGTCTACAATTTGGACTCAAAATCATAAAAATACACAGAGCAGTTAAGTTTACACAATCACCATGGTTAGCGGAATATATAGATTTAAATACAAATTTACGAAATTTATCTAAAAATAAATTTGATAAAAATTGTTATAAATTGGCAAATAATTCAATTTTCGGTAAAACCATGGAAAATGTTGATAGGCGAGCAGATATTAAATTAGTATCTCAATGGGAAAGACAGGGTAATAAATTTAGTGCCGAAAAACTTATTTCTAAACCTCAATTAAAGGATTTTAAAATTTTCTCTGAAAATCTAGTTGCTCTTCAACTTCAACAGGTTTGCATTGAATACAATAAACCAATTTATGTTGGGATGAGTATTCTGGATATTGCAAAAACTGTAATGTATAATTTTTATTATGGGTATTTAAAAGTAAAATATGGTAATAATTTAAATTTATTATATACGGATACTGATTCCTTAATTCTTGAAGTTCAGACCCAAAACTTTTATGAAGATATGAAGCTAAATCTGGATCAATTTGATACTTCTAATTTTTCTGAACAAAATATTCATTGCATGCCTATTACAACATCAGTTGTTGGTAAATTTAAAGATGAGTACAAAGGGATTCCCATTGAAAGTTTTTATGGAACTGGTGCTAAAGCATATTGTATAAAATCCAAAAATAGTGTAGATAAAAAAGCAAAAGGCGTTAGTAGATCATGTATAAAAAATCAATTAACATTATCAGATTATAAAGATGTTGTTGAGAAAGGTGACAAAATATTCTGCACCATGTATGTATTCAAGTCAGATATGCATAATATATACACTAATTTGTTAAATAAATTGGCATTAACAACTCATGATGATAAAAGATATTGTATACCAAATTCCACAAAAACTCTTGCATGGGGACATAAGGATATTTTGGAAACAGATTTTTTTGATAAAGATATGAAAATGATGTATGATACTCTAACTTTTTTAAGTTCTGGAAACGAAAATGGATCTAAAAATAAAAAACCGCGATTAGAATTAACTACTCCTAGTAATTTTTCATCTTTATAAAGACATCATTTTATATGATGATAAATTATGTAAGTCGTTTTTGAAGCTTTAAAAGTTGGAGGGGAAACTGAATCCAAAAACATATATATTGTATAGAAATACCATTATTTGTTAGTAATATTACAACAATGACTGCTGCATCTTTAATAGTTTTAGTTTCCCTTGTTGGAAATGTGATATATGTAAATTACATTCCTAATACAGTTAGGGCTGATATATGTATAAATGCCCTCAAAAATGAAACCGACTGCTACAAACAGATGAAAATGACATATCTTGTTGGAAATTCACACTTTTTTACCTATAATGTAACTGATTCTGCTTTGTGTGAAAATACATACATAAAAATTAAATATTCCATGACAAACAAACCATTACAATATTCAGATTGGATTCCTTTCAATAATAAAAAAGAAGAATCTTGTCATTGTGTCTGTTGTTATATATTTGTTATTATATTTACAGCAGCAATATTTATTTGTACATGTTTAATTTTATTGTATTTCATGAAAAAATATCTATAAAAATATTTAATAAATGTTAAAAAAATAATATAAATTTTGTTTTTTATTGATTCTCGTTAGTATAAAGACATTTAAAGTTTATCCCCTCCTCTTAAATGGAGAGGGAAAATAAGTTTACCCCTCCACTTGAGAGGAGAGGGAAAATGTATAAAATTTAGGAGCAAACGGATTGATAGTTAGTTTTTTGAGAGCAAGCAGATAGCCAGTTAGTTTTTGAAATACATCATTTAAAATGTTCAGTAATCAGAGTAAAAATATATTTGAAAATTCACCATTAAAAAAGAAAATAAAAAAAACAATTATAAATTCTACAAAATATAATTTAAATAATTCTAACTCTAAATATGCTGTGATTGGTTTGTGGGTGGAAAGTGATTTTCTACCATGCATTGAACTTGGTGGTAAAAATGGTCAGTCTGTGATATTAAATGAAGATGATTGGAAGAACTTATTGCAATATCAAGGAGTTATAACAAATTATATGTTTTCACCAAATGTTTTCAATGAACCGATATATTTGCAAAATTTATCTATTCATTTTGAAAAGATTGGTGAATTACCAATAGTGAAGATTGTGAAAAGCTGTGATTTTATTTACTATGGAAATGAAACTGTGTGCAGACTATGGGAACAAATTCCACTTATAGAATATAGACTAAATGTTTTACAAAAACAAAACTTTCGACGTTATTTCAACGTTTTTAGAAATAACAATTTTTACGACGGAGATTCTTTTGACAAAATATATAATGTCCTTTCTCCAAAACAAAATCTAAATAGTGAAAATGTGTGCTCCATGCTGGAACTGCTGTTGAATCATCCCGAAGAACTAGAACAAAAATTAAAGTCTAAGCACTATTATGAAGAAGACAGTATCTATTGATGAATCAAGAAACCAAATTCATCTGATGGTTGCTTGGAACTTCGCCTACAGAAAAGCTCGTATGACTTCTGAAGAGTTTATAAATCAAAAACATTTTAGAAGAAGGATTAAATTGACTGAAGAAATTTTAAATCCCATATTAGACTCTGATTATAGGAATATTGTATTTAAAAAAATGTTTATGTAATAAGCTTATTTTTAAATAAAACAAATATATATAAAAAATCATTTTTTTTTTATTACAAACATCAATTATTATTACAGCATTAATTACTATTACATCACATCTCTCTTGAAGATCCAAGAGTTATAAGATTTATCTAATCCTAACCATTTTACAAATACTTTGTTTCCTTTCTTTCTTAACACTTTTTCCACCAGATATACATTTGGGTGTCTTACTTTTTGAAGTTCTTCTTCATAGAAACCTCCTTGAATATCTATCCCATTTCCATCTTGAATCAAATACGTTGTTGGATTAGTAAGCTGGATTTTTTTTATTTGAAAAATTTCGTTTGACCAGTTGGGCGTGTAACCTTTAGAAAATTGTTCGCGAATCTTGCTTATTCGTACTCTATCACTGACACGAAATTTTGGTGATCTGGGATCCACAGTTTTCCTATGAGTATAAGCTGATTTCAAGATTTCCATTTCATTCTTTTTGTTAACTTCGTTTGGTTTTTTTCCGATTGTTGAATGCTTAGTATTATTGTATTCTGTAATTATTTCTTTAAGAAAGCTGATCCATTTATAATTACCTAGTAAACTAAACTTTTTCCACATTTTGTTTTTTATCGTTCTATTTACTCTCTCTACAATACTAGCTTTCATATTAGAAAATGTGTTGTAATGATTAATTTTGAACTGCTCCATAAGTTTCTGAAAGTCTTGATTAAAGAATTCTTTACCCTGATCAGTATTCAGATTTGTTGGGGGAGTTTTTAAAGTTAATAGAATTTTTTTCATTGCAGCTGCTACATCTTTACCAGTTTTGGATTTTACAGGTTCTGCCCATACAAATTTAGAAAACACATTTATTACCATTAAAATATATCTTAAACCCCTATTAAATTTCGCATATGGCTGCATTTCTATCAGATCAGCTTGAAATAGATCATTAAGCCCTTTTACAATTGTTCGTCTCCTTCTATATCGCCTTCTCGCCGGTTTATGTAATTCATTTACAACGTCTTGCTTAATTTTACTCATTATTAATTTATACCTTACTCTCGAAAATAAATCCCACAAATAACTTTACCTCCTTCTAAACCGTTTATAAAAGCCCTTTATCGCTGATGTTGTAAAATATAAAAAAAAATCATCTCAGTTTTTTTTAGTAAGTTCTTTAATTTTATTTTCCATTGCTTCAAATGATTTTTTATTTTCATTTATAATTTCTTTTATTGACGAATTTATTTGGGTGATGTTGTTAGTAAGATCAGAAATTTTTACATTAAATTTATTTTCCATTGTTTCAAATGATTTGTTATTTTCATTTCTAATTTCTTTTATTGACGAATTTATTTGGGTGATGTTGTTATTAAGATCAGACATTTTTACATTAAATTTAGTTTCCAAAAGAACATTTGATAACGTATAATCTTTTTTGAAACCACCTAATGTTGAATTCATTTCTTCTCTTGCATAATTCATTGTATCATTAAATTCTTTTCTAGAAACTTCAGCAGCTCTTTGAACTAATTCGTTTAAAGATTTTATTTCTTTTGTTAATTTATCTTCTAGATTTTTTATATCTTTTCCTAATTGAAATTCTGCATTTGTAATATCTAATGTCATTTTCACAATTTTTTTTTCTATATTTTTTATGTCTGACACTGTCTTTTCAGCTTTGTGTAGTATATCTGTATAAGATGTTTCAAGTTCTTTTATGAGTAAAGAAGTCTCCTCGATTTTTGAACTATTATTTTTAATTTTAATTAATACATCCTTTTTAGAAACTTCTATTATAGCTTGCACTACTTCTAGTAAGGATTCTAATTCTTTTTGTAATTTCTCATCGATTGCCTTTGTAAAATTTCCCTCGTCAAAAGACGTTTCAGATTTGGTTTTCAGATTGTTTAACTGCTTTAGTATATCCTCGATTTTTTCATTATCTTTTGTAATTTGATCTTTGAATTTTGTTTCAATTTTTTCATTTTCGTTTTGAAAATCCTCCTTCAATTTGTCTTCTAAATATTGTAAATTTGATTTATATGCATTGATTTTAATTTCAAATTCTTTAATTTGTTCTTTAAATTCATTAACTTTGTCGGTATCTTTTTTGTGAATTAGGAAATGAGTGTTCATTGATTTTTCAAGATTTTGTGTATTTTTATCCATAACGTCATGTATTTTCTTAAAATTCCTTACTTCTTCTGCTACTCTATCATTAAGCAAATTAGTAAAATTTTGAAACTTTGATGTAATTTCCTTGGAAATACTGTTCTTGACATTGTCAATTGCTGAAGTATCCTTAATTATTGATTTAATTGATGTAATTTCATTTTTTATTTCATTTTCAAAATCATCAACTTTATCATATTTTAACTTCACTACGTCAAAGTCATTTGCATATTTAGAAACTTTCTGAGAAAATTTTTCTACTACATCATCATTTCCATCAACAGTATTTTTCAAATTAATTATCTTGTCATTATATTCAGGAATAACTTTATCCTCAAATAACTTAATCTTTTTTGCAATATTTTGTATATTGTTATCATATTCATTTATTCTCTTATTTAAATTATTAACATCGCTTTTCAACCCGGGATCTAAATTTTGAATTAATTTGTTTTCAATATATTTGACATCGCTTTTAAAAATTTTTATTATTTTCTCTTCAACATTTGATAATATTTTATTTTCTAGTGATAATAATGTGTTTAGAGCAGATTTTTTTGAAATATGACGACCAAATTTATCGATGGTCATTTTAGAAATGTTTAAAAGTATCTATTATGTCCTTTTATATAATAATATTCGCTTCTCTTAGTTCTTCAATAATGGAAATAATTTCATTGTTATGACCAGTGTGTCCCGCAAGCATGGATGCTACCAATAGTCGAAGTCTCTCAACAAGTTCGTTTACATTATCCCAATATATGTAATCTGTATTAGGTTTATTAACTTTTAAAGTTATACCAAATCCGGTTTTTTTTGAAGACACTCGACTTTCTCTATATGGAGCTTTGCGTCTTTCAAAAAATCCCTGGACTGCTTGTTGAGATTCGGGATTTAGAGTTTTAGTTTTTGTAATTCCTTTGCTTTGCAAATAAGGTCCTATTATAGAAATATATTTATGTGATCCATTCCCCTGCACCTGCTCATTTGGATCATTATTTCTACGGTATGCATTGGTTCTTTTTAAAATATCCATATAATTTTCCAAATCTTGTTTTTTATACCCTATTGGTTCTTTTTTAAATAATAACTCATATAAACCTGGTGTACCTGTATAGGTTATTCCTTCAATTTTGATGTTTTTACCAATAATTTCGACAGGTTTTTGAGTTAAACCCAAAAAGAATTTCTCGGTTTCCAAATCATGAACTATTCCATATTGGTGATCAAACTCATGTTCAACATCTTTTACACCGCTATCAATATATTGGCGAGGTAATTCATCAAATCCTAATAAATATTCTTTATATAAATCTGTATCAACAAATGTTCTAACTGTTTGCCGTGTTTGTTCCAGTATATCTGAAAGATTTCCTATTGTGGAGTGTGAACCTGAAGAAGGGTTTGTTTCTGCAATAATACTTGTTTGTTGTATAGATGGCATTTGACTTGCTGAAGCTAAACTCGCGTCCCAGTCAATAATCGATGGTATTTCTGTAGGAAGGAGTGGAGTTTTTCCCGTCTTTCTTTTTTCTGGTGTTGATGTTCCATATTGTAATTTTCTCTTTGGTGTTAGTGTTTGAATTGATCTTTTCTGTGGTGTTTCATAAATTTTTTTAATTGGTGTGTGTAGCTCTTCCTTTATTTCAACAGGTTCAATTTTACCAATCGTTGAAATTAATTCTTGTAAGGGTTGAGTTATCGGTTTATATGTTTCCTCCAATTTAGTTTGCGCCTCAAATTCCGCATTTTTTAAACTCTGATATTTTTGTTTAACAGCTTTTCTTGATTTAACTAGCTCTCTTGCTAAACGTTCATCCATGATTGGTATAATTTACCATCAAACGTTTATTTTTATAAGTAAATATATGAATCAAATCCTTTTCGATATCGGCCAGATTTCACATTAGAGTCTTTGTCTATTACTAAAAATCCAAATTTATCTTTCCAACATATTAAGCACAACTCATTAAATTGGTTTAATGACATATCAACATTAACATGATCATCATAAATATGTTTTAAGTTTGTTCGATCTTGTTGAAATATAACAATTAAATTTGCATTGTCACGAATTAATTGTTTCGGAATAGAAGAATATGTTTGACATAAATAAAAACAATCAGTATTTTTGTGTCTTCCGAAACAAAAATAGTCCTTTACAACATTCTGATTACAACACACTATATCATCAAATATTATTATAGAGTTTGGTTTAACTTGTTTTGGTGAAACAATTGTTTCTTCATTTTCAGATTCATAGTATCCAATTTTTTTCAAAGGTTTAAAAAGTGTTCTCAAATATTTATACTTTGGTTGATATAAGGATTTTGAATAAACATACAGATTTTCAAATCGCAAACCATTCGGATCTTCAATCAAACTAATAATAACATTGGTTTTGCCACAGCCTGACGGGCCAATAATTAACCCTCTTTTACTATTTCCCTCAAACAGTTTTCCATGTTTTCTAAAACCATTCACTGAACTTTCATGATCCTTAATTGTTATAGAGTATGGTTGTTTCTCAACTCTCATTTTATATATAAAACAAACTATTAATATTCAGTATTGTGATGTAACTGGTTAGTTATCACTAGGATTGCAACTATATATAATGTTTCCATCACATAATAAACGAATCATTTACAAGACAAACAGCAAAAGGAAAGGAAGTGGTTTAGTAAACTCATTAATAAATAAATTACCCTTTGAATTGCATATTCCTGGTTATAATTTTTGTGGACCTGGAACAAAATTGGAAAAACGATTGTCAAGAGGTGATAAAGGTATAAATTTATTGGATGAGGCTTGTAAAGAACACGATATTGCTTACTCACAATCAAATGATATAAAAAGAAGGCAATTAGCTGATAAAGTATTAGCTGACAAAGCTTTATCAAGGTTCAAAGCTAAAGATTCTAGTTTTGGGGAAAAAACTGCTGCACTAGGAATTACTGGTGCTATGAAAATTAAAAGAAAATTAGGTATGGGACTTCGAACGAGAAGAAAGTTCAAGCGAAAAACTCGAAAAGGACGAGGACTATCATTATCTCAGGTAATTTCAAAAGCTAGAAAAGGAATTAAGGGGAAACGTTTTAAAGACCTAAATGAAAGTATTCAAACTGCTTTAAAAGCTATTAAAAAAACTGGTAAAGTCTTACCTCCAAAGAAAAGGGTAATTCCAATCCCAAAGACTGGCGGATTTCTTCCACTTATACCTTTATTTGCTGGTTTGTCTGCTCTTGGTGCTCTTGGAGGAGGGGCTGCAGGTATTGCTAAAGCAGTAAATGATGCAAAAGCAGCCAAAGCGAAATTAGAAGAATCTAAACGACACAATCAAATGATGGAGTCCATTGCGGTAGGAAAAAAAGGAAGTGGACTTTATTTAAAACCCTATAAAACAGGATGTGGATTATACTTGAAACCTTATTCAAAAAACTGCTAAAACATATACCTCGAAAAGCACTTACAAATTACGATTTACTTAAATACGCTAAATATTTACAAATTCCCAACTTTCGTGGTATTTTTATGAGGGATAAATTACCAAAAAAGATAAAGTTAATTGAAAGTGCAATTGTCAATCTAGATAATCACAGTGGTGTTGGTACTCACTGGATAGCATATACAAAAAAAGGAAAAAACATAATATATTTTGATAGTTATGGTAATTTGCGACCCCCTTCTGAATTAATTAAATATTTTTATAGCGACCAAAATAATAATATTGTTAATTATAATTATAACAGTTATCAAAACTTTAACAAAACAAATTGTGGTCAATTGTGTCTAAAATTTCTTTATAACCATATGTAACACCTAATTTTAGTTTATTATTAAACATATTTTTAAAGTAAAATGTCATATAGTTTTGTTCTTAGCGGCAATTCCGCTATTTTAACATCAGAGTTACATCCTCCAATATATTTAGATGAAGATGTTGAATATGTTATCGGTCTTGTAAATTTCGAAACATTTAATGCAATTCCCAATATTGATGTTGGGAATAATGTATTAATTCATGATGAAAATTTAGAAATAGCCATACCCCCAGGTAGCTACGAATTAGAAGACATAACAGATTTTTTAAAAAAACACTTGGATGAGGATAAAATTAGTTTTAGTCTTTATGCAAATAATAATACTTTACGTACACATCTTAAATGTTCAGCCCCCATAACTTTTCGTGAAGGAACTATTGGTAAATTATTAGGGTTTAAAAATGGGCGATTGGAAGCCAACATTGAACATATATCAGATTTTCCCGCGGAAATAATTAAAGTAAATTCAATAAATATAGACTGCAGTATTGCAGAGGGATCATATTTAAACGGGAAACCTGTTCATATAATACACCAATTTTTCCCGAGCGTTGCTCCAGGGTTCAAAATAATTGAGTCACCTCAAAACGTCATATATTTCCCAGTCACCGTTAAAGTAATTGATAAAATAGCCATTAAAATAATAGATCAGGAAGGTGATTTGGTTAATTTTAGAGAAGAAACCATAACCATCAGACTACATCTTAAAAAAGTAGATTAAAGATGGTAATATTATATAACAATAAATCTGCAAACTTTACTAGAAAATTTAATAATAAAAACATTAATAAGACAAGAAAGAAACCAACTTCCTTTAGTAGGAAATCAAACTTCCAAAGGTTAACACCTTCTAATAGAAAATTTCTTCAAAGTTTGGGTTTTAAACTTAAATAAAAATGGATTATTTAAATGTAAGAGAAAATGTATTGGTTGATGAATCAATATTAAGCTGGGAAATTCTTTCTTTCGATCCTTTTAATCCTACAAAACTCGGACCAAATGATGAAATCAGAATTGCTTTGCAACAAACAGGAAAATATCCTTTACCTTGCAAAAGTGAAATTTATGTGGAATTGCAAGTAACTAAAGAAGATGATTCCCCTTTAGCTAATACTGTTTTAATTAATAATGCTCCGGCATTTTTATTTAAAGAATTACGCTATATTTTAAATGGTGTTACTATTGACTCCGTTCGGGATATTGGTATAACTTCAACTCTTAAGGGATATATTTCATTTAATCAAAATGAAAGTGCTAAATTGGAAAATGCCGGTTGGTATCCGAAAACAAAATCTAAAGAAAAAATTATGACTGATGACAAAGGTAATGTTTCATTATGTATACCATTAAAGATGTATTCAGGATTTTTTGAAGATTATAATAAGATTATTCTTAATTCACAACAAGAACTTATTCTAATAAGAAGTAATGATGATACAAATGCATTATTATCCAGTAATGAAGATGAAAAACCCAAAGTTAAAATTACCAAGTTGTGTTGGAGAGTTCCTCATCTTACTGTAGCGATTCCGCAAGAATTAGCACTTACCAAAATTATTGACAAAAATAGTGATATACTAATAACCTTCCGAAGCTGGGAATTAGTTGAATATCCAGAGTTATTGGAAACTACGAGGCACAACTGGCCCGTAAAAACATCTACAAAAGTCGAAACGCCACGTCATGTTCTAATTGCTTTTCAGAAAAATAGACGTGGTAATCTAAAAATGGATATGAGTAAATTTGATCATTGTAATTTAAGAAATATGAATGTCTTTTTAAATTCAGAAAGATATCCTTACAATGATCTTCAACTTGACTTTGAAAATAATAAATTTGCTACTCTGTATGAAATGTTTACAGACTTTCGTCAAGGGTATTATAACTCTCCAGTGGAACCAATTTTTAATCCGAAAGAATTTAAAGAAAATGCTCCTATAGTTTACATTAATTGTTCACATCAAAGAGATTTACTACAAACAGGTCCAGTAACCATGAGAATTGAATTTGAAACCAAGGAAAAAATTCCCCCTAAAACAGCGGCATATTGTGTTATAATTCATGATAAAGTTTTCAGTTACAATCCATTAACAAAAATTGTGAAACAGTTGTAATACAATTTCCTTAAGATAAAATACTCTTTTTAAACAAACCGCTACTTACGCTTAAGAGCGCACGCGTCAATTTTGATATTTATTAACGTAGCCAAACCAGAATTCTTCATTTATATAATGTCTTACGAGATTTCAGTTCGAGTATTAGATTTTCAACTTCAGTTGCAGAAATTAAAAAAACAAATAAGTGAATATCAATTAAAAGTAGAAATGATCAAGAAATTCAAATATTTGAAAATATGAAACTTATTCTAGATCTTCAAGGATTCAAAATTGAAAATAATAAATTTATTGTAAAGGAATTAGCAGCGTACGATGGGCAAAAGACAAGTCATTTTATTTTCAAAGCTCCATTTCCGATGGGTCATTTACCATCCTATTTACACAAACAAGCTCTGTGGTTAATAAAAAATTACCATTGCATTGAATGGTGTGAAGGATTTACACCATTACACAAATGTGGAGATATCATAAGAGATTTAAGCGCTAAGGTGGACTATGTTTATGTAAAAGGGGAAGAAAAGGCAGATTTCGTAAAGAAGTATTCCATGAAACCAGTTATCGAGATTGATGAACAACCCACCCTAAAGAAAATGGATCCTTGCTGCTTTTATCATCAAAAAATACCATGTGTATGTGCATTATCAAATGTTTATTACCTTTACAACAATTTTTTTATGTAATAAAAGACTTGATTACAAATTATGTGTTTTATTTTCTAACATTGTTTTAATACATGAAATATTATTATTTAATCCTAGTTCTTGAAGTTTACATATTAAAATATCTATATTTTTATTTTTTAAATATTCGCTACAACATTTAGCTGCTAGTAAACATAATTCCGCATGTTCCATATAATTTAAAAACACTATAATATTCTGCGCTTCACTTTCTTGACCTTCATATGCATAAAACTCGGAACAGGCTGCGGACATCAAAAACTCTTCATACATTTCTCTTATTAATAATTCCATAATAAATCCTACACTAAAACCTCCCCGTTTCTCAATATCTCTTTATCTCTCTCTTCCTCTTCCACGATTTCTTTTAATATATCAGGATCTTTTATATAATCCTTCAATATCCTTAAAAAGTAACTGAATCCTATTTTCTTTATTTCATGAAAGAACTTCGGCAAATTTTGGGTTTTTCTATAATTTAAACAGGCTTCTGCAGCTAATTGGTATTGGAAGGCAGTCTCATAATATACCTGTGCCCACTCGGGGTGTGTTTTCCTTAGCATTGCATTCTTTAATTCGGAATTTTGAAGTTTAGTAAACTGTTTACCTAATTTGATTATTTCATTTTGCAAATCACTGTTCATAACTACCACTTATTTTTAATTTAACACTGTTCTTTATTAGTGGTGAATCTTCTATATAAGCTTAAGACTAGTTGTAAATGAATGTAGCTCGCTCAGATTCAGTCCTTTAAAATACCAGCTCCCCTCCAACTGCTACCAGCTCCCCTCCAACTACTGTGGTGGTTAGGAAGGAGGTAGGAGGTGGAGCAAAAAGAGGCGGAGTTTATGAAACCAATCGGAATAGGGGGCGAACTTGGGCAGCCAATCAGAAACAAGGTCATTCTTGGCTGACCAATCAAAAAAGTGGTGGGGGGGTCAACTAGAAGCCCCCTATTCCCACTACTACTGATGGATCTCGACAGAATGAAAGATCTGGAGCCGGAGTACTCGGCAGGAGCACAGGAGTCAGAGAGTACTACCCTCTCAGACAATCTGCGACAACCTTCACAAAAGAAATTTATGCTATTCTTCATTGTGCTCATCTCTGTGAGAGGGATATAGACAGGAATAGGGTAATAAATATATGTACAGACAGTAAGGCTGCGATATTAGCACTGAAGTCCAGCGTCGTAATTTCGCGACTGGTGTCTGAGTGCAAGGACGTACTGAATGGTATGACAAGGAGCGGCTGCACAGTCAGACTCATATGGGTCCCGGATCACTCAGACATAAGCGGGAATGAGGAAGGAGACCGTCTGGCAAAGTTGTGTTCGGCAACTGAACCGTATGAACCCCAAGCAATACTACCTGTTCCAATTGCTATTGAGAAAAGGGAATTAAAATCGTTGTTGGAAAGCAAATTTATTGAATTGTGGAGGGGATCTCCTGGAATGAGGTGTGCTAAGGAACATATAACAGGGCCTAGCACACGGCGTATTAAGGAGGTTCTCTCCTTGGGAAGGAAAGAGCTGCGAATTGTGGTAGGATTGTTGACAGGACATTGTTACCTTAGGGGCCATCTTCATAGCATCGGTGTCGAAGACGACCCGACGTGCTTATGGTGTTTGGAGGAGGATAAAACGGTTGTCCAGCACTCAATGGACAGAGACAGATATATTTCGGAGATACAATTTTGTTACTGGAAGCGGTTAGGCAAGTTCAACTAACGAGGCTGCTTGGATTCGCAAAGGCGATCGGCCTCGAATGACCTGCAGCTATTGTGGGATGTAAAGGGCCAATCAAGGCCTAGGCATCGATAATCTAGTATCACCACCCCTTTTTCATTCATTCATTCATTAGTATCGTTTTTAAAGGGAACAGTAAGCAAATTTCGAAGAAATTACATGGAAATAACTATAAAATATTAACCAAGGAAAATATTCGTTGATGGCGATCACGAACGTGATATAAGACCAAAAAATTTATATGTCAAGTTTGTGACAGCGATGACGTTTGCTTTATTCTTTAGAGTAGTTAATTATTATCAAATGATCAAATGAAAAAAGTGAGACTGATAACTTCATGTTCTTTTGAATCTGCATTTACTTGTCATTAGGTCGAAGTGATTATGATTACTTCAAGTGATGGAACTGAAAGTAATTATAATTAAAAAAAATAACCGTATCAGGACGGAGTGACAGCGGTGACGTTAGCATGGAATGACATAATTTACTTTGATTGGTGTCCGTTGTCACGTGACTCGAAAGCGATTTAATTACATTTTGATTATTAAATAAAAATAAAATTCCTTAAAAGTAAAGAAAAATATTATCTTTTTAGAATTTCTATTGTGGAAACTACCGTTTCGCGACAAAATTATATTTTTATTTGAATATAGTCCGCATCCCAATTATCTTAGAGATTTTTTCTGTTATGAAAAATGAAATTTTCTAATATTTTCAAATTTGTAAATATGCTTTTAAATGTTTTCTTTGTACCTTAATTACGTATTTACTAGACGTCTTTATTTTTAGTAAATATGGCTGATTTTAACTTTCTGAAATAACTATCTTAAATGAAAGTTATTTCTCTTAGTGACTGTTCAAACCTGTACGCCGTTGAATTGCATGAAAGTCTTGGACAGACGATATTCGTTAATAAAGCGGATGCTCTGTCGAGAGTAGTATTCAAATGCTCGGCACCCGTTTAGGAAGTGCATTGTGCCTGGTTTTATACAAATTTGCTATATCTAGAACTTTTGTTACTCTGTAACTTCCCCATTACCATCAAGTTTTATCGCATTTCTCGCCAGAATACTTTGCATTTTTCAATGGCTTAACTGTATTTTATTCGTTAAAAAAGGAATAATTTGAATAGAGAACGTATATTTGTAAATGGTTTCTATAGTAACGTTTAATTTAAAATTAAGAGTCTTTTAGTGAGACTAGACAAAAATTATAGTTAAAATAGGAAAAAGTAATCACTTGCAGTCTCAAACATATTAAAAAATAAATTTTTTTTTTAAAAATTAAAATATTTTAGTAAGTTTAGAAAGCCTCCGAAAACCTTAAAGGTGTAATACAGTTTTTTCTGTTTATTTAGATTTAGATCATTAACATTATTTCAATAGAAAAAAATTGTTATTTGCTTGAACCACAGTAGAAGTCAAATAACTAGTAGTTTTACACAATGACCTTGAAAAAGCAGCCCCTATTTATCTCCGGACAACAGTTCAGTTTTGTAAAGACAGTCACGGAAAAAAATTTAAGCTTTTGTGAAAATATTACGAATTTTGTACTCGCTGTGCATTTGATATTAAGAATGAAAACAGGGAAAAATATTGTATATCCCTTAATAATTTTTTTAATATTATTTAATATGAAACTACATAAAAAATAGAAACAATTTCACGTTTAATTTTTGAGAGATTCCTTATACATACTTGGGCGGTTGTAAGTGCTTTACTTGCTAATTCTCCTTCCTTGCTGTTATGCTGATGCATTTTTTTCTAATCATAAAAATCACCGTTCTTTCACTATGGACGCGTTTAAAATTAGAGTAAATCAAGTTAATTTTTAGGTGAATGTTACTTTTAAGTTTTAACGCAAGAAGTTTTTTTACAAAAACTTGTTTTTATCATAATTTTATTTAAATTTCATTTCAATTTAGAAACAACGAATTTAAATAAAATGGTAATAGAAGCACTTATGTCAACAAATAATCAAAACCATACATTTTTTAAATAGTTACTATTTAACATCTTAAATTTCTGATCTTAAATTTGACGTAATTCTCTAAAATTTTTATGATTTAAAATGAAAAATGTTTTTAAGGTTATAGCCTCATTGAATCTTTGATATCGAATAAATTTAATCTTTAGCTGAAACTGGCGTTACACACATTGCCGTTTTTATAACTCATGATGCCTAGAAACTTTATAAAAATATTCTTGAAAAAAATTTTGAAAAAAAAAATATAAAGAAGGTCTTAATTTTTGGCGACAAGTTTTAGATGTTACTTTAACATTTTTTCTGTGTAATCTACTATTTAGAGGCCCTTTTGAACATGATAATGATTACTCCAAACAGGGCATATTCTTGCAATAACACATCTGTTATTACGTTATGATAGCATTTTACAAAAGTTACTGGAACTTCCAGAAGGTTCAACAAAATAATTAAGCCCAACAATACAAAATGAGTTTATTCATATGTTGGGAACTGAGGTACAAGACAAAATCTTTGTCCAAATTCGCGTAGCTGATTTTATATACTAATTTTAGAAACTACACAAAATATATGTAAAACAGTTGAGTTTAACGAATTCATGCAGGTTGAATGTAAAGAATCGTTTACTGGATTTTGCCCACATGATCGAAGAGCTGAAGGTTTTAAAAAAATCGTTATCAATTTATTTCAAGAATAAAACATCTCTATTAAAAAGTGTAGAGGACAAGGCTACGACGGTGCTACTGTTATGAGCAGCGCTTATAACGGCTTGCAATCTAAAATTCTGAAGTTAAAAAAAATGTTCAATACGTTCATTATGCCGCTCATAACTTAAATTTAGTTATAAATAATGTTGTCAATGGAGTCTCAGAGGCAAAAATCTCCAGTAATTAAATTTACATTAAAAATGTTGAGTCCTACTAAATAGTCTTCTAGGAATGATTCATTGGACGCATTGCGATTTAATTTTAAAAATATTTTATAGGCTCTATCAGAAATTTCGTTAAAAAAAAATAACGAAGAAAAATCTAAAGCAATTATATCATACTATTTTTTTTGGACTCATTTTATCGTTAGACATACTCCATTTTGATACTAACACACTGCCCTCGTCAATTTACGCGTCTACCCTGTCGAGTGAAGAATTAACGGGTTCTTCACTTGAAATTTTGTATTAAGGACTTTTAACGTATGTATGTAATAAACAAAATTTGATATAACTCTGGTAAAAGAGAAGGAATTTTATATGTGTCGTTCCATTGCATCAATGTCACAAAGACTTTTAAAATGACCCTTAAAACCTTTAACATATAAATCTCTTAAAATGTACCCTTGTTAATCAAGAATGCTCAGAAAGCTAACTTGCAGAATATAATTTCCGTCAATAATATGAGTTTCTTTATTTATCAGCAAGAATAAGGCAATTCCTTACGAAGATTATTTATACCCAAGGAAGTTAGAGGGGATATGGAAAACTACAGAAATAGGCTAAATGCCTAAAAAATTAACCCAACATGCAGAAAACAAATGTCATAAATTAATATCAAGTGACTGTATGGCGTAAGCGCAGAAAAAAATTTAGTAGTAAATTTCTTGTATGAGGTTGGCAATATGAGAACCAGAAAACAGAGTAGGATTTTGCGAAACTTTGGCATCCCGGCGTATTCTGTGGTCATTTGTCATCGTCCCGGCGCTTAAAATTCTCTTGTTTTTTTTTTCTGTGGTGCCGTGCAGTGACATTAGTCAAATTTCGGAATTTGTATTTGTGTATGTTATCTAGACATTTGTGCAGACTTTTTATTTATAACAATGCATCAATGTACGATATTGTTTTGTAAATCTCGTTAATTCATTATTTTTGATAATTAATTACATTATCGTAAATGTAGGAAAACGACGTTTTTTTGGAATAAATTCGATACTTACCCCCTATTTCGAGGACGTAGGACACGATTTTGGCTTTGATTTTCACTATTTTTTATTTCACTTTCTCGGAAAACTAAAAAACGTCAAGCGTCACTTCACCAAGCAATTTGCTTTTTAAAGAAAAAACCGAACTTACATATTTATTTTCAATGGTATTCGTTAAAATATCATGTATGTAATATATATCAGCTATTTTCTGCACAAATTCTAGTGAATACATTTTAAAAAAACTTGTATTTTCAACGAAAAACCAAAAACACGTTCCGGAAATGCCATCGACCATCAGACTCGTAAAAACGACTAATATTCGTTTGACACGTTGCCAGATGTAAAATACTTTCGTTGTATAAACTATAAATTTTGACCATCTCAGTCGACAATATAATTTAATTTTTGTAATGTTTTATACACTCTCAGGGAAAAATTAATCTCTACCATCCAGAATTTTTGTTTAGTTCAAGTTAAGCTTGATTTTGGTTAATTTGTATAACTGAAACTAATCTGTACTAACCTAAATTGACCTAGACTTACACTTTCGTAATATAAACTATAAAATTTATCCATTACAGTTAACAACATAGTTTAATTTTTGTAATGTATAAAAAAGCTTAAAATAATCTTAACTACCCAAAATTTTTGATTATAAATCATGTGAAGCCGGGACAATGTGTAAAAGTAAAGAATATATGTGAATTTCACAAAAATCGTATTGACAATCTGGCAATAGCGCTAATTTTTTGGGTTTTAGGAACGAGTCACCACAATATTTAATGGCAGAAGCCATTTTGTTTTAATTTGTTTTTTGATAATTTTCTTTATATTTTCGATAAAAATGTGCAAATTTATGAATTATATAATACAGAGCCTTCTATCAGTGTGGAATTTGTGGTTGTAACAAAATTTTAACGATTTAGTACAAAAAATTTAACCTAAAGTGAAAATATTTTTTACTCTTTTCCGCAAAACTGAGGAAACTTTATGGAAAACGGAGGTCAGAATTGTATTCTACAACTTCGAAATAGGAGACAGTATTGAAATTTTTTCAAAAAAAAACGTCGTTTTCCTAGATTTCCCATAATGTAAATCTTTACCCACAGAATTATATTCAAATCTATTTTATATCTGTATTTAATATATTTATCATTTAGTAATGAACTCTAAATTTTAATTTTTCCAATATAATAACGCAATGAAAGATTGCTCAAGTCCAGTCATGTCCCCTGACCTACTGCGCAAGTACAGTGTAGCTCCTTCAGGGGCAGAACAGCTTTACACGCCGGACCAAATTTATTTTACGGTATTTTCCTTTCTTTTACCCCTTACAGCTTCCTTGTTTATACCCCACTTCATTATTTCATTTTTTAATTAATCCAAATTTTAGCCCATAAAGTACATAAATAAAATTTTGCCATTAGCCAATCATTGATTGAAAAACATAAATGAAACAATACCCTTGGATATATAAAATAAATTATCCTGAGATGTCACATCCCCAACAGACCATTTCGACACGGTGCGCAAAAAATATTTCAAGGGTCCATTAAATGGATTGGCAATTAGGCGGGTTTTTGTCGCCCGAAAGTCGGCAAATGCCAATTTAATTAGCCAGTAACAGAAGGCGAATTTAATCAAACAATAAATTGTGCTAAAACATCGAATTCCCGAGCTAATTCAAACCGCACATGTTTTAATTGCCACCCTTTTTTACTTAAGGGTTGACACGACAGGGAGGGAATATGTCCCGAGAGAGACAATGTTAAATAATGTCCTTTTTTTAATTTATTACTATTTAATTATTGGTCACCTCTGATGAATAGTCGCATATTTTTTATGGGGCAGCTTTTACATGGGGACAATTTTTTACACAAATAAGGACAAATTTCATTATTTAAAAAGTTGTTAACCATGCCAATAATTCACATCGAATGAATAAAATTGTCACAATAAGTAATTTGTAATTCAAAGGGAAAATTATCGTGGACTTTGATTGATACGTTACGTATCTGCTCAATTCGCTGGAAACTGTAAAGTACTAAACTTTTTCTAGTTGCTTTAGAAATTGTAGTTGTAAAATTTTGTTAAAATTCCTGTCGTATTGGCTGATTCTTAAGATCAGTTTAAGGTAGTTCATCGCATGTAATCCTAGCCAAAAGTATCATGCGCGATCAATTCTCTTTCTTAGGACACACCTCCTACTTTATTCCTTAACTTTTAACGCTGACTATACTGTTTCACACGAGCCAATCATGTAGAATAGGGAAGTGAGGGTTCACAGTAGTATCTTAAATTTAATTATTTAATCTGTGCTAGTATTTCCAGCATCTACCGCCTTTGATAACCTTCAAGAGTAGAGCTATTTTTGCTATAATAATAAAGTGTTTTTCTTTTTTTTTTTTTTGGGGGGGGGGGGCGGTGATATCACAAAAGTACAGTATGACAAGCGAAAGCAAGTTGTTGACGGGGAGGGGGGGGGGGGAGACAACTGCAATATTCCTATTTCTAGTGTAAAAGGCAGGGCCGGGTCTCTTTTTCTGAATTTGAAGCTCTTGGAGAGGGGGGAACGATCGTAAGAATAAAACAAGTTGCCGACAGGGGGGGGGGGGGGGAGAGGATGCGAGCAGCATACACATTCTAGTATAAGAGGCAGAATCAGGTCTATTTTCCTGAACTCAAAGCTCGTGAAGGGATGCTATCGTAAAAAAAATAAGTTGTTAACGGGAAGGAAGTGCCAGCAACATACACATTCCTAATATAAAAAGCAGAATCGGTTCTATTTTCCGGAACTCAAAGCTTTTGGGTAGGGGAGGGGCGATCGCAAGCATACACATTCCTACACTCTATTCAAGAAAGAGAGAGTAATAAAACTGTTACCGAAATCTCCAACGTACCTGCTCCAGTGCCGCAGGTAATTGAGGACTGCCGTAAATCAAATTATATTTAAATATTATAAGCTTTTATAAATTTACTACAACAATAAAATTTCTGTCAGTTCAATTTAATTTCTGTCAGTGTGCAAAGTACACCTTATAGTATGTCCTTCATGATTTATCTTGTTTGTGTTTGTTTACATATATTATCTGAGATTTGTGAGATACCCAAAAGATATAGCTTCCACATCTATATAAATCCAAAATCGTTAAACCAGGGTATTTTTTCCTCAACGGAAAACTTATTACAATGAATGTTTATGATGCCTTAAGATATCAACATCTAGATAATAATGCTAAAAGCTCTGTTGAGATGTGTTCCAACATAACAGGAGTTGGAAAATCTTCTATGTACCGAATAGTGAAGGAGAAAAAAACGACTGGAATTGTTAATAAACCTCATTAGAATAAGAGATGTAAACTGCAATAAAAGGAGTTGAACATATATTTTATTATGAAAAGCAGATCCCAATCGTCGACAAAATTCTAACTAAAGTCAATGAAGATCAGGATATACCTGAAATTAAAAGAACTGAGCTCTGGAAATTACTCAGAGAACCTAATTTTTGCTAGGAAATACCAGATAGGAAAACGGTACTTATAGATCGTCCGGAAAATGTCCGTTGGAGAAGGAAATATGTCTCTCAAGTAAAATGTAGAGTTGCTAGAAATAACACAACTTACAAAATTAGTAATTTAACTGAACTTTTGAAAGGTTTTTTTGAATAAAGTTAGTCCAGAAAATTGGGAAAAATGCATATAATAAAAGAATAAAAGAAAATGTGGAAACTCGATCTCATGATCGGTGAGATAGCGAAACCAATTATAATTAATTTGAGCGAAGATAGCTTCACTGACTTTGATTACAAATTAGATACGTAATGTTTACCAGCATCTACATAATTTATTATTTAAATTTTCTGTAACATATAAAAATTAATTACATTTGAATCCCTTTTTAGTCTTTAATTGTAATTCTGTGGATGGTTTAAGAAATAAATAAACTGAAACGTCAAATGCCCTAAAAATGTTTTTAATTAATGATAAGATGACCGATAGCCCCAAAAACATTTTAATATTATATGGACGAATTTTTTTTATATGTTTTTCATGTGTTTTTGACAACGGGTATTTTGTAAGTATTTAAATTATAATTTAGAATTTTTTGAGAGAAAAAGTCTATGTTGTAGTCTGAATGTGCCTCAAACGGTTTTTATGCCAAAATTAAAAATCATAAAAATACGGTTGTGATTTGTGTTAAATATGTCAAAATTATCTATATCTAATGTATGTGAATTATTAAGAAATCATAAGAAATAAAATAATATTATACAAACTTTTTATTTTACGTTTACTACCGAAATGATATTCTATGCCATAAATATTTAGTGATAAAATAAACATCCTTCCGACGCATATGTCAAAGCCTTTTTAACACTTCACACATCCAAATATCTATTGTTATTCAACTCAAATAGTCCATTATTATAGACCGGTATTTTGATTATAAAATTTCTAACCCATTCCTATGAAAAGTATATGTGTCTAACAAATTTTGCCGAATACACCGGACTAAAGGACACAGGTAATTTGCGAAGAAAAAAAAGGGTAAAAAATGATTTATTACTCTCTTTAGTTCCTGAATAAACTACAGTAATAGTAACAAAATCGGGTCTATTTTCCTGAACTCAAAGCTCTTGGGGGGGGGGGGGCGATCGCCCCCACTGCCCCCCCTTGAATCCTCGCCTGTTTGTTAGTGCCGATAAGTAAGACGAAAACAACGCATGTATACGTATTTGAATATATTACCCTATTCGAATTAGGTATCAAGATGGCTGCAGCGGGAGGCAGTTTTACTTTCTGGATAAATAATTCCATAATAAAGCTTGAAAAAGTAAGTCCTAAGCGTGAAAACATACTAACTAAAAAAATTTCAAAAATCCACGATTTTTTTAACATTTTTTCTATTATATGTCTGTAAAATCAAAATGTTATAAGACATAATTTATTAATCGGAAAATTTTCTTTCAATCTATGTTATCTCGATTTTCTAAATTTGTAAATTTACATGGAAAAATGAAGAAAGATGTGGGAAAAAAGACATTTTTTTCGAAAGAGCGGTTAACAACTGTAAACACAGCCAGTGTTCGGAACCCTTGGACATATTGAATTTCAGATTTCAAAAAATAGGTCCCCTCAGGTATGATTCCGGTCGATCAAATAGTTTTTGCACAATAATTTGTTAATCAAGCTTGCCACGCGGATACTCCCCAAATAGTTCAGGTCTATGAATGATATAAGATGGCTTAATCTTCAAAACCATGTTGGATCTTTCTAGATGGAACGAGTAGAAAAGCCTAGGAAATTTTTTGAAAATTACTATTTTTTTTTACTTATAAACATTTTGAATTACTTTGCGATTATTAAAGGAAATACTATATAATTTATAGTATAGGGAGAAAGTTCTCGAAAGGACACTTCGTTTAACGAAATAACCATCTCGATTCGATAAATGGCAAGCAAATTCTTGTTTTGTTTTTTTTGGTAAAAAAATCTTATACTGCGTGTATCACTGGAAGTATACATGATATACATTTGAGGGTAAAAAAGTCATTGTCCTTCATTGACGGCATATTAGTTTAAAGAAATTCATCCACATTGGTTGAATAGAAGCCGAGATAATGAACTTTTTACAGCGCGAAGCTGCCGCTGTCGCTTGCTGATAGCTTGATTTTAAAGTGTTATCTCTGATTCTGAAATAAAAAATGGAGTTGATAATTGTAAAAAACTATCGATGACGTCTTAGCTCCTTCTTGAGTTCCCCTGTTAATTTCGATATCACGCAAAAAAACTCTTAAACTAAAAGTAAAATTCGATGGGTCCAAACAAGTACCCATTAAGTTTATATTGAATTTATCCGGTACTTTACGAAATCACTGTAGGTAAAAAACTTGGCGCCCTAATGAAATGACTAAATATTTATCGACCATTTATTGATTGTCCTATGTTCTTATGCCGAGCTGGATTAAAAAGTTTATGTGCAAGAACTATTTGATCTTGAACACATTTGATGGATCGAGAACTTTTCTCAGGAAATGCGAAATTAAATTTGTTCCCAAGGCCCAGAATATGGGCTAGGTTTAAAATTATTTGCTACTCACCTGAAAATTTTTTTTTTCTCTTATTTCATATATAATGTGGTTGTCGAACTTGCATTGTCTTTATTTTTGTTTATTTTTACGACGTTTCGATGCAGTTGTCTCTCTAATCGTTATCAAGTATAAACTGAATGGTTTGTCTTAAAGCTACGAGCTTATATAGGGAATGAGTCCATTGAAGCTCAAAGTGTCGCTTCACTGTAGACACCTTAATGAGTCGACGTTACAACAAAGTAGTGGTTGCCAAAGATTATATATCTCAACAATGGGTTTACTGAAGACTCCATTATTGTTTTTCATGTAAGCTGTTTCTATAAATTTTCTTTTTTTATTTTGGGTTCCATATATATTGTCGCAGCTTCAGACCATTTTATATGGTGTTGTTTATCCCAGGTGTGTTCTGCAATACCTGATCTCGACGTTTCTCCTTTTTGTGTATGAGTTTTATGTTCCTTAATTCTAACTTCTAGTGGTCGTTTGATTTCTCCAATATACATTTCACCACACTCAAATGGAACTTTGTAAACGCGTTCTTTCTTATGGGTAGTTTTTGGTTTTGTTTTTGTTAAATGAGCTGTAAGTATACTTCCTGATTTAAAAGCTGCTTTTCTATTATAACTGCTGGTAATTCGTCTTATTTTCTCCGACGTTTCTTTAATGTACGGAATTGTGAAGAAAGGATATGTTTCTTGTTATCCAGTGGTCGTTATTCTAAAGTAATTGAAAAATTCATCAATTAATTTTAAAGGATAACCATTCTGTTGTAAATTGGATTTAGTGTTTGCTACCTCTTTCGATTTACAACAGAATGTTTATCCTTTGATACTAATTGACGATGTTATAAATAGCTTTAGAACAACGACCACTGACAGCAAGAAACACATTCCTTCTTCACAATTTCGTACATTAAGGGAACCTCGGAGGAAATAACACAAATTGCCAGCAGTAATAATACAAACATAGCCTTTAAATCAGGAAATACACTTAAAGCACATTTAACAAAAATAAAACCAAAAACTACCGATAAGAAAGAATGTGTTTACAATGTTCCATGTGAGTGTGATGAAATGTATATTGGAAAAAACCAAGCGAACTCCGGAACTTAGAATTATGGAACGTAAATCTCATACACAAAAATGGGAAACGTCGAGATCAGGTATTGCAGAACGCGCCTGGGATAAACAACACCATATAAAATAGTCTGAAGCTGCGGTAATATATATGGAACCCAACATGAAAAAAAAATTTATACAAGCAGCTTACATTAAAAATAATAATGAAATCTTCAGTAAACCCAGGGTTAAGTTACCTAATCTTTGTCAAACACTACTTTGTAACATCAAACTTTACGCTTCAATGGACACAATCCCTATATAAGCTCGTAGCTTTAAGACAAAACATTCAGTTTATACTTGAATGCGATTAGAGATACAACCTAATCGAAACGTCGTAAAAATAAACAAAAATAAAGACAATGCAAGTCCGACAACCACATTTTAGTCAATCTTCAACATTGTCTACAACATTCAAATGAACGTTGTAAATTTGTATAATTTAAAAATCAGGATAACATAGATCGAAACAAAATTTTCCAACGAACAAACCATGTCTTATAATGGTGACATTTACGGAGTTTTAGCCTACTTTTTGACTTAATTTGACTGGATTGTGTTCGCGAACTTACTTCGTACTACAACGTTGGCACTTCCTCAATTTAGAATCACTTTCACAGATGATCGGCTCTAAATATCATTTAAATTACTACTGTGAATTAACTCCGAAGCTAATAATCTCCATTTTTGTATGTAATCGTTTTTTAAAAAAAATACACGGTACCTCCTAATTTCTCGAAAACATATAGCGATCGAAATAAGCCTACTTTGTCATAGAAAATAAATTCCTAAAGTGCCCCTTAAGGGCGATAGAGATAAAGACTCATTAAACCATACTACAGTAGATGTTTTAGATCAACAGAAAAGTTATGAACGAACTAACAGCCACACTCGTTGGACCAAATTTTTGACAGGTGTCATTTTACACTGCTGAAAAGTGATTTTTTTAAAAAATACTTTAATCATTCTTCTTCAAAAAAGATACTCTTAATTTATTTCGATAAAACTGGCGGTTTTCGAGATAAGTCGGTTTTTATTCGAAAAACTCTGAAGTTAATAATGCTAAACACAGACAGGTAAAAATAAAATACGCAGGATGTGCTGATGTGCTTTAATTTATGAGAAAGCACTATCTCACTCTTCGAAGGCAAGAAGATGTTATGGTGAAAGATTTCCAGCTCAGAAACCTTTCAAAGAGTTGATCGGGGCTCAGTTAATTTTCAATGTTGTTAAAATGCAAAAATATTTAATGTGTTATTTTGGCAAGTGTTCAATGTGGGCTCCATGTACTTCAATACATTTTCTTATTCTTCGAATATTTTCCCGCTGCACTGCGAATACTATTATGGCATTATTACTGACTTCGTTAGAATGCTGTGCTATTTACGCTAGTAGTTCTTCTCTAGTATTTACTGGTGTCAAATAAACTAGTTCTTTTAGATGTGCCCATAAGTAAAAGTCTAAGAAATTTAGGTCTGGAGATCTTGATGACCATAAAACAGTCCCATCTTGACCTATCCATCGAGGACCAAAAATGTTAGTTAAGAGTTGACGTACTATATGGTTAAAATGAGGTGGAGCATCATGCATGTACCACATTTGCATTCTTCTATCAAGAGGTATATCTTCCAGTTGGAGTATTGAAGTCCTGCGGGATAATCCAGAGTCATAAGGAATACTTTTTCAACATGGTATGGGTGAAGTAACTGTTGTGTTAGAGTTTCATGTACAATCCATTTTGTCACATTGTTTTGTGTCGCGAGCTTTCTTATGCTGTTTGATGGGTTGTCAGCAATATCTTGCAAAATTTGTTCTACGTGATAGTCTCGTGCTCTGCTGGGAGGGCCATTATCGCCACGTCGCGGCAAAAATGATCCAGAATAAAACATGTAAAAAATTAATTCGTTAACTCTAATAATTATTTTCTAATCATCTTTTACTTGTTTCCCTTAGGCTTCGATCAACCATTTGGAAAGGTTTGGGCCTTAGCAATGTTCGAACTGGAAATCTTTTAGCATAAGTCTTCTTGACTTCGAAGAATTTGACAGCTCTTCACCATAAATTAAATGCTTATAAGCATAGTCTACGTAAGAATATTCTTCCATTTTATAAAATTATTTTTACTTGAAAGCCTTTTTGACAAGTTCCGCCAATAGTAATTCATTATGTAGGGATTAACAACCTGTTTTTTACCTGTTTGTGTGTAGCATTAGTAAGTTTTGAGTGTTTCGCATAAAAACCGATTTATCTCGAAAACCGCCAGTTTTATCGAAATAAATTAAGAGTACCTTTTTTGAAGAGAAGTGACCAAAGGGACACTTTAGGAATTTATTTTCTATGATAAAGGAGGGTTATTTTGACTTTATTTTATAGCCAACATTAAATGTTACTTTTCTTGTATTGATTATCTCGACTATAAGATGAGCGAAGTGTCTGAAATTTCGCAGTCTTAACGGAAAATTGTATCAACAATAAATATCCAAATTTCAAGAAACTTTATAGAAACCCAATTACCCTATGAACTACATTAAGGGTTACTATATACATACTTAATAACGATCTGATATACAACCTAAACGAAAAGTAGCACAAATAAATAAAAACAACTATAATATATTATTTGTTGTACATTTTCAGATATATTATATTTTTTACACCCACACAAGTATTTTTGCAAAAAAAATTCAATTAGAAAGTCACGAAAATAATATGCAAATAAAAAAAATATGTATATGTATATAGGCTAACGAAAACGGATTATTCCTTAATGATGATTAAAGTATAATCGCTACCTACATATTTTACAGGATTAATTCAGTTAATACGTTTTGGCGGCCGTAAAATTGACGTGACAAACTGTATTTAGGAGCTTTCAAAACATGCGGAAAAAATAAAACACTTCGAAAATAACCGGACTGTTTTTATAATCTTTATGTTTCGTTTAAAGTTAAGTAATCTTAAGAGCTTTACATTTTTAATGCGAAAAAATAAAAGTCGGCATGGAGGCGATATAGACTATCGACAAAATTCAATAAAATATTTAAAGGTAAATAAAAATTAAAGGAGTTGGAATATTCATTTAAAGAGTTTCTACATTGAAAAAAATGTTACAAGTGGGCGCCGGGCAAAAAGATAGATTTCGTGACTTATATTTTTGAACTGCTTTCATTCTGGTTAGGAGTTAAATAAATTAACATAATAAAATTATGAGTCAAAAGAAATTCCTATTATAAATGCATATCAAAAAGACCACTGCCGGTCTTTCTACTTTTGTTTGTTGTATTTTAGATGTAATGGTAGGACTGGATTAGTTTTTCCCAATCTTTTTTAATGACTACCTTTTTTTTCATAACCCTGTTTTCTCACACTTCATATTTGATCAATAAAGCAAAAAAACAAGAAGTTTGAAAGAATATACATATTTTAGGAATAAAATGGATGATGTATATATATATATATATATATATATATATATATATATATATATATATATATATATATATGAAGTAAAATGCGAACAGTAAATGCAAACCATATCCTTTCCATGTTAGAGGTTGCACAGTTTGAACAAATTGCTAAAGAACACAATCTGTCCTATTCCACCACCATCGAGATGATGGCCTACCTGTACCACCATACCGAGAAGAAAGTCAAAACTTATCCTCCCCACCACAGTGATACGATAGATGTACATGTTTCGTCTCTACTAGACTCATCAGGGTACCGACATCGACCTATCTGTGTAAAGGACAGATCAGAATAAAGCATGCAACACTGAACGCGGCTTCACCGATCTCTCGCCGGATGGCGTATATATGTTTATTTGGCTTTCACGGATTCCTCCTGTCGCCGCCTTCAGTATTTGCATGCTTCCTTCCGATCTGTCCTTTGCACGGCCAGGTGCATGTCGGTACCCTGATGAGTCTAGTAGAGACGAAACATATACCTCTGCCATATCACTGTGACGGGGAGGATAAATTGTGTTTTGTAGCAATTTATTCAAACTATGCAACCTTCAACACGGAAGGGATATGATGGAGCAAAGTTTGCATTTACTGTTCGCATTTTACTTCATTTGCACACAGAGTTGCATATAGTTGTACGTTTGCTAAATGTGATTTCAGCACTACAACAGCATAATGTGGATATAACCACTGCTATTGCATCTCACACGGAGGAATCCGTGAAAGCCGCATATATATATATATATATATATATATATATATATATATATATATATATATATATATATATATATATATATATATATATATATATATATATATATATATATATAGCAAACAGGACAACAACAACGACATCTTTCAATGATTCACTCAAGAACACCACAAAACAGTGTTGTATAAAACCGCCGTGTGATGGCGCAACGGTAAATTAAAAAAGATATATATCGAAACGTGCTACCCAAAGGATAGAGACCGCACTATTCGCTACCGACAACCGCATGTTATGTCGAATGTTCTCACGAGTGTGATCGAAGGTTTTCGGGTATCCCGTGTATGTGCTGAGTCCTTCCCTGGAGTGTAAGATAGCTGACGTTTCGGCAAAATCTCATTCACCATTTTCAAAGCTCACTCTACGGCGTCTGTGGGCGAACTGACGCTTGCGACTGGGATCCTGTCGGTCCTATGTGTACGTGGGGTGTATTCGACCCATCACGAGCCCTGCGCCGGGTCATCGGCCCTATTGCCAGTGTTTGAGACAGGCGCGGATACAAGGAGTGAGCTTTGAGTTCAGGAAGATAGACCCGATTTTTCCTGTTATACTAGGAATATGTAAGCTCCCCCCCCCCCACCCCGTCGACAACTTGTTTTTTCTTGAGATCTCCCACCCTGCAAGAGCTTTGAGTTCAGGAAAATAGACCCGATTTTTTCTCTTACTAAGAATATGTATGCTGCTGGCATCACTCCCCCCTCCCCCGGTCGACAACTTGTTTTTTCTTGCGATCGCCCTTTCCCCTAAAGCTGCGAATTCAGAAAAATAAACCCGACCCTGTCTTTTACACCATAAATGAGAATGTTGCTGGTGTCCCCCCTCCCCGGTCGAGAACTTTCTTTCGCTTGCTATACCGTACTTTTGTGATATCACTGCCCCCCCCCAAAAAAAAAAGAGAGGTTGAATCCTCTCCTGGTTTGAGGTCGTGTTGCTAAGTTGTGATTTGTTGCTTTGCCACCTACTGCTGGTTGATGTTTTGTAAGCAGATTTTTCCAAGTATTAGGCAATCGCTGGCTATCATCTCTGCTATTTAAATTGTTGGGTCTCTTTGCAATTTCAATGGCTTCCCTTATGCCTCTTGTGGACAGGTTTTCATATCTCGATAGCTTTTTTGTTCGTAAGAAATTTATCTTATTTCTTTTGTTTTACAAATTTTGGATCAGTGCAGAAGAAATTATTTTTTGCTTGACAACGTTTACATGTTCGTCTCTTCTGCCGCTTATTTTTTAGTCGGTTTGACCTACTTAAGATAAGCTTCATTCTCCTCATAGAATTTCGTACATTCCCTGGTTTTTTAGAGGGATTTTTTCTTTAGGTATTGGTAGGAGAACTTTTACATTACAGTCTATGGTGAAAATGGTTTCAATGTTGGGTCTCTTGAGAAATTTTGCGATTTTGTCTGTGGTGTCTCTGACATAAGGAACAAAAATTTTGGAGCTATTCTCTTGGTTTTCACGATTTTTCGGGACCTAGCTTTTTTTTTAGAGCCTTGTCATTATGTTCTTTTTTATAACCATTTTTTGTTAGGACGTTTTGCAGTATGTTTATACGGCAAATATTTGGGCGGACTGATAATGTGAATGGGCCTTGAGATATCTGTTGGTGTGAATGGGTTTTCTGTAGACAGTGTGTGAAACCAAGCCAACCTCTTCTCTTTTCAGTAGAATATCTCGAAAAGGTAGCTGTCTTTCCTGTTCTATCTACATTTGATTTTTGGGTGTATACTGTTTATGTGATTCTGGAAATTTTTGTGATTTTCTTCTTCATGTTGCCAGATAACGAATGTGTCATCTTCGTAACGCAGCCATAGTCGTGGTTTCTGTGAGGAAGTCTCTAAAGCTTTTGAGTCTTCCATAAACAAGTTAGCGAGTGCAAGAGATAGTGATGATCCCAAAGTGGCTCCGTCGACTTGTTTATATTGCTGGCCTTCGTAAGTAAAATAGGTGTTATCGAGACAGTGTTTAGCTAATTCGACGATATATTTTGGGCAGATTGTATTTATTTTCTATAACAGAAAGAGCTTCTTTGACTGCCATTTGCGTGACAAGTGATGTTACGTCAAAACTAACTAGAAAATATTTTTCTTATAAACGTATGTTTTTGATTATTTCGCAGAAATGTTGTAGGTTTTTACCGTAAGAGGCCGTTTTTTTACAAAGGGTTAGAGAATGGTGGCTAGATGTTTTGCTAGGACCTGAGTCTGTTTTTTCGAAAACATTAAGGATTAGCGACATGAATGAAGAGTACCTAATTTTTAGTCAATAGTTAAAGGTATCTAAAAAACTTTGTCCAAAGTTGTTATTATGCAGGGCATAAAAAATGGGGTCATGAGTGTCATAGCTGGTCCGTCCCGGCAGCTGTAAGTAATTGACAATACTTTCTTGGATAGTAAGTTGAAGGGTCTTACCTGGTATACATCATATTAAAAAAAAAATAAAGAAACGTGGTGGTTCAAAATTATGTGTAAGAAACTTGATTCCATGCTGTTGCATGTTTTTTTCTCATATCCAGGAGATTTTCCATAGTTTATATATTGTTATAGTGGTTATTGCAGTTATATTTGTGGCTAAATAAAAATGACCGCGAGGAAGTGTCACAAAATCATATATATTTTCGCTATTAGTTGTCCTCGTCCTCCTTTATATTTTGTGAGCTACCGTATCTTTAACTTTTATATTTGTTCTTTTGTAATTTATTTTTCTCCACAGGCTTGATATTCTTACACTTCTCCTTAGGTAAATCAATTTCATAGCTGAGCCTATGTTTCCACAATGACTCTTTAACCGTAGCACAGAACTGATCTAATCATCGCTCTACTCATTTTTGTAATTTTTTCCCGCCGAAATGCCTTGACATTACCAAGAATTTTTTTGTGTCTGTAAATCCGATATATTCTTGAATCTGCACTTTTGATATATATTAATAAACTGGGATAAGTTAAATATTAATCCTATTACATTATACTACGAAGATACTACTTACTGACAGGAAAGCAGCTTCTAATTTATTCAAAACAACTTATATTTCCTTATATATTATTAATAACATGCTGATGGCAAGGATTTCCTAAATTCCCTCGATAATCGTAAAAAAACTTCGAAAAACAAAAATATAAAACTTCCTGCCGCGCTTTACATGCAGCAAACCTACATTTCCGGATTTTAGGGGGTTGCATGCCAGTATATAAAGTATTAATAAAGTCGCTTTGAGTCTCCTTTTATTAAAGGCAGTAAAATTTTTATGTGGGTTTTGTAATTACGCAGAAACCATATATTTTATTATGATACTTCTTTTCTTATAAACGAACGGTCTGATAACAGCATTATAAATGTTGTACACTATCGCATAATCTTATATATAGCCCTCATTCAAATGACTTCTGTATAACGCATGAGGTAATCTGTTATTTTCATCGCCTTCACAATTAATCTGTTTCGTTTGGAGGTAAGTACTTTTGATATATGTGTATACGCTTATGGACTATAATTTAAAAAAAAACATACGTTAACATGCAGAAAACAAGGAAAAATTAAAATTAACATAAACTTAAGATAATTTAACAACAGGAAAGCTTTATGAAATTTAATTTTATAAGCTTTTTTTTTTAGTTTCATTCTTTTTGGAGTTTGTTACATATTTTTTTTTATCGCATTGAATGACTTTTTTTAGGTTAAGTATAATTATGTTTGCAAGAATGCTTAAAATTATATCTATTTACGAATATTTACTGAAAATACGATCGTGTACCTGTAGTAGTGTAAGGCACAATGTCATCGTGCCCCCTTTAGTGATTGTAAAAAAGTAAAGTAGCTCTATTCGACTGCACCATTATGGCCTGTGGAAATTTCCACATTTGAAACTCTTTCTTTTTCTTGATGTTCCGTTAATGTTTGAATAATATAAACTAATCCTTTTATTGTTTCTGCTGTTGTTTGTCATTTAATTCTCTTTGTTACAACTTTTAATTAATCAGATGATCAATAAATAGTGTTTTGAGTAGTTTGCCGAAATTGGGCCTGGAAAAGTATTTCCCCAACTATTTTCTTCGCAAATTACCTGTGTTCTTTAGTCCGGTGTATTTGGTAAAATCTATTAGACACATATATTTTTCATCGGAATGGGTTAGAAATTCTATAATCAAAAATACCGGGCTATAATAATGGACTATTTGGGTTCGATAACAAGATATATTTGGAGGTGCGAAGTGTTAAAAATGATTTTAATTCTTGTCATAGGCATCGGAAGGAGGTTTATTATCACTAAAGCAGCGCGCCCACTGGTTCCGCTCGGTTCAGACCGCTCGGCTCCGCGCAATCGGCCCGTTTTGGTTTACATGTAAATAAATGAGAGACCCGATGCTGAAAGCGCGGAAGCGTTCTGGCCGGTCGGAACCAGTGAGCGGGCTCTCATTTATTTACATGTAAACCAAAACAGGCCGATTGTGCGGAGCCGAGCGGTCTGAACCGAACCGAAACAGTGGGCGCGCTGCTTAAGTATTAGCATTATTAGGTTTTATATTATTATTTTAATTCTTATGATTTCTTAATAATTCACATACATTAGAAAAAAACAGATAATTTTGACATATTTAACACAAATCACAACAGTATCTTTATTATTTTTAATTTTGGCATAGCAACCATTTTAGGCACATTCAGACTAAAACGTAGCCTTTTTCTCTCAAAAAATTCTAAGTTATAATTTAAATACTTACAAAATATCCATAGTCAAAAATACAAGAAGTTAAACATAAATAAAAAAATAAAGTCGTCCAATAATATTAAATTTTTTTGGGGCTATCGGTCATTTTACTATTAATTAAAAACATTTTTAAGACATTTGACGTTTCAGTTTATTTATTTGTTAAACCATCTGCAGAATTACAATTAAACACTAAAAAGGGATTCAAATATAATTAATTTTTATATGTTACAGAAAATTTAAGTAATAAATTGTGTTTACGCTGGTAAACATTACGTATCTAATTCGTAATCAAAGTTAGTGAAGCTATCTTCGCTTAAAATAATTATAATTGGTTCCTCTATCTCAGCGATCATGAGATCGAGTTTCCACATTTTCTTTTAATCTTTTATTATATGGATTTTTCCCAATTTTCTGCAGTAACTTCATTCAAAAAAATCTTTTAAAAGTTCAGTTAAATTACTAATTTTGTAAGTTGCATTATTTCTAGCAACTCCATTTTTTACTTGAGAAAGATATTTCCTTGTCCAACGGACATTTTCCGGACGATCTATAAGAACAGATTTCCTATCTGGTTTTCTCCCGCAAAGATTTCGTTTTTTGAGCAATTTCCAGCGCTTAGTTCTTCTAATTTCAGGTAAATTCCGATCTTCATTGATTTTAGTTAGAACCTCTTCTTCCAACGAGGTTTTTCCTGTGTCTGTAATCGAATATGGCTTGGGAGTACTAACAATTCCAGTCGTTTTCTTCTCCTTCGGTGTTTGGTACATAGTAGATTTTCCAACTCCTGTCATTTTGGAACACATCTCAACAGAGATTTTAACATTATTATCTAGATATTTATATCTTAAGGCATCATAAACAGTCATCGTAATAAGTTTTTCTTTGAGGAAAAAATGCCCTGATTTAACGATTTTGGAATAAATATAGATGTGGAAGCCATATCTTTTGGGTATCTCAAATAATATATAAAAACAAGCACAAACACGATAAATCACTAAGGACACACTGTAAGGTGTACTTTGCTCACTGACAGAAATCAAATTGAACTATCAGAAATTTTATTGTAGCAGTAAATTTATAAAACCTTATAATATTAAATATAAGTAAATATAATTAGATTTACGGCAGTCCTCAGTTACCTGCGGCACTGGAGCAGGTGCCTTGGAGGTTTCGCTAACAGTTTTATTACTCTCTCTAGTTCTTGAATAGGATATAGGAATGTGTATGCTTGCGATCGCCCTTCCCCTTCCCAAGAGCTTTGAGTACAGGAAAATAGAACCGATTCTGCCTTTTATATTAGGAATATGTATGCTGCTGGCACTCCCCCCCGTTAACAACTTATTTTTCTTACGATAGCCCCCCTCAAGAGCTTTGAGTTCAGGAAAATAGACCCGATTCCACCTCATACTAGGAATGTGTATGCTGCTCGCATCCTCCCCCCCCCCCATCGGCAAGAGCTTCAAATTCAGAAAAATAGACCCGACCCTGCCTTTAACACTAGAAATGGGAATGTTGCTGGTGTTTCCCTCCCCCCTCCCCCCCCTAGTCGACAACTTGCTTTCACTTGCCTTACTGTACTTTTTTGATATCACCCCCCCCCCCTAAAGAGAGAGACTGGATCCGCCCCTGATTTAGTATATCATTTTTAGGAAACTAATGACGATTACGTAAGCCGCAGGCCTTCAAAATTTAAATTAATGAGATTGGCTAAACTATCACGATCGAATATCACTTCACTCGTCACTCTGTCTGTCCATTTGTATATTAGAGACTTCATCAGTTTTCAATATTAGATAGAAATACACTTCTGAATATGGAAAGTAGGAGGGTGGGATTAATAACTCCACAGCACCCGAGCCTCGTTAGACCCATCGTACATCCTCATATGGGTTTCTGCTTGACTCGATCCGTCGCACAGTCTACGGATTTAAATCAGGATTTCCATTAAAACATATGTGTAGCAAAATTTAAAAAAAGAAATTAAGGATGTTGTTAGATCTTCAAAAATATACGTAACAGGTACGGCTGGACTGTCGCTATTTCATCTAGGATATTTTTTGTTAAGAGAGCCATAAATATTCCCCTTTTGGAGAGCTAAATTATGAGAAATTAATTTCTGGAGTGAGTACATTTTTCTAACGCCATTTTCCTGATTGTTTCGAGGTCCTTCTTTATTTTTCCATTTTTCTTATTTTAGTTCCGTATTGTTTCGTTATTTTTATTTTACTGATTTAGGCAGTGACCTCCCTAGTTTTGGTCTCGTTTTTTTGCTGGACGATCCATACATGCCTGAGTAGGAATTTTAATAGTGATACTGAAATAAAGCTGCAGTGGCTACAGGCTTAAAGGGAAAGGAAGGAAAACAGACAGTGTATATATTTTTGGTTATGTGGCGTTATCTTTAGTCATTTATTGAAGTTTTTCAACCAGTTTTTTCTGTTTTTATAATGGCCTAATAGCACTTAATATATTTTTAATGAAAATTATTATGGCTAACTTAACTCCACTATTCTAACATATACTCATCTATACATACATACATATAAATAATTTTAAAGTATCTGTCTGTCTGTATAGGCTAATCTTCGAAAGGACTGAATCGATTTCAATGAAACCTTATAGACATGAAGAGGAATAAAAGTAAAAATTTCTTAAAAAAAAAAAAATTGTACTGACCTTGTAGTATGTCAAAAAAGTAAATCAGTCGATCTTCTATAATTTTTTAAAATTAATAATACATTTAGAAATTTTTACCATATTGGCAAGATACTATGAGGAACCACAACTATATTACGGTAATTGAAGAGCTAAATAAAAACAATAAGACACGCATAAAGACACAACAAGGAGTAACAGAGGAAATACCTATCATGACGGGAATACGACAAGGCGACAGTATGAATCCATTTCTCTTTAATTTAATTATGGACAAGACAATTCAAAATGTAAAAGAAGTCAATGGAGGATACAAAATGGGACGAAAATCTTTAAAAATCTCATGTTTTACCGACGACGCCTTACTGTTAGCAGAAAATGAAGACGATCTGCAACGACTACTATACCGATTCCAGACCACATCAAAAAATTTAAATATGGAAATATCTACAGAAAAGACCGAAACGATGGTCATTTCAAAAGATCCTGTCAGATGCAAATTGGTGGTGAAGAACCATCCTATCAGACAAAGCATGTCTTGCAGATACTTGGGAGTTGATGTATCGAGCAATAAAAATCTATACCAGGAAGTCAGAATACAGGCTAACAAGGCCTCAAGGATATCAGGATGTCTAAGGGACATAATCTGGAAAAATAAGTATATGTCCACAGAGAGCAAAGTACGCATCTACAGAACTGTGATAAGACCAGTACTAACTTATGCATTGGCAACTCCAGCCGAAACATCTAAAACAAAAAGTATGTTACGAACGGCTGAAATGAAAACGTTAAGAACAATCAAAGGAGTAACCCTCAGAGATCAAATAAGAAGTTCCAAAATAAGGGAAGATCTCAAGGTGCCTGATGTGGAACGGTTCATAAGGTCCAGGCGTAGATATTGGAGGGACCATGTGGACAGAATGGGCGACGATCGATGAGCAAAATGGGCTAAGAACGAGATACCAAACACTAGAAGACCCACTGGTCGACCTCCAAAACGATGGCACGAATGTTGGACATCAACATCACAGGAGGCTTAATATAGCAGAAAAACAAGACGTCGTCTTAAATAAAAGAGGAAGAAGAAAGAAGACAAAGAAACCTGTTTAAAACTTTGACTGGTGAATGCGCCAGGCATAAAATAATCTTGTAATTACGATGTCGTAAGTATGCTTCTTAATTTTCTAAAATATTATTTCAATTATAAGTCTATATTATTTGTACTTTTTTAATTATTTACAAAATAATAGGTCGGATAGTCAATCAGTACAGTAAAAACTGGGATTTTTTTTTTAATAAATGCCATTCATTTATCTAAAGTGAAAAATTACATAAATTAATAATTGTAAATGAATGCCTTCCTTTTTACTATCAAAAAAAATTACTAAATGTTACATAGCGAAACTATTTTATAATTTGTCATGCACTTGACCGGTTAATTGTACGATTTAAAATTGACAGCAATTAGTTTGTACTTGAACTTAAAAACAGTTACACCAGTTTACACATTTAACTAGCATCACAGGTGTTTATTCGCAGCATGTTTTTTATAAATTACTAGTTTTTCATATAAATGGTACAGTTAGCACAGCAATCCTCGTTGCAAGCATCTCATACATTTTCTTTACTAATAGCTTCTTGGTCTGTTTTAAATAACCTCGGAATTCTCTTCCGAACAATTTACTTAGCCACGCAGAGCAAGTCAAGAAATCAAGCAGCGTAGAAGCTTAGAGAATGGGAAATTCTTTTAAATTGAAAATGTATTTAATTCGAAACATCAACTCTAAAGTTCTAAAGAAATTTTAGTTAATAAATTTTGCCGTGTCAGTTTTCAAATAGCTTACATAATACTAGATATGTTATTTTAATAAATACTATGCTATTTTAAAAATGCTCTGATATTTTATTGAATATTAAAATTATATTGGCCTTTTTCTCATTTAATTAATATTTATAAAATGTTATTTTAATGTTATAATAGGCATTTAATTAATTGAAATTTTTTTTTTTGGGAAATATCGAGCTAAACTCAAAAATAACCTTAGATTTTCTCTAGGACCACAGAATAGTCATTTTTTTATAGATTTTGGGTGGCTGAATTCAAGAAACTATACATGACATTTTAAAGTATAAGTCATGCTGTTTTAAATGCCGTTTGCACAAATATATTCCTTTTTCTTCGAGATATTCAATTTTGAAAATTTAAGATTGCATGAATTTTTCAAATTTTTCACCTTTTATGACCGATAAGGTTTTAAAGGAGAAATCTGATAAACAATGGATGTTTTAGGGCTATCAAAGCATCGCTCAATTCAGATTTATCACCTAGTTTTGCAAAATCAATTTGTTTAAATAAATTATTAAATTGATTATTTTCTAATAAATACTTCCACTGCATTTTACCCAAATGAATAGGTTTAAACGAATCGTTGTCGGTATTACAATATATTTTGTTGTGAAAAAATCAAGCAATTAATCTTGCAATTTAAAAACTCCTCAAACGGTCATTAAAAATAATTAAGAATGTATATCCTGAATTCATAAAACCATATTCTACAAATTCAAAGTCTACAAATGCATATCGCTAAAGAGTTTATATTTAAATTGCAAAATTGGTTGTTTAATACGTTAAACGTATTTATTGTCATAAAATGCAATGGAAGCGTTCATTTAAAAAATTATGAATTTTGCAATAATTTATTTAAACAAATTATTTAGACAAATTTATTTTGCAAAACTAAAGATAAACTTGAATTGAGCGATGCTTTGATAGTTTTAAAACATCCATGGTATCCGAATTGTCATTTAAAAGCTATTCGGTTACGAAAGGTGAGGGTTTCAAAATTTGAAAAATTCATGCAATTCGGAATTTGCAAAATTGAATATCTCAAAGAAAAAGAAAGATATTTGAGCAAACTCAGCGGCATTTGAAAGAGTAAGACATACTTTTAGATGCCATGTATGTTTTTTTTTTTTTGAAAAAAATATTGCAGGTTAGGATATTTAAAAAACCTAATGATGGTCCCATATCATTTCGGATGAAATCGGTTCAATGAAATCCAAGATGTCTCTTCTAATATGGCGGACAAAAGAAATTTGGTCCGATGTTCTCTAAAATTGGGACAGAGGAATTTTTGGGATTGCACATAAAAAATCCGAAATTATTTTTAAAAAATTCAATATGGCGGATCCAATAATGCGGAAATTTTTTTTTTTTATTTTTTCCAAGTTGGTACGGGGGAGTTTTCGGGGGACGCTTAAAACGAATCTGAAATTATTTTTTAAGAATTCAATATGGCATATACAATATGTTGGTTTAAATGTTTTACACAGTGGCGTAAATAATGACCCCTCAATCCTCGACGTGTAAAATTTACATTTTTGATTTTGTTCAAAATTCATTTTTAAGGGTGTAACTAGTGAATTTATAATTATTTTAAGAAAATTTAATATGTTACATGCGATTAGACTCGGAGGTTCAAATTATTTTTTTAAATTCAGTATTGCTGATCCAATATGATTGAGAATTTTACATTACTCACATTTTATGAAATTTAATATCAAAGGGTTTTGGTGGACATAGGTTACGAATCTGAAGTTAATTTTTTACAAGTTACTATGGCAGATACAATATGGCGGACTACACATTCTTTAAATATTGATATTGGGAGGTTCTGATTGCCTATAGTACTAATCCAAAATTAACTTAAAATTCAGGATAGCGGATTTACTATGGCAGACTAAATATTTATTTGATACAATTTCATTCAAAACTGGTATTTAGGGAATTTTCAGAACCAGAGAATTTTTAGTTGTTCATTTTAATGTGGTTTACAACTTTAGATAAAATGGGTCCTTTTGGAATCATTGCGCGGTACACTAATCTCACTTAGGACTTAGTTCAAATAATTTATGGATATCGTATCGAATTTAAAACCACAAATCGAAAAATAAAATATTTATAACAAAATTGAACCGACTTCTAAAAATGCTCCAAGAAGCGAGAAATAATATGAATTATTATATGAAATTAAAATTTTTGAAGTCGGCGCCAAATTATTTCCGAATGAAAGAAATAACTACTGATATGAGACATATACAAACTACGGTAAGAAATCAATTACAATTTTTTTTATGCGAATCGCATTTTGTCAGGTATTAGTTTAGAGCAGACTTCATATAAAAATTTATATTACTTTTCGCTTTTTAGCGTATTTTTAGAAGCGGGTTCAACTTTTTTTTTATAAAAATTTTATTTTTATTGCAATTTTTTATTATGTCAACTTGAAACTAAAAATGGAAAAAATACCTAAACTAGTTTTTTTGTACACTGTGTTGATTCTGCTCTCGCTTCCTTGTGAAACTTTTTAAATACTTGTAAATGAAACACCGAGCTTGTTTCTAACGTAGCTTTCGGATCCGATTGGACCGATTCGATACAGTTACGTGCAGTGGAAAATCATGTAATAAACGACTCTGATTAAAGTTTGGATCGAATGCAACATTTCAATAGACATTGGTTTAAATTGAAAGTGCGTCAATAGTTGATTTTTTTTTTTGTAAATAGGTAAGCCATAATTTTTATAAAACAAGTAAATGGGAAAAGTTTTTTAAATTTTCTTGATTAATTGCCGTCAGTAGCAGAAAAAAAAAAGAAAAAGTAGGAAGGCAAATAAATGGAAATTTTAACTGTTAAAAACAATTTGACCCTTTTATATATATTTTTTTTTCCAAAATAACTGGACACATCTTTCTATTTACAGTAATTTACTGTTGTTGTAAAGCTGTCTTTTACCATTTTGACACCAAAAATTGAAAATACTTTTATAATGGTTTTTAATTAAGCTGTCTGAAGAGTGAATGTACATGACATTATATTGAAAAATGTTGGCACCTTTTTTATTTTTATATAAAGCAAATAATTCCTGGACTAGTAATAGATCTTTAAAACTATTCACTCAAAGGAAAATAAGGTGTAATTCTCCATTTCTTGGAGAATATCCCTCAAAGCCAAAAAGGCTACTAAGTAAATCCTCTACTAATTGTGCACTTCATTATTTAAAATGGTTAGAGCGTGCTATTTATATCGGCAATAAAAATAAGAGCACAAATTTATTTTTGGGTGTCAGTGACGTGTTTGGTCTTTAAGAAGTATTTAAAAGAGCATTAGTATGCCTGTAAAATTAGATTCTAAATTTTATTACTATTGTATTGGAACAAATACCAGACAAAACACTGATAGTGCGGAAGCTGGGAGGGGGAAGGGGGGATGAGTATACATTGAGAATTCCCGTCTGTAACTCTATGTTACTCTATGGTTTTTGGTACGCTGGATTCATTTTTCATGGTTACCAAGCAAATTTGATCCAATTTTGAGCTTTGGCCCGTTTTTGATCAAAAATGATGCTTTTTCGACTTTTCCGGAAAAATAAATAAAATCACGATAGATAGCCTAATTTTTATTACATATTATTTAATTTTAAACATTTGTTGTTTTTTGTAAATTATACGTTAAACTAATATTTTAAGTGTAAAATGACAAAATAGATTAAAATTCTTTATACACGATCTTAAATAGGATTAGTATACGTTTTGGTACTGTTAATTAGCATTGCATGTTTCGCCAATCTTACAAGATGATAACACTCCTTTTATTAAAAACTAAATATTACTTTTTACCCTTTAAATTTTAAATAACTTTACTTAATAGTAAATTTATATATTTATTTATATTTATTTATACAGATATAAAATGTATACTCACTGAGGTCATTGTAAAAATGAAATACTTCTAAACTACAAACTATTAAAAATAATATATAATATTTTTTCTACTTACACTTAATAAAACTATTTATTAATTAGATTTAATTAAAATCAGAAGACGATATTTCTAGTTTTTTAAATAGTTTCCTTGACAATACCGATATTTACATAAAGTATCACAAAATTGCCGAGAGAAACTCTCCATGTATACTTAACCCCCCCTCCCCAGCTTGCGGACTAAGAGTGCTAAGTGTAACTAGATTTCATCAAGTACCATGGCAGTTCCCCGTTTGTGAAACCTCAATTATGTATTCTTCAACAGGTACAAGTTGCATTACTGTATAGGAGACTTTACAGTATTAACTATTGGTGCTACTGGTTTAAATTTAAAATGAGTATCTTTTCAAACAGGAAAAGTACTCTGTCAGTAGTCTCTTCGTGAAAGTCAATGTTTAAAAAACAATAGCTATTACACTATTCACAATTTATTACAAAGAAATTTTACATTTTTTTTACAAATTACCATCCAGACTAGTCCAACGATTGGAAACCCCACGCGGATAAGTAGAACCACAAACAGAAGGTACGACAGTCGAACAATTAGCAGTTTTCAGCATTTACCGCCCTCGATTCAAGAGTTTTAAGCTCGGGTGCATCAAACCCTGAGTAGCTCCGAGCCCATCTCAATAAAGCGGTTAAAGTGTTAATTTGACCAGTAAATAACCTACAAATTATTTTTTTTTCGGAATTTGTGTTTTTAATATACATAGCGAAACATATTGAAGATAAAAATGTAAAAATATTATATTATTACTTATTGGTTTTGAATTTTGTCTGGTGTCATGGTATATTCGCCCATAAATATTTCGCAATTCGTTAAAAAAACTATGGACGATATCTTGTGAAATAATCTTATTTTTGTGTCTCCATTTCATGTATAAAATGTTTTTTATCCAAAAGTAGCATCTAAAAATGATAACATTAGCTGCTAGGGCTTTATACACCAAATAGTTTTATTGGTGCTTGAGGGGCAAGGAGAAAGCAGATCTGACAAGTGCCGGGGCATAATGCACTACTTGAATAAAGCAAGTGTTTCTTGCACCTAAACAGCTCTGAGCTGCTCATGCCAATGAATCGAGGGCAGTAATTTAAAGCTATTAACAGAACTGTGCAGCATTCTACACTCTACCGAGTGCCAGTTCCACCTAAATATTTACTTTATATTGTAAGCATTACAAGAAATATATGTAAACTTAAAAACAAAAATGAAGACTTCAAAACAAATAGAAAAGCTATGTTGAGAATTACATTAGACGTCTACTCAAAACTGTATAAGCAAGACAAAGAACTATTTAATCGTATCCAGGTGCCAAAAGTTCAAAATAGTTAATTTGAAGCTATCTCAGACATAGCAAAGGAATAAATAACAAGTACTCTGGTCGAGATGTAAAACAATTAATCACCTTAAGAAAACAGTATGATAATCGAAGCTTTCAAGAAGGGGGAACAGATGCTGATCTGCATTATTCAATAAATGTTCAACGTATGATTGATATTAGCATACTATGATGATTATTAATATTTAATTTAACCGTATTTCGGGTAAAATTGTCTAAACATAAAATATTACACTTTACTGAATATGTATTATTATGAGAATCTTAATTAAGTGTGTTGTAAAATTCTTTAGAAATCCTATCAATATTTCTGGGCGCACTTAAATCCACACACAAGCTCACAATTATATTTTTCTTGGAAACACACGCTGGCAAATATACTTATGACTGAAGATGATTAGACATCAAGGGTAAAAATTGACGAAAACATGAATCTACGTCATAGTCCAACCTAACCAATAGAAAATATGAATTGTAACAAATTTAGAAAACATTATACCTTCGATACAACAATACAACAAAAGAAATAAAGTTATAAATAAGTTCTTTATCTAAATACTTATCTGAAATATATCGGCCAAATATTATAGGTATATTGTAATTATGAGTGCATTTCTTTTAAGTTGGAACATAGAGTTTTACGTGATACGTATTTGATGAACCCCTATTAAGCACAATTTTACCGGAAAAAATCTTACTGATTCTTGGAAAAGATGTAATTTAAAACCTAAAATTTACATTACAATAAAAAAATTTTGACAAATACCAAATGAAATGCATAAATAAAAGTAATGCAGTTTTTATCTCTCCGTATCTATTGTTATTTCACGCCTTTGAAATAGATGAATATTTTGCTTATTGCTAATTGTACTGCAACGTTGCCGGGAATTATCGGCATGTTATATTTATTTACAACTAGGTTAAAGTACTTTCTCAAACTATTTTTGTCCGTTTTTAAATTTAAAAAAATTTGGATTATTTAAAGGTCTGAAGAAATAACCAAAACTTAAATTAGTATTTCTTCACTCATATAGTTTTAATATAAATGATCTAAACGAAAAAAAATGTAAGAACAATATATTGTGCGAAAAATAAATTGTCATCGTCTGAAATATTAAAAGTGTTATTAAATACAATTACCTAGATCGCTGTAATTTATTATCTGGTATGTGTAAAAAGGAATTTTCTTCTCATAAACATATACTCAATTATTTTGTTCTGTATATCAAAAATCATACAAAATATGCATACTTACCCTTTTTGCAATTGTCTAGCAAAAATGTAAAATATTACTTTACTTTTGCCACTAAACATGAATAATTAACATAATAAGGCAGCCAAAATGAACAGTCCTAAAATCCTTTTGTGCCTTCTGTCTTTTATTGTTGTCTTAAGTATTTTTCTCTTCTACCTCTTTTTCTTACTACGTTTTTTTCTTTATATTAAGGCAGGAAATTGAATTTGTCCAATTGAATAAGCAATATCTATGTTTTTGTCATCTTCAATTTAATTTACTTTATATCCGTTCTCTACTTCCCGATTCCATATTAAATCAGATCTCTCACAAATGTTTTATATTCTTCATGTCATAGACCTTTTCAACAGATCTATCTTTCACGTAAATCTAATAAAATACATTTCCGACATTCTTCACATTAAGTGGGCTTTTCAGAAAAATGTTCCCACATCAAGCTTGAAATCAAAACAGTTTAGACGGAAAGAAAATGTTTCTTAGACAAAGTACACCGGGAAATTTAATGCTACTGTGTTAATTTATTTGTCGACGTAGAAAACAAGAGAAACAATAACTACGGAAAAAATATTTTTTAAATGTACCACTAATTAAAAATGGTAGGTTAGGTCCTACATAGAAAATATATATTTATCTAAATATCTATCCCGCTAGAATTCTGGTTTTATTAACAATATATTAAAGCTCTTAGTGTGGTTACCTCACTGGGTGTCTTTAATGAAATTTGGAGCATTATTTATATCGACCGCTGTGATTTCTTTTGCTTCCGGAAAAGATTCCCCGAAGGTATTTTCCTCATGATTTACTAACATGGCTTAACCTTTAATGTCTTATTTGCCACTCTATTTCGCATTTCAATTTTTGTATGTCAACTGAAGTATTAAGATATCTTTGAAATCTGAATAGCTTATTAATAATTTAGTCTTTTTTATCAATTTCCACTCAGTTTTCGTATTAAAATATGGCTGACAAGAAGTTAACTTTTATTCTCCATAACCAAGGATTTTCGTTGTTTAAACTAATGAAATCTGTTAAAAACTGTATAAATAACAATCATTGATTCAATATTTTTGACAGCTTAAAAGATATATAAGATGTAAATAAAAAAAAATATATAAAACGTATGTTTTAACGAAGTAACAGAATTTGCCAAAACTAACGCAGTATATGATTTTGCAACAGAAGTTCTGCAAGTAAATTGATTTGCAACATGAAACGTCTATGGCGGCCTTCAAACAGATCTATGTTGATCATATAAGATTTAAGTTGGCAATAATAATACCAATGCGAATGTGAACCTTAAATATGCAAGAATAAAAAAGTCGTGATATATTTTATACAAATTATGTCAATACTATAAACAAAATATATTAACCAATAAATACTTCGAACTTCCATGACATCTGGATGTGGATTAAAAGGTCCAACTTTTTAGTAAATCAGACAGTTATTTTTTAGTACTAATGGATTAATATGAGAATAAAAAGCAGTGGTTTTTGCAAAAGTTGAATATCTGTTTCCAGAACAAAATGAATTACCCCAATAATCAAAGTATTGGCCATCGTTAGCTATGACTTTTTTCCATCTTTCTGTTAAAGAATGGATTTTGCGTCAAAAGAACTATTTGTTTTTTTTTTGAGGCCAACCATTCATCAAGCCAAATTTTCACTTCTTTGTAAGTATGTAAGTCTTGTTTTGGAAGTGTGTGCTGCATTGATTGAAATAAATGGCAGTACAATGGAGCTAAGTCTGGTGAATACGGTTGGTTGGATAGGACGTCCTATTTAACGTTTTCTAAATAGTTTTTTATATATTTTGGAACGTGGGGCCGGGCATTATCAGGTTGAAAAATGACTTTATTGTGTCTTTTGACGTATATTGGTCGTTTTTCCTTCAATGATCGGTTTAATTTTATCATTTGTTGCGCACATGGATCGCCAGTAATTGTTTCACTAGGATTTAGCAGTTTATAAGACACAGCTCCCTTGTAATCCCACAAAATACACAGCAAACCTTTTTTCCAACTATAATAAGCTCTGGTTTGACGTTGAAGGCTGACCTGGATCTACCCATGATTTTTTGCGTTTCGGGTTCCCAAAATAGATCCACATTTCAGCATCTGTCAGAACTCGATGCATGAACCCTTTTCTTTTTTTTTTCTGGCAAGCAAAATTTCCTAAGTCGTTTTTCGTCTTTCAGTGTCTTATTCCTTCGTTCTGGATCTTTTTCAATACATGTACATGTTTAGAAATAGTGGATTGGGAAACATTCACTGCTGCTGCCAATTGTTTCTTTTTTCGCTGATCTGGACGTTGCTCGTTTTGTACATCAAAATCGCCACTGTTGAAACGTAACACATTCTCACCGTAAGCTTCAACCTACTGCCGATAAGTCTCAGCTGCTCTCTTCTTGAAATGAAAGATTTCAACTTCCCCGCGAAACATCTTCTTCTGGTAAAATATTCGATATTTTTGAACCTATAAAGAACTACACTTTTTGTCTGATGACAATTGATAACAAACTGGCTTTTAATGGCGTATGTTTATTACGGAAAAGTTTTGAAAAATAGAATAGAGAAAGAATACCAAAACTATGAAACCAAGGAATTCGCATGGGAAGATCCACAACAGACCACATTTTTACTCCAACTCAAGTGATAGAAAAAAAAATGGCAAGAAACCAAGTAACTCATACAGTATTTATTGATTTAAAGAAATCATATGATAGTGTCTCCCTGCAAAAAATGGGGCAATCAATGAAAAACACAAACATTAATATAGAACTCATGAAAGCTACCCAAACACTCTACAACCAATCTAAAACAAAACTCAAAGCCGGAACAAGGATAACACCAGGATTCGTTACATTTAAAAGCCTGAAATAAGGATGTTGTCCGTCCCCCACCTTGTTTAAGATCTATCTGGAAAGCGTTCCAAGCGAACATAAAAAAATTCAGTCAACATCGAGTGATACCAGTTTTCCTTACTGATAGTTTAGCATTACAAAAGAAAAAATAAGATTCAACGAAGTATCTAGCTTGAAATGCGTACCAAAGGGTCAAGATTTAAGGGTTGTTCCTAAAATTCTTGTGGTCGATTTTCACTCCAGATACGACAATTTTACTTGTTACCGAGACCATTGAGACAAAAGTGAGCCTCGTCGCTGGAAATTATTCATCATATGAAACTAAGGATCACTTTTTAGGTTTTGCTAAAGCCCAATCACTGAACCTACGACACAACAAATGGTACTTCGTCTTTATTTCTTGAGTCAATCCACCTTGTTAGTACACAAAAAATATCTATCCTCAAAATTCGCTGCAGAGTTGTTTGAGAAAGTCACAATGTTGAGATCAACGAGGAATCGATAAATTCACTTCATTGTACGGCAACAATATTGGCTTCGCTTTTGGCAGTTCTTTATCTCCATGAGATGGACATATGCAGTTAAAATGATGTGCCAAATATCTGCACAAGTCGTTTAATTGTTCTTCCAGTACAGCGGTTATAATGACGGAATATTGATGTAAAGGCACGTAAAGTTCCCGTGACTGACCAAGAATTTTAATAAAAAATATGAACAATTTGTAAATGTTGCGAAAGCGTGTATGGCTCTATGATTAAATCGTAAGCACTGGCGTATACTAATGGCGAAGGAAACACACAGATTGTTACGCATATGTATACGACCTCAATTTTAAAATGCTTCGTCTTTATTCGAAAGCTCGTTACTTTAATCTAATATTGCAATTTCAAGAAATATACATAAACTCAAAGTACTGAGAGAACTCGTAGACTTGACAGGCATATGACGAAAAAATTATGGTAATCATGTGATATAGGTAGCTAATTTATCTAAATCAGTAAGGGCTGTATTAGCCCAGAGTCGCTGAAACTATTATTTTAATGGAGTGTTTTTAACTTCATTTGATATATATATATATATATATATATATATATATATATATATATATATATATATATATATATATATACATATATAAAAAAGTTGGTTTTTCCTAAACTTTAATATTTTACACTATCTATTTAACTGAATAATTTTATACAAAATAATGAAATTAATTTAAAGTCTAGTCCTGACTTTTATATCAACTTGATATCAACTGATAGGACTTCTATACATTAAAACCGTTCAGACCTGCAATTTATGTCATATGTCATTTCTAAGTTTATTCAGTACTTTGATTATGAATATTTAAATTTTAATCGGCATAAAACACTCTAAACAAATCCTAACAATTATATAATAGACGTAGACTTACATAAAGTTTATAGTCGATAAGTCCATATCTTGCTACGCTGGTATTTGATCCTCAAACATCATAATAAAGTGAGAAGAAATTCAATAAGTAATAAAAACTAAAGCCAAAATTACCAGAGTTCAGGTGAAGGCGGTGGCATCACCAGCGAGGAGAAATGCCTGGCTAATCCTTATATCGGAGAATAGGGCTGAGCTACTCAGGGTGCCACTGCATCTGTTGCTAGGTTCAATGTAGAAACCTTCCGCGATGTGTTTAAGAAGTTGCTTTCAACTTTACTCCTATAGATAATCCAGTACAAACAAAATATACGCAAGTGAGCATGTGAGTCAAATAAAACTCGTAAATAAATAGTAATAATAAAAATCTTTAATATCTAAATGTTTGGCTGTAGCGTAAAGCTATAAAAATCAAGTTCAAATAATTTCACAATTTTACAAAATTTATTTCTGAATGAAATTACAAGTTCGTTCAGAGTAGAAAAAAAATGAAAAATTAATTGATGTTAATGAAGGTAAAAATATTTTTAGTAAAAATAATAAAGTTATGTTATACTATAAAGAAGGGGAAAAATCAAATAAAATATAACACCACTCTCTATTACTTACTGGCGCTAAAACACAACGCAAACCCTGTGTATTCTATGATCGTAGAATGCCGAAAAATTGGGTAACGCCTTAAAAAAAAGAATGGAATACACTTAATTTACAATATTGATAGGTTGTTAACTTAAAACATAAAAAAAAAACAATAAAAGTGTGCCTGTTAGATGTTGAGACGGTGTGGTCTCAAACAAATCAAACTATAACCCTGCTTACCTGCGTAGGTATTAGTGAAACGCAAAAGATAAACCATAAACAAAAACAGTAGAAAGATACCAGTAGTATAAAAAAAACCGTAGGAAGGATACCAGTAGGAGGGACCCCAAAGTTGTTATCGGGGTTTAAAAAGAATTCCTTCGTTAAAACGTGCAGAAATGCTAAAATCTCTGTCTCCAGATTTGTCCCGGTAAAATTAACTCAAAAACACAAATAGGTAGAAGATAAGGTAAATAACTCAACTAAACTCAATTACCGGGATAATAAACGACTTTCCAGCCCGAAATCCCAAAGGTTGGTTAAAAAAAGTTGAAATTTGTTAAAAAGCCAATTCATTCATCGTTAACATCTTCGGTTGAAAATTAGATAAGTATCCCATTAGTTATTCTTAAATTAAAGAAATTCTTTTTAATAAAGCCAAGGCAAGTTACAATATAGAAATACAACACAAAAAACATAAAGAATACTTCGATGAGTGGTGTAAGGTAACCTGACGATGCAAAACGACATGTGACCTTAACCTAGGAATAATATCAACACAATCTACGGAATTAACCAAAGTAATTTCAAAAAAAATTGCCATAGGATAAAAGGAAGAATTTTACTCGATTAATAGGTAGGAAAGCCGATATTTATCTGGAAAAAAGGTAAAACTTTATCCAGCATCTAGAAAAGTAACTACTCATAGTTTAGTAAACACCAAGCAAAACAACAAAAATAATGGTCAAACTGAAAATCGCATGTAACTTGAAACCGTACGTAACAATGTAGACAACATTGGGATAGATAAAAAATACTCTAGCTAGAAAAGAAATTAGTGAGAAAGTAGAACTACGGGGTTCGTAGTATAACCAACCAAAGAAAAATAGAACTTAACCGACAAATGGTATGTTTTTCAGGGAATTTATACGAAATGTTTGAAGAAAAGGATATTATGCTTGCCCAAAAGTTGAGTATTTGCAACAGAAAGGTAAAATTAATCAAATTAACAAACTTAATCGAAATTTGAACCATGACAATCTTTGTTATTTTTTTGATAGTAACAGGTTATTAGAAGGCAGCTTTCTAACTTTAAAATCAAATAAAAACATGATCATATAGGGATCAATAATAGTGGTTAAATTAAAATTATTTCTTTTATATCGCCGCTTCGTAACTTCTTTAAAAAGTTAATTCTGGAACACCAAAATTCGACTCACTTTTCTCATAAATTATTTGGGCAATGACACGGGTGATGTTTGTTTTAGTTCATGTAAATGTGCGGCATGTTGAAACTGGGTCTTAAATTTACCCAAGAGAAAAAAGTCTCATGCAGATCTTGGTGGCCAGTTTACAATAACGTCGGGTGTTCCTCAAGGATCTGTTTTGGGTCCCTTACTTTTTAACGTTTTTATTAACGATATCACATGTGGATTGAGTAACAGCTGCCTACTTTTTGCAGTCGATTTAAAGATATTCTGGGATATACGGAATCCTGGCGATTGCTTGAGCCTTGAACTGGATCTGATGAAATTAATTTCTTGATTCCTAAGAAACAAACTGCCTCTGAACGTAGACAAGTGAAATGTGATGTCATTCTCAAGAAGTAGAATGCCCCTGCTGCATGATTATGGGATCTGCGGTGCTTTTCTAAGGCGAGTTAACTGCATTAAGGACCTAGGAGTCACGTTTGACTGCAGACTCACATTTATCAATCGTATTAATGATACAGTATCACATTATATTCTCTTGTAGGAAGCAAATTGGAATATGCCTCAGTTATCTGACATCTGTATTACCATGTACACTCTGAAAATTTTTTAAAAAAATCACTATCGTTCCTTAAGATTCTCAAGCTTTAAATCGAATGGATTTTTGCCACTGCCTGCTACAGCCTATTGACGAGATTTAATTTCACAACTCTGGAGAAGCGCAGTAAAGGGGTCGTGTACTTTTTTTTTTGTATAAACTGGTTAATAACAAAATTTTGGCAACTGATTTGCTCACGAGAGTTGATTTTCATGGTCCAAGGATAACTAGTTCTCTAGTATTTTTCTAGTTGCCAAAACCAAGAACTTATGTATTACAATTCTCCCTATTATACTCAATGTGTTCCCTTTATGATCGCCTGAAAGACAAATTTGATATAGTTTACTGCAATTATTCTGTTGTCCAATCGTTTATTTACAATTATTACTGATTAATTTATAGCATATGTTATATTTTTTGTATTGTCTGTATTATGTATTTTATTTTTAGATTTATGTGACTGCTCTTCTTCCTGCCTAATAATAGGGACTCCGGTTCTGTAGGGTAGTGCAAATAAATAAAATAAAATGAAAATAAATAAAAACTTCTTGAGATTACACGTTCAATTACTCTCAATAGACTGATTATTTCACGCTATGTATAACATATTGCACCGTCCTGTTGAAACTACTATTCTCTAAATTGGGTTCTTTCAGTTCAGTTTCTATAGCGTTCTCCAGTGACTGTAACAACAGCATCATTTTCAATTCCGAAAAAATGAGGTCTTATAATGCTTCCAAATAAAAAATCACACCAAACAGATCATTTTTGTGTATGTAATGTTGTCTTAATAACTGCATGTCATTTAACCAAAAAAGCTTCACTGTTGATGATTTTTTTTTTCTGAAAAATTGTTTAAATCGTTTGGTTTAAGTTTTTGAGTGAACTGTGTTTTATACAGCATCAAATGCAAATCTTAAATATCCCATGTAGTGTCACAAGAAAGTCCAAGTTTTTGAAAACAGCACGTATTTAATTGATCGAGATTATTATCTACACTTTGATTCACATTATCGACATTTTCAGTAGGTCGTTTACGTTTTTAATATGTTGGATTCTTAACATCACAAATACCAGTTAACTCGATTAATTAGTTAAATTACCGTATTGATTGCATGTAAACCACCAAATCGTACATAGAACACTTTCATTATGTTCTTTCTGAGTACCTCTCGAAATATGGTCCTTTTATTTCTTTAGTTCTTAAATGAATATCATTGATGATTTCATTCCTCAAAGGACTACCTAGATTGCACTGTTAAAAATAACCTTAAATTTAATGCAAATTTAATGTCCATTCTACATTAAATTTAATAACCTTGTACGTAAAATCGTGATTAACTTACATTTACTTTGAATTTAAAGCAATTCATTCAAATATCAGTTTGTTGTATATTAAATGTAATTAAATGGTATCTTAAATTTCAATAAAGTAACTAAAAAGTTATGTCCACTTTCTGTACATTAAACTTAAATCACACGTACTTTAACAATAAAGGAACTTACATTATTATTTCTGATACATTGCATGGGATTCCGGGAGATGGCGCAACTTGTATTGAACTTTTTATTTAGTATGATATAAGTTGCTTAAAGGACTCAATTTTTTTATGATGAGGTATACATGTGTCTGCCGGTACTGACGAAAACCAATGAGTTAGAAACTGGTCTACAAGTGACGGTACACTACCTACGGGAAAGATTTTCACCTTTTTCTGGCAGTTTCAGAATTTTTTGAACTCATTAATGTTGGTGAATTAAATATATAACATATCTTAAATTCAATGAACACTGGCTGTATATATACATAGCCACCTTAAAATGATCAAACTCTAAATTTAATGCATGATTACATTAGATTTAATGAAATAAATTAATTTAAATTAATTTAGTGCATTACATTAAACCCATTAAATAAACCTTTATGAAATTTGCTCCCAGCACATTTACCTTAAATTTAATGCATTTCTTACTTACAGTGTGGTGATGTAAAGTTAACCTTTCTATTAGGCAGAAAACAAACGAGATGATGATGTTTTAGATACTAGAGAGATAGCAGATTCAGTTTTATTTATTTAAACAAATATGCAATAACGATTATTTTTCGTTCAAATGCGAATATTGCTAGATATTTTACTCACAAGAACAGTTCAGATAAAAGAACTAAATGCATAAAAATAAAAGAAAAATTCTTAATAATTCCATGATTGATTCCTACTCACTCGAATGATTTAAGCAACGACAGACAAAGTCAGTTTCATTCTCTAACAAAATAAACACCATTACTGCTCAACGTACTATTTTTTATTGTTATCGGCAACAAATTGCATATCCTATTCTTAGCAGAAAAAAAAACGTTATAATAAAACACATATAAACACAAATATATGATCATATTTTTCAAAAGTTCCTCATCACTCGTTGGAGGAAACGCTGGTTGAACTCATAAATGTCTTTCCTCTATTGCTCAATAAATTCAGAGATATCCTAATGTAGTCCATTAAATCCTCCGGGAATATTCGGGAATGTAGGACGTGTTTGTATTTACCCGAAAGGCGAGGCAAGGCGTTGTTATTGTTTGTGTTCACTTTTGGGTCATTGCAAAATGTCAGAGTTTTTAATTTGTTTGTTGCCGGAAATGGAAACTGATGAAACTGCAATTAACTTTTGGTTTATTTTTGTGTTTTGTCTTTATAATTCCGGTTGTAAACAATTTTTAATCGATTTTGGAAGTTAAATAATTGTCACTTTGTCGTGGTGAAGGAAAATTAGATTAAATAAATGATGCTGTTGCAAAATGAAGTTTAGGTCAAAATATAATAATACCTGGTTTTCTTCGAAGTTTCATATTTAAAATATGTCTTTTATATGGCAGTTATAGCTAGACGTCTTAAACTGGTTTTTAAACATATCTAGATCTCCCGTTCGAAACTCTCAAAGTATAAAGCCTCAAAGGTGTTTTACAGAACTTTCCGAACAAGCTTCGATGTGTGGTAATTGGTTCACACGCTAAATTATTCAATAAAATAATTTATATATAAAACATACAACAAATAATGAGGTAAAAACTTAAACGTCTCTCTTTATATATTCATTGTCATTGTACAAACGTTAAGTTTTTCGTATAAAAAAAATGTTTAAGTAAATAATACAATTTTTTTAATATATCCTGTTTCTAAACCTTTGTAATTAGCCTACTTTATATTTGATTTTTAAAGTAGTAATAAAACGGAAGTCTAAACATTTACCATGTGCCCTGTTTAAACCCTAAAAAAAAATGAACTTAACATATCAATTAATCCTATAAATTATTATTAACAGGATTTTCGTTTAATTCCAAAAAAATCTTACCCAACTATTACTTATATTGTTACGGTTCAAATTTCTCTTTGGCAAATACTTTCGTTATGGGCAATACAATATCAATTTCCTTAAGTATTTTCCATGGATTCTTTGAATAAAAGCATTTCATAGAGTATAGTTATAATTAATTTTATTTTCAAGTTTGACCATTATTCTGGTACTACACTACACACTATGTTGAATTTACTGTTACCGTTTTTTATTCAGATAGATCTCGGTTTTCCTGCCTAATACTATTTGAGTGGAATTGTAATGTATTTTGGGTTACAGGAAGTGTATTTCTTTATTTGAAATGCAATTCTTCGAATGAAAAAATAACTATTGAGATTCTTAATTAATTTTTGAACGGAAAATGCTAACGATTAATGTAACAAATATATTTCAGCCGATTGTTGTTGCCCATTGTCACTCTTTTTGAGCTTATTTCTTTCAAACGTGACCATTTAACGCACCTAACAAAAACAGCGTAGTACTCAAACAGGTTCTTGGTTATAAATGGAGGCTGTTTTGCTTTCAATTTCACTTTTTTCTGGTTTGATTTGGCTAAAGCAGCTGCAGACTTCCATCTCAATTTATTTTTGCCAATGTTTTGGGATTTTGAGATGGAAAGTGGTTAATTATCCTGGTAATTCTGTTGAGTTTTTGAGTTACCGTATCTTTTGCCTGCTGGACGTTTATGTTTTTTTTTACCGAGATAAATCTGGAGTAAAGGATTTTTGGCAGTTTGTGCGTGTCAACGAAAGAATTCTGTTGACTCCCCCCCCCCCCCAACAAGATCCACTAATTGCAATTTATTAGAAGAATCCCGAAAGAATTTCTGAAATATCAAAGATTGATTTTTACCGAGTAAAATTAATGCCTAAATTGAATCTGACTTTAGTTTGCTATTTTAAATCTCACCAAGACCTAAACTTACCGCATGAACGTGTTTGCTTTTCTTCTAATAAATGGTTTTCCAATAAGAGGTGTCATTTTGAAAAGCCCGCTATTTCGGTAGATGTCACTTTTGAAGCTGTAAGTTTTTGACGTTTGACAAGTAGAAACTACGCCATAAATAAAGATGGAACGATACACGCTTCAACAACGCATTGAAATTATTAAAATTCACTATAAAAATGGTGAAAATTTGGCAGAGACGGTTCGTAAAACTCGAACATTTTTGGGTCGTCATGAAGCACCTTGTCGGAGCGCAATAAAGAAATTGGTGAAAAAATTCGAGCTGTTGGGACAAGTTAGTTATGTGAAGAAGAAAACCCGTGCACGTCGCTCAAGAACAGCCGAGAATATTGCTGCTGTAGCCGAAAGTGTTGAAGAAAACCCAGGTTTGTCCATTCCTCGTCGTTCTTTGGAATTAGGGATTCCACAAACGTCATTACACCGTATTTTGCATAAAGATTTGGGTCTTAAGGCTTATAAAGTTCAGTTAACGCAAGAACTCAAGCCGGCCGATCATCAACAACGTCGTGCCTTTGCTGATTGGGTTCTTGAAATGCATGAAAATGATCCGGAATTCCATCGAAAAATCATCTTCAGGGATGAGGCCCATTTCCACCTCGGTGGCTTCGTCAACAAACAAAATTGTCGCATCTAAGGCTCGGAAAACCCAAGAGTTATTGTTGAAAAGCCTCTCTATCCTGAACGTGTGACTGTTTGGTGCGGTTTATGGTCCGGCGGGGTCATTGGACCTTACTTTTTCGAAAATGAGGCTGGAGCAACAGTTACGGTGAATGGATTGCGCTATCGAGAGATGATTAATGATTTTTTATGGCCGGAATTGGATGGTATTTATCTGGACCACGTTTACTTTCAACAAGACGGCGCTACGTGCCACACAAGCAACGAAACCATTGATCTTTTACGGGAAAAGTTTCCGGGCCGTGTTATCTCTCGAAGAGGTGATCACAATTGGCCACCGAGATCTTGTGATGTGACACCTTGCGATTTCTTCCTTTGGGGCCACGTGAAAGACAAGGTCTACGCCAACAGCCCAGCGTCGATTCAAGACCTCAAAGATGGAATTCGTGAGGCTATCGAGGACATAGGGCAGCCACTTTGCGATTTGGTTATGGAAAATTTCATGAAAAGGATATGGTCCTGTAGGCATGGTCGTGGTGGTCATTTGGCTGATGTTATTTTCCATCATTAACGGCATACCTTCCTCTTTATAATGTAATAAATATCCGATCATTTATCTTAAAAAATGGCATTTTTCTTTGAATATCAAAATAACACCTCTTATTGGAAAACCCTTTACCAGTGAGATATTTTGTGTGTTAGATGCTATTTGACCGAATTTATTTATTTTGTTGTGAATTTAACGGAGAGTTTTTTTTTCTATCAAAATACACCTAGTTTACGGTACAACCCTATTTTTTAAATTTTTAATTATTTTTTTTTATAATTACTATCTTTACCGAGTTTTATTTGTCCCACATGCTGCTTGCATTTGAATTTTCTTTTGTTGTGATTGCTAATCTTTAGGGAATAAAGTTGAAAACTAGTTTCTTACAACATCGAGGAAGGTTTCTACATTCAGCCTAGCTTTAGATGCAATGGCGCCCTGATTAACCCACACCTACTCTCAGGCATAGGGGCGAGCTCGGCATTTTTGCTCCCTGATGCTGCTACTAGCTATCAACTGTACTCTGGTGATTTATTTTTAATTATTATTATTATTGCTCCTCACTTAATCGTAAGGTGTTGCGCCCTTAAATACCAGTGTAGCAATAAATAAAATGGTATGTAAAATTTATCCAAACAAATTTTCCAAAACTCTATATTAAAACTTTCCAGATAGAAGTTGTAAGATTTTGAAAGAAATCAAAGAGCAACTTTAAGCTCTTCTCAAGTGGCGGCTTTGAAGTTCATTTAAAAGTTAACTATATTTATTTATTATATGTAATCTTATTTAAGAAATTTTTGATCTGAATAAATCAAATTTAACATATTTTTTCCCCTAATAAGGTAAACTTGAACAGGATTACCCGTCTGGTACTGTGACTTGAAACCATTTTTTAATTTTTGTGGCATATAAAAACAGTTTTCCTTTATCTGCCTGAAAAGAGAAAATACATATATTAGCAACTATTTAAATACGACAGAAAAAATAATTTATTTATTTTCTTACTGAAATCTTGCTTTATATGTCTACATATTATAATTTTCGTATTAGCATTAAATTTATGCATATAAAATCTGTGGAAACACATTTTGCCATTTCAGTAAGAAATATCTAAAAATAAGAATATTTCCCACGGCTTTGAACTTGGAAGCAAATTGACTTTTTATCTTTAATGAGAACATTGTTTTCCTTCGTCATATTTTAAAATGTACGTACAAGATAAGCACGTACTATTTTTTATCTAACTTTATCATTCCAGTTTGTCGCCTTGGCATTGCTTAAGTTTTTCCTGCAGTATTATGAAATATTCACTTCTACCGGCCGTTATGTCACCCGTAGAAATTAAATGTCGGATTCAAAAAATTTTTCATTACCGTGTATGGGTGGTTCATATTTGAAAATAAATATCGATCAAAATAGTTTCGATGGGTCGTAGTTCCATTGAAGCTGACTCAAGAAGTGGAAGGCATTCAGACTTATCCAATCCTGAGGTTGACCGAAAAGTGCAAAAAATGTCGTCGTTTGAAAGTATCTGCTAATGCTAAATCTTTATATATTTGAACTAAACATGCATTTTAACAGTTCTGCATGATAAAATAGGCATGAGTAAAGTTTTAACAAGGTGGATTCCAAGATTGTTCCCTCCCGAACAAAAACTGCGCACGTTGCAAATTTCTTATAATCATTTGGAATCTTAGGACGCAGACCTTGACTTTTCTCCAAAATAGTGATATATATATATATATATAGCTCGTGTGATTGGTAGATTTTATGTCAAAATTTAAAACTTACCAGTCAGATCAGTTGAGCACCAAGCACGATATTTATTACAATTACATGTAAATTTCTTCATGAACAATGATTAGTTATGAAGTAACAAACTTTTTGATAGAACTCTCTATTTGATTTTTTTAAAGGATTTTATCACAACGACATTTTTTATTTCAAAGTAACACAAAATTATTGTTTGGACAAGTAATTTTTACTAACAACAAGAGAATGCTTACAATTATGGAAGAATATTTTTATATCATAGTAGTTATATTAAATATAGAGTCTTGAGAGTTTGCAATATAAATTTTTTATTTATTGGATACATCTACCCGTTGACTACTCATTTAGTGAAACGTTACTAATATTAACAATGTAATTTATTAAACTTAGGTTTATTATGTCCTTTAAATATCTTGTTGGCATCGTCCTATTTTGTCTTTAAGGGCTGGTTAACATAACTTTCAGCCACATTTGTGGATTTCCTGCAACCACGTCCTTTTAATGTAAGAAGGTTATACCTAGAGCAGGGTCGGCAAATGGCGCGGTACGGATCCTTGGGGGTATAAAATTGGTCCGTTTACGTGTATCCATTTATTTCGCTCTTGCCATACTGTACTTTTATTGATATCGCTGCTCTCCCAAAGAGAGGCTGGATCCGCCCCTGGGCCCGTATCCTCGAAAGTGTGATGTGGAAAGTGATGTGAATGGCGATGTGAACGGTCACTTTATACTTTTGACAGTAAAAGCCATATTCTTGAAAAGGCAATGTTGCCGATATGAACGTGCTAAAACCCGCGGATTTCAAAAAATTAAATGGATGACAGATTAAATTGAACTGTCAGACCGAAAATGTCCGTAGTATATTTTGTCGCCATTTTAGGCATAAAGTAGTTTTGGCACGTCAAATTAATCATCAAAAGTAAAAAAATAGTGTTGTTGTTGTTATTGTTGTGAAGTTATTGATTTTCATTAAAATATTTGTACGTTGCCTAGATTAAATTTATTTTATATCACTTAACAACCAAGAAATATAGACCAAGCCATCAGTCAAATATTTAGGTATAAATATAATATATAATAATTATTTAATTGTAGTGTGGTATAGTGTTTAATACAGTCTAATTAAGTTAAGCGTCGTAGTTAACATAATTTAAATATAAAATGTGTTACTTATTTAAATAAAAGTTTCAGATAGCTAACAAATTGTTATTTCTTGAATTTATTATAAGTTGCGTCGTGAAAAGAATTTTGTTAGACTTAACTGTTTAAAACTAAGATACTCGGCTGTTATGGACACAAGTATTTATGTTAAATCCATAAGCAGAACTGGCCCTAAAAAATATTTTTCAGTAGCACGCTCATACAATTGAGTTATGAACAGAAACTCCTGGAATATTTTTTATAAGTCTGTAATCTCGAATTTACTTAATATTTGCGAAACAATCAACTTTCTAAGGATATTTTAATAAAAAATTTGAAAATATTAAAAATATCGGGTACCACCTAATTAACGTTTCAAATGTTTATTCAAAAAATAAAACTTCTTAAAGAAACGGTTCATCAACATATTACTTTTTTAATGACGAGTTATTTTAAACAACCAAAAATAAAATAAAAATTTTTAATACTATTTTATTTTTTGAAATCCGTGCGTTAAATATGTCATTTAGCTGCTGACATTTCATTTGCGCATGTTTCACCGTTCACTTGCCTTCCACCGGGCGAATAAGGATATGAATAATGAACGTTTCAAGAATACGCATTCGCCACCTTTTCACATTCACTTCACGTTCCCTGATATAATACGCATGTTGTGATACATCCTATGTTCCTATTTTGGTATACAAATTTGCTTTTAATTTTTTTTTCTGAACTCTCGATTGAAACATTTTAATCATCCGAACCCCTCTTAAAATTTATTACAGAGCCTACAACAATGACAGTAATGTTTGTTTGAACAAGTGATCTGTAAACGGTAAATTAATAATAATTCCGACATTTTTGAAAACATATTAATACCTACAATTAGATTGACTCAAATTCTAAAACGGAGAAAAAATGATCACTTTTTACGTTTTTAAGTCTAAGATTTGCGCACTGTTTATAAATATCATGTAGGTTTATTCTTTCAACCTGAATGTCTTCTGTAAATTTGCTATGATCATAAGTTTTAGAATTCTAGCAAGCAGCACATATCCTTCATCTTTATATGTACTTAAAACTATCGATACATGCAACAGCGATATTCGATATTTTATATCGATATTTACCCGTATTGCAATATGTAGGTATCGATACACTTATTATTGATATTTTATCGTTCCTTTACTGTAATCAGATCACGCGCGGATCCAAGGGGGGGGGCGGTGGTGTCGATCGCCCCCCCGCCTCCCCTAAAGCATTGAGTTCAGGAAAATAGACCTGATTTTGCCTCTTATACTATAGTTTATTCAAGAACTAGAGAGAGTAATAAATTATTTTTTACCCTTTTTTTCTCTGCAAACTACATATGTTCTTTAGTTCGGTGTCTTTTGCAAAATCTGTTAGACACCTATATTTTTCATAGGAATGGGTTAGACATTTTATAATCAGAAATACCGGTTTAAAATAATGGACTTTTTGGATTGGATAACAATAGATATTTGGAAGTGTGAAGTGGTAAAAAGGATTTTAATCCTTATCATAGGCGTCGGAAGGAGGTTTATTTTATCACAGTATTTATGGCATAGAATAATATTTCGGTAATAAAATTAAATAAAAAAGTTTTTATAATATAATTTTATTTCTTATGATTTCTTAATAATTCACATACATTACAAAATTTAGATAATTTTGACATATTTAACACAAATCACAACTATATTTTTATTATGTTTAATCTTGGCATAGAAACCGTTTTAGGTACATTCAGACTAAAACGTAGCCTTATTGTCTCAAAAAATTCTAAATTATAATTTAAATACTTACAAAATACCCTTTGTCAAGAATACAAGAAATTAAATATATATAAAAAATAAATTCGTCCATATAATATTAAAATTTTTTTGAGGCATTCTGTCAGTTTATTATTAATTAAAAACATTTTTAGGACATTTGACTTTTCAGTTTATTTATTTCTTAAACCATCTGCAGAATTACAATTAAACACTAAGAAGGGATTTAAATGTAATTAATTTTTATATGTTACAGTTAAAATTAGACCTACTTATTTTTATTTCTATTGTACTGACATCTTAATTTAATTTACTTTATTATATGGAAATCCGATAGCGCTAAAAAAAATAAAATAAACGTGTTAATTCTACACGGTTAAGAAAAAGACACAAATACAATAATAAAATAATAAAAAAAATACGTCTAATTGGCATTAAATATATATATATATATATATATATATATATATATATATATATATATATATATATATATATATATATATATATATATATATATATATAAAATTAAAGAGTGGAACAAACCAAAATAAAAAAATGATTCTGGTAAACAGTACGTATCTAATTCGTAATCGAAGTCAGTGAAGCTATCTTCGTTTAAATTGATTATAATTGGGTCCTCTATCTCACCGATCATGAGATCGAGTTTCCACATTTTGCTTTATTTTTTATTATATGGATTTTTTCCCATTTTCCGCAGTAACTTTATTCAAAAAAATCTTTCAAAAATTCAGTTAAATTACTAATTTTGTAAGTTGTGTTATTTCTAGCAACTCTATCTTCTACTTGAGAGAGGTATTTCCTTCTCCAACGGACAGTTTCCGGACGATTATAAGAACAGATTTCCTATCTGTTTTTTTCTAGCAAAAATTAAGTTCCCTGGGCAATTTCCAGAGCGCAGATCTTTTAATTTCAGGTAAATCCTGATCTTCATTGATTTTAGTTAGAATTTTATTGACGGTTGGGGCCTGCTTCTCATAATAAAATGTATGTACAACTCCTTTTATTGCAGTTTTCATCTCTTCTTCCAACGAGGTTTTTCGTCTATCTGTGATCGAATGTGGCTTGGAAGTACTAACAATTCCATTCGGTTTTTTTTTCTCCTTCAGTATTCGGCACATAGTAGATTTTCCAACTTCTGTCATTTTGGAATACATCTCAACAGTGCTTTTAATATTTTTTATATTAATATTAATTATTATTTAGATATTGATATCTTAAGGCATTATAAACATTCATTGTAATAAGTTTTTTGTTGAGAAAAAATGCCTTGGTTTAACAATTTTGGAATAAATATAGAGGTGGAAGAATAAAATTTTGGGTATCTCACTAATCCCAAATAATATATAAAAACAAGCGCAAACAAGATAAATCGCTATGGACACACTCTAAGGTGTACTTTGCTCGCTGACAGAAATTAAATTGAATTATCAGAAATTTTATTGTAGCAGTAAATTTATAAAAGCTTATAAAATTTAAATATAATTAGATTCATGGCAGTCCTCAGTTACCTGCGGCACTGGCGCACGTAGGTTGGAGGTTTCGGTAACAATTTAATTACTCTCTCTAGTTCTTGAATAGAGTATAGAAATGTGTATGCTTGCGATCACCCCCCTCCCTCCCAAGCGCTTTGAGTTCAGGAAAATAGAACCGATTCTGCGTTTTATATTATTATGTGTATGCTGCTGGCACTCCCCTCAGTTGTTTTTTTTGCGATAGCCGTCCCCCAAAACTTTGAGTTCAGGAAAAATAGACCCAATTCTGCCTCTTATATAGGAATGTATATGTTGAAAAATAGATTCGACTCTGCCTTTTACACTAGAAATGGGAATGTTTCTGGTGTCTTGTTTTCGCTTTCCATACTGTACTTTTGTGATATCACCGCCCGCCCCCGCCCCCCCAAAGACAGAGGCTGGATCCGCTCGTGAATTAGATGCGATTTCACTACGACTGTTCAATATGTTAGTTAAGAAGTTCGCAGCTGCATTTTTCGGACATCGAACGAATTTGAATATTAGAACTAGGGCGTGACGGATGTATTTTTATCACTTTTTTACTGTGTAACAAAGGAGAGGACTACACTAGAGTATCCCTATAACCGAAGGACAGCATGAATTTACTGAACTGAAAATGCATTTAATATGCAGCTAACCTTTATTATTCTGTAATTTTAATTCCATAGTCCCTATTTGCGGGGAATCACTTACCTATGTTTACAATCTTTTAGCCACTGGTTTGTTGTTTATTACCTTTATTACATCGCAAACGGAAAGCATATGCAAACTGAGTTGTTCACGGGTAAAACCCGCCGATATAACCAATTTGTTGTTACATTTTCAAAGGCGATGTTACAGAACAAAATAAAAATACTTTTATAGTAATATATCAACCAATCAATATATTTTAATTCACTAAAGGATATCGATACATTTAGGTTGATGTTAAAAATAGGAAAAATGCATAGGAATATTTTCGCTGAGTACAATTTCAAAATGTTTCAAAATTATGAGATGAATTTATTTGGATTATACAATATGCACAACTGGAATACGACGACTAGTTATAACGTAAAAATGAATGAATAATTTTGTCTACTTTTCGGCTGGCTACTAACACGCTTATAGGATATTATTTTACATTAGGAATTTTATTATATAGGGGTGACAAAGTGTATTGAAAATATGAATAAAAAGTGTTAAATTCTTTATAATGGTTGTAGAAAAAATTACTTATATTCAGCTATTAGGTTAAGACAGGTTTGAGTCATAAGAATATCCTCCATCTTCACGACAATGCGCGAGATCACAAAGCAGCAAAACTAAAGTCAAAATTAAACAAAGGACCCACTAGTTTCGGAGGAAACAGCCAATTCTAAATTTAAGGGCTAACAACCATAATTTTAAAATTACATTTATTTAATAAGCCATTTACCTAACAATCTAAACTGTTAGCCAACACTCATTAGTGCAATGGTAGTTAGGGCCCAATTTCTATGCGAGTAACATTGCCCTTTAATAACGCTATACTCGAAATTGGTCCTTTCCCTTTGTATTTAGGCGACCTATTGTATACATTTCGTTAAAATATAGTCTTTAACCTCTGACTTGACCGGTCCCCCATTGGTCATTTCATATGCGTTCCAGGAATAAGAATGACCGAATTGTGAGCCTGTTTTCTCAAGCAAAACAATTTCATGATAATTTATCACGTGACCCCTGCATCAGTCCCCCACGGGCTTGAGGCGGTCTCCAAAAATTGGATTTTTCCATTAATTTATCACCGTTTCCGTGGAAAGCCCACAATTGTTTTTCTTTTAGTTTTTCTTTTTAATTTGGTTATTTTTCTTATTGCAGACAGCTATTTTAAGTCATGATTCGACTCGTATTATCTAAAACGTGAAAAAAAAGTTATTCCCAACAATGAAGGGTAAAAAAAATATTCATAATGTGTAGAAATGATTTTAATAACTTCCTTAGCAATAAATAAAAAATAAAAGTTGTATAAACATGGATCTGTGAATGCTTTATTTTCGATTTCAAAGAGAAAATTTGAACCATCGGTATTTCATTCATTGATCACTTATTTGATTATTCGTTCATTCATTCCCCGTCACCTCAGTGCACATCTGTGACTGATGGCTTTCAACAGAACGTAATTCAAACTATTACCAGTTTATACTTACTTCACAAAGTAACACGTAGTCGATAGATACTTAATTTTAACTTAATTAAAATACATTGAAGAGAATATATTCCTGTAATAGAAAACCACACTTTTGCGGAGGGTGTTAAAACATGAGGTTGGCAAGACGTGTGTAATCGTGGTTCGGAACTTACAATAAACTATAAGGCCCGGAGTAGAAGGATCTTAAACGACATTATCCGGTAATTAACATACTTTTCCCTTTTATCCGGAAAGTAATAATTAAATTGGGCCGACAAATCAATTTAATCAACTCTGTATAGTCAATTTAATCAATAATCACCACAAAATTTGTTAAACTGAAAAAAATTAAGATTTCATAATTTGACTTTTAACTTGCTTAGATAGTTCTTACATCTATTACCCCTTGTAAGTTATTACAGCTTATCTTTTACCACTGATAAATAAAACGGTGCTAAAATAGTTAACAATATATATATATATACATATATATATATATATATATATATATATATATATATATATATATATATATATATATATATATAAATAAAACGAAATCCCGAAGGCTGTTTATCATTTTAGTTGCAGAGGGCATCTTGGAACTAAAACGAGCGGCTGAAGCGTGGTGAAGAGATGTCCATTACTCCCCATGCAAACAGATTACATGACACTGCTTCTGAAACCTAACCACTCTCTTGAAATACTTTTGCCAAGTAGACACGAGAAGGAGCAAAATCTTCCCAAAAACGGATCCTGGTGATTTACAGATGAATCTCGACAGGATGAAAGAGCTAGAGTCGGAGCGTTCGATAGAAGCTCGTGAGTAAAATTTCGGATAACGTGCGGAAATTTATGCTAATCTGCAGCGTGGCTATCTCGGTGGGAGGGACATAAATTGGAATAAGATAATACACATATGCTCAAACAGTAGGGTTGCGATGTTGACATTGAAGTCTAATGTCCTAACTTCGCTATTGGTGTCTGAGTGCAAGGATGTATTGAACGGTCTGACAAGGAACGGCTCCACAATCAACCTCGTCCTCCGAGTATACACGGGAATAAGGAGATGCACTGTCTAGCAAAGATGGAATTCCTAAAAAAAACCCGTATGGTCCTGAACCAATTCTTCCTGTTCCAATTGTCGTTGGTAAAAGGCAATTAAAATTCTTGCTGGAAAGTAAATATATTGAATCGTGGAGCCTCTCTCCTTAGAAAGGGACATAACATTGTCACCTGAGAGACCACCTTTATAAAGCTGATAATGTAGATCATTTGATATGCAGTTGCTGTGTAGAGGAGGATGAAACTGTTGACAATATCCGCAGAGAGTGCCCAGCATTCAACACACTAAGACAGAGAGATTTCCGAGCTACAATTTTGATACTAGAGCTGTTCGGCTTGCAGCCATGGTGAGATGTAGAGAGCCCAACGCGGTCTAGTCATTGACCATCAAGTATCACTACCTTTTATTCATTCATTCATTCAAGTTAAAAACAATTTGTGCATAACATTGTTATAAACTGAAACGTTCACTGAAATTTTTATAATTTTGGAAAACAGGGCTATTTCATATTAAATCCTACCTCGGTCTAGACCACAATATGTCGGATTTCCACAGTAATTTGTATATTTGTTTTTATCAAATTTTTGAAATTAGCAAAAAGCGATGACTTTTTAATTTTTTATATTCTAAATGACCATTACTTCGAAATAATATATCCTACAGCAACGGTTGGTAGCTCACCTTAAACTCTTTTTTACTTCCTTTTTTGTGATGTACCAAGAAAAAACTGAGAAAATCTAAAAATTGATCGTAGCTTAACTAAGATGACCAAAGTTTGATTATGGAATCTTAATGCCCTTAGATATTATTTTGAATTATTTCTTCCTCTACTTACTGTAATGTTTGCAAGAAAAAATACTACCAACGCCCCTCAACAACAAACAACAAACAAATCGCCTCGTTCAATGATCTGTAGTCTGTTTGGAACCTGTGAAATCTGCATCAAGAACGTCCAATTATTCGCAGTAAATAAGTAAATCTTCTCATTTTGCTAACATTGCTGATAATGTTGAGAAGTGACTATATTCAGCTCTAGCTAGATTCGTCTTGATCAGAAGAAACATCTAAAACGTTCGGTAGTTGTTGGAAGTTAATGTTAATTTTTTGATTTTTGAATTATAGTATCTCCATCAAATAGATGAAGATCTGAACTAATTGATCATTTGTATCCTAACTTCCCGACTGTCTGATACGAAACTATCAACATGGAACGAACACCTGGACAAAATGCATTCTAATACTTACAATTTGAAGGACTAAAAGAGAAACTCTATAAATTATTATAAATGCCATGTAGTACGTGAGCTTCAATTAAAAAGTAAGTTTTAACACGAACTGAAAATGTTCATTTTGCAAGATCGTTCTTAGAAACATGATATATTTTTTTCTGTTAAGAAGTTTCTTTTTATTAAAAAGATGAACTTGTTCTATAAGCTTCATGGCCATTTAAGGCGAACAAAATAAACAAAACGTTATTTATGGGACCTGCTATATAAACACATAAGTTTGTCCAGGCTTCCGGATTGGAGCCACAAATTTCCCCAAGGAAGAACGTCACATAAATATTGTTGGATGCTGCTAATATGCATTTTGGGTTAAATCTATAAACATGCATACACCGCACTGGGGGAAACAAGATTTATCCCTGATATGTGAAATAATACGTTTAGGTAGCCTTGATTTATTATGCACGGAAATTTTCCACTAAAAATCATTTTAATATATTATTTGTTATTCAGTTGATCATATAATCAATGTATTGTTGTTAATAAAGTTATTGAATATTGCTGGTTTATGAAGTAAGTTAAATTATATTAGTAATTAAATTTGACCATGTCTTAAATGTTATTGGTGTTTACCGTTAAATCCAGGCCATATTAGCTTGTAGAGGGAAGTCAAGACAAGCAGCAAGGAATAATATGTTTTTCGGGAATTTATTATAAAATTAAAGCTTACCAGTAGCTTTTGTGCAGCAAATAGATTCTCAAAAGCAAAGTATTTCGGTCCCATATCGTCGTTCTAAGATGCAAATTCCCATTTTTAGGCAAAATGAATTTTGCCGAAGTCCTCATTATCTACAAGTAAATACGCATTTTGCTATGTCCCTTTTGTAATGAAACAGTTACATATAAATAAGACATGTTTTCAAGTTTGTTGTTTTTACCTTCATTACAGAGATAAATGTCAATCGTTTTATTGATTTTATAAGCTTTGAAATGGCTGTAATCTGCAATTATTATAAACCAATGAATGATTATTACTGCTTTACAGAGTGTTGATTATTTTTTAGAGGCAAATTTATACTTCTAATCTATAATAATACATGGAAATTAATATTATTAGGTTTTATTCATGAATCCTTATTAACAGACGTTGTAAATCTATATTACATCAATTTAATCTGAATTAAACAAAAGAGAACAAAATTGTCCAGTATACACAAGATGCAAATTATTTAAATTACTTTTCGCTTTGGGACTGAGTTTATTGGTTCATTTTCACCAGTCTTCTGTCAGAAGTTTCTTGCAGGTCATAGGATGAATCAACAGTCCAGAGGATCAAAAATAAAATCAAGAGCTAGAATCATTAAGTACGATAAAAAAAAATGAGGTTACCCTCGAAGTAGAAGCCAAACATCTGTTAAAAAAAAGTTTTTGCTTCAAATTGCCGATGAAATATTTCAGAAACTATTAACAATTTCTCAAGGTATGCATAGTTCAACAGTCGGATTCATCTCAACAATATTCAAACTTTCAAATTTGTATTTCAAATGTTAATGACCAATGTAGTGGAATTAATAATTTACCAAAATCGCCGAATTCATAAAATAACGGTCTTTGAGATAAATTGATTATTAATGACGCAGGAGACAAAAACTATATTCCAGACGTAGGCGGACCAATTTCTTCTGATTTGGGATTAGAGGAATCATAACATGAAATAGTCATTACTTATAATGTTGATGAAAATGTAAATAGCAATTAAGATATATTCGAAGGTAGAAGTAGGAGGAAAAGACGTAACGTGAATCAAGATGAATGGAAGAAGAATTCTACAAAAATAAAAGGACGATAATATTTGGGAAAACGAAAAATGGAAGGACAAAGAGATTCCAATTTAGTTAAAAAGCTAAGTGTGAGCGATAGGTGCACTTGTAATGAAAATAACAAGGCAAGCTGGAAATAAATATCAAACGAATACAGAACTAAACTGTGTAAACATTTTTGGCGACTTTCATGGGCTGCGAAACAAATTTATATTACATTGATTCAGAAAACCCTAATTAAAAGCGCTAGAAATCCAAAATAAAAAGACCAATCGAGAAGGGCATATTCCTACCCTTATTATCTTTGTAAACAACATATCAGATTAGAAGTAGGTAATGCAATGTTCTGTTTTTCAAAAAAAAACAGTTGGCTATTGGCTCTTGAAAAAAATAATGGTGAAAAATTAAAATGATGTTAATTCTAGGCAAGTAAAAATTAACAAGCAAAAAGTAGGCTTAAAATTATTTTTCAATGTTCAACAATGCTCGCATTACTGCAGAAAGCCTCTTGTAAACTTAATTGAGAGCTGGTTTGAATCTCAAAATTGAAACTTTACTAGTTTTATAAAAGTGGCTGGTGTACCAAAAATACCTTAATACGATTATCTAAACAGAATATTGCATTATTTTCACCAAAGCAAGATGAATGCAATAAATGTATAGAAGAAGAACTCTCAGCAAAGAAGAGTATGAAAATTATCAGGTTAGAAATAAAAAGGCGTGAAATGAAAAGGATAACGTTAAAGAAGCTAAATTGTAATATATATATATATATATATATATATATATATATATATATATATATATATATATATACCATGAGTTTGCAGGCGATATTATTCTGCCCAAAGTCCAACGTCATCTCCCTATACAACAAGATAAAAATTGTAGTCCATAACGTTATTGTTGTTAATCTTAAAACAAAGCATGGTTTTTGTTACATTTAGCATGAAGGACAAGGAGGAGTAACAATGTATTTACTTTAATATTGTATAGTTTCTTTAGAAATCATGTATAGAAAGTCGAAACAGTAAGCAATGTCATTGTTTATATTGAAGTCTGTACCTGCTAGAACAGGAATATCTTATTCTTAAGTGCTTTTTTAAACTTATGTCAAGAAATTAAAATAATAATTGAGCAAAAGTATCTTTAGACAGGACACACCCAGATTGAATACGAGTCTACGCATTCAAGTATAAAAAGGAAACTTAAGATGAAAATTATTAATGTCCCAGATAGGGTTACTAGATGAGAGGAATTTTCTTGACATGCTTGGAATTTTGGCTGGCTGTCAGGGAAACTCTAAATATCAGAATTTTTTTCAAATTGAAACAGGAAAATATAAGTAATAAAAAAATATATTTATTAGTCATTGTGGTAACAAAAAATAAAATAATGAAACTTTAACAAAATGAGTTAAGTATTAATTAATTTATTCAGTCAATTCGTTTCGTAGTTTTTATTGCTTGATACCTTTTAGCAATTGCTGGTCTTTTATAACCATTGTATGAAATTCTTCACCTGATGTGTGTTAAGTGTAGAGCTTTAACAGAAGATCTAGACACTCTATTTCTCTTAGTCCCTTGGGCTCGCATTAATGAGAACACTCGTTCAACATTTGCATTTTGTGCTTAGATTGCAAATATTTTGAAAATCTCACTGCCTTCACATATGATCATACAAAATGTCAGGAAAGTTACTGAGTAATCGGAGACATTGTCAGTCAATTTCATTATTTCTGGTAATCCTACTCCCAGATAACTCCGTAGAAATATGATAACTATAGGATGTATGATAACATAATTACATAAAGATAAGCAAACTATTAATAGTAATTCAACTCTAATAAGAGAAAATGATTATTTTATGCTTATATTTTTAGGGTTTAAAACTTGCTTGAGTTGTTGCTCTTGTCAGTTTAAACCTTCGGTTTTTTTAGTTAGACCACATTAGTGAATTATGGGGTTCATTTTTTATGAGGTTAGAACTAACATAAGTTCTTAGTTCCATAAGACCTGGTAACCCTACTCCCAGATCACTCCGTAGTAGTATGATAACCACAGCATGTATGATAACCGAATTACATAAAGATAAGCAAAATATTAATAGTAATTCAACTCTAATAAGAGAAAATGATTCTCTTATGCTTGTATTTTCAGGGTTTAAAACTTGCTTGACTTGTTGCTTTTGTCAGTTTAAACCTTCGGGTTTTCTAGTTAGACCACGTTAGTGAATTATGGGGTTCATTTTTTTATGAGGTTAGAACTAATATAAGTTCTTAGTTCCATAAGACTTGGGAGATTCATAGGGGATCCTGATGTAACTAATATTAGAGGCGTAAAGTATAATAATTGGTTACTCGGAAAAAATCTTTGCCATGTCGCCTAAATAAATATAAAAATATTGTCATAAGCAAGGATTGATAAAACTTTAATTGTCCAACACCCTGTATACTAGTTAATCGTATAGTTTGTTTTTGCCGACTATATATTATTATACAAGGTAATTGATTAGCAAATAATCAAAGAGCAGTCTAGTTGTGTCGCTTCTAACCTTGACATCTTGAGCTTAAAAGAGTGTCCCCCCAAATCAAGAGGCTGTTCCCAAATAATTATGTAAGTAAAGATCTTCAATTTTTAAACTGCTCTAATATTTCGGCTAATGTTTTATCCTGTAATTAAATTTATTCTTATTTTCTTCTGAATACACTCCAGTGTGTTACAAAATTCAATTAACCTTTTTATTATTTATACCCCCCGTACCAATACGATTCCACGAGTCGCAATCTGAAAACCAGAATGCGACTAGTCGCACGCTGAAAAAGCCAAACGCAACAATATGATTTTCTCCTTTTACTAGATCGTATGCCAATTCAGAACAAGAATTATCAACATTTAATGAACTTAAAAATGCTGTTAAAAAAAGATATCTATGAATTTTACATTAATTTGTCTCATTTATAAAAATATTTATTAGTAACTCGTTTGCTTCCTTTTATTTTTTTAATTAAATTTAACATTAAAAAAATTTGCAATATCATTTAAAGTGTTTCATTAATTTAATAAAAACAGAAAATTACCTATATGAAAATACCGTTGGAAAAAAAATAGGCAAATTGCCTATGTCTATGTAACTGTAGAAAGTAATAAATTTTATCCTAAAATTCTCTCTCTCTCTAGCATTACAACCCGGGGTGTGTCTTTGCTGACTTCTCAATCAGCCTCCACTTGCTGCGATCCATCATCAGTTCCTCCGCGCGTTCGGCGTTTAGGGTTTGTAAGTCTGCTGCAACGTTATCTCTCCACCTCATCCTTGGTCTTCCTAGCGGCCGTTTTCCTTCTGGGTTCACTTCCCATACCAACTTGACGATACGTTGATCTTGTCTCATAACATGGCCGGCCCATCTTAATCTTTCTGCTTTCATTATTTTCACTATATCTGGCTGGTTGTATAGTTCCTCCAATTCCTTGTTTGTTCTCGTTCTATATTGCTGTGTGGTGTTGTCGCTGACCGGTTCGTATATCCCTCTAAGCATACTTCTTTCTGCGATTTTCAGTCTATTCTCATTTTGTTTTGTCAACGTCCATGTTTCACATGCATATGTCATTACCGTTCTTATAACTATTTGATATATTCTTATTTTCGTGCGGCGGGATATATTTTTCGATTTCATTATCTTTTGCAGCCCATACCAGCAGCGGTTGCCTCCTTGTATTCTGTTGTTAATCTCTTGTGTAATGTTGTTGTCAGAGGTGATCGTAGCTCCCAAATATTTAAACTGATGGACCCTTTCAAAATTGTAGTGGTCCATAGTCACGTTCTGTTCTATTCTGTCTCGCCGTTTCGTTCTTGTTGTACCCTTATATTTTGTTTTTTCTTCGTTGATTCGTAGGCCAACTTTCTTTGCGGCATTTTCCAGTTTGACGAACTCTTCCTTGATACTGGTAGTTATATTACCTACAATATCGATGTCATCAGCGAACGCCAATATGATGCGCGGACCTTGATTTCTAAAGAGGAGCGTTTTTGTGTTGGTTTTTCGCACGATGCTCTCCAAGGCGACGTTAAAGAGGAGTGGAGACAGCGCATCGACTTGTTTAAGACCACTGTTGATTGTAAAGAAAGTTGACAATCTTCCTTCAAGTCTTACTGCACTTGTAGATCCCTCTACACATGTTTTGGTGAGGTTAATTAGCTTCTTCGGTATGCCCAGTTCTGTCATGGCATTCCACAAATCCACTCTTATGATGCTATCGTATGCTTGTTTAAAATCTATAAATTGCTGGTGCAATGTTTTGTTGTATTCTCAACATTTCTCCATTAATTGCCTAATCGTGAATATCTGATCTACAGTTGAGCGGTTTTTTTCTAAATCCACACTGGTAATCTCCTATTTGATATTCCACACACGCAGTCAGTCGTTCTAAGATCATTAGAGAGAAGACTTTATATCCTGTGTTAATAAGGGATATACCCCTATAATTGGAGCAGCACGTTTTATCGCCCTTCTTAAGTATTGGTATTATCACACTTACTTTCCAGGAGGTTGGTATTTTTTCTTTTTTCCATATTTGACAGACGAGTTGATAGAAAGCTTCAAGGTTTCTCCTCCCTTTTCAAACATTCTCCCGGTATAGTGTCGTTTCCTGGGGCTTTGTTGTTTTTAAGTTTTTGAATAGCTCGTGACACTTCTTCCACTGTAGGTTCTTCTACGATGGGTTCGGCCGTAAGGTATGTATATTCAGGCCTGGCTTCATCTGCCTGAACATTCAGCAGCTCGTCAAAGTATCTTCTCCAGGTCTCTATCATTTCAGCCTCATTTGTAATAAGGTTACCTTCGTCATTCTTTATTACTGTTCCAACTCTGGGCCTAAATCCGTTTTTTATATCCTTTACCTCTTGGAAGAAACGTGTAGTTCTGTTGTTCCTTCTATTTGACTCTAGTTCTTCAAGAATACCTTCTTCGTATGCTTTTTTTTCGCTTTTATTGTTTTCTTTGCCTTTTTTCTGGCCTCACTGTATTTCTGTGCATTTTGCTCATTTGGATATTGCAGTCGTTCTGGTTCTGTATCCATTTTAGAAAGTCTAATAGTCCTCGGCCATCTGCTATGTCTTATTAAGATCAGAAAGTAACTAATCCCACTGATATCGTAAATTCATTTGCGAAATTGTTTAGAGTCCTCTATTGTTTCTACTCCTTATGTACCTACTTCTAGTCACGGTTGCAATTCCTACCCTATCTCATTATATAAAATGATGCCTAAAGGCGTTAAGAAAGCCTGTAAAAAAAATGAAGACCAAATTCACAGCGGGTCCTGATTCCATTCCTTTGTTTGTCGTAAGGGATTGTGCTTAGGCGTTTGCTGAGCCTTTGTCTGTAATTTTTAATTTATGCATTCAGAAATGTCTTTTTCCTGATCTATGGAAGGAATCAAAAATCTGTCCGGTTTTTAAAAAGGATGATAGATCCAGGGTCGAAAACTATCTCCCCATAGCGATAATGTGCAATTTTTCAAAGGTATCTGAGCGGGTTCTTCAGGAACAAATATCCTTTTACATAAAGCCTCTTATGGTAACCAATCTTTGTACTGTTGCGTATTATGTCTCAGAGCGTATTGATTCCTGACACTCATGTCGATATCGTTTACAAAGATTTTTCCAAAGCTTTTGATCGACTTGATCACGGTGTTTTACTTTCCATACTGTCGAACTTTGGTTTTAATGCCAATTTTATTGGATTTTTTGAAAGCTACCTATTAAACCGCTCTCATTATGTTGAATACCGTGGTGATAGATCTAGTAATTTTGTAATAACGTCGGGTGTTCCTCAAGGATTTATTTTGGGTTCCTTACTTTTTAACGTTTTTATTAACGATATCACATATGGGTTGAATAACATCTGCCTACTTTATGCTGACGATTTAAAGATATTGCGGGACATACGGTATCCTTAAGCTTCAAATCGGATGGATTTTATCCACTGCTTACTACAGCTCGTAAAAGCCTATTGACAAAATTTAATTTCACAACTCTAGAGAAGCTCGTGTATTTTTTTTTGTATAAACTGGTTAATAACAAGATTTCGGCAACTGATTTGCTCGCTAGAGTTCATTTTCATGTTCCAGGGATAACTAAATCTCCAGTATTTTTCTATTTGCCGAAACCAAGAGCTAATGTATTACAATTCTCCCCCTTATACTCGATGTTATACTTATTGTACTGTCTGTATTATGTATGTAATTTTAGGATTTATGTAACCCTGTTCTTTTTCCTGCCAAATAATAGATACTCTGGTCTTGTAGGGCAGTGTAAATAAATAAAATAAAATAATCCTTACTTCTATTATATTTTTTAAAAGAATTATAGGCCATACAATATCCCTTAGATGAGTTTCATCTTCTTGTTTTACAAACCAACAGGTACACATTATTACACTGATATATACAGGGTTGGCATAAAGAAACACATCACCGGTTATTTAAAGATAAATCGCTCAGACCCGTCAATTTAATTTTTTTGAAATGTTTTTTTTTTTAGAAAACGAAAATTTATACAAATTAAAAAAGTTCTACGTCTATCATGTCTAGATTGCATTGAACATAAAAATGTAATGATTACTAATATTATTAAAAAAATTTTATTGCGAAGTAGTTAATATCTGTTGGACTTCCATGGCCTTTATTTTGGTTAATATCACTACGTTTCGGCTAGTAGTTATCTCTAGCCGTTTTCAAGTGAAACTAAATAAATTCCTTAGCTACACATGCAGTAGAGTGTGACTGAGATGGGGGCAGTCATGCCTGTTATGGCAAAATCCCATTTTCTTTTAGGCTGCATTTAGTTTTAGTTTTACAATTACTAAGAAGAGGCTTCCACACTTCCACTCTTATATTTAAAGACGGTTTACTAAAACAACTCGGGTTCTGATATATAACCACGGCTTCTTTGAATTTCCGTTTTCTCCAGTGTTGTTCATAGTGTAGTATTTTAGCTTCAGACCATTGTATGTGGTGTCCACGAGTCCAGGCATGGTTGGCGGCACCAGATTTTTCTATTTCTTCTCGAGATGTGCATTTTTGGTGTTCCTTGATCCTTACGTCAAGAGGTCTTTTTGTTTCGCCAATGTAGGAATTGCCACATTCACATGGTATCTGATAAACACAGTTCTTCATGTCTCTTTGAGTTGTTGGTTTGACCCTAGTGAGTCGACTTCTCAGAGAATTATTTGAACTGAAAAAGACGTTGATTTTATATCGTTTTTTTTTTATTTAGTTTCACTTGAAAACGGCTAGAGATAACTACTAGCTGAACCGTCGTGATATTCAACAAAAAATAAAGACAATGGATGTCCAACAGATATCTACTACTTCGCAAGAAACATCATTTTCTATGACCTTCAAACAAACACTAGAAACCTGGTATGGACCCGGTATAAGTGACAAATTTCGAGGCTACGAGAAATCCAAGATTAAGCTTACAAAAGAGGAGACGCACATCTAGTTTCTACGACAAGCACGAGATCAGGGAATAATACCAGATGGTTTCCGTATAAAATCTCCAGTTCCAGGACAACGGGCAAACAGGATATTGGAAAATGCTAGTAAGGCATTAATACGTTTACAAATAAACTATCATCGTTTCAAGAAGGCTACACTACCAGAGGACATTCGCCAACGGTTCGAAAAAATTAAAGAATATACATTAGAAGAAGACTACGCCCCCATCTTAAGAAAAATTGACGCTGTTTGTGACAAAGTGAGAACAAAACAAGAAATTATACACCAAAAGAAAGTTTCTAAATACCAGAGCAGACAAGAACGACAACAGCCATCTCAAAGCCAGAGGACAATTGTTAATATATCTGCCAAGGAATTAACCTCAGCGGAAAACTCACTACTTACCAAAGGTTTGAACTTCACGGTTGCTCCAAAAGAGGTTCCCATTCTCAGTATAATTAGCGCCGCAGACTCAGCGAACATCGAAGACCCTTTTGCAGATGAGTTCCGGTGGAAAATAAGAGAAACTCTACAAAAATCTAGAAAAGCCGAACCAAACATCAGCAAAGACGAGAAAACTGCCCTAGCTAACCTACAGAAGGACTCCAGTAATAAAATCCTACCAGCGGATAAAGGAAATGCTACAGTCGTAATGAATGCTAAGACATACAATCAAAAAATTGACGAAGTTTTAAGGAAAGGAAATTGTTCTTAAGAAACATGAACGGTATATTCCTGAGAGGATCCGGACTCAGTTGACGCCACACCATAGCAAAACTCCACATCTTTATGGACTCCCGAAAATACATAAGCAAGACATGCCCTTACGGCCTATCACGAGTTCCCGGAACTCTCCAACTTCTGAACTTGTCAAATTTCTTCTTCCAATCCTGAGACCATTACAAGGAAATACATCGTCCTGGGTTAAGAACTCGCAACATTTCGTAGAAATTATACGTGAAATAGAAGTACAACCAGAAGACCGTTTTATTAGCTTTGACGTGGAAAGCCTATAGACCAATGTTCCAGTTAAGGAATCACTAAAAATCATAAGAAAGAAACTTGAAGACCAGACCTTAGCAGAAAGATCATCTTTACCACCGCACGCCATTATGGACTTGTTGGAAAGTTGTTTGACTAATTGCTATTTTCAAGAAAAAGAAAAATTCTACATCCAGAATGATGGACTACCGATGGGATCTTCACTCTCACCGGTGGTCGCAAATATTTTCATGGAATGGTTCGAGACGTTTGCAATTGAATTCAAAACTGCGAAACCAAAGTTATGGCTCAGATACGTAGACGATACTTTTATTATTTGGAGTGGAAACGACGAAGAACTTCGAAACTTTCTTTTTGATCTCAACAATATCAGCCCAACTATTAGACTCACCATGGAGAAAGAAGTAGAAAATAAATTACCATTCTTAGATGTCTTGGTTGAAAGAAATAGCAGACAAATTCGAACTTCGGTTTACAGAAAAGCCACGCACACAGGACAATACCTTAATTATTCATCTAATCACTCCAACAACACCAAACAAGGAATTATAAGAAATCTCGTAGATAGAGCCTTAAATCTCTGCAACTCCAACGAGAACTTGATGAAAGAGATAGATTACATTAAAAATGATCTGAGAGCCAACGGATACCCAGTATATCTAGTGGATAAATTTCTTGAACAACGCAGAAATAGGACAATATCGACAACGAATGAAGAACGAAAACCAGTATTGAACATCCCCTATGTTAAAGGCATTTCAGAAAAAGTTAGAAGGATAGGAAAACGATATAAAATCAACGTTGTTTTCAGTTCAAATAACTCTCTGAGAAGTCGGCTCACTAGTTTCAAACCAACAACTCAAAGAGACATGAAGAACTGTGTTTATCAGATACCATGTGAATGTGGCAATTCCTACATTGGCGAAACAAAAAGACCTCTTGACGTAAGGATCAAGGAACATCAAAAATGCACATCTCGAGGAGGAACAGAAAAATCTTGTGCCGCCAACCATGCCTGGACTCATGGACACCACATAAAATGGTCTGAAGCTAAAATACTACACCATGAACAACATTGGAGAAAACGGAAATTCAAAGAAGCCGCGGTTATATATCAGAACCCGAGTTGTTTTAGTAAACCATCTTTAGATATAAGAGAAGTGTGGAAACCACTTCTTAGTAATGGTAAACTAAAACTAAATGCAGCATAAAAAAAATGGGATTTTGCCATAACAGGCATGACTGCCCCCATCTCAGTCGCACTCTACTGCATTTACTTTTAGTATAAATAGTCATGTAGCTAAGGGGTTTATTTAGTTTCACTTGAAAACGGCTAGAGATAACTACTAGCCGAAACGTCGTGATATTCACAAAAAATAAAACCAATGCAAGAAACATCATTGTCTATGACCTTCAAACAAACACAAAAAAATTTTTGTTTTCTAGAAAAAGTGATTTAAAAAAAATATTGGGTCTGGGAGATTTTTTATCAATTAAGCCGTGTTCCATAAAAAATCGTTTTTTTTTTTTATCACCACCCTGTATATAATGCAACATTGCATACTTAATAACTAAACCTTCAGAAAGCGTTAAATTTTATAAGCTGGAACGATTTTTACCATAAAAATCTATTTAAAAAACTTAAAATAGGCTACTCAAAATGTATTCCTAAGAAATAGGACATCTGTTAGTATTCTAAAAGTAAATTCTAAAATTCCGCCATAATTTCAATATTAAAATTACCGCGTCGCCTGCCCGGACAACACTGATTTGCAGTAGAGATTTGGCTTTGGTCCAAATGGTAAATGGGAAAGGAAGAAGATTCGTGACCCATTTTCTCTATTACTAACGGGATACGGAGACAAAAGAGCCGTAGTGCACAAAAACAGCCTTGTAGGTAACACCCACTCTGAGTTTTTGTACACTTAAGTGGAACGAATAGCAAAGGGCTACACAACTTGACATTCTCGAAATTATTCTGTTTTAGATTTGCCAGCTTGCTTTTAATTTGCAGAATGAATTACTTTATGTTGGTTAATGCATCTCGTAAACTAATATACTTGTATTAAAAAGATATATAAATTTAATTAATCAAAAAAAATACATGTATATTAGAAAATTTCGGAGAAAAGAAAATTCGCATAGTAAATGTTATTAACTTATATAATTCCTTAATTTCTATTTTATCTAATTTTTGTTTGTTGTTTTAGGCCAATATTTAGACCACTCAAATCTTGTTTAAAAATTCAATACTTATTATATTAATTTAAGGGGAAAGGACTGGAAAGAAAAATTTTTACTCATTCCCTCTTTTTTTTTCTGTCCGCTTTGAAAAATCAGATTCTGCATTACACACTAATATAATGTTTTTGTTTCAGGTAAGCAAAATTATTATACGTCATGGAGAATAGAAAGTAAGTAACTGCATAATCATGTGTGTATGTGTGTGTGTGTTGCGTTTCATGGCTCTGGCTTAAAATTAACTCTTTTTATTAGGATTTTTATAGTTATTAACTGCTTTATTGAGATTTATAGATCTAAACAATATATACTCAAACTATTTTGTACATAATCAATAGAAAACATTTTTTTATATATAATTTTATATTTTTCTTTTGATTTTTTCTTTTTTTTGTGGATTTTTCTTTTATTTTTTTTATTTATTTTTATTTTAATATTTTTGACGGTTTTTTTAAGTACTTTGGCATTTTTCCTTTTTTATATTTCTTGTTTTTTTTTCCTTTATTTATTACAGTTTAATCTTATTATCTAAAATCAATTTAGACAGTGATTTATATACATTTAAGTTATTTAAGAACATGAGACTTTCTAATTTAAAAGGGAATTCGATTTTTTGCACTAAATCACTGTATAACGTGTTAAGGAAAACTTCATTTCTCTGGCATTGTAAAACCTGATGTTGTAGGTATCCTATTTCCCCGCATTCACAGATTTCATCATCTTGCAATCCAATTTTCAGTTTATGTTGTGGAAAGAGAGTACGCTGATTTCTTAATTGAGAGATGATTCTGATATAGCTTCGATTCGTTTTTCCAGTAAACCATGATTTTTTATCGATATTAGGATAAAAAAGTTTATATTTGTGACCCTTATTGGTAAGACTAAATCCTGTCTTATATTGAACATTTGTAATTTAGCCAAAGCGGATATATCGGTGAATGGGATATAAAAATTATTTGTAAAGTTTTCCACAGGGTATCCGGAATAATGTGGGAAATTTCCTGGATATGTAAAACATGTGAAAGAAATACTAAAAGGTCATATAAAGTTTTTTCGTATAGTCCTCCTCTTCGGAGATATGACCTCCCAAAGAGCTGCAATGGAATTAAGTTTTTTACACATAATTATCGAACCACCAAGTATATTTCAAATTTTTTTTAATATGATGTATACCAGGTAAAACCCTTCAAATTACTATCTAAGAAAGTGTTGTGAATTACTCACAGCTGCAGGGACGAACTAGCTGGGACACTCATGACTTTTTTTTTACACCCTTTGTGATAAGAACTTTGGACAATGTTTTTACATACCTTTAACAATTGACTAAAAATTAAGTAGTCTTCATTCATGTCGTCAATCCTAACCGTTTTCAAAAAACGTCTTTTTATTTATACTGTTAGTTCCCGAACTTCTGACGCCATAGTTTCAATAAAAAGTTAAACTAACTGCTTAGTTAAAAACTTCGTAAGAAGGTTCAACATGGGCTCCGTGAAGTCTGACATACTCGCGGGCACGACAAATTGAGGACTGCTGTACCCGCCACATTACCACAGCATTGTTCCTTATTTGATTACAATGAAACGTGATTTTCTGTAGAAGTTCCGCCCTACTATCGACCGGAGTGGAATACACTAAGGTTTTGAAATGTCTCCACAAGGTAAAAATACAACGACGTTAGGTCGGGAGATCGATGAGGCCAGGCAATAGGTCCTCCTCTATCTATCCAACGGTTTGGATAGACGTTATTTTAGGTGCTTCCGCATAGCAAGACTGAAATGAATTGATGCCCCATCGTGCATGTAGCCAATATTACGGCCGGTTTCAAGTAGTAATTGCTGAACTAAATTGTGAAAAACGTTCTGGAGGAACTCCAAATAAAGTTCTCTATTCAGTCGTGCTGGCAATACAAATGGTCCAGTCAAGAAATTGCCAGTGTTTCCTGCTCAGACATTAATTGATTGGAAATAGTTGCATGAGGATTTTCATTATCCAATACATGTGAGTTGTGCAAATTTATGATACCATTTTTGGTAAACCCTACTTCATCCGTAAAGAGAATAGTGCTAATGAAGTTTACATTGTGTCGTTGCTGATCCAATAGCCAGTTTGCAAACTGCATTCTACGGAAAAATCTTCAGGAATCAGTTCAAGCACTTTTTTCAAATGATATGGATTCTTTCTATTATTCCTTTACTATTGTTTTCGACGTATTAAACTGCGCTGATAATTTTCGAGTGCTCTTTGAAGGTGTGTCATTTACAACATTTAAAATATTTTTCTCTAATTTCGGCGTACGTACTTTTCTTCCCCGACCAGCATCAGTACTTCTTTTCAAAAAATTCCCTAAAATTATCAAGAAATTTACTAATATTACCTTATTAAATGGAATCGCCTACCATTCTCCCTTACACGTTGGTTAACTTGTTGAAATGTTTTCTGATCTGGAAGAGTACTATTGGGATATGTGTAGTGATATATCTTCCTGGCTTCTACATACTCAATAAACGTGTATTACATATTTCGAATTATTTCACAATTAATTTCACCACGAAATCCAAAAATCAGTAAATTAATATCCAAGTAAAGAATCAATATGTCAACGATGAGAAAGTTGACATGTTCTAAAGTGCAGGATATTTATTTCTTTCGTACCTAGCAATATTTGCAACAACAATACTTTATTTTTGGTGCCGATAAAATAAAACGCACATATTTTTTGGGAAGCTAGATCGAATTGCAATTCACAGAATTAGAGGTTTTTAATTAGAGGAAAACTCAAATTTTGGATCGAATTTTTTTATCATAAGGTTGAAGATTGAACATTTGATAGCAACAAGGATGTATATTTATCGAAATACGCCAAATACATGATGTAAATAAAATGACTTACTTGTAAAATATAAGTTAAGTAATGTAAATATAAATATATAAATAATAAAGATACTACCTAACAACAACAACCTAAGACCAAAATACAACGAGAAGATCGCCAAATACAGAGATCTGGAGGTGAAAATCCGAAGATAATGAGCAATGAACAGCGTCAAAATGATTCCCATAGTACTGTCAACAACTGGAGTGATACCAAAGAACCTCTTGCAGAACATCAAGGGACTGGGCCTTAGTGAGCATCTGTATAAACCTAGACAACGTCACCTAGGACCCGATAACATGGCAAGGGTTCCCACAGAGCTTCATACTTTTGATGTCTTTGTATGCCTGTAATGAGTGAATAATCCTTGGAGGGAGTGCGAAGCCGTTTGGCTTGTAAATCATAATAAAGATACTAAAATAATACTCAGTGAAAAAATAAAATAAAAAAATAAAAAAAAAATCTAAATAAATAGAGATTTTTTTAAATTAAATCAATGAATTTTACTTAAAAAAATCAAAATCAATCCAGCCGTGCAACGGATACTGTCTACTTTTTGACATAATTTTCCTTTAAAAACCATTTTCTTACGGTAGTAGCAAATATTATTTTAAATAATGCGCTATATCAAAAATAAATAACTCGATAAAAACATTTCATTATAACAAATGGGAATGCATAGCACGACATAAATCATAAAAGCAAAACGAGGCAGCCTGGGGAAGGCATTCGTTACATGATAAATTTTGTTAGATGAATCAAAAATAATGAATTCGTCTGATGGGATGGTAAAAGCTTTGGTAAATGCCCGTAGAAACTTTTATGCATAGGAGCGTTCTAATGCCTACAACTGTTGTTACAAACTAACGGCTTTATAAACATGTGTACATAATTTAGAATTTATATTTATTTTTATAATATCTGGAGTTCATCTGTTCCCTTTGGATTAAGAGCTTTTTTTATTATTAATTGCTTACCATATTATTTTAGTTTGATTTATTGGTTGTAACTATTTCTGTGTTAAAGTATTATTATCTCTTAAAGCTGAAATATTAATTGGTGTAGTAGAAAATAAATATTGGGTAGTAATTAGAAAATAGTTAATGTACCTTGAAGCTTGCAGGAGTTAAAAGTTTAATTTTTTACAGATGGAGCTTGGAGGGTTCCTTTTTTTAATTTATTAAAAAATATAATTATTGTAGTTAATTATAAAAATAATGTATTCTGTACTTTGTTGATTAAAGGCTACTATTCTGCATCAAAATTCTCTGTCAGAAACGAATGTGTATTTTATGGCATTTCGACCAAAAGTGAATTTTAAATCAATGTATCAGGTACCAATGTCGTGACAGGGGACCAGTAGCCCCACACAATGCAATGTTGATTACTTTTTTCCTGAGGCAAGAAATTTTTGAAGGATATTGCAACACCATATCAGAAATGTCTGAGTATAAAATATCAAAAATATCAACGAAAGATTTGCACTAACTTTGAAGTAGTGGCTTGTCAGGTGAAAGAAAACTGCTTTATGAAGCTTTCATTGAGAAGGAGAATTTATATTTACCTTCACTTCTCATAAAATTGGGCCTTATGAAGATTTTTGTTAACGCCTTGAACAGAGAATGAGAAAAAGAGAACGTTTATAATATGCTAACTTTGGAACAACCCTAAATCGATGGTGGCTATGAAGAAAATCACTTAACGATAAGTGCGGCGAAAAAAATCTCTTCGTTAAAATTGGGGCGAAAAAATCCCTTCTTCTCATAAGGAAGGTAGTGTCTGGCTCCGATTTTAATGAAACTTCAATATACTGTAGAGGGTACAAAAATAAGACACATGTTTTTTTTTTATCTGCGGAGATTCATTTTAACGGGGTGAAAGCAGCCCCTAAATATCACCCTTAAAAATAGTTTTTTTTTAAATATCTCAGGTTCTAAGTGAGATTGAACTATGGTATTTTCACCCCCAAAGATACCATATAGATCTTATAACGGTAAACCATCTATTAGCGCACATAATTCTAAAAATTACGAAATTTAATGAAATTGTTTCAAAGTATTTTTTTCACGAATACCATAATTAACTCAAGTTGACATGTTTTGGGGTTTCAAAAAATGAAGTAGTAAAAGGGGGTGAGTCACCTCAAAATAATTTTTTTTCAAATCTTAAATTCTAATTGAGATATGTTTACAAAACAAGGTGGAAATTACTTGTTAGTTGATGTGAGGTTATGCCATGGTTGTTTTAACTCTATAGATATCATCCCTTAATTTTTATGAGAATTAATCTTGGTGATTTATTTACATAATTTAAATTCTGGACATTACGAAATTAGACCAAGTTTATTGATAATATTTTTTTACAAATACAACAAGTAACCTAAGTTAAAGTGTTTCTGTGTTTCCGAATATAAACTAGTACAAGAGAATGAGCCACTCCTAAATACGCTTTTTTAATATATCCAGGTGTAATTAAGATATCTCTACAAAACAAAATTAAAATTACTTGTTATTCGAAATAATATTAAATTATGGTATTTTCACTCCCAAGGATATTATTCCTTATTTTTTATAAAAGTAAACCGTCGTTTCATACATACATTATTATTCTTAAAATTGTTAAATTTTAATTTAAATGAACATAAGGTAATTAGAAATCACTATTTGTCATGAATAATAATCATTTACAGACATAAATACTTAACTAATAAAATAAGTTTATATTTTCTTATTAATTAAAAGAAAAAAATTTTAATAAGCTCTGTAACGTTCATATCAACTGAAATTTGTCAATTTTAAGAATAATTATACATGTATGAAATGACATCCTTCGAATGATATCCTTAAGGAAGTTAAACTATAGTATTTTCACCCTCAAGAGTGAAAATACTATAGTTTAACTTCATTTCAGATAACAAATAATTTCCAATTTGTTTCATAAAGTCATCTCAATTAGAACTTGAGATGTAAAAAAAGTATTTTGGGGTGACACACCCTCTTTTACCAGTTTATTTTTAGAAACTCCGAAACACAAAAATATTTTCCAACAATTCTATTAAACTTCGTAATTTTTACAATTCAATTACGTGCGCAAATATATGGTTTACCGTAATAAAAAGTAAGGGATGATGTCCTTGGGGATGAAAATACCATAGTTTAATATCATTTTGAATAAAAAATTATTTTCATTTTGTTTTGTAGAGAAATCTTAGAACTTGAGATATTAAAAAAAGTATTTGGGGTGACTCACCCACTTTCTATAGTTTCTTTTTGGAAACTCCGAAATATGTCAACTTGAGTTAATTATGGTATTTGTGAAAAAAATATGTTCAAACAATTTCGTAATTTTTAGAATTAAATTACATGCGCGAATAGATGGTTAGCCCTTATAAAAAAGACGGGAATGGGAATGAAAATATCTTAGTTCAACATCATTTCAAATAACAAGTAATTTCCATATTGTTTTGTAAACATATCTCAATTAGAACTTGAGATTTTAGAAAAAAGTATTTGGGGGTGGCTCGCCCTCTTTTACTATTTATTTTTAGAAACCCCAAACTTTTCAACTTACGTTACTTCAATTATAATAAATTCCGTAATTTTTTGAAATAAATGACGTGCGCGAATAGATGGTTTACCCTTATAAAAATAAGGAATGATATCCTTGGGGTGAAATAACCATAGTTTAATATCATTTCAAACAACAAGTAATTTTCATTTTGTTTTGTAAAGCTATCTAACTTAGAACCTGAGATATTTCACAAATAAGAGCGGCTTTCACCCCGTTTAATCTCCGCAGATAAAAAAATACGGTTCTCTTATTTTCGTACCCTCTACAACATATTGAAATTTCATTAAAATCCGAGTCGGACATTTCAGGTACCTTCCTTGTCAGTGCCGTGTAAATAATTACACCACCGTAAAATTCGTTAAACATTGTGTTCATTGTCTGGAAGTGATTATTTTTACCACTGACCTCTACTATGGACCCCTACTCTTGTCGGCTGCTAAAGCCAAAAAATGGCAAACCATGGGCGAAAAAATGCGTTTCTGCACATCGGGCGCCAGTCATATTTTTGGACGTTGATCAGAGAAGGGCATGCGCATAAGCGACTTCCTATTATCGATCGGTTGTTTCGTAGCGCCATCCGTAAACAACACAGTATCGGCTCAACGCTATTTTTGTGTTTATTTTTGCTTTGTGAGTTGCGTGCGATTTAAACCGATTTATAGCGTTTTAAGTGATTTATTTTATTTGTTTTTGTGTTTTTATTTAATATAATGGAATGTGTACATATTTTATTTGCTTTATTTTCCTTTTTCTCTATAAAGTAAAAAATAGTGTTGCTTTACAACGTTTTTGGATTTATAGTGTTTTCGTATAACATTAAATTTCCAAAACATGTAGTATGATGTATTTTTAGCATTTTCCAAATGATTACCAAAATATAAACTGAACTTTTAAGCAATCAATTCTTTAAAAAAAATCTGAAAATTCGCACCAAACCGTAGAATAGTTTATTCTACCATATGAAAAAATGTACATTCATCAATATGTCAAGAAATGGTACAATTTCTCCATCTATTACATTACTTACATAAATAAAAACACATCCTCAAAATGAAGTTGGAATATTTTAAAACATACATATATAACTTACAATAATTATAATGCATTATTATTTTGTTATATACATAAAACATTTCAGTACAAGGTTTATATTTTAGCCAGAATCAGCTATTGGCTCTATAATTTCTAAGCTCTGTTTGAATTATTTTTTCAAATTGTCAACGACTTTTTTCCAGTTGCTAATTTGCACAATGTCCATATTCTTGCATAACTTCATCCACCTTATATTTAACCGATGTTTCCACCCAGCTCAATGTTTTTTTTGTTCTGCAGCCATCCTATGATTTATTATTTTGTATGTCTGAAGATTGAGGACATGACGTTAAAAAGCGTTGTTCATTATTAATACTGGTTTTGGAAGTAAATTCAGATTAGTTATGTCCGTACTCATTTTATGAAATTGTCATGATTCATGTGGTCATGGCAATCCCCACTTTGAAATCGTCAAATTAAGAATTCATTAATATGTTAACAGAAGCAAAATATTACAAAATAAGTTAGACAAATGTGAATTTCTTTTGTTGGTATATTTTTTTTATTCACCCCCAGCAATGACCAGAACAAGAAAATTACATTTTACATAACTTGCTCGATTGAGACACCATTTATGACTAATTGAACCAACTAAATAGATTTTCGAAGTTCGGTCCTGTTGATGGTCACCTGATCATTTTGTAGTGCGCATGCCGACATCTGATCTACGATGTTTACATTTTATTGTCGTAAATTTGCCGTTTTTGGGATTAAACTTTGTGGATCTATAAATATTTTATCTATCATTTTTACGGCACCTATTGAAGGAGGATTTTCTTCGCCGCATAATTTTTTAGTGGGATTTTTTACGCAACAATTTATGATTCCTGTAAAAAATTGAAAATTGATGAAAATCGCCCCTAAATAAATGCCGTAAAAATAATATCTCCCAGACATTGAGCGACGAATCTTACTGTGGTGTGAATATTTACCCAGCACTAAAGAAGAAAGGATTTTTTTCGCCACAATTTTAACGGATGGATTTTCTTCGCCGCACTTCCGTTGAGTGATTTTCTTCTTAACCACCATCGAAATAATGCAAAAAAAAGACTTGGAATGCGTTTTAAAATATTTGCAGTAATTTTTTGGATAATTAAAAGTTTGACGGTTATAAGTTTTACGAAGAAAAAGTGCTTATATCCTACAAAGTCACGGATTGTAGTATGTCATGAAAACTGCATTTTCTACACACCCATTTGGACTAATTCTCAGGTGCAGTGTCAGATAAACAGGGAGAAAGATTTATACAATTTAAGGCGAATCTGTTGACTTACTACTGCTAGACTCTTCTACTAGAAATCCTTCTTTGTTATTTTAAAAGGAGTAATATAATGGTTGATGTAACCTTTATAAATTGTATTGCCGCTCATTATGTTGCGGCTGCTAGTACTAATAATTCAAACTATATTTTTTATATAAAAGTAAAAAAGAAACAAAAAAGAAAACATGTTACTGGTTGGAAAGCTTCAATAAAACACAAAGTTACTGCTATGTAATTTGAAACGTTACACCTTAAAAAAATTTCACATTAATTTTAAGGTAATATGCTGGAAGCTAATTTTATAAACCGTTTATTAAATTCATTTAATGTAAATACATTAAATTTTATAATTTTTACATTATATCTAATGTAATGATACGAATAATATCAATAACTTTATTGAAATTTAAGGTAACATTCAATTAAATTTAATGTACAAAGTTTTAATTTCAAAGTACATGTAACTTATTCACGATTTAAGGTACAATATCTTTAAATTAAATGAATTAATGTACCTTAAATTTAAGGTTATTTTTAACAGTGTATTTTAAAATATGTAAAATTTTACGTACTAAAGTTTTTAAAGTAAATTTAAGTCATATAACAAATATCCAGTTTAACCCATCATTTCGGGATACGAGGGTTTAATTATGTTAGGCTTTCAGCTAAAACAATTTTACTTTTACCTAAATGGCCTTAAATTAAAATTTAGTTAACAATAATTAACAATGTAAAAAGTTTAAAAGAAATGATGGCTAATATATAGGGGTTTTGTTCTGCAGATTTAATTAATTTGATTCTTACAGAAAAATAAGTTGCTAAACTTTTCTCGACATGATCTTACTCAATAAAAAAATCTAAACGTACCGAAACGGCCCTTTGTGACTTTTAAATTTGAATTGTCTATGCAATAGAAAAGAAACTATCTATAATAGGACTATGCATAACTGACGATATTCTATTTGCTGAATTATACAGATACCTTATTCGAAGAAATCATTAAAACTGTTCACTTCATACCTAAAAATGAGTATACACTGTAAAAGAAAATGTATTAAATTTAATGTAAATGTGCTGGAAGCAAATTTCACATACTTTTATTAAATGCTTTTAATGTAATACTTTAAATTTAATAATTTACATTAATCTAAATTGATTTATTCCATTAAACCTAATATAATCATGCATTAAATTTAAAATTTTGATCATTACTTTTAAGGTGACTATGTACATTAAAGATACAGCCAGTGTTCATTGAATTTAAATAATTTTTAATAATTATTCATTTTTAGTATTTAATATATAATTTTAAATTTCTGACTAGGTTTTCAGTCAAATAAAGAGGGTTTTTTTTATAGAGGTATAGAACTTTTAAATGGAATAAAACAAAGATGAATTTTTTAAATTGACATGAAATTTACTTTATTCGAAAGATAACCTTCTGGCATTATAATTTAAAAATGACTTCTGGCATATGACCGCCACGGCTGGCTCGGACGTGGTCTAATCTGGACGTCCAATTTTCGATGACTTTTTCCAACATTTGTGGCCGTATATCGGCAATAACGCGACGAATGTTGCCCTCCAAGTGATCAATCGTTTCGAGCTTATCGGCGTAGACTAGCGACTTCACATATCCCCACAGAAAATAGTCTAGTGGCGTTAAGTCGCACGATCTTGGAGGCCAATTTACAGGTCCGAAACGTGAAACTATGTGGTTACCAAACGTTTCCTTCAATAAATCAATTGTGGCACGAGCTGTGTGACATGTTGCGCCGTCTTGTTAAAACCACAGCTCCTGCACATCATGGTTGTTCAATTGATGAACAAAAAAGTCAGTAATCATGGCTCCATAGCGGTCACCATTGACTGTAACGTTCTGACCAGCATCGTTTTTAAAGAAGTACGGACCAATGATTCCACTAGCCCATAAAGCACACCAAACAGTCCGTTTTTCTGGATGTAACGGTGTCTCAACATACACTTGAGGATTATCATCACTCCAAATACGACAGTTTTGTATATTGACGTATCCATTCAAACAAAAGTGAGCTTCATCGCTAAACAAAATTCGCTTATGAAAATCGGGATCAACGACAATCTTGTTTTGGGCCCATTCACCGAATCTACGCCTTGCTAGGTGATCTTGTGGCTTCAATTCTTGCACGAGTTGGATTTTGTAAGCACGCAAACCAAGATCTTTCCGCAAAATCTTCCATAAAGTGAATGGACACATATCCAATTCCTGTGCACGATGGCGGATAGACTGATTCGGGTCTTCCTCTACGCTACGCTCTACAGCAACAATGGCTTCTTCTGTACGCACTGTACGACGTCTCTGTGGATGCGTATTATCATTTAGAGTAAACGTGGTGCGAAAACGTTCCATAGTTAATCGAATTAATTGCTCTGATGGACGATTATGTTGACCGTAAAATGGACGTAGTGCGCGATACGTATTCCGAACAGAACCATGGTTTTTGAAAATAAATTTGCACAATTTGGAAGCGTTGTTCAGGCGTCAGTCTATTCATGTTGAAATGCCAAACCAAACTAAACATAAATCACTTGACAGCTGACAAAATGGCCGCCAGTTAAAAAAGTGTTGCCAACTTAAAGTTCTATACCTCTATAAAAAACACCCTTTATATTTGATATATGTTCGGAACATACTGACAACCTGGCAGAGCAACCCCCGTTGCTCTTTTAGTTATTTGTTTTTTATAATGTTGCGACATTGTAAATTGTTTGGAATGCAATATTTATTACATTTTTTACAATTTGTTCTACTGTGGGTCGTCGTGTTAAAGGGCACAAACTAATTCATTTTTGTCGGTAATATTATTATTCCGGATGGTCGATTTTTGAACACATTCTATTATTTCAAAAGCTTTTATTGTCAACTTCACAATTTTTGACACTTGTCAAACAATTTCAAGTTGCATCGACGCGCTCTCAAACTAAACTGTTTACGAAAGCCGATCTGAACCCTTTATATACTCTTTTGGTCGATACCAGAAGATTCCCTAGTTTTCTATAAATATTTCCATAGTACATGGTGTAACAAAAATGAGAAAAATGAGTAATCTGATCATTTCTAGACCTTCTGTCATAGGCGTTTCATATTCAAAAACAAAAACGTCACATGAGGAAATTAGCACAAGGTAAGATTAATTAAATAAATTCGTAGAAAATAAACCTGAAACCGTACAGACTACAAACACAAACTAATACTATGAAATGTATAACGCTGCAAAGTTGGTTACAATATTCTTAATTGATTGTCCCTTAATATATAGCCGATACGATTATGCAAAACGTTTATGAAGAAACAAACAAATAATTTTATTTAAAACCGTCTTCTTCTTCTTAGATGTATTGTAAGATGGTTTAATATGGGAATTTAGTTTCCCAAATGTGATAATTGTATGAACGTATAAATCACATTTACCCCTTTTAGTCTGACCAGTAAATTAAAGCAAATTTAATTGCATAAAATTAAATGAACGAGTATATCGACTTTAAAACGGACTCCTCGATAGCAATGATAATCATCTAAAAAACACCCGGTATGATAGTTTGTCAGCTGTAAACACCAAGTAGAGACACTAGTGCCGAGTATAACATATTATGTGTATTATAGCAAAGGCCTAACGGTGCACAGGCGCTTTTCCACCCTTCCGTCAAGGGTGCAGGCGACCGACACCGCGTGTCGCTCAGAGGGTGTTTTGACGTAAGGGTGGTTGCATCGTTTGCGATTTGCCGGCAAATTTTCGCCCGATAGTGAAAGTTGTTTTGAATTGCGCATTAAACGATTATTCTTGAGTAATTGAAAACTTTGATTGATGAATTTAAACTCAAAGATACATTGACATTATTTTTAATTCTTGGTGAAGAACATACGAAATCATACCTTGTGCAGAAGGGTTTGTTTTGATTTGTCTGTGCGGTGTTTGTGGTTAGTCATTTATAAAGTGAAATAAATTTTGACTGTATGTCTTCCCCTTTTTTGCAATCAATGAAATATAAACAATCGTTTCAAAAATAAACTGTTTTAGAGAAAATTATTTTGGACGAAGGATTTGGCTTTACTCATGAATGGGAGCCACTTTCACCAAAACTTCTAGTCGAGTAACTCCAAAAGTAAGTCCATTTTTGTATTGTTTAATTAAAAAGGCTTTTGGCCAAAAGAATTAAACATTATGCAGAGAATCAATATTTATTGAAATATTCGTCAACATAAATCTAACTTGTGTGAAAAGGTCACTAGTTTTCAAGTCTCTTACACATATACAGGGTGTTCACTCATTTTTATATATCTCCCTAGATGCTGGAGAAAAACAGCCATTACTCACTAAAATAACACATTTAACTTTTAACCATGATTTATTTACTATGAAACATAGATCTTCTAATTGGTCAATTTTGTTTTGCTAATGATATTCTTATAATTTCTATTATATATGTTAACAGACAAAACTATGAGAAATATTAAGAATAAAAACATGACAGATAAAGGATAACTGTCTCTCCTGAAAATAAACAACACAAAATTTACCTTTTTTTACCAGTTTAGCAATAAAACACAATGATTTTCTTACTTTTGTATTTTAAGGAGATCCAATGGCTGCACATGTTAATTAAATAATATTAGATCATATTGAAAATCAATTTTTTTAAATAATATAGTTTAGGTTGTAATCTATCTATACTATACCAAATTTCGATCAACTTCATCGTATATTCTTGACACTTCCCCTTTTAATATACTACCGGTTGTCGATTAGATGAGATTGGAAATAAAATTAAAAAATTTCTTTTTGAAAGATACAGATTTCTTTTTTTGCATTAATTAAGTATTTAGCTTACCGTGAAGTTTATTGAGGTATCAGTCTAAAAAAAATGACAAATTTAAGATTAATCTGCATTAAAATGAAGTCAAACGTTTGGCAACATTGCATGAGCGCGCACTTCAGATCTTGGTATACATGCAATATGAAAACTTCATATATGAAAAAAAAATAATGAGTGCTGCAATATCAGAAGTGAGTTTTTCTTTAAGTTAACGCATGTCATTGCTCGAAAAAATTGCCGTTACTCGTTTTTTTTTATCAAGTTTTTCGGAAAACTATTTTTTATTATTTTTGTTAGTATAGGCAAATGAATTATTCTTAGTTATATTATAAAGGTTCGCAAAAAAAAAGATTTTATGCCAACGAAAGGGATTGTAATGCCAAGTATTTTTTCAAGCTGAAATAAAATCTGAGCTCTAATTACAAGTACATTCCCATAATAATCTCTTACCGTTGAAAAAATAGTCTGAAAATAAGATTGCTCTTTTAGGATTGTTGTTCTATATTAGAATCGAAATGATTGTTAGTTTGAAAGCATATGTGAAATAATTAGGTACAAACTTACATACAAAATAGGGTGAAATGTAACCTCAGTCACCAAAAATCTTACGTAGCTACTGAAAAAGCTTAAAACATAATTCTTTTTTTTTTTAATCTACAAGTAACTACATTTCGGATGAACGAGAACGGATGAAACTGCCTCAAAAAAATTGAGAAGCAGAACAAAAATAATAAACAGTTTCTAATTTACAGCGGTGGCTTTCAATTCCAAATCACATTTTAACAGTGTAAGTATCTCGGAATTTTCCTTGTTGTTGAAAATTATTCAATAGGTCCTTTAAACAGGTGAAAATGACCTTGATAAGAAAGTAAGAAATCACCACTTCAGTAAACCCATAACAATGTTTGAAAAAAAGCCATTAATAATTGCTATTTTTATTCAGTTTTTTAAAAAGCTATTTTTTTTTTAATACAGGACGATCATAATTAAAGAGAAAACATTTGGATATCGTTAATTTGCATATTTATTAGCTAAACCATAGTAAATATTCTGCATTTTTAGAATTAAGGTTAATGACAAAAATAAAGTTGTATAAAATAATATGAAACTTGTTTGAACATATTACTTAATAAAAAATTTAAAAAATGACGTAGAGTTAAGTAACTCAGTAGGGGTTTTCACATGATTATTTGTAAAACAAGGAGATAAATTTGAAGGTTGTAGACAATGTTGAAGATTGACTAAAATGTGGTTGTCGGACTTGCATTGTGTTTATTTTTATTTATTTTTACAACGTTTCGATTAGGTTGTATCTCTAATCGTTATCAAGTATAAGCTGTTTATACTTGATAACGATTAGAGATACAACCGAATCGAAACGTCGTAAAAATAAATAAAAATAAAGACAATGCAAGTCCGACAACCACATTTTAGTCAAGGAGATAAATAGTTCATAGTATTGTACATTAGATAAAAATTATTTTTTCAATATTTCTATTCTAAAAAATTTATTTCAGAAAATGCGTTACGTTATTTATTGCAATTTTCTATTAAATACAGAATTTTCCAAAAATTAGGCACACTGTTCCAGTTTAGTTAGATCTAATTATTATTTCAAGCATTTTGCGTTATATAAATGAATTGACAATAGCAAATCAGTCATTTGCACTAGCTATATATGTTATATAAAAAAAGTAATTTACGGAAATCCAGTACCTATCGAATTACCCCATGAAATTTTCTAAAAACTAAAGGCACACATCTATATACGGAGCAAAATAATGGTATTTAACGTCACTGTATATAAAAGACTCATCTTAAAATCGCTTGATAAAAATGTTGTAAACCTTTTAAACCATAACTAAGGCTCTGGTACTTTTTCAAAAATATACTGTTTAAATTGGCTGAGCCATGCATCAGTACCTTGAATTTTAAAAATCATCTCTCTCTCTCTCTCTCTCTCTCTATATATATATATATATATATATATATATATATATATATATATATATGAGGTATTTCTTATTTATTTCTTGGACCTTTATTAAAATATTTTTTATTTTTTTTGTTTTTCTTGGGGTTATGGTCCGTTTAAAAATGGAAATTAAAATGTAATGGTGGTGTTGTATTTTATATTACATTTTTTTTAATACATTAACGTTTCGGTAATTTTTTTTTACCTTCGTCAGAATGTGTGTAGCTTGAACAATGATTCAGGAGCAACACTGCACTTACATGTATACATTTATTTTAAAAATTTTGTTCTATTAAAAATTTTAATTTTCGCGAGATTCACAGAGTTCAAGATGACCATGTGTGTCATCTTGAAGTTAAGATGGTACATATATATATATATATATATATATATATATATATATATATATATATATATATATATATATATATATATATATATATATGTATGGTTATTCACCCTATACGGCACGGAATATTGTTGCCAAAATACGTGACTTTCAAAAAGTTTTACTTTTAAGATATATGGGGATCCAATATAGTTACTTTTTAAAATTGTTTTCATATTATACAGGGTGTCCCAAAAGCTCTGAAAGTATCAGAGTTGTTTTTTTTTAAATGAACCCTCTGTATATTATTGCATTTTTGGATTCTTCGATCAAAATAAGTGCCTATTTTAATAAAGTTTATAGTACATAAACCTTAAGGGTTTTTAAATAATTTGAATTTTGACAAAATCTAACCTAATTTTCATGTTTCAAATACTCAAGAAATATTTCAGTTATGTACTCGAAATTTACAGTGAGGTGTAATAATAAGTCATATTTTATATCCCAATTATAACGAACTTGCTATATTATACAGGGTATCCAAAAATTAAAACTAATCAAATAAGAACTTTAAGTGGCTATAACTTGATTAATTTAAATAAAGCGCTATACTTTTTAACTTGCCAGAAAGTGTACCTTTTAAATACTTATCGAATGGTATAAGGGTGTTCTATAGCTAAGTCTTCACGTTTTCACAGAATACTCCACTGTAGCTCACTGTCTGTGGGCGAACTATATAATTTAATGTCGTAACGTTTATGATGTGTATTATCTTCTTTGAAACTACTTGTATGTACTAAATTTATCACATTTTATGCATTTTACATGAAAAATGCTTATCCAAAAATTTCCTCTCTAAGGATATATCTTAAAGATAATCAAATGTCACAATTTTTATAGCACAAATCTTCAACAATATATTTCATTTCTATCAGTCAGTTATACACATTTCGTGACATTTTCTTTTAATTCACGTTTTTTTGTGTTCACTTTACCATTATTTAGGTTGGAGACTTACAAATTTACCAGCATCTTTGTTTTGAGACATTCGAATATTATGAGTAAACATTTTACTATTTTGTAAACTTATTTATTATAAAAGAGTTAAGTTACTACTGTCTAAGAGATAAATATAAACAATAAAAACACAACGTTGCCAGATCACACACTAGTTACGGCCAGCTAATATAAACGAGTCAAATGAAGTTCCGTATTTAATTTTTTATTTATAATATTTTCTATTTCAATCATAAAACAATTTATTTTAAATTTTTTTTTTATTGGCATTTTAATTTAATTTGTCAAATATTGGATACTACATTTCATTTGATTCATATAGTAGCGGAATTCTTTCTTTTGAAAAAAATATTCATAGTATTAAATATCGATTTGCTCTTTATTAGTAATAAGACTAATTTCTATATCTCTACTTTAAATGAACTTGAATGAATTCATTGACCTGCATGCGTGCGTTTGTTTGCGATGCTGACACACTCAGTGTGTAAAAAAGTCATACAAGCTCCCATATTATTGTTTTAACATGCTAGCAAGCTAGATTAAGCGAATCAGGTAATAGTTGTCATTACCTGTTACAGATAAAATTAAAACGAATTACAATGCTAAATGTTAATTTAGAAAAGTTTGCGACAACAGTAAGATGAAAAATTTCAAAGTATGTTTTATTAATTTGTTCAATATCTAACTCCCACTTTAACGTCCTCCAGTTGCCTCTGGACCCGCTACCGTTGTCTTGAAATGATGCAGCGCCGACTGGGAAACGTTATCGCCCCCGTTGCAAATGATTGCTTAACTGGCGCCCTCACATTGCTTCCCTTAAGGCTCGATACTTTAAACATCTCAATATGTTAAAGTTTCTCTCCCATACCACTTGGGGCTCAGATTTCCACTCGCTCCTAAAAATATACAACTCCATCATTCTCCCCAAGCTGGACTATAGTTGCATTGCTTATGACTTGGCTAGAAACAAGCCCTACGTTTATCGACTGGTGCATTCCGTACCTCCCCAATAGTCAGCCTTCAATGCTTTACTAACATTCCTCCTTTGTGTCTCCGTCGTTCCGCTCTTCTTATAAAATACGTCATATCTGTCAAATCTAGGCCTTTCTTTTTGGATCATGATAAAATCCTTAATCCTTCTGATTTCCCGGCTCTTTCAAATATCACATTGGGTGCCAATGATAGAGCCTCTGCATTTATAGCCTCCCATAACATAACCTTTCCCAATACCACCCCCATCCTCCCTCAGATCTTCTCCCCCTGGGATCTTCCCCCCTTTGAAATCAACTTTGATCTTCTTCAGTCTGATAAGAACAATACCATACCCTCCATCATTAAACAACACTTCCTTAGCCTAATTAACTTAAAGTTCAAAACTTTCAAACTATCCTTTACCGATGGTTCCAAATCGGATCAAGGTGTAGGCTCAGCTGCCGTAACCAGTTTTTCATGCAACAAATCAGGGTTAAATCCCCTTTCATCCATTTTTTCAGCTGAGTTATTTGCCATCAAGCAATGCATTAGAGAAATACCTAAACACTCCTCCACCCCCAAACATCTAATCATTTCGGATTCCCTCAGCTGCCTCAGATCGATCCAAGCCATCAACACATCCCAGCCCCTCATGAATCAAATTCTCGACCTTCTTAAAATGGGATCTCAACGTAATCTGTACATAGCCTTTATGTGGGCCCCGAGCCCCATCGGCATAGATGGGAATGAATTGGCCGACACTCAAGCTAAGTCTGCAATCCTAGAAGGCACCCCTTTCCTCCCTTTACTTAACCCTAAAGAATTCAATAGACACATCGATAACATCATTCGTAACATTGTGCAGATTCGTTGGAAATCCCTTGAAAACCCAAATAAACTCTCTTATATTAAAAGAAACTTCTCAGAGACCTACCACTTTCTCCAACTGTCAAGAAAAGAAAATGTTGTATGGAAGAAAATTGTTATTGGACACTACAGAATAACTCATTCCTTTCTTCTAAAAAACGATGATCCTCCTAAATGTCTATTCTGTCATTTCCCCTTAACTGTAAAACCCATAATATCTGACTGTCCCTCATACAGACATGCTAGAGAGAGGTACCTCACCTCTAATAATTTTGCGAGAGTTATGTCTTTTGAACTGAATAAGGCCAAACGCATACTGTATTTCTTGAGACACATTGATCTCTATAATGAAATTTAATACAATCAATAACAATATAGAAGGCGCTAAATGGTCTGAGATACCGACGCCCCTTTAATCATTAAATTAACTAACTAACCCGTTGGAAACCTATAACCCATAGGTAGTTGAGGCAAATTGAGATGTTCTGCCTAAAAAGAAATATGAAATATGTTTATATATTAAGAACTTTTGAAAAAACTAAAACGATTTTGACATCCTATATATTTCATTCATTTACATTATATATAATTTAGTATTAACTACTAGCTAATATATTAAAAATGTGATGTAAAATAATTCTTTAACCGAAAAACATAAAATAGATATAAGATATATTTTTGTTTGAAGCTCGTAACTGCAACGACAAATAATTGTAATATGTCATACAACACCATCTCAAACAATTTAGTTCAACAACACCGACGATAAAGTTTCGGCTGGCTTAGCACCTTTTACCACCCCCTGGGGACAAAACACACCCCAAAGTTGATTAAAATGTATCAACATATAAATATAGTATCACTCGTAAACAAACGCAGACATGCAATCCAAAACAAACCCTTTATTTTTCGTCACAGGTCACAAAGTTCGTTTGTGTTTACACTGAACTGAAATAATAAAGCTGTCGCTGTATGGGACATTTCACTTTAGTTGTATAGTTTAAAATTCTATATGTTAAAAGTAAACTTCAGTAATTAATGCAAATAATTTTTATGCTGCATTAACAATTTCTAAAATATTGTTGAAGATATTAAAAATTCTAGTTCGCCGGTTATGGCATGTTGGTGACGTTATTAATATTTCAAACGTGGATAAACATATTCTCGTATATCTCAAAGCTAAGTCTAACTTAAATTTTCAAGTTTATTCTGTATGGCAGGAGATTTGAACTAAGTTAAAATGGATGAAATTCAGTGTGCAGTTCCAACAGAGATTTAACAAATTATTGAAATGCCCTTTTAAAACTGACGTCGCTTTTTAAATAACTAATTAAAAGAAATAATATTTTAATGTGTTTTTTTTCTTTAAAAAATGAAAATATCACTTGTAGAAAAAAAAACGAAACATTTGGTTAACCGGGAAATCATCTTAACGCTTTAATACCTAAAAATCTCTGATTCAAATTACACAAGTCAACACGATTTTATAGCATAGACTGCAGTATTCATTTCCAAAGCAATTTGTTATACTAAATCCAAATCTGGTCACAGAATTGCTCAATCACGTCAAGATTCGGAGATATTCTAACCTAAAAGTGCGAATATAACCGTTTTAGGGCATTTCCAGAGATTAATGATACTGGCAGGTAAATTTACTATTCAGAATCAAGTGGTAAAGTATAACTAACTCTACCCTTTCAATTTCCGTTTGAGATCGTGATAGTATAATTTTATTCAACGTGAATCTTTAGTTTTTCATCTAGCACAAACTTCAATCTACAATATTTATTTTTAAAAAATCATATCGTTAAGTTTTAAAATGGAAATTGAAGGAAAAGAGTTGTACTTTACGGTTGCCTGATTGATCTTGGATAGCCAATTTAGCTGTGTAACACTCATCTCTGAATTTGTTCCAAAATAGCCATTTTCGCATAGATTCAGCACATCAAGTGCTTAATAATAATAATAATGTCTTTTTATTAGCATCAAAAATATAAACTGAACAAATACAATAATGGACGGCGAGATCTAGCATAGCTACTCATCTAACCGTCTGTTTTCTTAAATTAAATCTAAGATAAACTAAAAGTAAATCTAATCTAAAATATAAAATTATTTGAGAAAAAAATAAAAATGTAAATTCTAAAACACTCATGTTCACACTTTTAGGCTTTTACGTGCAAGTGATCCAGAAAATCACCGCACCCCACCACGCGTACCAATAATAAATAATTTAACAGCTCTTTTGAAGCTAGCGACGTTCTTAAGGGCTGCGACATTCTTAAGGGCTACGACATCCCTAGGAAGTGAGTTATAAATTTTCACTGCATTATATCTGAAAGATCTCTGAAAAAGGGCAGTTCTATGTTTCGGGACAATAAACCTGGAACTATAACATGTCCACGAATCAATTTATTAGACAGATAAGAAGGTGCCTCTGTCAACACAATCCTATGAACAAGGGTTGCTAAATGTATAAAGAATCCTTCCTCTAAATTAAACCATCGGGATGCCCGAAATAAAGGTGTCACATGATCGACTTTCTCATACTGTAGCAAAACCTAAGGCAGGCATTTTGAAGTCCCTGGAGACTATTCCTCTCACGTAATGTAAGTGCTGGCCAATATACAACGTCACAGTATGACACCAAAGACAATATCAAAGAGTCACAGAGTCTCAACTTTATATCAGTTGTTAAGACATCTCTATGCATATAAAGAATTTTTAGCTTAAAATAACACCTTTGCAATAAATTCAAGGTATGTGCCTCAAAGCGAAGTTATGCATCAAACATTACCCCCAGGTTCTTGGCAGAGTCCGACGGCGTCAACATTGTATCACCAATTTTGATTTTAAAAATATTACTCTCTACAATTTGTTGTCTGTGCGAACCAAAAAGAAAAAATTTCGACTTTTTACCATTCAGACACAGTCCATGACCTCTGGATGTCTCCAAAATAATCTGTAAATCATCATTAATTTGCTGTGCAGCCTGTGCCATACCGACTAAATTAAACGAGCAGTAAACTTGCAAGTCATCAGCATATTGGTGAGAACGACAAGTTTTTATAAATTTACAGAAATCAGCTGTATACAGCGAAAATAACAGCGGCCCAAGAATGCTGCCCTGTGGTACACCCCTATTGAAAGTCACAAATCCAGACCTCTCATTGCCAATGCACACTCTTTGCATTCTATCTCCAAGATAACTCCTAAACCACTCCACTGCACTCCTCCCCAAGCCAAAGTATCCCAGTTTTGCAAAAAACATCATATGATCCAAAGTGTCGAAGGCCCTACTAAAATCCAGTAATATAAGAGATGTCGTCAAACTGCTATCACTTGCACCCAACACATCATCGCTTACTTTAAGAAGTGCAGTAGTTGTACTATGTAAAGGGCGAAATCCCGACTGTGTGCTTCAGAAATGGATGTTGAGGTCCATTTTATATTCCGTGATCCTCAATTTGTTACATAGTATTATTATAATAGGTGTAAAAACCTTGCATCCAGTCAAATACAACATATCTACTTTTCACATTATACACGTAATAACAGGACTGTACAGATTGAGCCAGGGGGCTAGGTTGATAGAGTGGCTGTAATGTCTAGGGTGAGCACAATAGGCCTAATCTGGTCGCAGTGCATCCGGCTTTAGGACGGACCCGGGAATATATATAAAAAAACCGAACTATTTCAACGAACAGTGTCTCGGCTAATGATTGGGAACACCCTTCTCCGGAGGGTACTCACTTGAAGAAGAAAATAAAAAATGTACATTCTAAATATTAGTTAAACAATCGACAAAAGCTCTAACATAATTTATTTGCTGCAATGTTACAGTAAATAATTCTCTTTGTCGAGAATGTCAATTGGGTACTCTAAAATTAAGCCGGCTTGTACAGAAAGAACAAATAAGAGTTTTTCTGCGTATTTCTAAATTGGGTCTACGTACTAAGTTGGTATAAGGGTTTTTTATATGCCTGCAGTTTTTCTTTATAAAACTCAAAATCTTAACACTCTTGACTACAATATTATCAGTTTATGTATTAAAACTTAATTCTTTATCGAAGATAAACCAGAGATCATTAAAAAATGACACATGTTCTAAATTGAAATATTTTTTATAATGAGAATGTTACAGACAAAAAACTGATAACTTTATATTTGTTTACATTAAGAATTAAAAAATAATTCTCACACCTTATGGCCAGTAAATCAGGATCTTTTTGAATATAAACTCGATCATCAAATGAAAAGGCAACGACCAAATTTTAGATATAATTTTTAAACATAAAAATTAAGTAGGACGCGTATAAAACCCCTGATGACACGAATATTTCATAATACAATTCAACACATGGCGTATGCGAAGACAAATTTGGGGTTATCCATTTTAAATAGCCATCAAAACATCCACGTCCGAGCTTGTGCACCAGTTTCTTCTAGCAAAGAGTGTCGATAGCCTGTGTCAACTCCGCGTATATAGAATTCACCTGATATCCCCCCTCTGCACCTCGGATCAAAATATCCCGATAAACAGCTAGTTGAATAACCATTGATCTTCGTTGGAAAAATCACGTTGCTCTGAGCAGTGGCCTAACTAAGAGTATGCCCCCCCCCCCGCAGATTTTTGAAAGCGCCCTACTATTTTCCACCAGTCTTCATTCTTCGTATTCGTTCATTTTCATCAAGGGACTCGAGGGCGCCCCTGAATTGGCTGCCCCCCCCCCCGCACCGCGCGGTCTGATTATCGTTATTTACGCCATTGGCTCTAAGCCGACATAAGTTATTTTTCTTATACCATACATCACCAGACTTGAATACAGGGAACCAAGAAGACTGCTTAGATCTAGCAAGAATACAAAAATAAAAAATCTAGTTCTTTGTAAAGGCTACAACTATTTTGAATTTTTTCATCGCAAAGTTCAACTACTTCTATTACAAATATTCCAAGAATTTTGTAGATTAAAATAGTAACAGACCAACACAAAGTCTTGGGCTTCTCACTTAACATTATTGTAGAAAAATAGGCATCATCAAATGTGACATGATAAAAATTATATAGCAGAAAATAAAGAACACAATCACAAACGATATAGTAACAAGAAACAACATCTTGTGCCGATAAATAAGACTTTAGGAGCGACATCTGAAAACAAATATCAAAAGGTATAGTAATTTAGATCAATAAGTTGTTTAGAGTAGATTTTCTTGTAGCAATTTTTTAATATGTTATTACTAGGATATTTGTAAAATTTCGTCTAAATTTAAGGTTAATGTACTGGAAGCAAATTTCATAAACCGTTTCTTAAATTCAATTAATGAAGTCCATTAAATTTAATGATTTTTACATTATTCTAAATTAATATTTTCTATTAAATTTAATGTAATCATATATTAAATTTAAAGTTTAATCATTACTTTTTAAGATGACTATGCAATCAAATATACAGCCAGTGTTCATTGAATTTAATATATGTTATCACATATTTAATGCACCAACATTAATATGAGGTCAAAAAATTCTGCTACCAGGACAAGGTGGAAATTTTTCCCATAGGTAGTGTACCGTCATCTGTACACCGGTTTCGAACTCATTGGTTTTCGACAGTACCGGCCGACATGTACACCTCATCATAAGAAAATTGAGTCGTGTAAGCAACTTTTATCATACCAAATAAAAAGTTCAGTACAAGTTGCGCCATCTCCCGGAATCTCATGCAATATTCCATGAATAGTGATTTAAATTCCTTTAATATTAAGGTACATGTGAATTAATTTTTATGTAAAGAAATATCTTTTCAGTTGCTTTATTGAAATTTAAGATACGATCTAATCAAATTTAATGTACAACGAATTGATATTTCACTGAATTTGCTTTAAATTCAAAGTAAATGTAAATTATTTACGATTTAAAGTACAAAATTATTAAATTTAATTTAGAATGTACATTAAATTTGCAAAAAATTTAAGGTTATTTTTAACAGTGTATATAAACTTTACTCATTCAGGTAGTCGCCACCCCAATGATTCAACGAATAATGTAATATTATTCTGTACCATCGACATCGTTTCATAAAACTTCTCTAAATAGTTCTTCTATCCCCGATACTCCTTCCGTTCGAAAAAATAAGAAACAGGTGTAAATAAAAGACCAACCAAAGAACGCCATCCTTATTAGTATGCTATACACATTGGACCCGCATTCTGTTAACTCTGACATAAAAAAGGGGTTATCTGTCTATTTTTCCTGTTTATCTAGGAAGTAATAATAATAGAACGGATGGTGGTAGTCAATCCGCAGCATTAACTAGCCTTATGAACCGTAAAAATCTATTTCCTTTATATAAGGTTAAATGAAAATCGTATACGGGCAGCTTATTTTTGTATACCGAGTATCATTAAGTAAATGTCCCCAATATCTTATGATAACCTAATTCTGTCTAAAAAAAAATGATGAAATGAAAGGTAGAACAATAATTTAATAAACTTTCTTACATTAAAGAGTTTTAATGTTTGAGGGCCATATATATATATATATATATATATATATATATATATATATATATATATATATATATATATATATATATATATATATATATATGAAGTAAAATGCGAACAGTAAATGCAAACTGCGTTCCAACCATATCCTTTCTGTGTTAGAGGTTGCACAGTTCGGACAAATTGCTAAGAAACGCAATTCATCCTATTCCACCACCATCGAGATGATGGCCTACCGGTACCACCATACCGAGAAGAAAGTGAAAACTTACCCTTCCCGCCACAATGATACGGCAGAGGTGCATGTGCATGTGCAGGTGCATGTCGGTACCCTGATGAGTCTAGTAGAGACGAAACATGTACCTCTGCCGTATCATTGTGGCGGGGAGGGTAAGTTTTCACTTTCTTCTCGGTATGGTGGTACAGGTAGGCCATCATCTCGATGGTGGTGGAATAGGATGAATTGCGTTTCTTAGCAATTTGTCCGAACTGTGCAACCTCTAACACATGGTTGGAACGCAGTTTGCATTTACTGTTCGCAATTTACTTCATTCATATACGGAGCTGCATATAGTTGTACGTTTGCTGAATGTGATTTCAGCACTACAACGGCATAATGTGGATATATCCACTGCTATTGCATCTCACACGGAGGAATCCGTGAAAGCCGCATAAACATATATATATATATATATATATATATATATATATATATATATATATATATATATATATATATATATATATATCACCCCTAGGATACCATTTTATTCTTGATCAATCAAATTCTAGAATCTTTAAAATGTCTTTGGCATAAGGATTTATTTGACTCGTAATCATGTACAACCTTCTTTAATTAAAAAAAATATGTATCCAACATTTTTGTGTACGTTTATAGCATAGAATATTTGCCTATTATAAGTCAGATTTCAAGGTAAAGAATTTTGATGTTCAATACTTAAGTAAGGTAAAAAATCTTTTTTTTCTCTCTTACGTATTAGATATCAAAATCTTTTAGGGTTCATATCAAAAGTTCGTGCCTTAAATAAATTTATTTAGTCCAAGAAGGCGGCCACAAATCCATTTTTCATCAGAATTACATGTTATTCAAACCAAATGCTATTTATAGTACCCTGTAACGATGAAAATGCTGTTTTTTGTGATTTTTCATATATTCTCTACAAGGAGCACTAGAAAACTTTTTTCCATAACAATGAAACAAAAGACTTTTTATTTTTGGTTTCAGCATAATATTCTTGAACTTCAATGTACTTATGCCACCTTACAGAAAAAAAATATTTCTCTGCCTGTCATCGGCAAAATAAGTCCTCGGTGATACTTCTTCAAATTTCTAATTAAAAAACAGTCAGACGGAGCCAAACCTGGCCTATATAATGGGCGATTCAGCGCCAAGAACACTCGCACACTGTTCTATTTTGCTTGCTTTGCGAACTTATATATTACCAGGAAGCTGGAAGACACGTTCATGATACAACCGAGTTTTTGATCAATAGTTTTACGTATCTTTGTTACTGTAGTCCAATAGGCAACTGTTCTTACTCCAGTACCCTTTTACATAAAAATAACTCCCGGTGGGTACCAAAAATCGGTGATCATGAACTTCCCAGCTGAAGATTAGGGGCAGAAAACCCAAGGTTTGAATACAAAGATTCCAAATAATTTTGAAAAATTTGCTGCCTAAGCAGTTTTTATTCGGGAATCTACAGTTTTAGAACCCATCCTGCTAGAACTTTACTTAAACCAAAATGCTTTAACAATGGTCATTTTGAAACTGTATTATTCGAGAACCATTTTTTTTTTCACTTTTTTGTAAATATTAGGATCAGGGTAGACGGAGCTTCATTTCCATATAAGGTAGCCATTAATTCGTGAATAGATTCAAGGCAATGATGACACTGAAATGCTTCAATTTCACAAAAATCATTTTTTTCGTGAAACGAAAAATAATAAACGAATTAAAATCAAATTTAACATACCAGTTAAAAAGGTGGTTCTTATTGATCATGACTAGGCAACGCACAGTTAATTGTTTCTATTATAACTAGATAGTTTTTTTAGTATCCTTCTTAGTAATGACTAAAATTGGATAATTTTTTGATTGACAATCTTCAAAGTTTGGATCTTCAAATGGAATTGAAATCTTGTTGACAGATATTTTTACGGAAGGTTTTCGGCTGATGTGGCCCATTTGTCTCGTCCTGAAGCCCTATATGCTAAAAATGAACGTCGAAACTTTTCCAATCAAGATTCATTTTAGTACTTCCTAGTATTTTACTGAAAACAATTATTTCTTTTCAAGGACATCATCCATTATAAAATCCCTATCATTTGGTTGCATTTTTAACAAATACCTTCTTCAGCCATTTGAAAGATTACTATAATATTACTACTTCCCAATATCAGAAAATTTGCTGATGATAATTGGCCAATTAGACTCTCCAGATCCTAAATGTCTATCTTTTTTTACCACATTTATTTAGCGGTATCCCTGTTTATGATTACGTTATAATCATATATGGGTTGGTTAATTTTATATAATATATATCCTGAAAATAGGCGTGCGTGACGCGTGACCAATATCAATTCGAAAAAAGTCTAGAAAAACATATACCTTAAAGGGCAATGAAACGCGGCAACATGGTTTTATTATCGAAACGTAACTATAAAGTAAACATAACAAAAATATTGCGGGTTTTTGGCCTGAATACATTTGAACATGCATAAAAATTATCCACAGTGATCTTAAAGACTTAAAAATATAGTTTGATTTTATCACCTTAAAAGCACGAAATTAGTTTCTACCAGTAGTTTAATCATCTTATCATCTCTTTTTCGGATTTTTGAACCATCGAATAGCACTATAATGAGTCAAAATTTAAAGTATATAACATAAAAGAGATAAAATAATATTGTTACGATTTTGCCTCTTTAAAAATCGCTCATTGAGTTCGCAGAATAAAACACTGCTAAAACACAACTATTATTACTACTTCTTAATATCTTCACTATTCAAATACCACTATACAACTTACTATATTACGCTTATCCTATCCCTATTTATATACCTATGGAATCTCTTATATAAATCCAGAACATAAAAGTTGAGATCTATCTAGAAATATGACACATCGATTCTTACTTGTCTCTAAGGCGACGTTCTTCCATAAAACCATCCAATGCTTTATATATTCGTTCCGTGTCAGCTGTCTAGTATTTACCATTAAAACTTCTAGAATATTGTTGGGAACCTTATCGAAAATTCGGTTCTAGGGTTCTTTCTTAATGACAAATCCGATGGTGAAGTCCGATTTTCGGTGTCTTTTTTAGTTTTCAAATAACAAGTTCTAGAACTTTGTCGAAAATTCGATTCTAAGCTTATTTTATTAATGAAAAATCCTATGGTGAAGTCTATTTTTTGATATTGTTTTGAGTTTAAAACCGGAACGTTCTATAACTTTATCGAAAATCAATCTTATTTTCTTACCTGATAACAAATCCAACAGTGAAATCCGTTTTTCTCTGTCTCTTCTAATTTCCATAACAACTTTCTGGAAACACGGTGATAATCCTCACTTCTGACACCAATTATTTTATCTCTTTAAAAATCGCTCACTGAATTCGCAGAATAAAACACAACACCTCTCACTAATCTTCCAATATTTATATTAACTATTTCTTAACACAGCTCAAACACAACTATCATTACTACTTCTTAATATCTTCAGTATTCAAATACCACTACACAACTAACCATACTACGCGTATCTCTATTGATATATATATATATATATATATTGAATCTCCTATATAAATCCAGAACATAAAAGTTGAGCTTCGCATCGATATAATATTCCTTTCGGCACATTATAATAAACATGGTTCATCGCATCGTAATATTTGTATACGAGGGCGTACCAATAAGTTTCTCGTAATCGTTCGTATCAATATAAAAGACTCTCCTAAACAAAAAATGTAGAATATAACAAAATACGAGTAGGAAACATAAAAGTTGAGCTTCGCATCGATATAATATTTCTTTCGGCACATTATAATAAACATGGTTCATCGCATCGTAATATTTGTATACGAGGGCGTACCAATAAGTTTCTCCTAGTCGTTCGTAACAATATAAAAGACTCTCCTAAACAAAAAATGTAAAATATAACAAAATACGAGTAGGAAACAAAAAAGTAAAGTAAGGATTTGAAGCTTAAAGTCGCATCGGTAGGGGAGACCATTTAGCTATTGGACCTACAGTTTCACGTGAATTCGGAACCACGATAGACTATAGCACTCGGTGTTTCCAAGCGGTCACCCATCCAAGTAATAACCGCCCAGCGTAGTTTAACTTCGGTGATCTGACGAGAACCGGTACTTGAAATGTGATATGGCCGTAGCCTAGGAGTAAAAAAAAACAGAACGTAATTAAAAAACTTGGATAAGTAAGATCATTAGAATAAAATATATAAAGTATTATAAAAAAAATCACAAGCTTGATACATTTTCGAAAAAATATCTCTTTTTGAATAGTTGAAGTTCTCAATCATAAATCTTTTACCTCCCCTTCTCTAATTTAATAAACATTTTTCTTTTGTTTGCCCTGGAAGCCAATTGAACATTATTATGCTTCTACAAATAATCGACTTCTGTATAAAAGTTGAAATGGCAATAGGAAGAATAGTTAGTTATATGTATATATTGCACATCTAAAATATACATAATGAAAATGTATACCCAAGTTAAAATTTTGTGCCGGTCATACAAAAGTCTACAGAGCTCCCTATATACGACACCACACACAAAAAATCATGTTAAACAGATATTTTGGGCAGGAACTCCAAAAATAAATACCACATCGCAGCCGCAATTCTATCAACGCAAAATAGACATTCCTCGCCACGAAAATACCCAACTTATTGGAAACAACTTTCAGGGCGTAACAACCACCAGATAATTTTTTAATTAATAAAATTACTGTTAAACCATAGGCGTGGGTTTTTGTTAGGTCTTGTTGGATAATATTACAATAACTAGATTATTATTTTTATTTATTCTAAAAAGCACTATGTACTTAGTAATTTGGACAATTATTTCGTCATACTTCTTAACTCTAAAATTAACCATTTCTTTAAAATAGATTCATTTAGGGCTTTTCAAATATTTTTCTCTCAAGTCTTTCTACTTCAAAGGTTAGGTTGTCAGTGCCATTTTGCCTGCTTTATATTTGCCCATTTGTTGTTCAAAACATAAAAATCACCTTTCGTTCACTTTGGTAAGCTGAAAAATTTTAGTTTTTTCTATTTTTTAGGACTAGAAAATGAAGATGTTAAAGAATCGACGTTTTTTTGTTTGTTGGCAAAACTGCTTCTAACGCTACTTTATTCAAATTTTAATTCAATTTCAATCGGAATTTTGATTTCAAAATAATTGAAATGAAATTTAGATACAAGCATGAAGTTTTTGTGCGATGATTCCTGGGTTTTGTTTAACATCTTGAATGATCTCTTGCTTTATACTTAAAAACAATAATTGTATAATAATAAACATTATTTCGTTTATTTTCATGATACGAGTCACGGGATATTTAAAAAAAAAAGATCATTAGAGGACAGTAAAACATTATTGACCATTGTAACCAACTTCCTTACTTTACAGTTAAATAAATCAACTAGATAAAGATAAAGTCAAATAACACGAAGAAAACCCTTTTTAATTAACATTCAGTTTTTCAGATAAAAAATTAATTCTGACCCCGAAAAAAAAATAATGAATTCTTTTAATCTAGATTAAAAACGTTGTCGCGGCTCTTGCTGTTTCTTATTTGAGGGAATATCGCGATTTCGAGACTATTGTGAAGATGACAGCCCCCGTAGGAAAAGGCCATCCTGCCTGACGTTCAACAGGAAAGCGGCACAAAGCAGCCTCGCAGGAGTCTTATTCTAATTATATGAATAATTCAAGATAAATTTACATTGCGGAGAGAAGCCAATGTCAATTTCAGAAGATATAGTGTTTATCTTTCGCGGTGCTGCAGGTTTCCTTTTCCTTATTTCGAGATTTATTTACCCTTTGTAAGTAGAGTCGAGTGTCGGTGTCAGGAGGGTTGTTCTCTAAGTCTTGGATTTATTGTCATAAAAATTAATTGTCCCGTAGGATTGTTCCCTGACTTATTTGTAATGTTAGGTGAGGTAAATCGAAAATAAAGGCGCTATATCCACAAAATAAGAATGTTGAAAGCAAGTAACTTATCAAATAACATTAGTCTTGTATATTTATATTGAGAAAAGTTCTCAAGTTTCCACAGCTAAACGTAAGAAAAAAGTTCTTCTAGAAAGTACCACTTAGTATCTTAGACGGCATTAAACGAAGTACACAGTATTTATTTTCAAAAAAGTTAATCTTCAATTTACAGCCTAAAAGACTCTATACTTGGAAGTCTCCTCAAGATTGACAGGAAAATATTGTACGCAACCAAATTGACTTTATTCTGATCAACAATAAATATCAGAAGAACATTACACGTGTTGCCGCCTACCCAGGAGCAGATATTAGCTCAGATCATAACCCTTTTGTTGCGAACTTCTATTTTCGATGTAAACTACTCTCAAAACGACGTAGACCCCGAAAATACGATATTCAGGCATTAAAACAACTCACAGTGCAGAGGAGCATGAAGACTACATTAGACAGCCTTTGCCAAGAAAATAACCCTAGTCAAGAAGTTGCAGCTGATAAGATCTGGATTACGCTAAAAACAAACATCCAATCAACTACTGAAACTGTTCTTGGTCGATCGAAAGAAGAAAAAATCAAACCATGGATGACCGACGAAATATTGAACTTGTTGGCTGAACGTCGGATTGTTAACAACCGACATAATAAATATAAGGAACTGAATCGCACTGTCAAAAGAAATATAAGGGAAGCTAAGGAGAAATGGACTCAAGAACAATAGGATGAGGCTGAAAGACTTCATCAGCTGCACTCTTTTAATTTCCATAGAAAAACCAAGGAAATAACTGGAACAAATTGAACAACAGCACTGCCGTCAATAAGAAATAGACAAGGAAGACCGATATTGGATATCGACGAATTAAAGGAAACTTGGAAGAACTATGCGGAGACTTTGTTCAGTGATCAACGAACAGATGCCCCGATAAATGACACTGAAAACATGAATGGTACAAAAATTCTTGAACTTGAAGTGAGATACGCAATGAATTGTATGAAGAATGGTAAAAATGCAGGTCACGACGATATATATGCAGAAGTTTTAAAGCAAGTCGATATTAAATAACTTACATATCTCTGTAACGTGATATATGACTCTGGACAAATCCCAGTGCATTGGTTAAAGTCTACGTTTATTGCTATTCCAAAGAAAACAAACCCCAAGAACTACGAAGACTACAGACTTATAAGCTTGATGAGCCACGTTCTTAAAACGTTCCTTCGGGTAGTCCATTCAAGAATATACAGAAAGTGTGAGGATGTGAGTGGCGACACACAGTTTGGCTTTATCAAGGGATTTTGCACTAGAGAAGCTCTCTTCTCAATGAAATTACTTGTGCAAAAGTGCTATGACCAAAGGCAAGATGTTTTCATCTGCTTTATTGACTATCAGAAAGCTTTTGACAACGTAAAGCACGAGCTGCTGTTCGAAAGATTACAGTGGATCGGTATAGATGATAAAGATATTAGAATAATAAGAGAACTCTATTGGCAACAGTTAGCTGAGGTCCGTATTGATGGCGATTTGTCAACAGAAACCTTTAATATACTAAATGGAGTCCGACAGGGATGTGTACTGTCGCCTGTTCTGTTTAATATTTACGTTGATAAAAAATTTCAGTTAGCATTAGAAAATGAATCGCGAGGTATCAAAGTCAATGGCATCACACTAAACAATATTCGCTATGCATATGTTACTGTAGTCTTAAGCTAACAACTTTGAAGATCTCCAATTAATATTAAAAAAAATTCAAGTGCGGTGAACAGTTCATTAATACTGCCAAAACAAAATTGATGGTGATTAGAAGGCATCAGTACATCACTCTTCTTAACATCAACGGGGAAAATATTGAACGTGTTGCACCGTTCACGTATCTTGGCGCTACTCTGAATGAAAAGTGGGAATGTGACGAAGAAGTGAAGGGAAGAATTGGCCGTGCAAAAACAACTTTCTTTAAACTTAAGAATCTTCTCCTTCACAGAAATATGCCACTACACACCTAAATACGTGTGATTCAATGTTATATATGGCCTATTCTACTATATGATGCTGAAACTTCGCCACTTAAGGCTGGAACGCTGAATCGGATCGAATCTTTTGAATTGTGGACACTCTGCCGACTACTACGTACCCTCTTGACTGCTCACATAACGAATGATGAAGTTCTGCGAAGAGCTGGCGTAGAAAGAAAACTAATGGACACTGTAAAACAACGAAAAGTGTCATATCTAGAGCATATACTAAGAAGACCGTGCTACTCCATACCAAGGCTAATACTACAGGGAAAAATTGAAGGCAGACGGGGGCCAGGTTGAAAACAACACTCTTGGCTCCGCAAAATTTAAACAGGCTAAGGAGGGCACTCTAGTTATAATTTGACCATGAGGTGGACAAATGATCGCCGACGTGTGGCATAGCACATGGCACCCGAAGAAGAAGAAGAATCTTCTTCAATTAACCTCCAAAATTACCTTAAAACAGAAGATTTCTTGGTCTAAACTTTACAATTTATGTCTGAAATGTTTTCTCGACAAATGCAATTCTGCAATAAAATTTGGATGTCTTATTTTTTTATTATACCCTGTATACAGATTATTTCTTCTTGGCCTGAAAAAGTCATCATCAGAAATTTACCCATTAATGCTTAAGATCTTTGATTTTTCAATTGTTTATAATTCTCATTTTTATAGTCATAAAACGGAATCAAAATATATCAGTAATATTTCTGAATATTTTTGAGTGTGCTCTTTCAGAAATTTAATTTTAAATTAAGTTTTTCTTGTTGGAAAATTAAGTACGGAGAATTTTCCAGAGAAAGATTTTAAATCGAGCATTTTCAAACTTGACGATTTTGACTTTGAAAATGCTCATAAATGGGGAATTCTGCTCAAATGTTAGTGTACAAAATTATTGAAGTTTTACAGTCAATTTTTGCATATCGGTATCGATATTATTTTTATTCCAAAATAGCGGTTTTAGCATAAAGAAACAGACAAATCAGAATTATTTACTAGGCTATCATCACTTTTAAAAGATTCGCCTTTCTTTATAATTCTAAATGATTTGTATCAAGTCATTATAATAGAAAATCCCAAAATAACCATTTTTAAAATGGCGGATGTCGGCGAAAATATGCTTTCTAATTTTTCTACAAATTATTTATGCTTATAAGCATATCATATGGGAGAAGTGTTATAATGATATTGCGTACCGAAAATTTATCAAATTAGAAGTATTTAAGATGACAGATTCAAGATGGCTGGCTGAACGCGGCATAATATGTATATTTTTACAGTTTTTCTTTGAATTCATGATGTTCATGTTATGCCTAAAAAATATGGTAGTCGCATAGTACAAATTTGGTGTTATTCAAAATGGTAGATAAAACTAGCCCAAAAAATCCTCCCTTTCAAGATTATCTCGTAATTTTCAATTATTTACGAGGCCGTTTACCGATAAAAGTCACAGCGATTATATATTTTAGTGGTACTTGATCATATAAGTGGTTTTCAAAATGACTGTTCTAATAAGGCAACTTTACAGGCATTTTCAATTATTAGTTATTGGATTTTTTTCCTGTTTCTGCTGCCATTTTGTATTTGTCATTTAACAAAAATAACACTCAATTAATACTGTGCTACTTTCAAATTTAACTATGATACTTTTTACTCATTGCATGTTCATAAACATCATAAATTTGTAGAAAAATAGAAGAAAAATTACAAAAATTTGAATATTTTTGCCTCCTTATTTGATCTGTCATCTTTAATATGTTTCATTTGATCAACTTTGGCTTGGAAATTTGATTTTAATACTTTTTACTCATGATAGACATGCTCATAAACATAAAGAATTCGCAGAAAAATAGGCTTATTTTCACAGCCTTTCTGCCGTCATATTGGAGGCACTATCTTGAAAGTGCTTAATTTGTGATTGTTTATTACAGTGACGTACAATTAGTACAAAGTCATAAAAAACGGTAAATCCTAGCAAATAATACTAATTTCTCATTGTTTTTATACTAAAGCCGCTTTTGGAATGGAAATATTATAGATACCAGCAGGAAAAAATTCACTGTCAAACTTCAGCAGTTTTACGCATAGACTGTTGAGCGGGAATCTCCATTTTCTCCTATTTTCGATGTAAAAAATATGGTCAAGATTAAAACGGCTCCATTTAAACTTTGCTTTATTGAAAATTCATTATATTTAATAGCCACACTCTGAAAACACTTGGACTTAAACAGATGCTTTATCTTTAATGTATCTAAAAAATTATATTATGTTCAGTAAATGGCAAATTTCTAATATTTGTTTTAACTAACAAGAAAGATATCTGAAGTGTATAAGACACTTTTTTTGGCGGAGATTCCTTTTAAGGGGGTAAATTAAAATGCTAAATGAAGTAAAGGTTAATCCTTATAAAAATAAGGGATGATATGCGTGGGAGTGAAACATCTATAGCTTTACTTTGTTTCAAATAACAAATATTTTTCAGTTTGTTTAAAAAAGTGAAAATAACTGTTGAGGGGTGAACTTTAGAGGCGAGTTTCACCCCCTTAAAAAAATTATATTATGTTCAGTAAATGGCAAATTTCTAATATTTGTTTTAACTAACAAGAAAGATATCTGAAGTGTATAAGACACTTTTTTTGGCGGAGATTCCTTTTAAGGGGGTAAATTAAAATGCTAAATGAAGTAAAGGTTAATCCTTATAAAAATAAGGGATGATATGCGTGGGAGTGAAACATCTATAGCTTTACTTTGTTTCAAATAACAAATATTTTTCAGTTTGTTTAAAAAAGTGAAAATAACTGTTGAGGGGTGAACTTTAGAGGCGAGTTTCACCCCCTTAAAAAATCTCCCTTGTCAGTAGATATTAAAGTAATAAAAAAATCAAACTCATGTATAATAAATTTATGGCAAATCTTTAAAAAGGACAGTAAGGAAGAAAAAATACAGAAAATTTTTACCCCAAAATAAACATGCCAAATAAGCTTTAAATTTCCAATAACACGTTTTAGTCTTCCAATTTTCAAATTTTTATTTTTCACTTTTTTTACATGTCTAAAAAAAAAGTCGTTTCTTCCGTCGACAATATGAGATCCTTCTAAACTTTTAATATAGCAAAACCTTGACTGCGTCAAAAAGAAAAAAGCTTTCTAATAATTTATTTATGTTTTTCCATCAGCTTAAAGTGTTCGTAATAGATTTTCTTTTTGTGCTTAAAAGTTTTTTCAAGCATCAAATTTGAAGCGTAAAATGGAAACTTTCAAAAAACTCTTAAATTTTTAATAATGCTCATGTTTGCGAAAGCTCTTGGAGAGACCAATTATTGGTTCACAATGGTTTATTTCAAAGAAAAAACCGACGAGAGCTTAACAAACTCAATAAATACGGGATAATAGAGAAGTGAGAGTAAATTTTTAGGCCCGCCTTGGATTATATGGCCCAAGGATAAGTTAACTTTCGAATGGAGGAATGGGGAAGTTTAAATTGGACCTGCAGACAAAAGCATTAAGACGTAAATGAATGTAATTGTTGGAAGAAACAACGCTATTAGGAGTTTTGGGGTCGGGCCCTTGGATCCGCAAAACCAATAGAGTTTAGGCGCAGTTACGAACTCGAATTATTTGTTTAATTTTCTACTTGTTTAGATTTAGTTAAGGAGGATTATGTGATGATGACATTCTTTAGCAAGTTTTGCCCGGGAAATATAGCTATCAAATTACTTTCCATCATTAATATTTCTTAATAAAATTGAATAATTTCTTAAATACAATCACAAAATTGTGACTTCTATTTTAAAAAAATAAGAAATGCGGAATTATTTGAGCAATCCAGTTTCCATCCGGCAATCAACATTGCTTTTTCCTTAAATGTATAATTAGATCTTCGTATCCATCCTGGGGTAACATTAAGATGGATTTCAGTTTAATAATAAGTTATTTTTGCTATGAAACATTGCTTGTTCTTTTGTGATATTAATTGATGGTATGAAATTAGATTTGGCCTATAAGGGACTAAAAATATCAATGTTCCTAATTATAATCGCCCTACCGCTCCATACTGCATGGTTTAGCCATTTGAAATAACTGGTTTAAGATTCTGAACCAGTAAATTATACCCCAAGACAGGTGCGATGTGCGATGTGTATTGTGGCATTTTCATATTTCTGCACGTTAATGCTACGATATTTATTTTAATCAAAAGATTGAATGCCACTGGTTAGTCGTCTTTCACCAAATCTTTTTCGTCGCGAAAATGTGAACGCTCCCTTATATTGAATACGCCACCCCGTCAGTACTCCGAGCAGTCACTCGAATCATAAATGACGAGTAACCAAAGTGTGGCGAATGTCTAAAATTCAGGGGGAGGGGCGGTGTAAAAATGGAATTCTATATTTCTAGAATTAATTATGGATTTCGGCTTTAAACTAACCATGAAGCCTCGGTTATCTTTTTTTATTATTATTTCCTGTATGCAGTTGGGTTTGGTTACAAATTTAGAAGCAATTTTGATCTCTTACATTGGGGTGACCTTCTAGTTTTAGTTCTTATTTATGTTGCGATCAATACCTAAATAAGCAGAATTTTTATGATGAACCTGGAGTAAGGCTCCGGTAACAGCAGGCAACTATTAATATTGCTCCAGGGTTTACAGCCGAAGCGTTGAAAATACTGTAGAAGCAGGTTATATATACTGCTAAAAAACCTTAAATTTAATGTACGCTCCTTAACTAAATTTAATGATTTTGTACCTTATATCGTGAATAAGTTAAATATACTTTGAAATAAAACTTTGTACATCAAATTTAATTGAATGTTACCTTAAATTTCAATAAAGTAACTGAATACATATTAAATTCAATGTATAATTACATTAGATTTAATGTAAAAATTATTAAATTTAATGCATTAACATTAAATGCATTTAATAAACGAATTATGAAATTTGCTTCCAGCACATTACCTTCAAATTAATGTGACGTTTTTTACAGTATATATATATATATATATATATATATATATATATATATATATAATCTCATTTATTATTGAAACACAAGGCAAGGGTTCCAATTATATTGTACCTGCTTCTGCGATATTTTCAAAGCTTCAGGTGTAAACCCTAGAGCAGCATTAATATTTTGAACTCATTTGCCTATAGTGCTAGTATCGGAACTGTTAAAAATAACCTTAAATTTAATATCCATTCTACATTAAATTTAATGATCTTGAAAATTGTGAATAATTTACATTTATTTTAAATAAAAACCAATTCATTGAAATATCAGTTCTTTATACAATAAATTTGATCTTATCTTAAATTTCAATAAAGTAACTGAAAATATATTTTAATTTTCTGTACATTAAAATTAATTCGCATGTACCTTAACATTAAAGGAATTTACATTAATATTCATGGTACATTGCATAAGACACCTTTACCTGGTAGCAGAATTTTTTGACATCGTATTAATGTTGTGTGCATTAGATATGTGATAACATATCTTAAATTCAATGAACACTGACTCTATATTTAATGTACATGGTCCCCTAAAAAAGTAACGACCACAACTTTAAATTTAATGTATGATTACCTTAGATTTAATGGAATAAATTAATTTAGATTAATATAAATTAATTTAAAAAAGCAGTAAATTTGCTTCCATTATATTTACCTTAAATTTAATGCATTTCCTTTTTACAGTATTGTAAAAAAGTATCAAAGGTCGCTCTTACATAGTTATAGGCTTATAGCAAATATTCGTAGGTCCAGAAAATATTTGGGTTTTTTATTAGATCGCATTACATTGCATGATCGTTAAGTATTTATTTTTTTCTCGAAATTTCTTATAACTATTTTAAAATTTAAAACCTTCTTGTATCTTTTTAAAGATTGCTTAAAAATTTGTAACTTTTTAATATTGTTCTTACTTTTCGCTACTTCGCTAAATAATCTTCATCTTAAAACTTTCTTTTTTGGTGTGTCTTGATTAGTGGATGTTGATGGGCCTATGTCTGGTCTGTTAGTAGGTGCCCATGATCTCTTTGTTGCCTCGAAACAGATACATAAAATGTACAAATATACATATATTTTTATTTATTTATTAATGAGCTCGACGAACAAAAACACATTTTGTCTATATTACAATTAATAATTCTATTAATCACTTTTCAGTCAAAAATCTAGATATAAAAATAACTATATATATATATATATATATATATATATATATATATATATATATATATATATATACATGTACACATTTTCTTGGAGGGGGGATATATACATCAAAATTCGAATCTATGTATTATAATTCGTTTTAAAAAAGATACGAGCATTTACAAGTCTTCAGATATCAAAGTTATTATTAAAATGTTTAAAAAACACATTAAAATTGAAACAACTTAGAATAAAGTGTGCTCGTGGCAATATTAAAAGAACGCCTAATAATAATAGCCACGGTTTATCGTAAAAGCGACTAGTTTAAAATGTCGCCACTCGTAAAATCTCAATTTCCTCAGGCATCGATCAGTGTCAGTGTCTACCGAAAGAAGAAGGAAAGTTTTTGGCTGGCGGCTGCGACATCGTCGCAGAAAGAAATAAAATAAAGAAATCGTTTCCCAGCAGTAAATGGTTATAAAAGTTAGTTGCCGACCGAGGACGTAGTATTTTAGAAGTTGCCTAGAAAGAAATAATTTTAGTGGCATGAAAAGTGCTGGTGAAAGAATTTGGCGACAATAAAAAGTATATAAAAAACGGGCAAAGTTTTCGAAAAACATTTAGTTCTGTAAATGTCACTTAAAAATGTTTTATTACCTTAGATTCATTTCTGTACTGTCTGTCATACCTATTATACACTTATGCACAAAATTATCCAAAAATTTTTTACAGAGGCAATAAAAAAAGAAAAATTGCTAAATGCGAATTGTTGATATATTAGACTAGAGCATTCTGATGTCATGCAGTAATCACTGCAGTATTTTATGGCCAAAAAATTAGCCTATTTCTTGGAATTTAAGGTTATTTTTAACAGTACAGTTCTAACTACTGTTTTCTCCTTTATGATTCATTGGAATAGAAACACATCTTTTCTGGAGTGCTTATGGACATCGATCTGCATTGGGGCACTACACATCATTTGTAAAATTATTTTATAACGGCAAACAAGCAAAAATCTCCAAAAATTAAACAATCTATTGTTGAAGCGTTGCTTTATTATGATGTGACGTCATACGTAACAGCATCATTGCTCAAATTGCGTTTCATCGCGCTTCATTCAAACTTTTTAATTCATCTTTACCGAAAATACAACAGATTTATTTATGTTATCTTTTTCAAACAGTAGTCAAATATACTATTATGGAGACAACAGAAATGTCAGTTCACATTCTGCACATAAATCATTGAAAATAATGGTAAAAATTAATGTTACATTAAATATTATTCTAAAAATACTTTAAACCACTTAATGCTTCATATAAAGTTAAAAGATCAAAAGAAAATCACTTTACCATAAATTAGTTGCTAAATCTTACCACAATTCTTAAATCGATCAGGACAACATTTAAATTCCCAAATACATATTAAGTAGATTTACCTAATCTAAAAACCACATAACAGGTAGGTAAACTCTTGCATGCATATCTAAAAAGTTTGTCAAACTTTTCCCATTTGGATTTATCGGCCATGGTGGCATGCATTACATAACTTTGTTGCGGTTAGGCGAAAGCGAAAACAAAAAATAATGACAGAAGGACCTCGGGGAGTAATAAATCAAAGTTTGGAGACAAAGCTAAGACCTTCAGGCGGAAAAAAAAGCACATGACAGCATATCCTGAATATTTTATGGCAAAACGTATGTAAATGTTGACAAGATGGATAGAAGTTCACATTAAGTAGGTTTTATTCCATGCGTTTTGCAACCCGTAGAGACCTGTTGACTTAAAAATTACCATGTTCCAATACATTTTTAAAATTTAAATTTAATTTTAAGCCATTTACGTTAAGTCTAAAATAACAGAAAATGCAAACTATGAAGAAAAGTTTTTAATACTTTATTCATGAACTTGGCATATAAAACTGGACTACTCTTGTATAATAAGCTTGTTGGTAAATCAATCACAAACAAGTCAGCGTTACCCAAAATTAGTAAAAACGAGCAGAGGTTCTGAGGAGAGAACGGTGAGATGGTTTGTTTTACTTTAAAATTATGTGAGACGCGACGCATAGCGGAAATACATCGAAACTCAATAGGCTAATCAATAGAGAAAAAAATGTTGTTTGTTATGTCCTCCTTGCTACACTATGACAACTTTTTCTTCTGCGGAAATTCTCATAATCGGTTTATTCGCTTTCCTATTTTTTCCGTAACACGTCGGTTTCCCGTCGTAAGAAAATTTATAAATATAATTGTTTTTTACAATTGTAGGCTTTAGATTGTTGAACATAAAGCGTGAACAAAAAATTGTCCGACGAAAATTTTGGTTTATAAAGGGTTGTCCACCACTCTCAACATGACCACTTGATGAATTTTGGAGATTTACTGATAACAAGCTATTTTTTTCAGAATTGTTTGATAAAAATATGTTAAAGCCACCAATGATATTGTCCGACAAGATATATTTTCCGATTTTATATATATATATATATATATATATATATATATATATATATATATATATATATATATATATATATATATATATATCAATAATAATACTAATTTTCTTTAACCATGCACATTATATTCTTTGGAGGTTCCTCTCTTGGGTATAGGTTTGCAATTTTAAAAAATAAACAACTTGTTTATATTGACGTTTCGCCCATGATTATGAGCTTTTTCAAAACGTTTATTATTACAAGATTCCTTGAATATATATATTCAGTGATTCAGAAAAAGTGGGCAATCTCTCGGAAGCATATAATTTACATGAAAATAATATATGTTCATATAATTTTTTTGAAAAAGGTCCCCATGTCGAGATATTCGCCCTCAAACCTAATGTGTGAGATGTAGTTATTTCTCACAGTAATTTTTGTTCCGCGTAATAAAATGTTATAATATTTTGTTCAAAATTTGGATATATAAACACCCTTAGGATAGTTTTTTTTATTACATGTTAGGTGAGCCGAAGGTGTTGTTCACTTTTTCCAATAAATTTTTAAGGCGGTCAGATTTTCTAAATGTAACATATAATTTTTAATTATTTTTTTTTCGTTCTTCGAAAAAAAGATTCTCTTCTTTGATTTCAAAAAAATTAACCATTTTTGAGATAAATACATTTAAACATTTCTCTGCATCTACTTTGAATGCAGTTTCGTCATAGGTATATCCGTTATTTTACCACCAATATTATAAATTAAGATGACACAAACTTTTAAGTTACAGGTATTTATATTACTTATACAGCATTCAAATGTTCAAATGCATTTATCGCGATAATGGTTCATTTTTTTGAAATCAAGGAGTCGTACCTTTTTTCTAAAAAAATATTAGGTAATTAGAAAAGGAATATTATATTTAAAGATTTGGACCGGCTTTCCAATTAGTGAAAAAGATAAATAAGGATACAGTACTCTCGGCTCTCGCGACACGTAAAAAAACTGGTTAGACCATCGTAAAGCAGCGCGCCCACTGAATCGGCTCGGCTCCGTCCGTTCCATCCGCTTCAGTCAGAACGCCGATGGCCCCCGCTCACTGGCTCCGCACAATTCAGACTAAACAGTGATTAAAACTGCTTTAACCATTAGAGTTTCTAGAACTGTTATTTTTGGTGAAAAGTGAATAAAATGAGTAGTTCTTCCGACTCTGAGGAGGATATTGTTGTGGCTGCTCTAGCCTGTATTGAAGCGGAAGTGGAGGAAAAGCGGAGAAGAAGATATTGGATTCATGATATTTACCTTAAAAGAAAGGTTCACGGGGAATTTTATCATTTATTTCCAGAGTTGATGACCGACAATGAAAAGTTTTTCAAATATTTTAGAATGTCTAGTATAAAATTTTATGAAATTTTAAATATGTTGCCGCTCAGGGAACAAAATACTGACCTTCGAAAATCGATTCCACTAGAGGAATGTTTAGCAGTTACTTAAAAGTAAGTGTATTATATAGTCGAATTAATTAAATTTGACTTTTACATCACAGATTTTTGTGACATAACTAATGTTTTTTGACTATGACGTGAACGCCTAGACAATTTATTTCAAGTTTATTAGGCAACAACTATGTATAGAGAATCTTATTATTATATATTCTGTATGCTCTCACGTTTTCTATCAATTCTTCGACCGACATAGTATCAATACAAACACTACGTCTATACCACAGATTATAGTACCTCTTTCTATTCTTAAAATAGTCGAACGTTTTCAGACCTTTCGGCAATTTTTGCCCTCTTGAGAATAGTCGAAGACGCCGATGCTGAAAGCGCGGAAGCGTTCTGGCCGGTCGGAACCAGTGAGCGGGCTCTCATTTATTTACGTTTAAACCAAAACGGGCCGATTGTGCGGAGCCGAGCGGTTTGAACCGAACCGAACCAGTGGGCGCGCTGCTTAAAGGTGTTCATTTATTAAAACTTTCACCAACATTTTTTTATATTTCACACTTTATGTTTCGACATATGATGTTATTTTTATGTGAACTACACGTCGCCAAGAGCTAGCTCACCTTTTCTGAATAACGTGAAATAAACTATTATCAACTTTGATTGTAGTGATAGTGACTCTCAATTTTTTGTACACTTTTAGACTACTTGCAAAATTCTGAACATTGTTTCTATTACATATCCTATACTTAGATGTAAAGATGTAACTGTCTTCGATTTAACGACAGTACCCTAAATGATTTATAAAATCATTCTGAACATTTATGACTACTTCTCCTGTGTAAATTGGCTCAGTTTGGAAAGCTTTACCTTTAAGGTAACTACACAAAAAGAAGTCAAGAGAGTTCACGTTTGAAGACCTCAGAACCTACTCAATAGGTCTTCTTCTTCCAATTCACCGAGATGCGAAAACATCATTAAAAAAAAGCTGATACCCTTTTTGGGTTCTTACTCCTATCGCTATTGTCTATTGTCATAAGAATTTCTATCCTCTGTGCCTCAGTAATATTCAGTTAAAATTAACTCAAAGTGACAATTTGACAGTACGTGATAATGAAACAAATCGTTGAATCAGACTTTAAAAAAATACATTAAATTTAAGGTAAGTGTGCTGGAAGCAACTTACATAAACTTTCGTTAAATGCGTTTAATGTAATGCATTAAATTTCATAATTTACATTAATCTAAATTAATTTTTTTCATTAAATCTAATGTAATCATATATTAAATTTATAGCTTTGATTATTAGTTTTCAAGGTGACTATGTATATTAAATATACCACCAGTGTTCACTGAATATATGTTATAACATATTTAATGCACCACCATTAATATGAAGTCAAAAAATTCTGCTACCAGGAAAACGTGGAAATTTTTCCCATAGGTAGTGTACCGTCATCTGTAGACCGGTTTCGAACTCATTGGTTTCCGTCAGTACCGACAGACATGTACACGTCATCATAAGAAAATGAGACCTTTAAGCAACTTATCTTCTTCTTCTTCTTCTTCTACTTGTATGAGATCTGTTGATCTGTTAATTCCGGTCTTGCCTCCCTATCATTTCCTGTGATGTGGACTGCCAGCTATCTCTTAGCAACTTATATCATACTAAACAAAAAGTTAAATACAAGTTGCACCATCTTCCGGAATCTCATACAATGTACCATGAATATTAATATGAATTCCTTTAATGTTAAGGTACATGTGAATTAATTTTAATGTACAGAAAGTTGAATCTTTTCAGTTCCTTTATTGAAATTTAAGATATCATTTAATCAAATTTAATATACGACAAACTCATATTTAAATGAATTGCTTTTTATTTAATATACATGTAAATTAATCACGATTTTAAGTACAAAATCATTAAATTTAATGTAGAATGGACATTAAATTTGCATTAAATTTAAAGTTATTTTTAACAGTGCAGTTACGCAGGGAAATAATTATTATATTTCATTTCGAAATTTAAATATCGATAAATCGAAACAATTACATTCATGGAGTCTAACAGTGTACGAAAAATTGGGGGTTACTATTTAAAAAATCAAAATTATATAGCACAGCTTCTTTCGAATTAAGCAAAGATGACGGGCCTAAACGATTTTGCAAAAACGCAGCGTTTTTTAAATAATAAATTTATTCCAAACTTTACGTCCTCTTTGTATATATAATATATACTGAGAGTGTGTAAGTGTGAAAAGATTCTCGGTAATGTTTTCTCTCAAAATTATTAGCCTTCCACCGATAAGGCGCTGACATAATAGAGTTTTCTTCTACATCTTCGAAAAAATTTAATAAAAATGCAAAAAAGCACTCCACGCTTATAAACACCCAATTTTCGTTTCCGCATATTTTTCGAATATTGTTCTTAATTCAATGGATACGCCACAAGAGATAGGCACGGCGAAGTTTGCGTAACTTTTGGCCTTTTGCCACGCAAAACGGGTTAAATTTATTCCGGAAAATCAGTGGCGTGTTCACGCTTAAATACAATAAAAACTTATAGAATTTATAACAATATTGTACCAGAAAAGATTTCTCATATATTGAATTGTTTTTCTCTGAGGTCTTATCCCAGAGCCATAAAAGATTCTTGAGAAAAAAAACTTTTGAATGTTCCCTTAAGATTGAATGGCATTCGCAACTCTATTTCCTTATGATTAATATATATATATATATATATATATATATATATATATATATATATATATATATTACTTGTGTGCGAATAATTCGAACCGAATCGAATAGTAATATTTGATTTGACTTTCGAATCAAATATTTAATTTTCGGAATAATTCGAAAAATCGAGTTAATCGTTATATTTTTTATTCGAATTTTTTGTTTCTTATCAAATTGTATGGCTTAAACATACTAAGAACTCCTATAATATAATTTATAGTATGATTTATCCAAAAAATAATTATTTTTGACTTACCACTGGATCATCATATCTTAATGTTTTTGAACATTTAAACTAATATTGATAGATTTTTGAAAGGATGTATGTATATATGTAGATATGTGGATACATTTATCTATCAGGTCTTTTTCGTTGAGATATTTCAAGAACGGCTAAAGATATGAATTCAGACCAATTTTATAAAAGACAGTATCATCAATAAGACGAAAAAAAAGTTTTAACAAATTCGACCAAGCATTTATTTAATTATTAAAATTCCACTTTATTAAATTTTTGTGTTTAATTAAATTTTCTAATTATAGCTTATTTATTGTTCGTAATATATTGTAAATGCAATTAATACTATGTTTTAAGTCTATAATTGAAAGAAAAAATAAAAATTCGAGCTTTTCAAAAAAAAACAACAAATTATTCGATTCAAGTAATAATATATATATATATATATATATATATATATATATATATATATATATCGAGGAATGAACTCAAAAGAATTATAAAAAGCATTTTGGTTAATAATATCGATTATTAATGTTGACGTGTTTTGAGATTTTCAAATAACCACCCCTAAATACCGTTGTAGCATTTAAATTTACCAGTTAGCATCAATGCTACATGTTTTTAGTAATATGATATAATTTGTATATTTTTACCTGATTAAATTTAATTATTTATCCCATAATTTAAAATAGTAAACATAGAATTTATTTTTTTGGTTTACAACTCTTTTGGTCTTGTAACTTATCATTATTTTTTAACACAGTTCGTAAATTGCTGTAGTTTATATATCACATTATTTGGTTTGAATTTAAAAGTCGTAAATATTTTATTTTTAATAAACTCTCATTTGTTTACATTCAATTTCAGTATTAAAAGTATAAGGTTATAGTCGGTGACATAGTTCAGTTAGCATTTGCTGTGAATGTATACCCATTCGTTGACACGAACACGGCACGTCGAGATCGATCATTTAAGGTTGAGTATGCAGTATGGATTTGTGGCAATTTTTTTTGAACTTTGTTTTAATCGTGATTAGTGACTTTGAACTGTTTGATCATAATTTTCTTTTTGATAATTTTCCATGGCCTGCCCATACTTGACGTATTAACTGGTGGTCAGTGTAAGTTCGGAACTAGGTTAAAGTGCTCCAGGTTGAGAATAAGGTTGGCAAGACTAAATATAAATATCACTAAGATTTGTCACGTCTGGTTGCAAGAGAGATTTGTATTTTCGTTCCCTTTACTGTTGAACCGCCGAAGGCAGCAGACCAATCCTGCCACCAGCTCTGAAAGGGCGGACGGTCAAGTTTTTTTTCGTTAAAGTCCACTAATCAATGAGGTAAGATTTTGCCCCTTATCTTTACGAACATGTGGTAAAAACAACATTTTATTTTAGGGCTATTCGGCTATTTGGCTATTTGGCTATTTGACTATTTGGCTATGTGAATATTTGAAGCCAGTTCTTTTTTTATCTTTGGGCTTCATTTCATCTTGATATTGCTGTCATGACTTCCTGATGGTTCGGGTCCTAGTTTTCCTGTCCAGGCGACCACGACTGTTTTAACCTTACCTGCGTTTGATTGGTGAGTTGGAAGTGGCCCTGTGAAGCCTCAATTCATCCACAACACAACAGGAATCCTAGCAACAGCGCTAAAGTGAGAGGTACCATAGCATATACCAGGTAGGAGAAAAACCTTAAGTTAGGGATTCGAGCTGTGAATCAATTTTTTTAATACAAACAAAGCAACATAATTATATTTTGGTGTGATGTAGTGAGAACTTTTTGATAACTCAATAAAACGTACGTTATTGGCGACTAAGGTTCTAGAACGTTTGCGGCCAAATTTTATATAACCTTTTAAAACCAAAGTAACAACGATAGTTATCAAGAGAGTACAAAAAAAACATTGTAAGCACAATTCAAATTTATGTACATAATAATTTTTTATTGGGAATAAAATGGAATTGCTATTTTGTTTTAATTAAGTCGTTTTATTGTGGAGCTATACACCTACCGTCAATAATTTAAAATCATTCCTCATACCTAAGTGTTTTCCTGTTTAATCACTAGGTAAGTAACACAGATAATGTAAAACAGGTGGCGCCTATTGGGTAATCAAAGCAGAGCACAACTATCTCTAAAAGAGATACGAACCTAGCCTCCGACATATTGAGCTGCCGTACGCATCCGTTGCCGTACCCTGTAAAAAGGGGACGCCGCACCGTTAACTATCCCTTACAGTGATGGACCATATATAAGTGATAAAAAAAATCTTTTTCTTCTTAAGTTATTCAAAGTGTAAAGCGAATGTGATTTATAACGAATGCACATATATTAATTTGTTTTTCAATAATAGTATCAAAAGGGCGAAAAAAGTCACCCCGAAAGTAAATACCTAAGGTAACTTGAGGTCTAATTAAAATTCTTTTTTTTTAACATACTAATATTCACTTGTAAAGGGTGAAAACTACTCCTAAAGTTGAATATTACAATTTACTTTTTCATATGTATCAGCATTTAATGGATATTTCTCAATAAAATTAAGTTGAAAAATATTTTCCGTAAGAATCCTGAAACATAAAGTACATTTACGTCCGCCTTACATGTGGTCCATCACTGTAGTGGGTAGTTAACGGCATTTAAGGGTAGTGATTTGAAAAATCCCAAAACCCGCCAACCCTAGTAATCGATATCGTTAACGAAAATGCTTTCTATAAATTTTGTAAGTTCATTCCCCGATATTAACATAAAAAATGTATTTTTTTTTAAATATATAATAAGGGTTGTAACACACTTCATATTTCAGGCTTCTTACTACAAATAATTTTACACTTCAAAAATATCCTTTAAATAGTAAGAGGTATTAAAATTAATTTTAAAGGTAAACTTTAGGGGTGGTTTTCACCCCTTGAAAAAATGTTTATATATGGAAAATAATAATTTTATTTCCTTTTTTCAGTTATACAGATCGAATTTTAATTCAAACTCGTAATATATTAGGTATTTATTTTTGGAAGTAACTTTTTTTCACCTTTTGAATCGTATTTGGTACTTACCAGTCTTCAATACACTTAAAGCTCGGATTAGTAATAAAAATTGCTTTTGCTATATCCTTATTTATATTATGTTTTTCATAGAGGAGCAAGTTTCGGTTCGTTTCTTTTTTTGGGTCGGATCGGAAATGTTTGGTGGTTTTCTGATGCTGGATATAAAACTATAAGTTGACAATGGTATTGAAGCTGAATTTGCATTCTCTTCAGTCTCTTGTGAAGTATTCTGTTTCGTATCTAAAACAGAAAATAATTATTTGAATTAAAACTACCTCTTTCGACTGGACCAGAACACAAACAGTAATATACCAAAATGAGCTCGAATTATTGCCTCTTAATAATTTATAGACAAAAAAGTAAGCGATTCTTGATAAGAATTCTCTGGCAGTAAAAGCCGCTAAACCGTTAAACATAAGTTCTGATAAAGCAAAAAAAAAGGAAAATATTCCTTGATTTTTTATTTGATGATTGATAAATTAAAATTAAAAGAAAACCTACGTAGTTTACAATATAGTTATTCATGCTAAAAAACAATTAAAAACTGATTTACATTTTTATAATTACAAAAATATTTCATACCTACCTATTGAACATTGGTTATTAATTATTAATAATAATAAATTAAATTTTTGCTGATGGATATCCGTAAAAAATACGGACAAATTTAATTTCTTAATTTTTCTTAATAGGAATAAAAATATACAGGAAAATATAGCCGTCTATCTACTTGTAAAATATAAATTTAGTAATGTAAATATAAATATATAAATAATAGATATTATAGTATTCAGTTCAGTAATAGTAATAATTCAGTGAATTATTTACCTGGTTATTTATTCTCGATAATAAAATAAATTTTATAAATATGTTTTAAATCTTCTCGACTTGCTCCCTTTTTGAGGTGGAAATCTTAAAAAAAATCAAGAGGATCATGACTTTTTAATTAAGTTATTAATTTTTGAATAAAAAAAATCAAAATGAACCCAACCCTGCCTTCTATACATCAATTTTCGAAACAGTCATAATAACAATAACCCCTGGAATACCTGGCATATTTTTAATGTGTGTCAAAAATACTTTTTCTTAATAAACTTTACAAGAAATCTAAGAAACTGTGAGCCGTTATATTTTTATTTCACTAGCTTGGTTCAAAAATGAAGAATCTTCTCGAAATAAGTTTAAAATCAATGAAGGACGAGGGAGAAGTGTCTATATCGATTAGGCCACCCTTTGTTCTTGTCGGTAATGTTCTGCTTTATGTCTGTAACAGTCAATATACCTCGAATCTTTGGATATTAAATTTTAGATGGGTTCGCCATATTATTCTCGCCGTAAATAACTTATTAGTTTTCGTTAGAGCGGAATAATACAATAAAAGGTTCCCTTATATAAGATAAGAAACAAAATAACTTTCTAACTAGTAAGTTATACAATCACTTCCAATAGCCGTAATGTTTCTTTGTCTTTAAATTTTAATTATGTTTATGTTATATACGAGGGATACTAGAAAAAAATATATACCTAGCAATTATAGAAACAAGTGATTGTGTTGCGTAGTAACGTTCAATAGCGTTTACCTTATGTTTCAAATTTGATCTCAATTCATTAATTATTTGGTATTTTCTAACTCTTCCAAAAGTATTCATCAACGAATAAAATATCATATTTTAAAGTACAATATTGGTCAAAATTCTTTCGATGGGTTTAGTAAATCCATTGAACATGACACAAGAAGTGGAAGGCTTTCAGACACAATCAGTCATGAAGTATGACAAAGAAGACTAAGCCTCTCGCATCATTTTCGAATACGAAGGTTTAACCTATTGGAAGATCAATCAGATCCAGAGTACAAATTGGTGAACAGACTTCTAAACCAGGTTAAGACAACAAGCCCATTTAGTGTACGGGCTTACCTTACTTGTGCCAGTAAATTTAATTTTTTATGTATTTTAACAAGTTCATTTTCATATGTTAAAATTTTATTTATTCACATTATCTAATTAACAATATTTGCTACTTAATTAATACGTACATAGTAGTCAGGTGACATTTTCCCCTTCTTTTTGGACTCTCCTATAAAACGTTTAACGAAGACGGTGGAGAATCATTGTTATTTAATGTAGCATATTTTAATTGTGACTAAATATTTTTTATTGGGTGTAGATCAGGACTTTGAGCCGGCCACTATAATACCTGAAATTCCTGAGAATTAAACCAGTTACTATTTTGGCTGTGTGTTTTGGATCATTGTTCTGCTGGAAAGTAATTAAATTTATCGATTGAGCCATACTATCCACAGTTTCAATCAAATTGTGCCTTATAATATTTAGGTTCATGTTTCCTACTATTATGTGAATAGAACCCAGCCCATAAGCTGCAATACATTTACAAAGCTTAATATTACCTCCACCGGCTTTGCTACTCTGGTATTTTACGCCGGAACCTCACAGTTATGTGAGAAAAAATTGAATTATGTGGTATTACCAAAATTAATAATAAAGCAAAATCGCCAGAGTAAATATGCTAAGCTAACTCCTATACCCCAAAGTAGGGGTGGGTAGTTCAGGGCACCACTGCATCTGTAGCTAGGTCGATTGCAGAAACTTCACGCGATGTCATTAGGAACTAGCTTTCATTACTTCATTGAACCATGCAAAACCGCTAAAATCCCCGTCTTCGAATTTATTTCAGTAAAAACGACGCAAAAAACAGCAAGACCGGTAAAATATAAGATAACTAAACAACTAAACCCAATTACCGGAACAGTTTGAACTATTTTACACCCCAAATTCCCAAAGGATAAACTAAATAAATTAATATTAAAAATTATAGCTGAAAATAAAATGCCAAGGCAAATGTTCTCGGCCTTAGATGAAAGATCTATGCATGCCCACAACGCTCCTTCCTCTTAAGGTGTCTAAGATTTATAAGAATACCAGCTTAAAATGAGATAATGCAAAAAGCAATACCGTCCAGAATAGCTTCTGTCAATGCAAATTCGACAGTGACATGAAACCCAACATAAAAGAAAATACCACATAAACAAAGAAAAATTTACGGAACTGAACAAAGAAAATTCAAGAAAACTACCATACGAAAAAATTAATGGAAGAATTACACTCGAATAAAAATAACAACAGTCAAACAGTGATAATCAAATGTAACATAAACTGTTTGTATTGTAAGAATATAGCCAAAATTCCTGAAGATAAAATAAACGAGATGGAAAAGAAATTAACAAAGAAGTAGAACTTCAGAGATTTGTCATAAAGCCAAAAATGCAACTAACTAACAAAGAATTTATTAGAGATTCTTAAAGAAAATTATATTGGGTCTGCCATAACTTGAATATTTGCTAAAATAAAAGGTAAAATGAATTGAATTAGCCATAGTAAACTTGGACTGAAATTTGAACCGTTTTACAGTATGAATGAAATATATGTGACAAGATCAAACTTTGTAAAAAATATGAAGGCTGAACAGAAGAAGATTGGATGAAAGCAATTTGGTCAGATGAGTCAAAGATCACTTGATTTACAACTACAGGTCGTCAATGGAAACGGAAGTGTTATTACAGTGCATGTTTCCAAATTATGTATTTTAATTTTTGCGTGAAATCAAAATCTTTGTTCTTAGGAAAGGTTATATTCTGATACTTTGTGAAATACTTGAAAGACTTTGAAACGTACTGATCACTGATACTAACCTGTAGTTTCAATTATTAAAAAACAACAAAAAAATAATGTGGTGGAGATGCCAAAAAATATGACCAGTTAAAAACCTATTTAGTAGTTCAGGAAAAGTCACTTAGAATTTGTTTTTTCCATTATTAGTTCTCTACCGTACACACATAATTACGGATGATGATAATATTTATGGAGAGGGACCCAATCATTAGGCACGAATTTCAGGAAGCAAATATTTTTTATCATTTTTCTTTTTAATGTATTTCCCCTACGAAATTCAAGAAAGGCAAATAATTAAATTAAAAAGATTTCATCCCCTTTATCAACAGTTGTCATCTTGCCAACGACACAAAAGACTAATAAGCGAAGTGCAGAACGCATCGGACCGCGAAGTTTATCAGCACATTCTTCATTATTTTCTTTTGACTAAGACCAGCACAAAGAGATAAAGTGATTGGCGTAGGGATATTAAGAAAATATAATGATTGGGGCTGATTTTCTACGTTTATATTGTGTGATCGTTGACACTTAAATTATACAGGATATTAAAAATGTTGGAGGCGGTAATAATGGGAGCGGGTAAGTAAAACCCAATCATATTAAAATACCTCGTTTATCAATTTAAATAATCATTTAGTTTTAAAAATTAAAAATATTAAATTCTTATCTTATTTTTATGGGCTTGTAAAAATAATGGTTTTAATTATATTTAACCAGATGTAATACAGGCAGCAGTAGAATAGTTTTTTTCCTAACAATGAAACAAAAAACTTATGATTTGTTTAATAATACATAGATAATCTATCTTAAGTTTAACGCACTTCTGTCTTCTAATAATTTCATTCCATCAGAAAAAAAATATGAGGTTATGCGTTTGAGGGTTGCAAAGGAGTAGAAGTATATTGTGAATATAATAGGTATTAACCTAAATAATAAATAAATTTGCGTAATCGTTTATTTAAGGTTATGTATGACTCTTATAACTTAAAATTCGTATTTAGCCACCTTAAATTAATCTGAAGGCGAATTTTTATTCATATTTCAGATTTTGAATTTAAGCATTTGATAATTTTGGAAGCATTGGTTCAAAATCCTGAAAATATACACAAGAATATGTCTTATATAAAAATGGATCTGAAAATATTGCCATAGCCTATTAACTTTATATAAAATACTATTTTGCACTTTGAACTAATTTTTGGAGGTGATACATATCTATTCTTCACAATACCGGAGCAGCGCACACGAAAAGTGTTGGATGATCTAAATCAAAAACATCCCAGTATAAAAATTGTAATGAAAAGTGAAATGGATTGAGGTTCTTGGTATCTGAATATACTGATATAATGAAAAAGTAAGGGCAGCTTTAACTATGTTGTGCACAGAAAATTTTTTTTGAGGTGGTGGTTTTCGATGTATTTTTTCTCGCTGAATCCAATTTGGGTGCAGGATTGCTGTAGCATGTCAAAAATTTCAAGATATTCTTACTTAAAATAGCGAAAAATGGTATTATCCATCATATTCGGAGGTCTGGCATAGAAATTATATACGACTGTTGCTGTTGTTTCTTAATAGATTTCTAAATAGCATATACATTGTTAAAAAAAACCTTAAATTTAATATACATTTTATAATAAATTTAATGATTTTGTACTTTAAATCGTGAATAATTTACATTTACTTTGAATTTAAAACAGATTCATTGAAATATCAGTTCGTTATACTTAATTAAATTTGATTAAATAGTATCTTAAATTTCAATAAAGTAAAGATATTTCAACTTTCTGTACATTAAAATTAATCCACATGTACCTTAACATTAAAGGAATTTAGTTTAATATTCATGTTATATTGCATAAGATTCCGGGAGATGGCGCAGCTTGTATTAAACTTTTTATTTATTATGATATAAGTTGCTTAACGGACTCAATTTTCTTATGATGAAGTGTACATGTCTGCCGGTACTAACGGAAATCAATGAGTGCGAGACCACTGTACAGATGACCATACACTATCAATGGGAAAAATTTCCACCTTTTCCTGGTAGCAGAATTTCGTGACCTCATATTAAAGTTGGTGCATTAAATATGTGATAACATATCTTAAATTCAATGAACACTGGCTGTATATTTAATGTAGATAGTCATCTTAAAAAGTAATGTATGTATGATTACATTAAATTTATTGGAATACGTTAGTTTAGAATAATGTAAAAATTATTAAATTTAATGCATTACATTAATTGAAATTAAGAAACGGTTTATGAAATTTGCTTCCAGTACATTTACCTTAAATTTAATGCATTTCCTTTTTAAAGTATATACTCACCTACAAAACCTATTTTTGTTTGTCCTGATTTAATTTTTCGTTTCGATGGGAGGATAAATTGAAATTTAGCTCAAAGTCAAAAACCCAAAAAGTCTGATTCATAATCTGAACTCCATGGATTAAACCCCATAAACTTTATTCCTATATCTAATGTATTTCCCCTACGTATTTCCCCTCACTGCATAAAAACTCCAAAATCCCAAACTTCGAACTTCATAACCCGAATCCTTTAACTTCAAACCCCATAACACGCAACGTGATAAAACAAATTATTTGACCTACGTTATACACATATTGAGCTTTCGCATTTGTTATTTCCCTAGTTATACATATCATCAGCTTCTGCATTCTACCACCAGGCGGCGACGATGGGAAAATCTCTACACTAAATTAAATCTGCTCACTTAGATGTATAAGTATAATCCGCATTAATACCAATGTAAGGTTTTCCATCGTTAAATTTCCTTGTCTATAGGTAGGTTCCAGTAGGGTTTACTTCTCAGTCAATAATCAGATCAAATTGTCGGAGTGTTGATCAGAAACGTACAAAGTTTTACAAATTAATATAAAAATAAAAATGCATAGCATGGGGGGTTTCAGTTTAAGGTCGGCGCAAGGGGACTCATGCTAATATAGCATCCCGAATCGTGAGAGGCGAAAGTACTCACGCTAATCCATCACCCCGAATAGTGAGAATCCCCTAATACAGAACCGTAAATTGAGAGGGCCTGGATAGTGAAAACTTTGATTTGATTAAGAGATTTGACTTTATGTTGTTTGAGGTTTTGGGATTATAGGGTTTGGGGTTATAAAGTTTGGAGTTATAGAGGCTGAGGTTGTGGAGTTATAGGGGCTGAGGTTATGGGATTTGTAGATACGAGATTTGAGATTAATGGGTTTGAGCTCATGGGTTATTCTTAATTTTGCTTTCATGGTGTGATGGGGTTTGGTGTTATAAACTTTAATACTATTGAGTTTGAGATTATGGGATTTAAGGTTGTAGCTTTTGGGTTGTTTGGTTTCGGGGTTATAAGTATAGTGTCTAGAAATATAAGTATAATATCCAGGGAGTCGGAGGTGTCGTTTTAGGTTTATGGAATTAGAAGCTACAGGCTTTGAGATTATGTGATTTGGGATTATGGATCTAGGTGTTTTGGATTGGGGTCGTGTGGTGAGGGTTGATAGGTTTAGAGCTTAATGTGTTTGGGATCATGGGGTTCAGACTATGCACCGGGATAATTTCAGACTCTTAGTTTTCGACTTTGAGCTTAATTTTAATTTATCATATCTTCAAAACGAAGAATCAAATCGAAACAATGGGTTTTATAAATGAGTATATGTATGTACTATTTAGAAAATCTATTAAAAAGGCTGTTCGTAAAATAGAACTTTTGTGTCAGATCTCTGAATATAACGAAAAATGTCATTTTTCATCCTATTAGGTTAGGGTATCACGGATTCCTGACATAACACAGCATTTCTGCGGCCACTTTTACCTTCTTAAATTGCATATATTACTTCATCTTTGGTGGTTTCTGGTTCATTATTTTCTTTTTGACTTTCTGTTACCTTGATAGATATTTTATCTATGTTTAAGTTCTACTAAAGGTAATATATATACGTATAGTATAATATACGTGAGAAAAATTGAATGATAGATGCATTAACAAGAGATTTTTCTTGTCTTGTGCCTTGATCTTTTAGTTCAGTTTCGTACAGTCGTAAGCGAGATGTTGAAAAGCAAGTTAAAGTGATACGGCTATCTTCCTTAGAATTTCCTAGTTTATATAAGCAATACGTGATCTGACAGTCCTATTGCAGTTTCATTGAATTTATTATATAATCTACGCACCGGTTCCTCTGCAATCAATTATTTCATCTCCAAATCAGACGATATTTATACGAGACTCTTCTCATGGGATTCCATATAAACGCAAATTAAGGGCTATACGCCGCCTGGCATTTATTGCACAGGGCTAAAACCTAATTATCGTGAAGGTGTATGTGAGTGCCTTGCCGGTATTAAATTCGGTTTAAACCCGGCAACGCATGTATGGCTGCGGCCCGAAGCCGTTTTGTCAAAAAGGGCCCACTCTTTAAGGGCTTAAGCGACGATTAAAGAGGACAGCGCGCGAATTTAATCAAAAAACAGATTGGGATTTTGCCGTATAATTTAGTCGTAGTATAATTAAATTACTTGTTTCGTCGGCTCAAAAACCATTTTTCAGAAAACACCTAAGCTGAACAAAAGATTAGCAAATCCGTGCAAGGGTCGGTTTTGACCTTTATTTTTGGTTAAATTGAGATGATCCTGTTTGAAGCCGGAGATTATTTTAATATTTTAAATTGCTTGAAAGATATACGAGTACAGGGTTTATATTACCTGTCCCACGACTGATAACGACCATCGAATAAATATATTTGTCGCGTTTTAAATAAAGAAATATTTATTACAGGAAAATTAAACTTTTTATGAAAATTATCGTATTTCATTACTACAAAAGAGCTTATTTCCTTTGGGACCTCCTATGTGACCTCCTATGTTTTCATATTCCGATATATCTTGTTTTAATCACTAGGCTAAAACACAAATATTCGTTATAGGTCAGCAGAGGTAGCCTCATATGAGGTAATTTTGAAATTTCTTGTTGGTAGTTTTCTGATTACGTAGAAACCTACATAATGATAATAGTAATTATGTAGTATCTTATCTTTCATTTTCTTTTTTAGGAAAAATTTTTTATTTAAGAATTAAAATGCGAAAAAGCAGTTTTTTCGAGTTCTAGGAAAAGCTATTATTTTTCAGTAAAAAAGTTTCAATCAAAAGTTATGCGCATTGAAAATACCTAGAAAATGATCAAAGACCCATCTGAATCGAATAATTTGTTCGTTAGTTATTGCAAAAAACCTGCTAAAATGGCTGTTTTTTCAATTGTTTATAAACGGTAGAAAAATATGTTGCATTAACTTTATAATGTAACTAAAGGAGCCTCTTGTTGCATACAACAAATGTGCAAAATTTCAAGTAAAAGTACTCAATAGTTTTTTGCACAGTGAATTTTTTTATAACTTTTCATGTTTTTTTTATTATTTATTCTCAGCGATCTAGATGTCGTACAGCGGTCTATGGGTACGCAAATGTACCAGACTTATACTAATAATAACGAAAAAGAACCAAATGAATTGTTGATCTTAAATTGTTAAAACAGATAAACAAAATTGGGGTTCGTTATAAACAAATCGAATAACTCTTCGACAATTATTGATATCAAAATACCGATAAGTGGACGCGAAAGCTGAGATTTTGACGAACATTTTGAAAAAAAAAATTCTGCACGACCACTAAAAGCTGAGATAAAGTTTTTTTTTTCAAAATATCGCTGCGGAATTGTTTATTAACATTAAAGGGTTATTTAAGTAGCAACTTATAGGGAGATGGTTAAACTATTGTATATAGCAGTTTTGAACTCAGTTATTTCGAAATTGTTGATGTAGCAATAGTTTAAAGTTGCACTTACTCCGAGAGTCAGGAAGCGAATAGTGGAGGGGGACGTTCTTTCAGCCTGCGGCGCACGGAGAAAGATCTGACTTGAACGCTTCAAATTCAAACAATGGATGATATGTTTTTGTAATCAAATTATTGTTAAACATAGCAATAAACAAATTGTTGCACTATTATACACTTTATGCAGAATTATAATTTTACCGTATTTCATGCTTTTCAAATTGCGAAAAAATTATTACAGTGGTCAACAGTATACTATTAGTTAGGAATATTAAAAATTAGATTGAATTTTTATGCATCATTAATACTTATCGAGATATAGCATGAAACAAATAGCAACATTTGTTCACAGCATTATTATTTTTCGAGATGCAAAATAAACTACATTTGACGATTATATTGTAAGCGATTCCCCAATCGAGAATTATTGTAATATTTCAAAGACAATGAAAGTAGTAGGGGAGAAAATAATTATGATTATGATAATAATGATGATGATGTTGACGAAATGAGTGTCCATCGATGTCTAAGAAACGGAGAACGGAATAAATATTTTGTATAGATTTAAGCAAAAAAAATGTATGTTAGCAAAAAATTTTGTATGTGAAAAATGTTCGTCCAATAAAATAAACAAAAAAGGTAACATGTGTTTTTCTTGTACAACCAATAATTTGGCGGTAAATGACAGTCGCAGTTTGTTTCATGCTATAACTCCGTAAATATTAATGGTACATTAAAAATCAATTTTTAATATTCCTAATTAGTAGTATACTGTTGACCACTGTAACATTTTTTTTCGCAATTTGAAAAGCACGTACAACAATTTGTTTATTGCTATGTTTAATAATAATTTGATTACAAAAACATATCATCCATTGTTCATATTTCGTCGAGAAACCACGAATTAAAAAAAATGAAGATTCTACGATCAATATTCGCCGAAATAATCCAAATTTTTCCGGCAAAACGAAGGCAAAGCGTCCGAGTCACGTTTTATTCTGCGCATCGCAGGCCGAAAGAACGTCCCTCCCCCTCCATTGCTCACTTTCTGACTCTTGGAGTAGGTGCAACTTTAAACTATTGCAACATCAATAATTTTAAAATAACTAAGTTGAAAACTGCTACTTAAATAATCCCTTATTAATAAACAACGCAGCAGCGATTTTTTGAAAAAAAAATCCTATCTCAACTTCTAGTGGTCGTACAGAACTTGTTTTTTTTTTCAGAAGATGCTCCAAAATCTCACTAATCACGTCCGTTTATCAATTTTTCGATATCAACAATTGTCAAAGAGAAAAAACCATCCACAACTTTGTTTATCTGGTTCAACAATTAATCTGATTCTTTTTTGTTATTGTTAGTATAAATCTCGAACTTACTATTGCACACCCGCAGATTACCGTACGATCTCTAGATCCCTGAGAATAAACAATAACAAAAAAAAACATAAAATGTTATAAACAAATTCACTGTACAAAAAACTATTGAATATTTTTACTTGCAAATGTGCATACTTGTTATATGCAACAAGAGGCTCCTTTTAGTATAGTATAAAATTAATACAATATATTTTTCTATTGTTTATTAACAACTGAAAAAACAGTCATTTTAACAGGTTTTTTTTGCAATAACTAACAAACAAATAATCCTATTTAGATGAGCTTCAGCTCATTTTAATGCGTACAACTTTTGTTTGAAACTTTTTTACTGAAGTGCTATTACTTAGAAAGGAATGACGAGAATTGCTCGGGAGAACTTGGTCAAACACGATTAAGTCCTATTCTGAACTATGATTTGGTATGGTTGAAATTTTCTAAATTTCTAGGAATCTAGAAATCTAGGAATGTTTTTCCATTAATTATATTATCTGTAATTACCGCAAACTCCGGGGATATTGGTTAGGTCCCTTCAAAACCACCCGACCAGACTGAATTCTCTGTTGTTTCCCACCAGGATGGAAATTATTAGCTATAAATCTTAAATTTTGGAATATAATTAAATTAACTAAAATAATAATATTTATTTCTTTTATATTGGGACACTTCTGGAAGTTGATTTAAGCAATTAACTTCAGAAAACTTTTTTTTAATGACAATAATTTGGGGAATCATTGTTTAACATTATATTGTTCACTTGCATATGCGGTAACTTTACCTGGCGCTGAAAATAATGGGTTACAGATTACAAATATTAAAAGCTTAATTTTATATAGCTAAATAGCTTAATTTCAAAAATCATTTATAATTACCTAATAATCTAATCAATTAAAATAATTTTTTTTCCTTTAACTAAAAAATATTAAGCAAATTATTTTTTAATTGACATAAAAAAAATAAAAACAATTAACTAATATTTTACAAAATCTTGCTTATGACTATTTTGAATTTCTAACAAAGTTTAACCTTTCAAATTAAAAATTGTTTTGCGTAATTTTAATCAACTTTTCACTTGAATGCCCATAACGACTATGCTTTCGAAACCTGGATTAAAGTTATCGATTTTACAGTTTTTACGGAAGGTTGAATGTTTTCAAATTTTTAACTTTTTTAATACGAACTTTTTAATTTGTTCTAATTATTATTTATACACTAAACTTAGAACACAACAATTTATTTATTTAAAACCAAATTCTAACGAAATTAACTTGGTTATTTAATATCTTCTTCTTCTTCGTTCTTTAGTTTAGGCATAAAATGGCTGTTTTTTCTACGTCCCCTCCGCCTATTCGGGCCTTAAATTGTCGTTATAATCTTTTTCGCGGTCGCCCTTCACTTCTGCGACCTAAAGGTGATTTACCATGTGCTACGCTAACTATTCTCAGCTACCGATGTGGTTATTTAATTCCATCTTTTTCTTCAACATCCAGTCATTTACATTATTTACTTCACACCGTTATCTGATGTTCTCGCTTCGCTCTGTCTTCCGTAGTACCTTCATTTCAGTTTTTTCCATCATCTGCTGAGTTCTTCTTGTGTCAGATCGTGTTTCTGCAGTATATGTCATTATTGTGGTCTTATAGATTATGTTCTTCGTTTCCACTCTGATATGTTTATTTTGCCAAATGGTGTTATTTAGTCATGCTGGTATCCTAGCTGCTTTGTTAGTTTGTTCTCGAACCTCTGCTTCGACATCTTCATAGTCGAATATTTCTATTCGCGGACACTTAAATTTCATCCACTGTTGAATGATTTTTCCGTCGACCACACGCTTAGATCGTATCAGTGACTTTGAGATGGTCATGCTGTTTGTCTTAGAAGCAGGTGTGTTCATATTCAGAGATTTTGCTGTTTGGTTAAATACTTGTACTAGTCTTTGTAGGTCGTCTTCATTTTCTGCCACTAGTACAACGTCATTGGCGTAACATAGAATTTTAATCTCGTGGTCATTTATTCTGTATCCTCTCAATTGGCATACTCTCATTATTATATGATCCATGATAATGTTAAAGAGAAGCCGACTTATGGACCCTTCTCTAATTCCTTTACCAACTGGAATCGAATCTGTAAGTTCTCTGTTGATCCTGGCTTGTACTGGGTTGTCAGAATATATTCATTTAATATAACTTTAATTGTTATACTGCAGCAATAGTTTTAAATAGTTGTTTATATGTATTATCCTTTCAAGCAGAGAAAAAGGAAATAATATATAGAAATAGTTTATTTCCTGCAAATACAACTATGGTCGTCTCTTTTATTTCTTAATAGTTTTATAGTTTTAATTCGGGTATAACAAACTCGTTGTCTTTGAAGTTTTAAGCATGTTAGGTTGTCTATTAGCCACGGCACTATCCTTCATAGACACCTGGACATTCGACTAGTTTTCGAATCAAGTATTTCTGAGGGCTCTTTAGTCAAGAAATATTACCTCGAGTTTACGTAAGCAGAAAGTCTCCTACACTTTATTTTATATAGGAGAATCCTTAGAATACTTTATTTAAAATCGCGTTCGAAAATAGGCCCCTTTTCATTAAACTTGGTGCTTGAAGTGTTGAGCTACTCACGGAACAACAGATTATTTTCACGAACGAAATGGATTGTATTAGTAGAATTTCCCACAGTTTTGCATTAACATTTCAACGGTTTTTTGAGAAAAAAAAAGATGTTTTGTTACTTTGGTTAATGAGGAGCTATTTTTAACAAAATAAAAATACGGCTGACCAATAGTATTGCATACATCCAGAAATTATAATCATTTGACACGAATTAGATCAGCCGGGTCAATTTACAACGTTTTATCGTTATTCACGGTTTTAAATTATTAAGCCTTTTCTTCTCTTCGTTCTCTTCAACTACTTATGTCAATAAAAATTAGGCGAATTAATTCTATTTTTTGTCATTTCAAGACAAAGGATGATAGCCTGCGCATATGATTTTCAATGGTAGAGGTGTTTTGCCCACAAGTCAGTCATTTTCAGTTTATTACATAGTCAATTCTGTTACTTTATGAGGTTCGTAATAGATACTGTACTAATAAGATAATTTTACCAACATTTTTACAGTAAAATTCAAGTAGATCACACTTAGAAATGTTGTTATAACAAAGTTTTTCTTTTAATTTATCTAAACATACTTTTAAATCCATAAAATTGAATACAAAATAGGATACACGCAAAACTAACAGAAACTTTGTCTAGAATCGATTGAATTTCCAGATGAGACAAGCAAAACAGATTGCAAAAGACAAAACTTTCGAACTTTGCGAATTATCTAGATACCTTAAGGTAGCTCTGGAAAGTATTCTTTTCTGCATTTTAAATTGGCAGCAATTTCCTTTGAAGCCATTACTCATTCTAGAATGAGCGGTGAAAGTTGGTAAGATATTTCTGGGTAATATATACAAACTTTTGTGAATGATTTAAAACTTTTCATCGTTTTAAAACCAGAACGTTATTTAAAGTAGTTGCATTGTAAGTTATAATCTCGTATAAAGTACCGAGTTCTGTTGTATATTTTGATAAAAGCGAGATTTTCTGCATTGTTTAAATGCATTTAAAAGTTTATACGTTCTTTTTAAGACCTGCAAAAGAATTTTATGTAAATTTCACTCCGATTCTCTCTCCAGGTGCATTTCGACCATTATGGTTTCATTGGTGAGCTTTATCGAACTAAGTGGGAAATTCACAGAAAACAATTTACCTGGAAATCATCGTCCCGAGATTTGCTCAGGCTTCGTCTGACGGTTTAATATCGAATTAGTTCTCTGTAATTATCGTTATCGGTTCTACATATCTTCATTGTTAAGACTATAAAGAGATCAAAACAAGTCTGCAGAGAAAACTACAGTGACAGTAGCAGATAATAATTGAAGGGGAATATTTAGTTTTTATTATTTAGGTTATAAGACATATTTCAAGAAATGTAGAAACTTCTGTATTCGGACCATGTTGTATACGAGGGTGTCCGTTTATATTTTCGGAATAATAAACAAAAACAAATATTTATCATTGAAAATAGTTGTATTATCCAAAAACATTTTTGCTATTGTGAAGATAGTATCTCCAAAACATAGTTTTTGAACGCACCAACCTCCTCTACGAAAGTAGAAAGTCGTTAACCACCCAGTTTGTTCTCCATGTACGGTAACAAAAAGAAATCAGTGGGTGTCAAGTCAGGGCTGTACGGCGGATGGCCTATCAATTCTAGGTTTTGAGTGTTCAAAAAGTCACTTAGCCGATATATGAGAGCTCGCATTGTTATGATTGAGAATGATCCAGCGTATGCAGTTTGTGTTTCACTATTCACCTAAGACTTCCGAGAAATTCAGAATTAATTATTCTCTAATTCTATAAAGGCCTGGCTTCGACATAGATTGTTTTTTCGGACAAAAATGGACGACCATTTGCTTTGAATTGCTTCGTGCGCGAGCAACTTTTGTTAGTTTTGGCTCATCATGGAAGACCCATACGGTTGCTGCTGATTACTTTGGGCTCATACGCATATATTCAAGACTCGACACCTCTTACGACCTTATAAGTATTTTTTGAAGCATAGCGATCGTTTTTTTTTAGCATTTTATTGTACCAATCGGCACGAGCTTTTTTTGAGCCATTATCAAATTTAGCGCGAACATAGCACACTTTAGTCTGCAGAAATTAAATTCTAAACTACCTTTTCGACTTTGGATTATTAAAAAATGTTAAAAAAAAGGTTAAAACAAAATTGACCATCACTCCACATATTGGGCTCTATATTTTTAAAAAATAGGTCACCATTTAATTTTCGAAAGGGCACAATAAGGGCTCTTCGGGGTTGGTGTTTCGTGTTTTATTTTGAGCCGACGTATAGCCTACAAATTTGGAATCAAGAAATCATTCCTGATGAATGGAAAGAAGGAGTAATAATTCCACTCCACAAAAAAGGGGACCAAATGCAATGTAAAAATTACCGAGGTATTGTTCTACTAAGCCACGCCTATAAATTATTCTCCAGCATTCTCCTTCAACGTCTCTCTCCGTATACCGAGGAGATTATCGGAGACTACCAATGTGGCTTTCGAAGCAGAAGATCAACAGTTTAACAAAAACTTACATACCCTGTTCATAGATTTCGAGCAAGCATATGACAGTGTTGTTAGGATTAGGTTGTGGGAAGCTCTGGAAGAATTTGGAATCCCGCACAAGCTGTTTAGACTGTGTAGAGCGTGCCTAGAGGGGACAAAAAGCTGTGTCAAAATTGAAGGAGAGTGTAGTATCAGTTGACGCGGAGGTTTTTGAGCCAAGTGGCCCTAAACGTATTTTGGCCTACGCGGATGATATACGCGCGATAGGAGAAAGCACAGTCAGTGTGAAGGAAAACTTCATAAAGATAGAAAAAGAAGCTCAGAGAATAGGGCTCCGAATAAATGAAGGAAAGACCAAATACATGCATGTCTCCCGCAACCCCGCCCGAGACAGAATCAGGCAGAACGTCACCATGGATGACTATAATTTTGAGCATGTGCGAGTTTTCAAGTACCTGGGCGCAGTGATAACGGCAAACAATAATATGCAGGAAGAGGTTAAACAGCGCATCATACAAGCAAATAAATGTACATTTGCGATACAAACCTTGCTGAAGTCAAAATTTATCACTAGAAAGGCAAAAACCGAAATTTATCGAACAATAATACGACCAGTAGCAATCTACGCCAGTGAAACATGGACCCTGACAATCCACGATACGGAGCTGCTACGAAGATTTGAGAGATAAATCCTGCGCATAATATATGGCCCATACCAAGACCTTGAAACAGGCTGTCAAAGAATGAGAAGCAACATAAGAAGATAAGTCCAGAAGACTACGATGGGCAGGTTATATACAAAGAACTCAAAACGATCTACTAATAAAACGGGTATGGGAGGAAGCACCACAAGGAAAAAGGCCACTGGGAAGACCTAGGCTTAGATGGAGTGATAACATCCACAAGGATCTAGCTATCCTTGAAGTTGACCAGCAAGAATGGAGGGAAGTGGCACAAGACCATTCCAGGTGGAGGCAGATAGTCGAGGCAGCCAAGACCCACCCTGGGTTGTAGTGCTACGTAGTCAGTCAGTCAGTCAGTATAGCCTACAGGATTTATGAAGGCGGTTTCACAGGACGTAAGTACCTAGAAATCCCTGAGGAAATTATTCCAAAATTGCTTGAAAATGTTGCATTGGCCCATTTCAATTCTTTGTATATGAGCCAGAACTCTGCGTTGTTAAGGCCATTTGTGGACAATAACTTCCCTCAAAGATGGATAAATACCAATGGGCCAGTGAGATGGTCCCCACAATCTCCCGATCTTTTCGTTGTGAACTTGTTTTTCAGGATTTTATGCAAAATCAAGTGTATAAGGTACAACTTGGCGGACCTTCGTGCGGCAATTGATTTGGCCTTCCAAACTCTTCAAAATAGGCCTATGATTCTTTTAAATGCAATTAAAAGAATAACAAAACTGTGTCGATATTGGTTGTTTTTAGTTTCATTGTTTCTTTGTGTTTTTCTTACTTTAGTTTTATAAAATATTCTTGTTTCTTTGCAATCAAATTTCAATATTTTGTTTTTATAATTACAGTGTTGTTTAAAGTAAAAATTAATATTAATTAAGTGTTTACAATGGAAAATATAGAAAAACAATAAAATTAACTTTTAAAGTGTCTAATCTTTGGTATAATTATTATTGTCACAATATGCCATTTGTTTCTTATTAATTGGCCAAGGCGTACTGTTACAAATAAAATAAATTATTTATTTTTCAAAATAAAATAAACACATGAATTTTCGAAAAGTCGAAATTATACTTAATCAATATCTAAAATAATATACAGGGTGACCTATTTAAAAAATCATAAGTTTGTACAAAAGTCAGTTTTTACCTGTTTGATAAATTAACGCATAACGAAGAAATACGAGATGTGTCTAAAAATGGAGATTTTCAAAATCACCCTGTAGATTAAAAAATAAATTTGACACCGGAATCTCATTTCACTAAAAAATAGGACACTAAAGTGAAAACCGCAACACTATATTTTTGATAATAACCCCATTACCCCCTAAAAGTGTCAAAAATGAGACACACTGCACATTGCGGATCTAGAAAGTATTATTAAAAATAGAGATAACCCACCTGGTTTAATCAGTTTGACATATTTTTTTTTCTTTTTGGCTTCCCATTGAATCTGTCTAATGCTATAATATAATAGACTTTCACTTATTAGTTTAAACTATTAAATACTAAAATATATTGAAGATGTTGCATAAAAAAATAATAAAATTGTTGATATGTTCTCTTTTTTTCAATGGCAGGAATATGGAAATTTCGAAAAATACCTGAAGTTTTTGTATTTAATTTTTTAATTTTTCCTAAAATAGTTCTTAATCACCTAGTTATAAAATTTTGATATGAAATGTTTTACAAAGAAGTAACGTTAATTTGCGTTGGTAACATAATAACTACCGAACTGTTCAGTTACCAGAAATCTCCAACTCCATTCTATATCAAAAGATTTGAAATGCGAATGATAATGAATATTTGAACTAACCTATATTAGTTAATACAATAGAGATAAATTTATACGATCTACAAGCCTGGTCTGGTATTTGTCACATAGGGGCAGAAAGCATTACAGACTACACACTTGTGAAATGAAACCAGACGAATAGTTCCTTGCCATCATTCAATGGAATTATCCTGCAGAAGCTACGTCGTGTTCGATAGTATGCGACTCAAATGAACATTACGCATTATACATTATTTGTAAAATAATTACTTGCGATAATTAGTGTGATCACAAATAAAAGATACTAATGAATGTCAGAGGTAAAACAAATATATCCATATATTTTATAAAATCTATTAAACAAAACCGTGCATGATTTCTTTAAAATATGTAGACTTTTGCAGAACTAAAGAACTTGAAAGTGTCACCTAATGAGATGTTTATTTCACCAAGAATTACACGGTGTCACAAAGTAGAAAAATATTTTAGTAGGTAAATTTTGAAGGAAAAAAATACGAATGACTTTTCTGCTACAACTGTTTCAACATCATATCACGCTTTCCTGTAGGCTTGTAAACCAATATATTTTTATTATAGTGTCATAGTCGTTACAGAGTGTATGCAACCTCTCGCATACATCTGTGTTGCTTGGTGACTATGCAAGACTACTGAGAATGTCTGAGAAGTTTTATTATTCAAAATACTACACAATGGTTTACTAATGTCTTCTGGAAAGCCAGGAACGTATAAATATATTACAATATTTCAGCCAAGATGCGCACTCGGGTTTATTTGGATGCGAGGTTGACAGGCACCACTACACCACGCTTGCCGCAACAGCAATACATATTTTTGTTTTTTCGTTTTGAAAATTATTAACGCCAATAAATTTGCTTGATGCTGTTAATCAGCTTTTTTATCAATCCTGTTGATGATTAGCTAAAATCAATGTACATTTTAATTTGTATAGTTAAATCAATAAACTGAAACTAAGGTGTATTTAATATAATTTGGACCCTAATTAATCCAAAATTAAATTTCAACAGGAAGCCAATACCATCATACAATGCGAAATTTCCCTATGCCAAGGAATTTTTAATGGATATGACAATATCGCATAGAGAACAGAATATTCTACGGGTGTGGCAACACTAAAATCTTCAAATTCTTCAAATGACAAAGATATGGAATTTTTACATGTCGACGCAGCTGGTTTTTTACTTATCATATTCTCGGCTTAATGACTTAACTTGCCATATTAGCCTAATTAATAACGACTTCATTGGTTCTTTTGATACAATCTTAAAAGCTGTTTTGCTTTGTAATGGAAATGAACTGTCATTTGTTCATGTAAGTCATGCAGTAATTGTGAAAAAACTTACTTAAATATTAGAGTATTACGAAGTATAAAATACCAAGACCATTAATGGAAGATTTGCACTAATTTGAAAGTAATGGTATTACGTATAGGACTATAGGGAGGGTACACTAAATATGAGGAAACTGGAGCCAAGGATAAAAAATGACCTCTTCATGGAAATACTTTACCAGATCAAAAAACGTGGCTCATAAATCTTTGAGGCGGAACAAAATTTGTATTTATCCTCACTTCCCATTAAAGGGTCTAGCCGATTAGAGAGTCGAAACTGCCCCCCCCCCCCCGGTAATAAAAAAATAAAAAACACCCGGTTGTTCTACATCAAAAAGTACCCACACAAAAGAATTTTTATCTTCACATAACCTCAAAAAAAAAAATAAAACGTTTTGTTTTTTGACGATATCTTCGGTTCTAATCATCGTAGAAATTTTTTTTTTCAGTTTGTAGGTTTTCTTATTGTATACAACAAGATGTTTTTTACAAAAATTTTTGTCGTGAAATTCAAATTTTTATGGATGTTCGAAAATTTTTAAATTCAATAAAATAATAGCAGAGCCGAAAAAAATGTTATTTTTTAGACGCCAAACTATGTCCATGAATTTTTTCAGATTTTTAGAAGTAGTGAAACATAGTCAAAATCGCAAAAAACGGCATTTATTAGCATTTTTGCGCATTTTGATTACTTAATGAGTGTTTTTTGCCTTGAAGGCATGATTAAGACAAGGCTAAGACAATTTTAGGTTACTTTTTTATTTCAAATACTTGGTCATACCTTGTAATTTTTTTAAATACACAGTAATATAGAAATAAATCATTTCTTCTTCTTCTTTTTCGGATGCATATCCATTAATCGATGTTTGCAATCACATGCTCCATTGCTTCTCTATCTCTATGCGGTGGATCAGTGTTTGTACATCACGCAACCCTGTCCATTGTCTTATGTTCCGAACCAAGACATTTTCTTCCTCCCCATTCCCCTTCTGCCCTCAATCATCAACTGTAAGAACCCATATTTTTCGTTTCGCATGATATGTCCCAGATAGGCTGTTTTTATTTTCTTGACTACTTCGAATAGTTCACGCTCTCTTCCTACACGCTCCAGAACTTCCTAATTTGTTTTCTTCTCCGTCCATGAGATTTTAAGAATTCTACGATACAGCCACATCTCGAAGGCTTCCAGTTTATTGATATTACTCGTTTTTAGGGTCCAACCCTCCACGCCATAAAGAAGCACTGGCCATACGTAGCATTTCATAAACCTCACCCTCAAGTCAATATCGAATTCTGAGCAGGTAAGCACATTTTTAAGCTTCAGGAAAGCCTGTCGGGCTTGCTCAACACTGCTTTTTATTTCTCTGTCCGATGTTCAATCCTCACAAAGCCATGCTTCCAGGTATTTGAACTTCTCCACTCTTTCAATGGGCACTGCATCAAATGTCATTCCGGAGTTTGTAAATGCATCCAAGTTTCTGGAGATGATCATAAACTTTATTTTCCTAGTATTGATGTTCAGACCCATAAATGCACTGTGTTGTCCAACCATATTTACTATTTGCTGTAGATCATCTATATTTTCGGCTATCAAGACCGTGTCATCGGCACAACGAATATTGTTGATCCATACACCATTCACTCTAATACCCTTCTTTACATCTTCTAAGGCCTCTCGGAAAATTGTCTCCGAATATAGATTAAATAGGAGCGGAGATAGTACGCACCCCCTGTCTCACTCCCCTCTCAATTTGTACAGTATTGGACATACCATTTTTCAATTTTTACCTGTGCATTCTGGCTCCAATACAAATTTTGGATGTATCGGATGTCCTTTTGATCGATGTCGAGCCTCTCGATCAGTTGTATTAACTTTTGATGTTGAACACGGTCGAAAACCTTCTCATAATCTATGATCTTTTTTTTTTGAGGTTATGTGATGATAAAAGTGGCTAAAAATTTTTTTCTGTGGGTGTTTTGTGATGTAGAACAACCGAGGGTTTTTATTTTTTTGTTACCGAGGGGCAGTTTCGACCCTCTTAATCGGCTAGACCCTTTGTCCTTGTAAAGATTTTTAATAAAGGTTTGAATAGAGAATTATATGGAAAGTATGTTACGTTTAGGGTGGCCAAAATAAAAGTAGGGCTTTTTGTGGGCTTACAAAAGACTGAATTTTTTAAAGACACCAACTTTGGAGTATGAGCTGCTGGATTCTTATATGAAAAACCTTGGCGATTGCAAAGAGACGAAGGCAACAATATAAATAGAGTAGTTTAGTTTACATCAATTTTGTTTAAATACACTTAAAGTTTTTTTTTTTTAATTTGGAGAAATAAGATACGCGATATTTTGATTTAGCGACATAAAACATATAAGCGCTCTAAAGAAGTTCCAAAGAGGAAAAAATATTTCAAAACGCAGAATGTTGTAATCTATATCTTTGTAGTTTTATTGGAAAAGTGTACATTTAGTACTCTTGTCCGCCACTGAGGTAAGTCTCTAATATTACCTCTTATTTTTTAAAGGCCTTTTATGTTCGCCTCGATTACAGTACAGCCCCTGTGGCTATATCTATACAGAACTTATGTGTATACCTTATATCCTTTACACGCGAAACTGTTTAAATATTGAAAACCGCCGTTGCAAAGACCAAAGGGGTTGTTCAACAGTTAGTCATTAAATATACAGAGCTCTTTACATTTTGTGCGTAAAGGGTAGCGGATTAATGCGAGGGTGTTTCGGTATTAGCTTCGTTTTTTGTTTCCGGTTAGGAGATTTTGCTGGAAATGATGATCCCAGGATTAAGTTAAGTGACGGGTTATGTTAATTACATATAAGTGGTTTTAAATAAAAAGCTATTTAATGTAAGATTTTGAAAGCTAAAAAGTGTTGTTAAAGTTTGCATTTTTTCCTCAAAAAGATGCAGATTTTAAATTTTGCATTTAGCAGTGATCATACACTAAATATCTATTTCTTAAATTTTTAGTCCTTAACAAGTACGTGGATTTAATTCAAATTCTTGTTGAGACATCCTGTAGACATTTTTTAAAAATGTATTAAATCTTATGTGAAATATTCGCACAAAATTCCAAATCGGAATTTCATTTGATTTAAAAATCTAAGCTCAAATCGCACGCTCACTTACATGCCGTCCTCTCCGCATTTCCAATTCCTTTTGGCAATTCTTCGAGAAGGTGGAAACACAAAATTTCCGATTTTTTCTATGATTTTTTACATACCTTCTATTTTTGGGTCGTAAAACACGAATATGTTGTCAATTTTCGCCTATCTTGCGTGATTTTTCCGAAAAAAAATTTAATTTTTACTCATATAACTTGTATTTTCCTATCACTACCTTCAAATTTTGGGCATTTGTAGTAAATACACAGACACTACACAATATTTAATCATTTTTTTAACAAAATTTGCATAAATAACCGCGGCAAAATGCAAATTTTCCATAAAACGTAAGAAAACCGTTCTCTTGTCGTTTTATACTGTTTCTAGGCATGCATGGTTGGTTGCATACGATTTAAATCCAAATACGTGATGCGATGTTGCCACATTGACCTGGATTTTAAATTCCATTGGAATGGAAAACTTGATAGTTCAAATGCAATTAATTGTGGTCATTTCAGTATTGGAATGTCCAACATAAACAGATTGTTCGGCAAGCTACATTGATCTAAAAACGAAAATCATAACTAAACTAACCTGAATTGACCTGAACTAATCTGAAGAATTTTTCGGATTTTTCGATGATTTTTTACATACTTCCTATTTTCAGGTCATAGAACACGAATATATTTTTTTTGCTTCGCTGATCTTGCGTGGTTTTTCCATGGAATCTAGATAAGTTTAGTTTAGGTCAGTTCAGGTTAGTTTAGTTATGATTTTCCTTTTTTAGATCATCGTAGCTTGCCGAACGATCTGTTTATGTTTGGCATCCCGATTCTGCATGTTTACCCACATTTTACGCAACAATACTGGAATGGCCACAATTAATTGCATTTGAACTATCAATTTTTCCTGACTAATGGAATTTAAAATTGACGTCAGCGTGGCAACATCGCATCACTTGTTTGGATTTAATTCATATGCAACCAACCATGCATGCCTAGAAACAGTATAAAACGACAAGACAACGATTTTCTTACGTTTTATGGAAAATTCATATTTTTCCGCTGTTATTTATGTAAATTTTGTAAAAAAAAATGATTAAATGCTGTGTAGTGTTTATGTATTTTATTATAAATGCCGAAAATTTAAAGGCAGTGATCGGAAAATAGAAGTTATATGAGTGAAAATGAGGTTTCATTTTTCAGAAAAATTACGCGAGATCGGTGAAAGTTGACAACATTATCGTGTTCTACGACCCAAAAATAGGAGGTGTGTAAAAAATCATCGGAAAATTGTGTGGTTCCACCTTCTCCAAGAATCACTTTCCTTTTTTCCCTTTGGAGCGGGAGTTGGCCTTTTCTTAATGTCTACTATGCTGATTAGTTTTAGAAGGTCAACTGTTATGCTACTCGTATAGGTATATGTATGTATATTTTGAGGCCAAGCAAGACCGTTACTGTTTGATGCTAATGTCAGTATTATAGCTTCATTGAACTTGAACGCATTTTTCGAGTTGGCGATCTTGCTAAGTACATCCATCTATAGCACAGTAATATTTGAAAATTTTTCCCACTTGTTAAATATTATTTTAATTAAATTTCCCCCAAGATTGTAGTTTTGTTTTCTATGCTTAAAATATCTTTCAAATTTTCGTAATTTTTCAATTTTATGAGTAAAATTACAAATTATATTTTTCATTTTTTATATTTCGGAACAAAATAAAAAAAAAACTCCAGAGTGCCTATCAATTAGGCGCCTCTGTTTCGACCTATCTGGCAAAAATTGAAAAATATACCTCAAAGATTGTTATTTAATGTTGCTATATTGAAAATAAATTATACAATAAACGCTTTCATAAAAAAAAATCATAATTAAAGGCCTATTTTGGGCGTTTTAAATGTATCTTCCCCCTTAAGGGGTAAAACGAAAAAAATTGTAAAAGTTCATATTTTTAATGGATGGATATAGGTATTGTATTTTGATGATTAACAACAATTTTAAAACGTTTGAACATGGAATATTATATCGAAAGCTCTTTTTAATACCCATACAGACTGGCTCTCGCATTCAATCAAGTACATGAAGCAATTATAATATACATTTCGTGTTTAGTAGAAAATTGAACCGAAAACCCTTTGATGGATAATTTGTACTTGATAAAGCTAGAAACTTATTTTTGTATTTTAGCTTATTACATTTTTTATAATTCCGGTAGTTTTTTATTTTATTTTGTTATTTTTCAAAATACAAACTCTTTTTCAAAATACAAACTCTTAAACAGAAAACAATTATATCAGATTTGTATTTCATTTTAAATTTAAAAACTGTTTGTTTATGTTTCATAGAAGTCAATATGTTTTAAATGCTGAAAAATATATTATATTTACGCAGGCTTTCTAAGCACGTAAAAACAGTATTTGTGTTCAAATTATTTTTTATAATTTCCACTCTAGAAATATGGCATATCTTTATAAATATTGGAAACATTTAATAAAACTTTTTTCTTTTGTCACGTGTCTTTTTTCACGTGTCATCAGTCACCATAATAGTACTTGAGGTCGCATTACTCCCATAGAGATATTATAGATTGAATATTATATTTACTTGTGAAGCAAAGTTAGTTTACTACTTTACGTTACTTTTAACTCTTTTATGAATTAACAATTATACAGTTACTAACATTCCATTTTTGAATGTCTAGAAGAATATGTGCATAGAAGCACATGTAGCAATGCTGGAGGGATGAAACAACTTACTTGCCAGCAGGCGTTCGCTGTGTTGCTAAATGTAGTTGTATTGAAGTCTGATTAGCCACCACGATTATCACTTAGTATACATTTGGATTTAATCATAGTGTAGGTTGGTTCAGTGGTTCTGTGGGTATTCTTAAATGTGTATTAACTAATTATATTCATGATTATTGCATTTTCGATTGTTTATCGTCCGTCATAGAAACATCAGCGTTTTATTTACACAGTGCGCCGATGAGAAGAGAGCTCTGTACTAGGCACGCGGTTTTAAAGAGAGGTCGAGATAGGTCTTTTATCTTTTCCGCCTCTTTCTGTCGGCGTAACGCTTTTACATACATGTGATCCTACATCTATCTGTAATATCTCTATGATCGCTCGCTTTACATTGGACCAAGTATCGTAAATATTTTTAAACAACACTAAATCGTTTTCTAATTGGTATCCTAACTGAGTAAGGAAGAACGGATTCGCCCGATCATCCTAATTAGGTTATTAATTGTCCTAAATGCTATTACACCACATTGAATTCATTGTCTAGGTTAGTTAGGTTGCCTTAATATCGGATGATCTAACAGGCCTTTTTTAGATCCAATCTAGCTGATGTGGATGCTGAAATCTCTACTAGGCCAATATATTTTTATTAAAGGGTATGTTAGAATTTTGGATGGGCAAGTCATTAAATAATTTTATTTTAAAGATAATTATAATGTAAGTAAGGAAAACTTTGAAACTGTTGTGTGATATAAGAGTTTTCATCATTATTACTTTGGTATTTTTATAATCTTATGTTGAATAGATTCAAAATTTAGTTCAATTATTATTGCATTTGCCAATATATACCTTCTTGTCAAAGTGATATGATTTATAATTTAAACCACTTTATTACATCAGTGAGTTACTGGTATAACAGTGTTTTTGCCTTTACCATTTCATTTGCTTAAGTGATATAAAATCCTATTCGATCGTAAATTATTCACTCTCAATTTTTGAGAATATTACTTGCATTTATTTGTACTGACATAATCCGTTATTGTATGATATCCTGTTTCTCTAATGTCTATTTTTTACCGTACAAATAACTATTATGGGTAACGTATTTGATTTTACCGAAAGCAAATATAATTTTAATAGCATATGCACTTTTTATGAAATATTAACTATATGTATCTATTAAATTTTTATAGTTATTTTCTGTATGTAATATAATAACGTATTTTTATTTTGTTCTAGGTAAGTTATGAAACATGACAATTCAGCAGAAGAGCGTAAGTAAACTTATTGGTATTATCAGTAATTTAAAATGAGGCTTTTTTCTTCAGTTAGGTCATCACAGTTCTATGTCAATATTATAAATTTAAATAATTATAATTTCGTCGTTGAAATGATAATACTGTATATCTTCAATAATGCAGATAGATTATCAAATATCGTAGCAGCAAAAATAATGACTTTTTAAAACATCCTAACAATATATATATATATATATATATATATATATATATATATATATATATATATATATATATATATATATATATATACGTATATATATATATATCATTTTTCTTAAATATATATATATATATATATATATATATATATATATATATATATATATGTTGTATCATAGGTTTTCACGGATGGTGGAATCTGCACTAGTGTTTTTCCGATTTTCAATCCGTTCATCAGTAGAAAAATCTTCACGACGTTTCGCCAACATCTCAGCTGACATTTTCCTCGACGGCAAATTATATATATATATATATATATATATATATATATATATATATATATACAGGGTGTCCAAGATAAGGATCCTAAGCATGGGGATCTCGGAAACAGTTGGAGATACGAGGTCGGTTAAATTAGAGAAAAGTTGCGCAATTTAGTGCTAAATTAAACGCAGTTAAAAAAATTTAAAAATTTCAAACAGTTCCGGAGATTTCCGAAAAAAACGAAATTTGGCAAAATCGTTTTTAATTTTTGCAGGCTTTATTTAAAGAGATATCAGAAAATAAAAGGTAGATTCTCATTGCCACTTTCTATTTTTTATAATTTGGTCTAAACAAAATTTAAATCCGACGTTTCATTTCTGAGATACCATCATGAACTTTCATTTTTTATATGGAACAAAAAAAAGTATTCCATGTATTTGATAGCATTTTTTATTACAAATTCAACGGTGTATCACCCTTGCATATCGAATACGTAGTTCAAGTACTTTCCATAAGAGCTCCGTGAGAGCGAGAGAGAAAGGTATATCAGTTTTATAAAAGCCAATGAACTACACACTTGATATGCAAGTGTGATACACCGTTGAATTTGTAATAAAAAATGCTATCAAATACATGGGATACTTTTTTTTGTTCCATATAAAAAATGAAAGTTCATGATGGTATCTCAGAAACGAAACGTCGGATTTAAATTTTGTTTAGACCAAATTATAAAAAATAAAAAGTGGCAATGAGAATCTACCTTTTATTTTCGGATATCTCTTTAAATAAAGCCTGCAAAAATTAAAAACGATTTTGCAAAATTTGTTTTTTTTCCGGAAATCTCCGGAAGTGTTTGAAATTTTTAAATTTTTTTAACTGCGTTTAATTTAGCACTAAATTGCGCAACTTTTCTCTAATTTAACCGACCTCGTATCTCCAACTGTTTCCGAGATCCCCATGCTTAGGATCCTTATCTTGGACACCCTGTATATATATATATATATATATATATATATATATAGAGAGAGAGAGAGAGAGAGAGAGAGAGAGAGTACTTGGATCCTATATTCTAAGAAAATATGATTTTAAAGTTTATCAATGACTGATGTAACAAGCTTGTTATCTATACTACATGTCGTAGATTTTATGCTTTGTCAAGCAAACGCCATATGCCTTATATTGTCTTTTTAATAATAACTAACATCGGCATTTATTATGGTGTTCCTGCTTTTTACTTTTTTGATATAAACCGTCAATATTTAAGGGGTTAAAAACCTCTTTCGCCCGATTTGTTTCAGATTGCAGACAGTGACACATTGTGGTAGGCCACGGAATTGAATTTATCAATCAAGGGGGCTTTAGGACGTGACCCAGCCAGCTCGAGTACGCGACGTGATCGGCATGTGGCAAGGCATCTCTCTTAACCAGAATTTCGGCGGTTTTTGTGGACTTAATGGCACAAAGTTGTCACCTAAGTGCCCGATTGGATTTATAAATCAGTCTAAATGGATATTTTATTAATAGTGGCACCCCTCTCTGGAAGAATACGTTAGATTATTGATGAATTTTAAACGTAAGGGTCTTGTCTTTGTAACAAGTTGATACTATAAAACGAAACGTTGTTAATGATCTCCAAAAAGCTAGCGAATTTTACAGAAATGTAAAAAAAGTTTTTCCAATTGATCCCTTTGCAAAAGTCTAGTGTTGAAGAAAATAGTAATAGCGAATTTATGAAAATGGCAGTAAAAATCTATTGAATAATTATTAAAAATTAGATACCTAATTGGCGATTTGGTTTACAGAAAAGAATTAATATATAATCGTAATTGTCAGCCTACGGTAGCTTTTAGAAAAAAATTCGTATAATTTTTTAATTCTTTGGTGTAAAGAAATGGAAAATTTTTAATATCAATTGTTTAATTTAGTTCATCTATAAGGTATTTTTATTAAAAGCTGAGATTCTTATTTTCCTCTTTGAAAATATCCTGATTATTTTTGTATTGAACATTCACCGACTTCTAACAGTATCCATCCAACTTTGTAATAATATGGATCTTGTTAAAAATCTCTACCCTAACAATCTAGTCGCTAAACTTTTAATGGAAGTTCGATGTGACACATTCTGTATAAGTGGTTTTATATTGTTCTTGATGTATTTGCTTTACAAAGATCGTATAAAAGTTATTCTATTATAATTAAGATAATATCTAGCAGAGCTTGCCTGTGACCTAAAAATTGTTTATCCATCCCTGAACCAAGTAGCTAAAAGCTTCGATGAGTGGACATAAAGAAGGCTAAGCTATCAAAACATTATTTTACCAATTAAATTGGAAGATACTGATCTTAATATTTATTAGCAGTTTGATATTGTTTCAATTAAATTACTAAGTTTAAAGAATTTATTTTTATGTTACTTTCTGTGTGACTAGTAGTCACAGGTCTGACTCAAAATAAACTCCATTGTTAAAAATGTTTTTTCTGTAGTTCTAGTCTATTTTGTTCTTAAAAATCTTGCAACTTATGTATTTAAGTTTTTTTTTTTAAATCCTGTACTAAAATCACCGGAGCACATATAAGGACCAACCCTGTACACTTAGAAAATTATATTATCTCATATAGCAAACATCGATTTTTAGGATTTCTTTTTTATAGTCTACTTTCAACTTTATTTACATTAGGGTAGGGAAAATCGCCAAAATGATACGTAAAATATATCTTTTTACGACCTTTTTAGTGATGTACCGCAAAATATTCCTTTCCGTTAAAAAAAAAGAGTGAGGGTACGGTCGCAACAACTACACTACACGCATGATAAACTTCATAAAAAATCTCCAGAGATGTGGCAAATCAAGAATGACGTTTTTTTTTTTATTTATCCGAATAATAATGGGCTCTTTTTTACAGAATTTATTCCAGTTAAAGTTTTCACCTTTTATATTTCACAAAAATCAGTAAAATGGACTACAAAAAATATAATTTAATGAATTGTCACTGTTTTGTCAGGAAAATAATGTACAGGGTGTCTCTAAAAGCTAGGCTAAAATTAGAGTATCCAGCCCAATTTACTTTAGTTCAAATAATGATATCTTCCAAAATATATAGTGTCAAAATAATAGATTTTTTAAAACTGTTTTGTAAATATTTATCTTAATAACAGCTTGATTTCCACTAAATTTGGTACTTTGTGGATTTTTAGAATAAGAAATCTGGATCTGATTACAGTTTCGATGTACATTGCAGAGGGCTCCTTAACCATCACTTCGTCTACATCTAAAGCTACATAACTTTTTTGTTCCTCGATATATTAAATTTCTAATTCAAGGTTCTTATTTCTTGACATCTGTTGTACTTAGTAGGTGTCGATTCGAGCAGCCGTCTCTAGAATAATCGAATTTAAATGTTTTATTGTGTATTGAGACTCGTCGTAGCTCCTTTTCACACTTTTCAAGAAATTTGGAGCTTGTTTAAGGACCAACAAACTGGCCAATAACATTAAAAATTTACATAGCAGCTAGCTAACAGTGATAATAATGTGAAAATTAACTGGCAAGAACAACAAAAATAACACGCAAAGTCAATAACACACCAAAAGAGAAAAATTTTATTTATTTAATCTTTACTTAAACTCTAAGTAAATGTTTAAAATGACCGCCATTTTCATGTACAAAAGATTAATTCTGCCGAAAAAGTTGATCTGCACCCTTTCCGCCACCTCTGCATCTAAGCATAAAGTGTTTACTGAATTTAGTATTCGTGTCCACAGTTTTTCTTCGGTGTTTACAGGTCTACAGTATACCATCTATTTAAGACTTCCCCATAACAATTTGCAGTGGCATCATTTCTTCTACCATTACATGGATTTTGAAAATTCCCATTTGAATAATTTTTAACATTTAATATGAAGTGTGGGGTATACCGTCATGCATGAACCGAATATTTGGTCTAATTGATCATCAAATAAATTTTGACAAATTTACTAGGTGTTCTCAATAATTCAAATCATTTAAACGAGATGATAAGATGACAGGACCAATAATAAATCTGTCAATAATCTCTGTCTACACTTCAATTTTAAATTATATTATATAAACATATTCATTATGTAAACTTGTCGCCTTCATTTATTCTTTTTTCCAGTAGACAAAGAAAAGAATATATACAAACACTTTATTTCCTACAAATACAACTTTAGTTCTCTCTCCATGCGCGTCTCGTCAGTGGAGTTGCACCGAACCGAGAGCAATAGAACTAGTTTATTCAACACCAATCAATACTAAAGAAGAACTACTAGCGAGAATAGCACATCATTCTAATAAAGTCCTTAATAATACCGGAATATTATTTGCAGTGCAGCGGGAAAATGTTCGAAGAATAAGAAAATGTTTTGAAGTATGTGGAGCCCATATTGAAGATTTTCCAAAATAGCAACATTTTCACTATTTTTGTATTTTAATAACATTGTAAGTTAATTAAGCCTCAATCAACCTTTAAAACATTTCTGGACCTGACAATGTTCGAGCTGGAAATCTTTCAGCATAAAGTCTTTTTGCTTTCGAAGAATTTGACAGTGCTTCACCATAAATTAAATTCATATCAGCATACTTTGCGTAAGAATAATCTTCCATTTTTTAAAATTATTTTTACTTGAAGGCAGTTTTGACAAGTTTTATCAATAGTAATTCATTATATTGATCTTAACAATAACAACCTGATTTTTACCTGTTCCTGTTTACCATTAGTAACTTTTGAGTATTTCGCATAAAACCGATTTGTCCCAAAAACCGCCAGTTTTATTGAAATAAATTAAGAGTACCTTTTTTGAAGAGGTTCTGTAGAATGATGCCTGTCCAAAATTAGGCCCGAGTGTGGCTGCAAGTCCGTCCCTGACTTCACTGATGATTTAAAACATCTAGTATTATTTATCTTTATAGCCTCTATAAAATGTTAAAATGTCATTAAATTATAGGACTTGGTTCAAAACTTAGAGCCGATAAGGTAAACCGCTGGATACCACTTTAGGGCTATGTATCTCCGTTAAAAGACACCTTAGGAATCTTTTTATATGCCAAAGTAGGGTTATTTTGACTTCCCTTGTATGCTCCCGAGAAATTAGGAGGTACTTACCGCACACCCAATATATATATATATATATATATATATATATATATATATATATATATATATATATATATATATATATATATATATATATATATAATAAGGGGAAGAGTAGTTCTTGGCCGACTAGTTAGAAAGGAAAACTAAAATTCTTGGGATAGCGGTCCTAGGGCTGAATGAAACTCTGTTTTTTACAAACGCCAAGCTTTCGGAAGTTTATTATTTCCTTCTTCAGGACTACAATACAGAACAGTTCTGTTGATTATAATTTTAAATTTTACAATATATGTTATTAAATAATAAAAAGAAAATGATTCTAAATTCAAAGACTTACGTGCAAATTGAGTCCATTTATGGCTTTTAGAAAATGAAACGGAAAATTCATGTAGAAACTGTTGATTTTTGCATAATTATCACATTTTATTATTAAAATGGTTTTTTAAACACTAATATATAAATTTATTTTGTGGGTCATTTTAGTTGTACCATTGACGAATTATACTAAGACGGCTCATTCTTATGGGAGGATTGGAAGCGCTAAGTATTAAAACTCGGTCATTGATAAATCCGAAAATTTAAATTTTTTTAAACTTTTTTCTAACAAATGTACAAAACATTAAAATACTGATATAGATATCAGTTATTGACAATATTGTAAATTGCCTTTTATGAATGAGACGGTGTACCAGTTTGGCGTACCATTTAGGAGCGTCAAAATTATAGCACAGGATAGGAATTCTTGGTATATTTCTTCTATAGTTGTACTGAATGTAGGTTTATCTGATAAGAAAATCCTTGAAACACTCTTTTTTTGGTAGATGGGATATGTCTGAAATGTATAATTTTATTTTAGCGGCAATTTTGAATGTGGAATCATTATGTTTTACAAGAAATGTTAATTTTAATTTTAATTTATAAGTTGGGTATTTAATAAAATTATTTTTCTTTGTATTTCTATTGATGAGATTTATGTTTATTAATGAGTAATTAAGTTTTTATGAGTATTGTTGCGTTTAAAAATTATTATAATTGTAAGAAGGTAATAGAAAATGATTAATGAACATTATTTATATAGAACAAAGAAGATTAGAAAACAGTCTCCCAACCTCTCGCCCTCTCAATATTAAAATTGCAAAATATCTATTAGCAATGTAGTTGTTATAGGTAAGTGACAAAAATGCACTTACGTAATTTGCAAAAAACTATGGAGAAACTGTGAAGTCAAAAGGCTGGGAGGCTTGTTGTCTAGTATTTTTATTATTTAAGGTGGATAAGAGTAAGAGATGAGAGTAGATTACACTGAGATTTTCAATATATTTTCTTTTGTTGATGCAGTTATCATCTAAATAAATTTCTACCATCTCCAGAAAATGACCTTTATTATTATTTTATATAATTTTCATTCAGCCCTTGGACCTCTATCCCAAGAATTTGAGTTTTCCTATATCTATCTATATATATATATATATATATATATATATATATATATATATATATATAATACATTTGATTCAAACACGGAAGAAAATAGATTTATTTATTTTTTACTGAAATATTAATTTTTAAGTTTTGCACCAGTCCGGGGAACGTATAAATATCGTTCAACTGGCGATATTCTTAAACTAACATCAAAAAGTCGGCAAGTTTATTATCTTGTCAACATGTCTCGGATTTTATATTTGATACAGACAATTGTTTCCTGTGAATGTTGCTCTTAGTTTGTTACAGCTCCACTCACGAGACCATTAGTTTATCGAAACCGTATGGGGAGTTGTATTTGCAGGAACTAAACTCTCCTTCCTTTATTCATTTGAAAGGAGAATACAGATAGATAACTATTTAAACGTGACAGAAAATATATTTATTTATTTGTTACTGAAATCTTAACTTAAAGTTCCTCTTCTTGTAAAGCAATACTCATCGGTAATTAATTTTTTTATGAAAATATATATCCAGTGTTAAATGCTCATATTTTAATTTCAGAAATTTGCACTAGCGTTTTCTACACACTTTTTAGAAACACCCTGTTTAGTAAACAAATTCATGGACAAAAAATATAGTGATCAATGTTTATGTTTCATTGCGAATTTTTGATAGTTATTATCTTTTTTTTGTGTCTTAATAATAATAGAAAATATTTACTGAGACAAAAACCTATACAATATCCCTTCAATGAAATATGTCCATTAAAGATTTATCTCTCTGTCCCTTAAGATCCAGACGATCCAAAAAGAAAATTAGACGTACAGAATTGCTGAAATCTTCAACTTAAACGAGAAAAATCGCGCCATTGGAGAACATAGACAAAAAAACGTTCGATAGGAAGAGATTTATTGGGGGATATTGCCGGATACGTTTTTATAGACACTTTATTCCTAAATAAAAGGGATGTTACGGTTCGCCGACATTACATCCCTTTATCCTTTAAAAATCCCTGCAATTCAGCGCACCTGCTAACTCCCTTACAAATGTGTCGCGTAGAATTATCTTTTTGTCCTCAAAAACCATCCATATTCCCGAATAAGATCCTCTTTCACTGCACGTAATATCGATAAATTTGTTATGGTGGTCTATGAAAAACTAATGTACTTTTATAGAGGGTTCAGTCGTAAAAGCTCTGTTATTTTATGTTTATAAGGCCGATTTCGGTACTTGTTTTAAAATAAAGTTTGAAGGAATTCTTTGTATGGAGATTCATGTGGGACTAAAACTATCCATGTAGTTCAATTAATGTTGGGTCTATATTTGAACGGAATACAATTTTGTATTGGATCGGCTGTTTTGAATTTTTAAAATATAATTATAGATTTAAAATCTACTATACACAACAACGAAATTTGTAGTCCAGCGTTTTGGATTTATAGATTTTAAAATTTTGTATGAGACTACCAGGAATACAAAATAAAAAGAATAATTTAAATTTTCCTAGTTTACCGACTCAATAGACATTCTTAGACTTGCACATAAATCTATCGCCAAACGGATATTAGAGTAATAACAAATTTATTCACAGGACACTGCCCTCTAAGATAATATTTCAAAAAAATGGACAAAACTGAGAAGGAAAACACTGTATTCTGCAAGAGACTTAAATTTCTGGAAGGCGTTACCTTGATGCCTAAAGAAACGAACCCTCACAGAAAAATAAAAGTTTTCCTATAGAGTCAAAATTTCCTGCATTAAGGTGACTTACAAAATATCTTATAGAAGGGCAAGGAAAACCCTAACGGCTCACTCACAATCTACAGTCGTTTTTCTAGACTGGCACAGAATATCCTTATTTTTTGGTTCTTTCTAAAAACTCATTTAAATTTCTGGTAGTTCACTCCCAAAATCCCCACAATCGGAATTTTAAAAGAGAGTAATTGAGCCCTTCTTTTTCGAAAAAAAAACTGTAATTAGTAACTTTTGAACGTAAAAATAAACAACCGGATTCACTAACATGATTTAAATTTAAAACAGCCCTAAATTAACAGCAGATGGCTTGAACAAGAGCAACAATAAGTCAAGCAAATTTTAAACCCTAAAAATACAAGATTAAAAAAATCATTTTGTTTTACTTCTGCAAAAATGGATAACTTTATTTATTTTCGGGATACAACTATTTCCGTTACATATTGCAAATCTTTATCATAAGGTTTTTATCTTTAATATCCCAATATAAGCGTTTATTTGTTGACACTTGTAATATAAATTATGACAATATGACAAGCAAAACAAAACTGACCGACTCTAAGACTTAAATTTCATCGCAACTACATCGGGTTTAAATTTTAAATCTGACTAAAAGTGTTTATGACAAAACTGACACACTTCGACAGTTGTCATTTTCATAACAAAAGGGCTAAATTCATTGAAAAACCAAAATGAAACTTTAAACTCCGACGTTTCAAAGAGTGTTTTTTTTTAGATTTGAGTTAAGATAAATAAAATATTTAAATTTTCTTGAGGTATTCGGAAATACAAAAAAAAATTATATGAATTTGCTTCTTAAAAATCTAAGTAAACATTTACCGGCTTTTTCGACGCATTTTGTGAAATATCGAAAACACATAATAAAAATAAACAAAAAGCAACATATCCAATAATTTTTAGAACTATTCAAGACGTTCGATACTTATCACCTAATTTATTAATTTTAAAACTAATTTGATTAAAAGAGTTTAAATTGATAAGTACAACGACTAGGCAACCGAGTTTAAAACTTTGACCTGCGAATTCACAAACATGATCTAACCTTAAAACCGTCCTAAATTGACAGCAGAGGGTTTAAACTGACAAGAGCAACAATAAGTCAAGCAAATTTTAAACCCTAAAGAAACCGCCATTCCACGACTGGTCACCGAAGTTAACGGCCGCCGGGCTCGGTTAGTAGTTGGATGGGTGATCGCTTGGGAAGACCGAGCGACAGTGATTTAGAAACCACTTTAAATCGTAATTCTAGTCGCTAAATGGTCTCCGTTACCGATGCAACTTTAATCCAGATCATTAACATTATTAACTAAATTGTAACAGAACGTACTCAGAAAACAGAGTTGCAAAACTCTAACTTAATATACCAGATAAAATTTTCAATCTGCACCCCCGAAATTTATCGAGAAAGCTCGACAGTGCACTCGTTGCGAGATAGATCGGCATCTTGTCAGCGTTAGGAGATTCGGAGATTAAACAGTTTATTGTTTTTTTTATTGGAATATTAGAAACGCCATTGATATGGCGTGTTTACTTCAGATTAGTTCATAGAATAATTCATAGCATAAATATAATTATTTTAATTTTAAGAAATTAGTTTGTTATTACAAAAAATGTGTGCTTTTTAAGTTTTCAATTTGTAAAAATCAAGTGCAAAATTAGACGGTGTAAGCTGTACCTATGAGGAAACGAAAGAATATGAAAGAATTGGCGATTGTGGTACAAGTGCGGACTGCGAATGTACCTTGTGGAAACTGTTGGAAAGTGCTATTGGAATTTTTAGTTAGGAGAGAAAATACAAATTATTTTTAAAAGTAGGCCAACTCCAACGTTAATTAATTTCACAGTGAAGAGGTAACCATACGTTACGCATTTTCAAACTGAATATTGTTAAAAATGTAAATGATTTACTGGTGGCCAAAACTAATAACGACCTAAATAATAAATTAACAACTGCCTTACTAGAAAATCAGAACAAATTTTGTCCTAAAACCCAAAAAGATGAGAAGTTCAGACAAAATACCAGACAACTAATGCAGAAAAGAAGAGGAATGAGAAGCGAAACGGACACTAAAGCTGGCGAACTACAAAAAATAAATAATGAAATATCCAAAGCTATTAGACAAGACACTCGAAAATACAATCAAGAATAGATCTAACATACCATTGAGAACAATAAAAGTATGAAAGTATTGAGAAGAAAACTAAGAACGGGAACAAGACGAATAATCAAATTGAAAGATAAGAATGGCCAGTTTTCAACAGACAGAGAGGAGATCCTTAAAGTAGTCCAAGATTTTTACAAATTACTATACAGAAGCCAAAACAAAGAGAATAGCAAAGATCAAGTACCAGAAATATTGACAAGGAAAAAGGGCATTGTCAACTAAGGATCAGAACAAATGCCGGAAATTACAATAGACGAAATAAAACTAGCCCTAAGAAAAACTAAGAATAACAAATCTCCAGGCGAAGATGGTATAGTTACTGATGCAATCAAAATGAGAAGTGTTTGTCGACTTAAGAAAATAAAAGACCTTTTTAATATATGCCTTTTGGACAGTACAATATCCGACAAGTGCACAATTCTGAGGTAATTTTGATTTACAAAAAAGGAGATCCCCATGATTTGGAAAACTACAGACCAATAAGCCTTCTTAGTGACATATATAAATTCCTAACAAGAATAGTAACGAATCGACTTAAGAAAAAACTTGATTTCTACCAACAAATAGAGCAAGCTGAGTTTCATACTGGGTTTAGAACAAACGATCACCTACAGAGCATCAAAACGGCAATAGAAAAAAACTATCGAATACAATCGACCACTCGTTCTAGCTTTTGTGGATTTCCATAAGGCCTTTAATACGGTAGAGCTTGACAAAATTATGGAAGCATTACAAGCATGCCGCATTGACTAACGATACACAAAGGTAGTTTACAATATATACAGGAATGCAACTATGTCGGTGAAACTACACAGAAACACGGATCATATCCCAATTGGCAGAGGAGTCCGACAGAGTTTACGCCTGTAAAAAACTTAACTGGGAAAAAAGAGGCCTGAATATAGACGGCCAAAGATTAACAAATTTGAGGTTCGCGGACGACACAGTTTTGTTTTCCGATAATTTCAAGGAGATATGTACAATGCTGCATGAATTTCAGCTAGTGTGCGCCAATGTGGGTCTTAAAATAAATATATCAGAAACAAAATTTATGACCAATCTGGTACCTAGTGGAAATATCAATATTGGAGACAACGAAGTAGAGCTTGTGGAAAAATACATATACCTTGGACACGAAATAAAGATCACAAGAGATTATCAAACATGCGAGAGAAACAGCCTATGGAAAACTTAAAGACATTTTTAAAAGCGATATACCAATTTCTTTAAAACGTAAAACATTTCACCAATGTGTATTACCGGTTATTTCCTACGATGCCCAAACTTTGACATTGACAACAGCAACTTCTGAAACGCTGGAAATAGCTCAGAGAAAGGTGGAAAGGTCAATGCTAGATATATCACTGCTTGATCGAGTTAGAAATGAAGACCTGAGACGAAAGACAGGAATTACCAACGTAATTTTCCGAATCGCCACACTCAAATGGAACTGGGCCCGACATGTCGCCCGAATTAGTGATGGAAGGTGGATGAAGAGATTACTCGAGTGGAGGCCGAGATTAGACAAAAGAAGTAGAGGAAGACCCCCTACTCGTTGGACCGACGATCTCAAGAGAATTGCAGCAAATTGGGTGCAAATCGCTCAAGATAGAGTACAATGGACAAGAATAAGGGAGGCCTATGTCCAGCAGTGGACGCAAAGGGCTGGATGAAGAAAACTAATGTATCTTATTTTGCAAAGCAAGATAGAAGAAATCCACTTAATTGTAAAAAAGGTAGGTTTATTATTAGGTTTATCTGTTATATTTTTATTTTTAATTAAATTTTCTATAAAAAAATCCAATTTTTTATAAAAAAATATATATAGTTTAGATGAAAATCTCCGATTACATGTCAGTTTTCTCTTTATCATAATATACCTTCACCCAACAGCTTCTCCCTTTGCAACGGTCTAGATCCGCTACTGATACACAGGTTTGATTGTTGACAATGTAACAATTCCATTAGGATAACAAAACTGACCAACTAGAAGATTCAACTTCCATGACAACTAGATCGGATTTAAAATCTAAACCTTTTCACTTGTTAAATTTTAAACTGGAGTTATTTTTTATAGACGCTAGATTTTCTGATTGACCTGCTTTGTTTTGCTTATGATACTGTTATAATTTTTGTCAGAAAATTAAGGATAAAAACCTAACGATAAAGACTGGAAATCCGTAAGAAGAATTGTTGTTTCCTAAGAATAAATAAAATTTTCCATTTTTGTTGAATTGGATTAAACAAAACCACTTTTTTATTCTCATATTTCGAAGGTTTAAAACTTGCTTTACTTATAATTGCACCTACATCCGTTATTGTCAAGTTAGGCCATGTTAATGAATTTAGGGGTAAAAGTTTCAATTTAAATTTAATTTTGATCTATAAATACCCTTCTCCATATTTATATTTCTGAAACGACGTATATATTTAAGCTATTACTAGTTCTTGTGTGACAGAAACTGATTTGCATTTACAAATTCTTCACTTTCCATAAGCCTGTTTAAAACAAGCGAAGTAATTTTGTTCACTATTAATCACTTTGCTAGAAACTTGTCAACTTTTACCTCAAATTTGGGGTTTTACCGAAAAATAAATACGTAATTGTTTCAGAACATGGGAAGGTTAAAAACAATAGAAACTACACTGGCCTAGTGTTAGTCGCTATTTTTTTAAATACATAATACTCTGTCGCCGACTTCAAAAATTTCAATTTCATATAAAAATTTATATTATTATTTTCCGCTTTTTAGCTCTTCTTTAAAAGTATAAATTTAATTTAATTTATACTTTTTAGGTTCATCACAATTAACTTAAACAAAGTGTTCCATTATAATATATAATACCGTAATAAATTTGTTCATAAATTCTCTAATTTCGTTTGTAATAGCTTTCCATAGTCATAAGAAAGGATTAAAATAAAATAATGGCGTGCATTTGCATGCATACCTGCAACTGCACCAATTTAATAAATAACGGAAAGCGTACAAATCGGAGTCTGCCCAATTTATTCTGTCAAAATTTATGGTGGCAATAAATTTACATGTCGATTGAATTAATAATTTTATCAAAAATTAATTGTGTGGAGAATTTTATCATTAAAATCACTTTTTGTTCCGCTCAAATTTACACCATATATTACAATAGGCTCGATAACAACTTACCCAGGGGGCGTTGATAAACGGTATCGTAATTAGGATCCCATAAATGTAATGTATATTGCAAAATTTATTATTTTTTATAAATAACTGACATAAATGTTTGTATTTTTATTGAATACCTTAAGTGCTTATTTATAAGTAGATCTTTTATAGCTATTAAGAATGTTATTTATAAATAAATAGTATGTATGTGTCGAATATTTCGACATAGCAACGTTTTTGAAAAAAATTATATTAATTATACTTGTCCTGGCACGAGTTTCTTGGTTTTGTATTACGGAATATACGTATAGGGTCATGAATATAGATATACTGCCATCACATTAAGTACGGGTGTTGTTATAGAAAAACTCAAAATAAATATAATTTTTTTAAGCTCGATGAAATTGTAACAAATTTGCACAATTTCATGCTGAAAGAGAAATTCCCTAAAATTGGCTATTATATATATATATATATATATATATATATATATATATATATATATATATATATATACATATATATATATATATATATATATATATATATATATATATATATATATATATATATATATATATATATATATATATATATATATATAATAAAAGCAGATCAAACATATAAATATCTAGGTATGAAACAGGCTAAAAGAATTGACCATGGCACTATGAAGGCCGAATTGACAGTCGAATTTGTGAGGAGGGTAAGGCGGGTATTACCAACTAATTTAAATAGTATAAATTTGTTTAAGGCGCTCAACACGTATGCTTGCTCTGCGCTGAGCTACTCTTTTGGAATTGTAAAATGGAGCCGGACGGACATCCAAAACCTGCAAAGAAAAATAAGGACACTCCTAACAAAAGCACAAAAACATCACCCTCGGAGTGCTATTGAACGTACAATGCTTCCAAGACACCAAGGAGGAAGAGGATTGGTGGATATTGGTAAGCAGCTCGACCGACACATAATAAACTTACGTTCATATTTCCACAGCTTAGCGGACTCTTCCACACTACATAGAGCAATATGCGAGACGTTTCAACGCTGCTACAGTTGAGGGAACAAGATATTACTTCTCACCACCAAACAGACCAAGAGAAGTTACAAACCTGGCTACGGAAGCCACTTCATGGACGGCATCCAAATGAGGTCAATCAGGATAATGTCGACAACTCAGCGTCGAACTACTGGTTGATTTCAGGACAGATGTTTCCGGAAACGGAGGGCTTCTTGTTAGCTATTCAAGACCAGGTTATTCCGACGAAGAACTATCGGAAGTTCATCATTAGAGATCCCTCAATAGGAAATGACCAATGCAGATATGGCTGTCGAATATCGGAGACAATTCAGCACATAACTGGAGGATGCCAAGCGTTTGCCGCAACCGAGTATAAGGAAAGACACGACTCAGCCGCTAAGATACTCCACCAAGAGTTAGCAGAAAATTTAAACTTATTACAGGTAGGAAAAGTGCCTTATTACAAGTACAATCCGGAGCCTATTCTTGAGAACAACCAGTTCAAGTTATGTTTGGACCGAACGGTTCTGACGGATCACACAGTAGCTCATAATAGACCAGACATTATACTAATAGATAAAATTTCTAGGCGAACTACACTAATCGACATTGCTGTACCTAACAACAACAACCTAAGGCCAAAATACGAGAAGATCGCCAAATACAGAGATCTGGAGGTTCAAATCCGGAGACAATGGGCAATGAACAGCGTCCAAACGATTCCCATAATAATGTCAACAACTGGAGTGATACCAAAGAACCTCCTGCAGAACATCAAGGGACTGGGACTTAGTGAGCATCTGTATAAGCCGATGCAAAAAGCAATTCTCCTAGCAACCGCGCGAACCGTCCGAAAGTTCGTGGGAAATACAGCAGACAACGTCACCTAGGACCCAATAACATGGAAAGGGTTCCCGCAGAGCTTCATACTTTTGGCGTCTTTGCCTGGTATGAGTGAATAATCCCTGGAGGGAGTGCGAAGCCATTTGGCTTGTAAATCATGATAATAATAAAATAGAAAATTCTCTTCTGTGCTGACTAGTACAGGGAACTAACATTCTTACCGGAACAGTCGATCATCCAGCAATCAGATATGATTTTTAGGTTATATAGCCTTCAGGAACAAAACATATACTGTTTCCCCAGGTGGATTAGGTGTGGTTTTTGAGTTATTAACAATTAAAAATCAAAAAATGCATATTTTTGCCCATTTTTACCTGCCAATCAAAATTGAAATGTTTTTTGAACAAAATGGGGCAACTGTCTTGTAGAGAATTAAACAATCTTTAAAATGGCTTTTTGCAGATGTCCATATCTTTATTTGTTGCTTGGAAAACTGCAAAAGAAAGTCCAAATTGGCAAAATTTTTAATTATTAATAACTGTTGCACAAGACTTTGTTATTGGATGAAAAGTTATGTTTTCTAGTCCTTAAAGAATTAAATTTCTTTATCCCAGATGCGTTTTTTTTTGTCGTAACACTATACGTACCATAATGAAGATACAATGATTGTACAGGTGTCTTGTGAAAGAGGAAGACCCATATTATCATAATAAATCAATAAAAGTAGGAAAATATAATTTTCATTATGTCCAAATCTAATTTAAAAAAACCATAATTTTTACCTTAAAACAATTTAAATAACTCTGTTGCTATCGCTTTTAAATTTTTTTTTCATATTTAGGAAGCTGGTACTTTTACACAACTCTTAAAAAAGAAAAATAGGTACTAATTCAACATGAGCCAAAGTTAGCCATTTTCTTTTAATTCACCGCCACATTGTTTATAGCAAACTAGCGCCGTTTGAAAGTTAATAGCTAAAGTTTTTTTTATAAAAAATTTGAAAATCATTGAATTTCAACACAACCTTCAGTGAAGTTTCAAATATGTTGCTCGAATGAAGACGGTTCGGCAAGAGGAGAGGGGAACCTACAAATCCGCCCGCTCAAAAAATGAAACAGCATCTTCAAACTGCTTTATCTCCGGAACTTGTCAACGAATTTTGATGTTTCTTTTTTTAATTTGTGCTACCTTGTTGCATATATTACGGATATGCATTTTGTTTATAGATTTATTCTTAAACTGACCATGTAATTTGTTTAAAGAATTTTTCCAAAAAAATTTTATTGCAAAAAAATCATTTTTTTTCGTACAATTTTCATAGGAGAATATAATAGGCCATGAAATTTCAATAAATAGATTATTGTTATAAAAAAATTCTTTTGTAGGTAATTTAAAACTCTTAAATTTTTTATTGGGAATCCTATTTTAGATCCCGGATACATCAAAAGAGAGTCCCCATTCAAGATACGTATTTTGTTGCTGGCTCAACTCGACCCCTTGGGCCATTTGACGGTTTTCATTATTAAAATAGTTGCAAATAATGTACTTCAAATCAAATTATTTTGAATGTTTCTAGAAATGAAATAGGAATTAACTTAGGTATTGACATGACCCAGTCGAAGGTTACCGAATCGCAATTACCTACCATTTATCCCTGAAAAGGGCTGATTTATAATCATAATTATGATTTTGTGTCACAATAGAGATAAGGATTTTTTGACTCGTCACTTCCGTGCTAATTTACACAATCTAACAATAAACAATCTGCAATGCAGCAATATCTCGCTGTATTGCCTCCGGAATCAAAAATTTGTATTATCATTGACCTTCAAATTAAGTAATAAAATTTTACCTCAAGGTCCAATTAAATCGGTTATTTTCCATAATAACTACCTTTTACTGGTTATTTAATCCAATGAGAGTTGGTCTTAAAATACTGCCTCTACAATTCATTTTGATCATATATCTCGTTTTTTCCAAATTCAGCGTCAAAAATAGCGGTATTAATTTAAATCTTCCTAGTTGACCTTGAAATGATCTCTACATATATTTTCTTAATTACGTTCGAGACCACTATGAACTACTCCAAGACTTTTGTTTGAAACATTTTTTTGTGTTAAGCTTCTCCATAGAGTTATTAGACTGTTTTCATACTTTTGACTTACCCTGTAGAAAATATTTTTTCTTCCCGAAATAATCGAAATTTTTCGATTTTTCTTTTCTTTAATTATTGTGTTTTAAAGGTTAAAAACTTGGGTAACGTATTGTCGCATTTGTCAATTTAAACCCTTTGTTGTCAACTAAGACCAGTTTTGACTGTTTAATTAACTTATTTCCTTTTTAAATTTTGACACAAGCTAATCCCCCTATTAACATTTTATATACTTTGTACCATCTCTTCACTTTAGACATTGTAATGTAACATTGAAATTGTGCGTGGAACTAAAATTGTTTCCTGTTAAAATACATAGTATAAAACAAATGCCCCCGCCGCGTCTGTGTGTGGACGATTTCCTCAGTAACTACTGAACTGATTTTATTCCGGTTTTCACTAATGAATAGAGTGTTCCACAACGGGAATGTAAATCTATGAGTTAAACAGTAACATCACAAATCCTGTGCGAAGCCGGGGCAAGTCACTAGTTATTAATAAAAGACAACCTTTCGTTTAGTATCTGTTTACAATTCTTCTAGACCGGACACAAAAATTTTACATTTCTTGGAAATCGCAGTCGTCTAGTAAATGATTGGTAGTTTAGTAAATTAAATTATATATTATTTTAATCCGTGATTAAAAATAAACAGATTCTAGTTGTTCGCCTCCCTGTTGCCCGAACTTGTCCAACGCTGTCACTGGATATCATCTACAGTTGTCCATGAAGAATTACACAGTCGAATATTTCTAGATTTTCGGTTTTGATATCATGAAAATTCTGACTAAATAATTGCCATGTTGCTGTAAAAAACTATAATATTCAATATTCAATTGTATTCAAAAAGTTTTGTTGTAATTGTACACCAATTTTTTAGCACCTTACATATTGTGTGTAGTTATTGGTTGGATTCTATTATATGTTCTTTGTAGCGATAATAAATGGCGTGCATTTTCATGCATACTTATAACCACATCAATTTAATAAATAACAAAAACCGTATAAATTTTCGTTTGTTCAATTCGTTCTATCAAATTTATAGCCGTGATAAATTTTTTATGACTCTATTGAATTATTATTTGGTTATCTATAATTAATTACACGGACAATTTTATTGTTAAAATCATTTTTTATTTCATTCATATTTATACCATTTATTAGAACCGGCTCGATAACAGCACACTGCATACATGAACGTTATTACACTCTACTGAAATTATGATCATATAAATTTACACTATAAATACATTGACCCCAGGACAATTTTATTATTGTGTGGTAAACAATATTGTGTTTATTATAGGATTAGAAACGGTAATAAAGTCTGGCCATTGTTAATATTCTTAAGAATTGCATTTTTTGAGCGAGTGGTAAGTAATATTAAACAAGACACAATATACGATCCACTTCGCTATATGCTAAGATACGTAGGTCTCAGAAACTGTCGTAGTAACGTCCCTGATGTTAAGGGCATATAACTAACGAACTATTTGCGACCACCTAAAATGTACGGATGTTTCGTCCCGATACCGGTGGTGGACTCATCAGTGGGATCCACCGGTATCTTTCCCAGACATCCTTGTACTTTCCACAAACTTGAACCTCTATTTAAGTCCAGTTTTGCCGGAAAGCGGTGGGAAGATGTTAAGTTATACAACATGCCCCCCTAAGGCATTTGCTTTCCAGCTTGAACTGTCGGACAGTCTAAGCCGTTAGAAAGCACAGGCCTGAAAAGGAAGTGGAACGGACATCCTAGGTGGTCTTTGCAAAGTAGGGTACCGGCTTTAGCACGAAGCCATCACCCGACGGCCTTCCATCTCGTCGTCCCTGCTCGGGCGCCATGTCGTAATTAGCAATGCCCCTGGCGGTAAGGACATGTAGCTAGCGATCTATTTTCGACCACTGTAGTAAATGTATGGATGTTTCGTCCCGATACCGGTGGTGGACTCATCAGTGGGATCCTCCGGTATCTTTCCCAGACATCCTTGTCCTTTCCACAAATTTGGACCTCTATTTAAGTCCAGTTTTGCCGGAAAGCGGTGGTGAGATGTTGTGTCCCATAACATGCCCCCCCTAATGCATTTGCTTTCCGGCTTAAACTGTCTGACAGTCCAAGCCGTTGGAAAGCACAGGCCTGAAAAGGAAGTGGAACGGACCTCCTCGGTGGTCTTCCAATGACCGGGTCAGGCTTAATCAAAGCCAACGGCGGTTAAGACCCTCGTCTACCGCCGTCCCTGCTCGGGCGCCATGTCGCAATTAGCAATGCCCCTGGTGGTAAGGACATTTAGCTAGCGATCTATTTTCGACCACCGTAATAAATGTATGGATGTTTCGTCCCGATACCGGACTCATCAGTGGGATCCACCGGTATCTTTCCTAGACATCCTTGTACTTTCCACAAACTTGGTCCTTTATTTAAGTCCAGTTTCGCCGAAAAGCGGTGGTAAGATGTTAGGTTCCACAACAAAACCTATCGCATTTTGAATCGGTATCGCTACACCCTGAAACCTGTGAAGTACGCATCATCTTCGGTGAGGTCGCTAAATTATTATTGTCATGTTATCTCACGTCACTTTGCTGAGTACGGCTTCTATAAAATATAAATTTTTATTTATATGTAATGAGAACTGTTATAATTATATAGCAGAGGGTAACTGGTTACGAACATAGGAAAATATTTATCTAATATAATAACATTACCGAGAGTTTGGTTGTTTTGGTGATATTTAAATATAGTGCTTTTCCACATCTTACTCACAAGGAAGGTACCTGAAGTGTCCGGCTCCGATTTTAATAAAACTTCAATATGTTGTAGAGGGTACAAAAATAAGAGACACGTATTTTTTACCTGCGGAGATTCATTTTAACAGGGTGAAAACCGCCTCTAAAAACAATATTTTTGAAATATCTCAGGTTCTAAGTAAGGTATCTTTACAAAACAATATGAAAATTACTTGATGTTCGAAATGATGTTAAACTATGTTTTTTTACCCCCAAGGATATCATCCGTTATTTTTTTATAAGGGTAAACCCTCTATTCGCGCCAGTAATTTGATTCTAAAAATTACGAAATTTAATATAATTGTTTAAAAATATTTTTTTCACGAATATATAACTTAAGTTGACGGGTTTCGGAATTTCTAAAAATAACTAGTAAAGGAGGGTGAGCCACCTCCAAATAATTTTTTTTCTTAAATCTCAAGTTATTATTGAGATATTTTTACAAAACAAAATGAAAATTACTTGGGTGAAATTTTATTAAAGTAACATATTTTCATCCCCACGAATATCATCCCTTATGTTTTATAATGGTAAACCCTCTATTCTCCCACGAAATTTAATAAAACTACTTGAAACTATATTTTTCACGAATACCATAATTAACTCAAGTTGAAATCTTTCGGGGTTGTCAAAAAAAATAGTAATAGAGGGTGAGTAACCCCAAAATCCTTTTTTTAATATAACAAGTTCTAATTAAGATAACTCTACAAAACAAAATGAAATTATTTTTTATTCGAAATGATATTAAACTATGGTATTTTCACCCCCGAGGTTATTATCTCTTATTTTTTATTAATTTAATTGTAAAAATTAAAAAATTTAATGGAATTATTTGAGAATATTTTTTTCAGGAATACTATAAGTTACTTAAGTTGTCGTGTTTCGGGGTTTCTAAAAATAAACTAGTAAACGAGGATGAGCCACCCCCAAATACTTTTTTTACATCTGAAAGATAACTTTACGAAACAAAATGGAAATTGCTTGTTATTTGAAATGAAACACACAATAGTATTTTCACCCTCAAGGATATCATTTCATACATTTATAATTATTTTTAAAATTGCCAAATTTCAGTTGATATGAATATTACAGAGCCTACTGTAAATTATTATAATTCATAAGAGATAGTGATTTTTAATTCTGTAACGTTCATTTAAGTTAAAATTTACTAATTTTAAGAATAATAATATGTGTACGGTTTATTTTATAAAAAATTAGGAATCCTTGGTAGTGAAAATATCATATTTTAACATTATTTCAAAAAACAAATAATTCTAATTTTATTTTGTAAAGATATCTTTATTAAAACTGGAGATATTAAAAAAAACGTACTTGGAGATGGCTCACCCTCTTTTACTAGTTTATTTTTTGACACCCCGAGACACTTCAACTTAAATTACTTATTGTATTCATAAAAAAATATTTTCAACACATTTGGTTTAATTTCGTAATGTCCAGAATTAAATTATGTAAATAAATTACAAGATTAACCCTCATAAACAGTAAGGGATGATATCTGTGGGGTTAAAACAACATGGTATAACCTCACGTCAACTAACAAATAATTTCCATTTTGTTTTATAAGAATATCTCAACTAGAATTTGAGATTTGAAAAAAATGTATTTGGGAGCGACTCACTCTCTTTTACTACTTCATTTTTTGAAACCCAAAAACCTGTCATTTTGAGTTAAATCGTGAAAAAATTACTCTGAAACAATTTCATTAAATTTCGTAACTTTTAGAATTAAATTACATGAGCTAATAAATGGTTTACCGTTATAAGAAATAACGGATGAAATCTTTGGGGGTGAAAATACCATAATTCAACATCATTTCAAATAACGAGTAATCTCCATTTTGTTTTCTAAAGATATCTCAATTAGAACTTGAGGTTTAAGAAAAAAAAGTATTTGGGAGTGGCTTACCCTCTTTTACCAAGATATTTTTAGAAACCCCTTAACTTAAGTTACTTATGGTATTTGTGAAGATTACCTGTGTAAATATATAGCTTACTCTAATAAAAAATATGGGCTGATATCTTTTGTGGTGAAAATACCATAATTTAACATCATTTCGAATAACAAGTAACTTTTATTTTGTTTTGTAAAAATATCTCACTTAGAATCTGAGATATTTCAAAAATACTGTTTTTAGGGGTGAACTTTAGGAGCGGTTTTCACCCCGTTAAAATGAATCTCCGCAGATAAAAAAGCACGTGTCTCTTATCTTTGTATCCCCTATAACCTATTGACGTTTCATTAAAATCGGAGCCGGACCCTTCAGGTACCTTCCTTGTCAGTATGAGAAAAATCCAAGAATTAACTGAATTTCTGTTATTTTAAATCAAGTAATTAACTCTCTAAAAATTTCATAGTCATTCATTATAATCAGTTACTTTCCGCTTCCTGCCAATCAGCAGAATTGTTGGATCCAATCCTGAATCTGACGTTTAACTGATAGTGTTTGCTGCTGATTTACATCTCGCAATGTTTGCGTTGCAATTTTTACACTCTCCGTTCTAATTAATTGAATTTTCAATGAATAGACAATCATACCAGTTCGTCTGGATTTTCTGATGAAGGCCTACTAAACTGACATTATTAACGGAAAACTGGCCATTTTTTCTGTAATACTTATGTTCAAGTCGATGTTTTTCAACTTGTTTATTGTAACGCGTGAATTTAACTAAAAATAACAGACACTAAACATTTGAAAGACGAAGCATGACCTGATTTTGCACTTCGGATGCAATGTAAAAGATCAACTTTGAAATTTATTATTTATCAACGAATTCTAAATAATTCAAATTATTGGAGTGTTAATTTAGTGGGCATCTTTAGCTTTGCTTGCAGTGAACGGTACATTTAGCACTTAACCTTTTCTATATATCATTTCAAATTTCCTACATACTCTTCAATCAGTCTCTCATATTCAATTTCAATTAAAATTTTTAACCATCATTTTTTAATAAATACTACACCTGGTCCAGATTTCCGATACTTGCCTTATTTTGATCATTTTGAACTAATAAGATAATATTATAAATCAAATTTTACCATCTCTTTGACCATTGTACTAAATGGAGTTATCCCAGGAAGATAATAAATGAAATATATTAATTTTTGACGAAAAAAAAATGGAAAAAAGAAATATTAAAGCATTTTTTCCAAAAATATATATTTTTTTATTAAATATATTATTTAAATACTTTTTCTAATACTCAGTCAATTAAAAAATTTTTATAACTTACCTAAATGAATTTTTAAAGACCTATCTAGTGAAACAAATTTTTCACCCTTTCTTTTTACTCAGACGAAAGTACTTAAAATTTATATTCCTATTTCACCTTAGATCTGTTTTTGAGTTAATTAAAACAAAATTTCAGAAATGAAAACTGACCTGCTGACCCTAAAAAAAGGGGCAAAAATCCCAAATATTTTTGAGATCATTTGAGCTCCTCCTCTAATACCTCAAAAATGTCTCCCATTAAACTGATTCTTTGTCTTCAGCGGAAAATGTATTAAGAGGCTTGATTTCGAATTCACGATTTTTTATTGATCCTGTAGTAAACTAACATCAGTGTTATAATGATTAGATAGTGCAATCTAATGAATAGGTATACTAAACTATGTGTAATAATAGCTAACCCTATTATCTAAGTAATATATGTATAAGCGCCTAGATTTGATGTATACAGGCTTTTGATCTCTAATGCAGATAATCTACCTCGTGTTAGAATAATTACTGTATTTCCATTGTCTTCCATTTGCATCCTTGTGTTCAGCTCAATATTGTAGTCTCGTCTGTTTGAAATAATTACTAAAAATTAGATTAGATTTAAACTATAACTTATGTAGAAGTTTAAAAAAGAGGTGTAAATTAATTTAATGCTTTTAATAAATATTATAGATAGTTGAAAAGCGATTTAATGTGTTTTTGCTAAACCATCTGGTTTTATGTATGTACCTTTGATAATCCGACATTTCCCATAAAAAAAATTTTATTAGTCCAACTACACTGTAAATAAAATTTTTATAAAAAAATTGAACCGACTTCTAAAAGTGCGCTAAAAAGTGAAAAAAACTATAAATTTTTATATGAAATTGAACTTTTTGAAGTCGGCGCCAAACTAATACTTGATAAAATGTGATTTGCATAAACAGATTTAAAATACTTTTTTTGTAATTGCTTTCTTACCATAATTTGTATATATTAGTAGTTATTTATTTCATTTACAAATAATTTGGCGCCGACTTCAAAAAGTTCAATTTCATATAAAAATTTATGGTTATTTTTCACTTTTTAGCGCACTTTTAGAAGTCGGTTCAATTTTTTTATAAAAATTTTATTTTTCTATTTTTAGTTTTAGAATTCATTGTGATATTCATGAATTATTTGAACTAAGTACTAATCGAGATTAGTGTACCTCGCAATGACTCCAAAGTGGCAAAAAATACAAATTTTATCCAAAGTTGTAAATCACCCTAAAATGAACCACAAAAAATTGTTTAGTTCTTAGAGTTTTCCAAATACCAATCAAATTGGGTCAAACGAATATTTAGTCTGTCATAGAAAATCCACTATCTTAAATTTCAAATTAATTTTAGATTGGTAATATAGGCCTCAACGCCTTCCAATATCGATATTTAAAGAAAATAATTAAATTTTTTAACCATCATATTAGATACGCCATATTAATTTTTTTTTAAATAATTTTAGATTCGTCATGTGTGACCTGGAAAACTTTCCCCTACCAATTTTGGTGAAAATAAGACAAAATTGATTTTTTTTGTTCGCCATATTGAATTTTTTAAAAATAATTTCTGATTCTTTATGTGAGGCCCCGTAAACTTCCCCATATCAATTTTGGAGAAAATCGGACAAAATTTATTTTTTCGTCCGCCATATTAGATCCGCCATATTGAATTTTTTACAAATTATTTTAGATTTGTCATATGCGACTCCGAAAACTCCCCCGTACCAATTTTGGAGAAAATCGGCCAAAAATTTTTTTTTGGCGGCCATATTGGATCCGCCAAATTGAATTTTTTAAAAATTATTTTAGATTCGTCATATGCGACCCCGAAAACTCCCCCATCCCAATTTTGGAGAAAATCGAACAAAATTAATTTTTTTGTCGGCCATATTGGATCCGCCATATTGAATTTTTTTAAAATTATTTTAAATTCGTCATATGCGACCCCGAAAACTCCCCTGTACCAATTTTGGAGAAAATCGGACAAAATTGATTTTTTCGTCCGCCATATTGGATCCGCCATATTGAATTTTTTAAAAATAATATTAGATTCGTTATGTGGCATCTCGAAAACTCCCCCATACCAATTTTGGAGAAAATCGGACTAAATTAATTTTTTTGTCCGCCATATTGAATCCGCCATTTTGAATTTTTGAAAAATAATTTCAGATTCGTTGGGTACAACCCCGAAAATTCCTCCATACCAATTTTGGAGAAAATCGGACAAAATTAATTTTTTTGGCCGCCATATTGTAAGCGCCATCTTGGATTTTACTGCACCAATTTCATCTAAAAAAATATGGGACCACCGCAGCAACTTCCTTTACATAACGTAAAAAATTTCATTCAAATCGGTGCAGCCGTTCCGGAGTAATCGGTGTACATACATAAAAAAATAAAAAAATACATAGTCGACGAATTGAGAACCTCCTTCTTTTAGAAGTCGGTTAAAAATGCATTAAATTTAAGGTAAATGTGCTGGAAGCAAATTTTATAAACGTTTATTAAATGCGTTTAATGCGATGTATTAAATTTAATAACTTACATTGATCTAAATTAATTTATTCCATTAAATCTAATGTAATCATATATTAAATTTAAAGTTTGGTCATTACTTTTTTAGGTAACTATGTACATTAAATATACAGCCAAAGTTGGAAATTTTCCTAGAGGTGGTGTACCGTCATCTGTAGACCGATTTTGATCTCATTGATATCCGTCAGCACCGGCAGACATGTACACCTCATCGTACGAAAATTGAGTCCTTTTTGCCCCTCAAAACGTGGGATTATCCGCCATACAGCCCTGATTTGGCACCCAATGATTTCTTTGTATTCTCGTACAACAAACTGGGTTGTCATCAATGTTTTACGCCAAAAAAGGCAGTTGGTGGGTTCAAAAATCTGGGTTTGGTAATATCATCTTCACAGTGGATTCGGATTGAAATATTTTGAATCACAATATAAAAAATTTTCAATGTAAATATTTGTTTTTGTTTGCTATTTCCGAAATATGAACGGCAACCCTGATATAATTAGTATAGAAAGAAATATATATATACAGGGTGTTTATTAAACATATGCCAAAAATTCAAGGGGTTATTCTACTAACCTAGACTATTCTAAGGATATTTTGTTCTTTGATGATTTGTGAATAGGCACTTTGTTTCGAAGATACAGGTCGAAACAAATTTTCGACAATAAAAACAATTTATCACCAAAAATTACATGTAACCTTTCTTAATCTACAAGAACTGTTCAAAATGACCACCTCCAGCTCTGACGCATGAATCCAATCTTTTTCTAAGTGACTACCGAACTCTTTCAAAAAACACCAGGGCCCTTATTGAGTTATACCCAGTAATTATCCGATTTCGTAAATTTTCCATATCTTCCACTGGAGTAGTATAAACTAATCACTTTAGATGGCCCCATACGAAACAATTGAGGGGTTTAAGTCTGGGGATCGAGTAGACCATAAGTGAAGTCGACCTCGATTAGTCCAGCGATGTCCATATGTTACTGTTAAAATCTCTCGAGCCACCACACTACAATGCGCTAGTGCACCATCGTGCAATAATCACACTGCATTTCCTGTAGCCATTGGTACCTTTTCCAGAAGGTAAGGCAGCGTTTGTTTCAAAAAGTTGCGGTATACCTAGCCAGTAAGTCTTCCTGGCAGAAATTTCAACCCAAACGTTCAACGAGAATTGATGTTGAAAACAATCTTCAGGTACGTCATGTGGATTTTCTTCAGCCCACACATGTTTTTGTGGAAAATACATTTCTTGAGCAACTGGCTTGCTTCATAGGTAAAAAGAATCAGTGTCAGTAGTTGAAGAATTTGAACCAATATGTGCAATATCCATTGACAGAATGGAATACGTATAGAAAAATTAGCAAGAATAAGTGACTGAACACGTTGTATGTGGTATGGGTACAATAAATAGTCCCAAAGAATGTTCCAAACAGTCCCATTACTTACATTCAAAGTATATGCAATTTTTCGAGTAGAAGTATCTGAATCTTCTTAATGTCCAGCACATTCTCTTCTACTTCTATCGTTCTTACTGTCGTTGGCCTTCCTGGTGCTCCAATTCGCTTCAATGTTTCTGTTTCGCGAATACGTTGATGAATATTTTAAAAAGTTTTTCTATTAGCAACATTAGGGTTCCGAAATCGTTCATTGTACAGCCGCCTAGCTTCTAATGAATTGCCATCAGAAGTCCTTAAATGAAATGCATGTCAATCATCTCGGCGTTCATGTAGCGATTCATTATAAAAAAATTCACTAATAATAGTTTCATTATTAAAGACAGACTACAATCAGTCTCAACAAATTCGATACATACAAAATTATCAATCACCTATTTAAATTGAATATTTGCAGCCGTTGTTAAAAAGATAACAACACATTTTTATAAATTCATCATATAATTTGCTTTGAACCTGAAAAACCTATAGTAAATGTAAAAATCCTCATCTCAGATTGCAGAAAATATTTTTTTTTCTAATGATGTAAAATCATCCTTAATTTGTAACATTGCCAAGAATACTGCTGGATCACTCAAAAAAAGTCAGAGATTATCAATGAAATTCATTAAAGTTTACCAAATTCGTTTTCCCCTATAGTAGGCCTATCAAGTAATCGTTTGTTCCGATACTCCCTTACGGTCTGTTTGACACATCACTAATCGATTGATTAGTAAATAACCAGGCGATTCCAGGCTGCACTGAAATGTTGGAGCGCTATTGTCCTGTCATTCCGCGCGGTTTTTCATCCCGGCGAGCATTTTCCTGGGAACATGCCATATCTACATCGCCTCAGCCAATAATACTGTTGAGGGTTTGTCAATTCGATGTCAAAATTTATATAAAGTCAATTGTTATACCGATGCTAGAGCACTGGAACAATGCCCGGATTCGGTGTTAGACAATAATTTTAGTGGCGTTGATTTAGGAATATTTTATGCTTAAAAAGAGTTTAGAGTACCTAAATCGACTACTACCGATGGGCATGCTTAGTAAGTCTTGTAAAAGAGAACAATTTTCCGAATGCGTATAGAAAAATTGATAATTTGAGAATCAGGTTAGTTGTGACGGCAATTAGAAAAAGATGATTCAGAAGACTCATAAAAAGGTAGCATGACGACTTTAAAGACAAAACCAATTTAAGATTTATTTTTAACAATTACAATATTACTACAATAATTCCTACGTGTATACAATATTTCTTCTTTGATTTACACTATACATATCTAGATGTCCATTTCTAACACTTGTTATTGCCAACTAGAAGATATCACTTGAACAACTGAACTTCATGTCTAAACTATAAAAGCGTATAGTCTACCTGTTCATCATCATCATCATCTATCAACCGTTCTCATTCACTGTTGGGTATAGACCTCCTCTAACAATTTGTATTGGTTTCTATTATGAAGGTTGTTGACCTAATTTCCTGCCGCTCTTTTGATGTTATCGGTCTATATGGTCGGCGGTTTTCCCCTACTCCTCTTCTCTTTTCTGATCCTTCTTCAAGTGTCAGACCTGTCACTTACGAGATGTATATGGCCTGCACCAACTCCCAATTCATCATACTAGGGAATTGTGTTTCCATTCTATTAATCTTTTACACAATCGATTATCATCCTTTCGTACTAAATGACCTGCCCATCCTTATTTAATTTCGCATTTTTTAAATATTATCTGTCATTTCTGTTCATTGTTTATATTTCCTTGTGATATCCAACATACTTCTCTTCATTGCCCGTTGTAATATAATAAATTAGTAATGTATTGTTCACAGGCTTTCTTTTTTGGGCACATTGGCAAATCACCTGGTAGCTCATCTCCTCACTTCCCAAAAACTGCCCATCCGAAACCCATATATTGGTGTTTCTCAGGTGTTTTGTTATCTTAGCCAATTTATAATTCCTGACCTAAATACCTTTAATTATGCTTCCACTTGGTCTTCAGTAAGTCTCATGTTGTTTTTCGTAACTAGATTGGTCAATGGTTTTCTGAAAGTATATTTAGACCAATGTTTGATGATGTTATGTGCAACTCGATATGCATTTGTTGATTGAGCATCATGAAGATTGTCGACTATTATCACAAGACATCGTCAGCGAAACTCAAGTGTGTTCGCTGTTGATATTTATATATTTTTCATCCCAACTAAGTCCTTTAAAAGCGTATTTTAATGCCTAATTCCACTCTCTATTGTGGATATTTGGAGTCTTACACTTCATGTTGCATTATTATAAATGTATTTTATTAACTGAGTATATCTCTAATCTATTCTCAATCCAAATTATATCGCCGAAAACTCCACGGTGTCGAAATGTTTTTAAAATCGACATATATTTATACCAGTGGTTTAGTATTTAGTATCATATCCACTTTAAAATCCTCCTATACCGGCGGTTGATAAAAATCCAGCTTCTGTTATAAGCATTTAATTATGATTTTGATAAACCATTTATACAAATGGGAGAACAAACTGATTGGTCCATAGTTATATCTCCCTTCTTATAAATGAGGATCGCTACTGCGTTATTAATCTATTTCATTTGGATTATACTATTTTCCAAGCCGGGGATGGAAACATAAACTTAGCAAACCCTCGCCACTCACCTCTACTGCTTCAACTACAATCTGATCCCCATGTCTGGACAGATATTTGCGTATATTGATACCCTGTTTTATTTACGTTTATACAACTTAAAAAACAATTTTTTGATTATAAAAAAGAACCCCCCAATTAATTTAAGATCAGATCAATAAAAGTCTTTGCGGTGACCTTGGAACTGACTTTTAACTTGCATATCAAGCTCATTTTAAGGTCAACTTTGATTTTTAAAATAGGAAGCCCTATTTTTTATTTTAGAAATGGAAATTAGGGAAAATTCTCCTTCCAACGGTATAAATATGTCATATGCTTTTTAATCTCTAGAGATCATTTGAAAGTCAAACTTATTCATCTAACTGGAAAACTCAAAAAAGGTTAGAAACAAAGCAGTTTAATGATAAGAGACATAAGTTTCTTTATGTCGAATATGCTTAACATTTATGATCCTAAAACTTCTATTTTTTATTGCAAAAATGTAAATTAGAGAAAATTCTTGATCCAATGGTATAAAATAAATATGTTATATGCTTTTTTCGCATCTATAAATCATTTGAAAGTCAAACTCATTCATCTGACTGGAAAACGCAAAAAGGCTCATAAATCATACAGTACTGACGAGAGACATAAGTTATGTTAAAAGGACTTAACGTTTATGCTCTTGAAACTGATCTTGAACTTGTATTTCAATGTCGACTTATTTTTCGAACAATAACATCTATTTTTTATTGCAAAAATGAAAATTATAGAAAATTTCCCATCCAACGATATAAATATTTCTATCATATGCGTTTTTCACATATAGAGGTCATTTAAACTAACCTGAACTAACTCGTCTGACTGAAAAACGTAAAAAGGCTTCAAAACTAAGCAGTTTAATAATAAGAGGCACAAGCTTCCTTCTTTTGAAAGTTTATGACCTTGAAACTGACCTTGAACTTGAATTTCAAGAACAACTTTGTCTTTCCGCGTAGGAACCCTCCTTTTTATTGCAGAAATTGAAAGTAGAGAACATATCCATCCAACAATATAAATATGGCATATGCTTTTTTCACATCTAGAGGTCATTTAAAGATCAATCCACTTCTCTGACGGAAATGGTCTCTCTCCGCATCTTGGTTAATTTAAGTTAATATTGCAGATTTTCTTATTAAAATTACACCTTATTTTATCATTATTAAAATATTCAAATAAGCTCTATTTGAGAAAACATTAATGCGCTCAAGCTATAGTCCCTAAAATATGGATTTTTCACCTGGACAAGAAACAAATGTGTTTAAAATTTGTAATAATAATAAATTAAAAGTGACTTTACATAATTGTGATATTATAAATAATTAATTGCCAATTTCACAGCTTTTAAAAAATTTATCTTAATATTATTCCTGTTTTTTCCGTAGCCATTGTGCAACAATAACTTCCATGTATGCGGCCAAAATGACGTAAGCAGTTTTTCAGGATGTGTGTTGTCATGGGTGAATTTATTAGGGCTATTTTTAACAAACCGTACTTTTCCATGACAGGCCTTAACACTTTCTCGTTTTTTAAAACTTTTAATAAATATGAAAATAATTTGTAAAAATGCAATGTCTATTAAACAAAATATATATTGTTTATTCTGGCAAAACCTGAAGTGAATCTTTAAATTAAATTATATTTGTTTTTTTTATTATTCTGCAACAAAAAACGATAAAATAATATTTATCTATTTCACTAACATGATCTAAGTTTAAAACTAGTCTAAGTGGACAATAAAGAACTTTAATTAAAAGGTGTAATAGTCAGCCAAGTTTTGAACTTTGAAAATTGAAATAATTGTCTTTTATTATAAAACTGGCAAATGTTGTTTATTTTCGAAAGACAACTAATTCTAAGGCTTTATCGCTAAGTTTTTATTTAACATATATAAATTTAGATTTTCGTCTTCATTTATTATCGATGAAACCATTAGGTGATCGAAACGCATTTGTATTTGCAAAAAATAAACTCTCTGTATATTTTTCCTTTAACGTACTGAAGGAGAAAAACGGCAATTTTGTAAATATATAATACAAATAACGACAATACCATAAACAAAACAAACCCGACCATCTAGATCGGTTTTAGAAGTTAGACCCGCTTAGTAAGTGTGGCTACAATAGTCGTTTGTAAACAAAAAGGTAATAAGCACTAGGTAGTGCTAAGAAGATCTGGACATTAAAAATGAACACACATACGTAGTTAAAATATCGAACACATTTCTGAAACAAAACATGAAAAGAAACGACTCTTGACAAAAGTACATTTTCTATTAATCTTCGAGAAATATTCCTATATGATAGAACACTATAAAACATGCACCAAAAATCATAAGTTAATTTATATAACAAGCTTTGACATATTCAGGAAAAAAATAGTTTTAAAATTACACGAAACTAAAAATTTACTAAGAATGAGTAAGACAGTACTCCTAAATCTATTATAAGATATATATAATAATAATATTTTTTCCTATTTAAAAAACTAGAGAGCATAAAAAACAGAATTTTATCAACGTATATTTCCGAAGCTGAAACACTAGAACAATGGCAAAAAAGACTGAATGGGAAGATTAAGAGTTTCTGGAAAGAGATAGGACAATTAACGCAGTATCTCAGAGGTACTAGGACAATGAAGGTGTAGAGACGAGTAGAAATAATTATTAATCGCGTTTAATTTTGATTTACTAAAACCGAAACTGTCAGCAACTGCAGAAAAACTTAAAAGACATAATACCAACAACTAAAAACGGAATAATGTACTTTTCGAGCATTCATTACCGGAATTTAAATTTCTTACTTAATATGGCAGCTATTAGTTATCCTAATGAAGAAGAGGTAGAAGAGCTTTGGAGAGGGTAACTGGACACATCCATCCACTGAATATCAAAGCTACCTAGGTTAATGAAGAGCAGCAAACCTAGAGTACAGTTCGAATACACCATTATCAAAGCATTCCACAATTGGAAAGTCCCGAGTGTTGATCAGGTCCAGAACTACTGGCTCAAAAAATTCTGGTGTAAGTACATCTCATCAGCTGATTAAGCTAATTAGCGATATTTTACGTAACTCACAGAAATATACCATTGTTGCCAGAAATAATGACGTATCTCCTGTCAAAAATACTCCATAAAATGCAATTTAGCAAGAAGTTTGTACCGGAGGTGCAATGCTTTGCAGATAGCAATTGATTATCGATTCATTTCTAATCAGGCCTAAAACAACTGAAAAATCTTTTCGCTGCCTATGTGGACTACAAAAGGCCTTCGACTCAGTTCCGCATGAATGGCTTACAGCTATATTGAAAATATACAAGATCGACATCCATATTATTTTCTTTTTACAGCACATCATCTCAACCGAGAGAACTACAATACAACTGCAGGTGCCTTCCAGCAGTAACTTCGAATTAGATATAATTCCAATGCGAAGAGAAATATTTCAAAACGATTAAGCCCATTATAGTTCTGCCTTGAAACAAACTATTGCGCCTTTAAATTCCAACTAATTTGTCTTAAGTCATCCAGGAAAATGTCCAGAAGTTGGCACCAAAGTACTGGAGAAAATGTTTTTAGAAACAGAAGGTTTCTTATTAATCAGACTCCGCAACACAACAGGATGGATGTAGAGATCAACGTCAGAAATCAGAGATGCTTTAGCATATCACAAGAGGAATCCAACGGTTTGTCTCATGTTCCAAGACGGACATGACTCATATGCCAACATACGCCATCAAGAGCTAGCTGAAGAGCTAAAACTTCTGCAGACCAAAAAAATTCCAAATTATATATATTACTAGCTTTTTCTAGAATAAAATAAGTTTAAGCTGTACTGGGATCGAACTGTGCTTACCGACCGATCATTGCTCATGACATACCAGATCTTATTTTGGTAGATAAAATATCTAGGCGAACAATGCTAATTGAAGATTTCATCCCTAGCAACAACAATATAACAGACAAGCATAACAAGTCAACTACAGAGATGCGAATAATGAAGAAAGAATGGCGTAAAAATGTTTTCCATAATTCTAAGATCAGCTGTCATAAAACCAAAAATCCTTCTGCAGAATAACCTTAGCGAATACATATAAATATATATATATATATATATATATATATATATATATATATATATATATATAATTATCTCGAACTGTGCAGAAGTTTATGGGAAATGCAGCACACCATAACACCATCTAGTGCCCGATACCGAATGTTGTATAAAAGCCATTTAGTTAAGTCTTGGGATAAGCATTTATTTACCATTCGATACAACGTACTTTTCTATTATAAATTAGAAAAGTTAAAAGTAAATACATAAATACATAAAAACAACAAATATTAAATTTGCGCGTGATAAGGAAGTTCTAACCACATAAAAGATCTTATTTTACTTTGCTCAACTATGCAATATTTTAATGATTAATGTAATATTTTATTGTTCTACAAGTACTTTTGTTTAGAGTAATCAGAAATTAAATAAATCGTGTATTTTTGAAATCAGATATAATTTTATTTCTTTTCTGGATATGTTTTCATTACTCTGTATTTTTTCTACACACGTTCTTCCTCTTCTTAACTCAATCCGGGAACGTACTATACCTAACAGTTAATAGTTGGAAAAATCAATTAGTTGGTTTCCAGTTGAGAACCAATTACATATTATTGAAACCAATTTTGAACCATTTACGAAGGGCTTCTAATTAAAGGTTATTACAGATCAATTGCTAAAGACGGAAGTTAACAAAGTAGGCAGGATACCATTTATCAAATTTTTCTACAATCATCAGTATTATTGGATCACATTATTTTGAAAATGAACTGGGGACATGAGCTTGATGATAAACATTATTTTAAATTACGTAGGTAATTTGTACTCTTCAGTTTCACATAATAGAAAATGTTTATTTTCTTCTTAATCTTAAATGAGGAAAAAAAAATAGTTAATTTTTTACGTTAAATTTCCGCGGTTCTTAGGTAAAAATTATTTTTTTTGAAATTTTCATTTTCTTTATAATTTAAATTATTCTAACCTTTCAAGAACATAGCAAATATCTATCAGATACTATGAATGAAGTGTGCAAATAATTTTTCTTCGGGTAGAATTAAAATATCACAAACTAGCAAAGCCATTTTCAAGTGTTGACATGTCAAAAATAAACAGTCTGTGTATAAGTTTGAATATAATTCAAAATAGTAAAAAATATATGGAATATGATTTGGAAAGTAATATTTTAGTTCGGCATGCTGTGTTGCGTTGCAGGATACATAGAATATATTTTCAAATTATCCGCCTAACAACTTTCGTAAAAAGATCCGTGCGTCTATTTTCCGTTGCTCTGTATAAATTACCGAGTGCAGTAAGAAATTAAAAACCACCATCTTTTAATTTAAATCAAACCTCAGATGTTTTTCAAAGATATTGTCAGGATTTTCTTAATTTGTCCGGAAAAGTTTGAACGAAATAAATCTTAATCTAAGTAGGTAACCGCTGAAAAACTTTCAGAGTATTAGAAAATCCAGAGATAAGAAGTTCCGAAATTTATATGATAAAGAACGAACACAAACTTTACTGGAAGTTTAATCAATCCTTAATGGAAAAATCTTCGATAAAAATTTGTCTTCACTCTCAACTCTGGGCAACTTTTTGAACTTAAGCTTCAAAACAAATAAATCTTGTATATAAAGCGAATTTAAATAATTTAAATTAATATGTGAATACTGTAGTATTTCCGTATTCTCGCATAATCCTGCTTACAGTATTTTTAGTGATCAGAAAAAATATTTATTTTTGCCGTCTTGTATGACTGATTGCATCTCTCAGTTTGATCAATTCGTTTCGCGAAAAGTACAGAGCAGGTCCAACACTCTACTGGTAAATGGAAATCCCAATGTGAGTAGCTGCAGTATTGTCATAATTGTAGTTTGAGATTTAATAGATAATTTAATAGATAGTACATTTTCACTAATGCCTTTATCGGAATGTCACTTTGAAAATTCCCTTCTTGGAACATACCCTATTAGAGATGAGTTTTCTATTTAAAAAGTGGTATGGTGTTCCTATGCCACTTTTTTGATTTGTTTTAGGGTTTTTGATTTCAGTTTGTATTGGTTTTTCATATGGAAGTAGAATCTTGATGGTATAACCGTTAATAAGAGTCAAGTTTAATCCAATTGCCCAAAGGAATTTGCAATAGGTGTTTATCAAAACTCTAGCTTTAATAGTGAAAAAAATTCTTTACAAGCTCCAGATCTCCAGACCAACTGAGGTCAATAAAAATAAATATATGATTCTGTGACTCATCACGCTGCCAAAGTCCGATTTGTAAACTTACGAGAAAACCTTCGTGTGAAAATGATATGAGGGAGTACATTTTTTTTTTCAATATAAAATACCGTAATTAAACAATGTTTTCTATGAATCTGTATTTGATTCACAATTTCTGCTTGATTTTATACATTTCGAGGATTTACCGAACGTTGTAATTCTTGCTCATCTGTCATAGAAAGGGGTTGCCTCACAGTTGTACTTCCACCCAATGTGTCCAAATTTAGTACAGTTTACAGCAGATAGTAATAGAAAAGCAGAAGAAGAAATTGTGTTATCGGACCTGCGTAGCAAAAATAATCAGAATTTAGCATTATATAGCGAGATTACTCGTGCGACTAATGCGAGTTACGGCGAGTGTCCAAATTTCTACAGACGATATTAAAAAGACACAAATAAGATACAACTTATCTCAAAATGTCACAAATGATGTTTCATCTTTCGCACTTCAACCGGATAGACAATAATTTTTGAATATGATTTGACCAAAATACTCACAGAAAACATACGTAGTGTTTTTTGAAATAAAGAACTTTCAAGGTAACTCAAAAATGATTAAAAAGAAGAAGCAATATACTGTACCGACTTTAAAGAAAAGACTGATAAAATACTGTACAGAACATACGAAAAAAAAAATATTTTGATTCTGACAGTATTACATAACATTCAACACTATGACCCACCAATTCTATAGCAAACAAACAGACGCAGAATAAATACAGGAGACTGTATTGTCTTTAATTATTTCACGAAATTAAAAATAAAGCTTGAAATTTACCGTTCTGTAAAAAAATTAAATACGTGGGTTCTTTTAGATGAACATTAAAAAAAAAAATACGGCCCTATAATATGATCCCAATAATTCCTCGCCCCACTTAGTGGCCACTGATGCTGCTCATCAATTTGTCTCATATATCTTGGACTTGCTGTAGGATAATAATGAAGATTATACCAATACAGCTACCATTATGAAAATTTGCTTCGTCCGACAATACTCGTAAAACATTATTGAAAAACATGCGATCCTCTTTTATTTTCATTCTTGCCCAGACCCAGAATTCTAAATGGCATTTTAAATAGTGCTTGGTGTAATTGAATATGATGTACGTGGAGCTAAAGTTTTTTAAAAATATTTTGTACAAACCTTTCGCTTCCTGTGGTTGCTGCGGCAATTTTTCTTTTTTTTTTGGCTTATGGCCCAAAGAAGTACATAGCTTCCTTCAGTTACCATTAGTAACACTGCTAATTCGTTCCCCTCGTTACTCACCGGCTTGACGTTCTCTCTTCTGTTATATTACGTTTCCTGTTTCAACAATAACATGACGCGTCAATTTTACTTGTTATAAAACAATTTCTATTGCAAAATTCATGTATCAAGCTCATCTTCGTTAAAATTCATTTTAATTCCATAAAATTTATTATGAAAAATAATAACATAATAAATACCGAATATTTACTTAATTCATTTTTAAAACTTGTCAAAATAATTTTAAATAAGGCCTTGGATAATAAATATTTTTGTTTTGTTTGTTCATTTGGATATATAGGAAGATTTCAAAAATTAAAATAACCGTCTGCAATAAGGCTTTTACACAATGTTTTTCTTGAGAAAATGGTTAATTTTCAAAAGAAAAGGAGCAAAATTTTTAAATTGAAAATTGTGGTTCTTAAATAAGACACCCTAGATAAAAATTCGTTCGGCACCCTGTGTCGCAAAAAATATTTTAATGGAATGTTCTTTCGTCATATCTTTAGGTTTGGATTTGAGGAAAATTCATAACTTGCGAGGTTAAAGCACCGTGGAAGAGCGACACATTTTTGCAGGATCCTGTATATACTTGGGGAATGTACGTAACCCAATAAAAAGATCAAAGACCGAAGTATATAGAAAAACTCGTCTCGCTTGTACTGCCATTGAAGATTTTCATTTGTGTTTAAAGATCAGAAGATCCCCATTAAAGCAGAGCTAAAATATTTAATACTTGCGTAGTCCTAATCTTCTATGCAACCCGGACCTGGACGTTTACCAGAGCAAATCTGGATAAACTGATTAAAACCCAACGAAGCATAGAATGAAAAATTATAGGTAAAATACTACGCGATCGAAAAGGATATACCTGAGTTAGACGGATAACAAAAGTCATTGACGTAGTGGAACAGGCAGCGAAATTAAAGTGGAAGTGTGCCGGACACAATGAAAGACACAAAGACGATCGATAGAACCACAGAATACAGGACTGGGACCCATATAATGGGAAAGAGAAAGACGCCTGATCAGGTGGATCGACGACCTTAAACGTTAAGCAGAGAAACGCAGAAGAATATATTTATTTACTTGGCATATTTTTTAAGTCGACACCAAATTTAAAATTTATGGAAAATATCTGCAAACTACACAAAGATGGAAATGAAACTAAAATAATTCCATGTAAACAATTTATTAGTGATATGGAAAAAATACCCGTTCACCTAGAATTAATTTAAAATTAACTCCTTGAGCTACTGCGGCTCCAACTTCAAAAAAGTTCTCAATAGATAAATTGTGGCGTATAAATTTAATGGTCATTGTTGGCTGTCACTTTGTGACTAGCTTCAACGGCTGTCGTCGACTTAAGCATCGTGAGTTTAGTAGAAATAATTTAATCTATCTTTTTATTTTTAATAGAGAGCGGCAACTGAGTTTTGCAAGATTAAAAACTGAAAAAAACTTACCGAATAGTCATATGTTGGTGGCTTCAATAAAACACAAACTGCTACACTGCTACATAACTAAACTATATTGATTCTGGAAATTTTGTGATTATGATATGTTAAATAAATTTAATGTAGTGTTGTAGTATGAAAGATTTAGATTACAAAAATATGAAAACTTCTCTAGATCAAGTGATTATATATCATGTAGATTTTGTGTTGACTACAGGAAGCTTAATGGAGTCACTAAGAAAGATAGTTATCCATTTTGTAGAATTGACGACACTTTGACTGGACTACAACGGTTTTTCACACAAAAAGTGGATATTGGTAAGGAAGCATCCAAAATAAAGATAATTAAAAGACTGCTTTTACACTGGCGCTGGTCTATATCATTTTAATGTTGTGTCATTTGGACTCTGCAATGCTCCTGCCACCTTTGAACGACTAATGGAAACAATACTGCGAGATCTACTTTGATGATGTCATGGTTATGGGAAAAACTTCCGATGATCCGAGAATGTACAGGAAGTTTTTGCAACAGCTAAAAACGCTAACCTTCGACTTAACCCTAAGAAGTGCTTACTATTCCAACAAAAAGTTGAATTCATGTTTATGAATAGTTAAAGTGAATTGTGAATATACTTAAGAAATAAGAGTTGTAATTTTGATTATTTTTTATTTTAAAAGAAGTTATACAGGCCTGTGCGTTGTTAGAGCTTGATTCAGGGCTGTTGTATTTCTCATGCTTGTTTTTACTAGAGTTTTACTCCAGGTTCACCTGAAAAAGTCTTCTTACTCAAACATTAATCGCTCCATAAAACAGAAACTGAACTGGAAAGTCACCTCTATGTAAAATCATCAAAATTCTTTCAAAATTTATCGGCCACACTTAACTGAATATAGAAAAGAATAAAACCTGGAAAACCAAACATGAAAAAGTATACAAAGGCCAAACAACACAACAAGGCAAGTCAAGACAAGATAACACTAAAATAAATTAGAAAATGGTATAAGAAAAATGCGTAACCTTTTAAATAAAACCTCACCTCTAAAAGCCAAATTATTGTTTGTTGTCAACCTCTTTTCATTCGACAATTTTGACATTTTTGAATGACGTGTTAATTTTTTGGCTTCCTTCGAACTTTGTTCATCAATCGAGTGAATGCCTGTTCGGAGTACTAAAAGGAGTGCATCCACAATAAAGTGGCGTTTACACTTTCGCAATGGAACAGATTGGATGAAATACCACCAACTTGTGTACTACTTGTAAAATGAAAATTAGTAGCAATAATGAACAGAAATATCAAAATGCTACAGAGTAAATATACAATTGTTAAACTGCAATTTAAAACAGAGAATAATTTATTTTTTACTTTTTAATGCCATTTTTGAAGTTGGTTTAAAATGGCGACGAAAATCTCGAAATGTTAAAATATTGCATTAAACTCTGACTATCAAAGGGTAAAAAATAAAGTCAAAATACGAAGAAAAATTCTATGTTCAATTATGATTTCGGTCTTTTGCGCCATAATCTCCTTGTTTTCTTTAGAAATGTGCAAACAAAGTTATTGAAATATTACAAAAAATAAATTTGAGAAATTTTCATTTTTCTCTGTAAAATGATTTTGCTTTCTCTGGATGTACACATAGATTTATTATTAAAGAAACTACTTTATTTCACAATCAACTCAAAAAACCTTATACTATAGTTGCAAATGTACTCTGTTCTAACACAGTTAGAGACCAAGCACTAGATAACATGAAATTACCAGGAAATGATGGAAGCCTCTCCCATGGCAGTGCATCGCCATCTACAGATCAGTTTCAAACTTATTGGTTCTCGTCAGTACTGAGTAGGCAAACTCACATAGATATAAGAAAAGCAAATCCTTTAAGCAACTTATATTAGAGAAAATATGAACTCTAATACAAGCAGCGCCATCTCCCAGCATTCCACGCAATCTAAATATTTAATCTCGTAGAGATATACATACTATATACCAACGGTAAATACAAGACATTCATATTTACCAGCACTTTGGATAGTCCGAACAAGGTAAATAACGTTTATATTGCCTCTGTAGCTAAGAATAGTTGATGCCCACTTTCGAAATAAGCTCACCTAGTTTCCCAAACAATATCTTAAAAAAACTTTTGAATTTAACTACACCATATCTCTCATAAAAAATTGCGGTAATTTTATAAAGAATTAAAATGTGCAGGGAAAACAAAGCATCCCATATTTACGTTTTAATTTTAGCTTATTTATTGTTTGGGAGGACTTCTGTTTAGTATAATAAAAATTGTTTATTTTTATTTCTTTCATACATTGTATATTTGGTACTAAATTTAATATCCATTACCTAGAAAAAAGATAATTCCGTATTTAAGTGTTTGTGAATAAGTTATTTTTTATCAGTCAAGTCCATTATCACTTTCCGTCGAGTTTAGTATCGAGTACACTTTGTATTGTAAAGGTTCTCAATAAATCAATCTCTTTTACTTCCCGAAATAAACAGCCACTATTTATTCAGTGCCGTTTCTTGCATCCATCCAATGCACTACGTCGCCGCGAAGAAAAATAACCTTACACCTAAAACCGCCCTTATTTTGCTTTGTTTTATTTTGTTTCCGTTCAAAGGTGAAATAAGAAAGTGGGATTTAAAAGCGCTCCATCCATTGTAATTCTCAAACGGCCTTAAATCTTTGTCGGCTCTTTTTAGAATAAATTAATTTAGTAGTACAACTGTAAGGAGCCCAACCACAGGTTGAATAGCGTATTTATTTCTGATTTTAATTATAAACCAAAAAATAGAATTACAAAATAATGTTTCTTAAAAATGCAAGAAAGGTTTGATTGATTTCAACTGAACAACCGTAACATCAATTCAAAAGAAACCCAAGTTCTTTCGTTGATATCAAGTATCTTTAAATTAAAAATTATCCATTGATATAGTCTACATTATACGCAAAATAAATTCCATGAAGGTGTCTCTGCGTACTCTCATTAAATAAAAAAGATCTATTGAGCTTAAAAATTTGTTTATTTTGTGTAAACTTTTAATTCATTGCGAGAGTATCCTAGCTGAGTAAATGAAAAGTCAATGTTGAAATTTTCATCCTACAGGTTGCTTGATATTCTTTATCTACTTCCGCTTCCGGGTGCAGCGAAAACAAGGCCACTTCCTTACTGGAATACATAATAGCCCATTTAGAAAAAGGGCTACCTGTTTCTTTTTGCTGGTTCCGTTTTATTTAGGAAAGACGTCGCTTCTCGCCTCTTTGTGGAAAGCTATTACCTGTTATTTATGGTATGGTTTTATCGAGCCAGTTAAGTTTTTCTTACGAAATATTTATGTTACAATCAGAGGTTGTGCGTGGTGGACATTTTTTATGAGATTGTTGCCCTACGTTTTACTTTCATTTAGGTCAACAGATGTTAAACCTTTTTGTCGATAGTTATTTATTTTTAATTTTGCCTTTAGCATTTTTAGTTATATGCATGAAAAACTGGCCAAGGGCGTATCGAGCAAGCATTATGTTTGGATCCCGTAGCAGTTATTGGTGTTGTTAGTTCTCTACAGTTAATTGGAAGTATGGTCCTGCAACATTTTGTCGTAAAAATGGACTTTTGTCTGTTAGCAAACGTAACTATGTAAACTGATAAACGTAATTTAATTTTACCAACTTTCCTTGAACTAAAAGCTGCTACGTCGAACTTTTTGTGATTTTTAACGTCTTACGTTGGAATATATAGGACCTTGGAAATTTCAAAAGGCACATGAAAACAACTGCCCAGTAAAACAATCTTGGGAGGTCGTGGAACAAAAAGGTAACAAAGCTCAAGAGTAAATCATGGCAGCTCTTGAACAATTCAATAAATTCATAAAATTCGGAGGAATCTAAAACAGCCCTCACTGAATATAATAAAAATGTTACAAAAAATGACGTGGAGACAAATGTGCGAAGGGAAAATAGAACTTACCCTCGCACAGCGTCTCCAAAATATCTTCTCAAAAGAACACTCTAATGGCACCGGACTTATTAAAAATACGAACGGAGAATATACAGGAAACAAGGACGAAAGTTTAAGCGTCCTTCTACAGACTCACTTCCCAGGATCCAATCCGACAAATGGAGATGAACTGCAAAAAGATCAAAGAAAAGAAGCTATTTACATCTCCAATAATTCTACAGATGCCTAGCAGGAAAAATGTTCACCTCTAAAAAAATCTTCACCTCTAATTAAAAAAATGGGCGAGTAAAAGCTTTAAACCCTTCAAAACGCCCGAAAAATACGGAATCTTGCCAGCCCTATTTACAAAGAGGTCTGGAAATAATACACTCCTTGCTAAAGAGGCTATTTAAGTTCATCTGTTCCTTAGGTTATATTTTTTAAGCATGAAGAAAGGTTAGGGTGACGTTCATACCGAAAATGGGAAGACGCCTATCGGATACACTAAAATCGTTCCGACCAATCAGTTTCACATTTTTTCTCCTAAAAACACTGGGGAGTGAAACACTTAAACAGAAACCACTTCATAAAAAAACAATTTGCTTATCACACAATCCACAGTCAATGTCGTACACTGTCTATTGAGTAATCTGAAAAACACTGATGGCAAAAGAGATCTGTTTGAGTGTTTTCATTGACATAGAGCGAGTTTTTAACAAACTCGTCCCATAAATCCATAGGTAGAGCCCTGGAGACAAGGCAAATGGAGCCTTCTCTAACAAGATAGATTAAATTAATGCTAAAAACAGAATAATCACTGCGTCTGTTGGCAATGAAGCGACAACAATCAGTAATCAGAGAGTGCTCCCAAAGAAAGTTTTAACGCCTCTACTGTAGTGCCTGGAAGTGGACTGTCTGCTAAATCAATTGGACGACAATGCAAAGTTATGCTAATTCCCTAGTTGTCACTAATGGAAGAAATAATGAAGACACTGTTACAAGTCTTATGCAAAGTATCTTATATCAAATTAACAACTGGTACACCAAGGAAGGACCACACATTAATCCCAACAAACCCGTACTCGTACCATTTATAAAGAGACACAAACCAGACATCAACGCTCCGATTTTAAATGGAACAACACTGAGCTTTTCCACATAGTTAAATACCTGAGAGTAGTAATAGACCAGAAATTTCCAAACTCTAACTTTAAATGGAACAACACTGAGCTTTTCTAATGAGTAATAATTGACCAGAAATTGAACTGGAACAGCCATATTAATAAGATTCTACAAAAAGCAACAGTGGCAAGTTGGAAATGCCGTGAAATCTTTGGAAAAACCTGGGGTCTGAGGCCGAAAATGATCTAATAGTCATATGAAACCTATGGTCACATATGTCTCCTTAATATGACAAAAGATATAAGAAGTAGCAGCTTAAAAAAAGCTGCAAGAAATACAGATGATAGTCTTTGAAGGAGTCACAGGGGCCATGCCACCGTGCCCCACTACAGCAATAGAGGCAATGATGAACGTCTCTCTACTACATAAAGCTGTAATGAGGGCGGCAGCAACAAATGCCAAGGTTCATACAACTGTTTGCAATAATAAAATCAAAAGCACCTAACGTGCTATTTTGAATATACACTATGGTGATTCACCCCATGATAACGTACGCCGCTATTATATGCGTGCGACGTGATACAACAACACATTCTTCAACTTGACAAAGTTCAAAGAATGACTTGTGTAGAAATATTGTGTGCGATGAGGATTGCTCTCACCAGGGCTCTTGAGGTCCTGGTGCACTTGCCACCTCTTCACTTATACATAGAGAACGAGGCCCTGACGACTGTTTATCGTCTTAGTTGCCTAGGGCATCTTGGAACGGGCGGCTATTCAGATGTCTGGGAAAGCGCGCTGGAGAGGTGTCCATCGCTCCCCATGCAGACAGATTATATAATGCCGCTTTTAAAACCCAACCTTTCACTGGAGATATTTCTGCCAAATAGAGGGGATTAAGAGCGAGAGCAAAATCTTCCAAAAAATGGATCCTGGTGTTATACTGGTGGATCTCGACAAGATGAAAAAGCTGGAGCCGGAGTATTCAGAGCACAGGAATCAGAGAGTTCGACCCTCTCGGACAATGTACGACAATCTTCACAGTGGAAATTTATGCTATTTTGCAATGTGCCCATCTCTGTGAAAGGGATATAGACAGGAATAGGGTAATAAATATATGCTCAGACAGTAAGGCTGCGATATTGGTACTGAAGTCCAGTGTCGTAACTTCGCGACTGGTGTCTGAGCGCAAGGACGTACTGAATGGTATGACAAGGAACGGCTGCACAGTCAGGCTCGTATGGGTTCCGGGTCACTCGGGCATGCGCGGGAATGAGAAAGCGAACCATCTAGCAAAGTTGGGTTCAGCAACTGAACCGTATGGACCCCAACCAATACTACCTGTCCCAATTCCTATTGACAAAAGGGAATTAAAATCGTTGGAAAGTAAATTTATTGAATCGTGGAGGGGAGCTTCTGGAATGAGGTGTGCTAATGAACATATAACTGGGCCTAGCGCACGGCATAATAGGGAGCTTCTCTCCTGGGGAAGGAAAGAGCTGCGAATTGTGGTGGTATTGTTGACAGGACATTTTCACCTCAGGGGCCATCTTCATAGAGAGCGCCTAGGACTCAACGGACTGAGATAGATATTTCGGAGATACAATTTTATTACCGGGAGCAGTTAGGCAAGTTCAACTAACGAGGCTGCTTGGATTCGCAAAGGCGATCGGCCTCGAATGACCTGCAGGTATGGTGGTATGTAAAGGGCCCAATAAATAAAAATAGAATCATTCATTTATTCATTAATTCAAGATCAAAAACAATTAGGAAACTCATTCATGCGATTTATTCAAAGCTTTATTCATCATACAAAACTGTTAATTTTGACTTATTCGCTAAACAACTATTTTTATATCCTTAAAGACACAAACGATTAAATATATTAAAGTATATATTCAGGCTGAAGGACTTCGGTCGATGGCCCATTGAGGGCATGTATATTGTATTGTATTGTTCTCAATAAAGCACAATGATTAAAAAATAATAAGATTAAAGTATATTGAGCAAATGTTTTTAGATTTTAATGACATGCGTCTCACTTTATTGCATTTTTTTGTGAGCTTAAGCCAAAGGTGAAAAATGATAAGTAATTGAAATATACTTATTACGCAATAATTAAAAATGTGTTTTTAAAAACAGTCAATTAAAAAATATATGTTTATGATTTTTTACTAGCTAGTAGTAAAAAAAGATTTAATTTGTCATAAGGCTTAAGTTTTATCGTATTATCAAAAAACTTTTAACTGCCACCTATAAAGCTGCCAGGGGACCTTGGTCGTAATTCTCCTAATATTGCGTGCTTGTATTTTTATAGACAACTATATTTCATAACTCAATTTCAATACAAATACAAGAAGTTGCTCAAGGTATTTCGATTCCCCATCCAATAACAAAAGAATGAGGGGTGTGATATCCGCCTTCTTGGATTCCTAAGTCGACTATAATTCCACTGTATCATAGAAAAAGTTTAAGCTTATCATGCAAGGCACGGCCTCGGGGTGATACACCTTGCACCCTAAAGTTAGGGAGAAAAGTTGCAATCTTTAATTGGCTCTACGAGGTTTATAAGCTACTTTAGCCCCCGGGATGTTTGCGTATATTTTGTGTATAGAGAGAATTGGGGATTTCAAAAATTGATTCTGGCATTAAGAAGGATTTGGACTGAAAGCTATGAGTAAAAGCGCATACGCTCTATTAGGTTACTAATACATTTTTCGGAACAAAATAAGTAAATATACACACTAATATGTAAGGGGTTTTTCTGTTTTCTCCATAAGCTTTTTGCTCAAGAACAAGCCACGAGTAGCCAAAGTAACATCATTGCTTTAATTGGAACTGCAATGTCTATATGTATTAATTGTTTTCTAGGTACAGTTATGCCTTACTTAAATTATTTAAAATATGAAAAAGAAGAAAAACTAATAATAAGACTATGGACTTTATTTTTATAATAAGAAATTTTACCGTTTTTAAATTATTCTAAGATCAGTTTGATTTTTGTACTACACAGAATGTTTCTTTTTTCATTAATATTTTTGAAGCTGATTAGCAAATAATCCGCAACCCGAATTAAGATCATCCCTCTTTTGTTACCCGTTTTCTGTTCATCCCAAATCTCTAACAAATAATTTCCTTTTCTTAAAACGTCGTAACGATAAAGGCCCTATTTTATTCGTCTTGGGTCTAACAAAAGTCCCTTAATAGACTCTTCTATGGCTTTTACAGAAACCGTGTCCTGTTCCTTTTAATCTCAAGAATACTAATGAAAAGTTATTATAGAAATTGACTCAAGCCGATTTTACCTTTTTGTAAATAAGTGCATAGTGTTTAGATGTAGGAAATGTATCTTTTTTAATTTAATTTTTACTTAAAGGCAAGTTAAATAATTTTTTCTAATTTATACAAATGACAAATGTATATTATTCCTATTCTTAAAAACTTTTGATGCGCTACAAAAAGAAATGTTAATCGAAGCAACAATAACTCCTATAAATTTTGAAATTGTTCACAGTGATTTCGTGTGAGGTCCCTTCACCTTAATGATTTTGTTTGTCATGTTAGCTAAGAAGTGGTAAATACAAGAGCTGCAGCATTTAAAATTTAGTTTTTGCACAATATATTTTTATCTATATATTACTCTCCAATAAAGGATGAGAAACAAAATATATTCTTAGATTTTTAATGCATCAATTAAACCAATACTATAATGAAACTAGGATATATAAAAACTAAATGATTTAAACATAAAAGCTACATTATTGACAATTGAAATTGCTCCATTGGTTCCTCATCTCCCAATATATTTAATATATGTTTATATATATTATCCTTTCAGGCACAAAAAAGAAAAGAATATATACAAATAGTTTGTTTCCTGCAATTACAACTCTGTTCCTCTCTCCATGCGCGTTTCGACCACCTCATGGTCTCGCCAGTAGAGCTGTATCGAACCGAAAGCAACATTCGCAGGAAACAACTGCTATATAAAATGTAAATTCCAAAGTATGTCGGTAGGATATTAAAAACATTTCGACTTTGATGCCGTACTGAAAAATATAGCCAGTCAAACGACATCTGTACAATCACCGGAGTAGTGCGTCAAATTCAAATTTTCAGCAAAAAATCTTGACTTAAATTTTGATTTTTAAATATTTAATATAGGTTGTACTACATTGGTGATAAACTGAGCATAATTTTCATTCAAAATTTGTATTTCTCAGCTAATGAGGTTTCTTATACGATCAATGTTCACTATAGTTTAGGCATTCACCCGATCTTTTAATGCTTTCCACAAAAATGCGTTCTTCGGTGCCAAATAAAGACTGTAAAATGGCCATTTTATTGCGACATCTCTACCAATTTATCCATAAAATTTTTGATTCAGATGGTTCCTAACTGCGAATACGTAGTGGGGTGCAGGTCCATCTTATTGATATTTCTTATTGATTTCATCGACAGGTCGTCCAAATAGTCCTCTTATTCTTATTATAGGAAAGTCAAATAACCATCTCCCTTTAAAGCATCCGTAAAAAAATGAGAACCTATTATTTTGTTGCCTAAAATAGCATACCCAACATTATTGATTTGGTGACTTTCAAATTGGAATTCTCTGTAGCAACGGGGATTTACTGAGGCTTATTGCTTTTTATCTTATCTGTGGTAAAATTTTGTTGATCCAAAATATTGTCTTCAAAAAATTAGTGTTCATTTTGACTTTTTCTGAGATTATTTGTCAAAATTCAGTGCTTTGAATCTCATAAAAAGAGGTATTTTTTGTATATTCTAGTTCTCCTTTTAAATTTTCCAATATACTCCTTGGGGAAATGTTTTGACTATCCTGATATATATATATAAAATGACGATGTAATGAGTAAATAAAGTTTAATGGATATCTATTATTTTAAATTTTCCAAATAAATGGTCAGTACTGTAAGTGTAAATAAAATCATTCTAAAAGAGACATAACTTTAGGCGCAGACATGGGGTCGCTCCCCCAAACTTTGAATTCCGCAAAATATTCTCGCCCTTGCTGCATTAGGAACACAATTGTCGCTGATACCAATCCCCTCGTCGACAACTCGCGTTCGCTTGTCATATTATACTCTTGTGTTATTGCTGCCCCCCCCCCCCTACAAGAGAGAGGTTGGATCTGCCCCTGAATAACTCTTTCATGATTTGATAGGACCCCTGAATTTTATTCGTTTTCCAACCAGAGAACTATTGGTTTCTTTCAGTTCTCTTAGTTTTACAGTTCGTGCCCTCTAACAAGAGAAGGAGAAAGTTCGAATTATTAATACTTGAACCACGACCCTACTCTCCTTCTTTATCGAAACCGTTTTAATACTTCATTATCTACATTTTAAATGTCTTTATATTTTTGTAGTTTAGTTATTTTGGAAGATTGGTATTATGCAAATCTATTTAAAATGCTCTTCATGCTGTTATAATTGTATGTTAAATTCCATTTACAATGAACTGCTTAAAACTGTTTAACAGCATATATAAACGTTGTAAAGTATAGTGGTGCTATCAGGGGCGGATCCAGCCCCTCTCTTTGGGGGGGGGGCGGTGATATCACAAAAGTGCAGTATGTCAAGAAAGGCAAGGTGTCAACGGGGGGGGGGGGGGGGGGGGAGTGCAAGCAGAATACTCATTCCTAATATAAAAGGCAGAATGGGTTCTATTTTCCTGAACTCAAGGCTCTTGGGAGGGGGGGGGGGGCGATCGCAAGTACACACATTCCTATAACAAGAACTAGAGAGAGTAACAAAACTGTTACCGAAACCTCCAACGTACCTGCTCCAGTGCCGCTGGTAACTGAGAACTGCCGTAAATCTAATTATATTTCATTATATTACTGCAACATAAAAATTCTGATAGTTTAATTTCTGTCAGTGAGCAAAGTACACCTTACAGTTTGTTCTTAGTGATTTATTTTGTTTGCGTTTGTTTTTATATATTATATATCTAGATAATGTTAAAAGCTCTATTGAGATGTGTTCCAACATGACAGGAGTTGGAAAATCTACTATGTACCGAATATTGAAGGAGAAAAAAACGACTGGAATTGTTAGTACTCCCAAGCTACATTCGATCACAAGCAGATGAAAAACCTCGTTGAAAGAAGAAATGAAAACTGCAATTAAAGGGATTGTATATACATTTTATTATGAGAAGCAGGTCCCAACAGTCTACAAAATTGTAACTAAAATCAATGAAGATCGCGATTTACCTGAAATTAAAAGAACTGATCTCTGGAAATTGCTCAGAGAACTTAATTTTTGCTGGGAAAAACCAGATAGAAAATCTGTTCCTATAGATAGTCCGGAAACTGTCCGTTGCAGAAGTAAATATCTCTCTCAATTAAAAGGCAGAGGCTAGAAATAACACAATTAACAAAATTAGTAATTTAACTAAACTTTTGAAAGATTTTTTTGAATAAAGTTACTGCGGAAAAGTGGAAAAAATCCGTATAATTAAAGAATAAAACGAAATGTGCGAACTTGATCTCATGATCGGTGAGATAGAGGAACCAATTATAATTAATTTGAGCAAAGATATTTTCACTGACTTTGATTAGGAATTAGATACGTAATGTTAATTAGTGTAAACTCAATTTATTATTTAAATTTTTGTTTTTGTTGTATTTTATTGTTTAATGTTGTTTATATGTTTTTTTTATATATTTTTATTTTAGTCCAACTCTTTAATTTTATATATTTAATTCCAATTAGCCGTAAGTTTATTATTATTTTATTATTGTATTTGTGTCTTTTTCTTAAGCGTGTAGAATTAACATGTTTATCTTATTTTTTTGGGGCTATCGTATTTCCGTATAATAAAGTAAATTAAATTAAGATATCAGTAAATAAAAATAAGTAGGTCTAATTTTAATTGCAACATAAAAAAGTAATTACATTTGAATCCCTTTTTAGTGTTTAATTGTAATTCTACAGATGGTTTAAGAAATAAATAAACTGAAACGTCACATACCCTAAAAATGTTTTTAATTAATAATAAAATGACCGGTAGCCCCAAAAATATTTTAATATTATATGGACGAATTTATTTTTTTATATATGTTTACCTTTTTGTATTTTTGGCAATGGATATTTTGTAACTATTTAAATTATAACTTCGAATTTTTTGAGAGAATAAGGCTACGTTTTAGTCCATTATTATAGATCGGTATTTTTGATTATAAAATTTCGAATCCATTCCTATAAAAAATATATATGTCTAACTGATTTTGCTAAAGTCACCGGACTAAAGAACACAGGTAGTTTGCGAAGAGAAAAAGGATAAAAAATGATTTATTACTCTCTCTAGTTCTTAAATAAACTGTAGTATAAGAGGAAACATCGGGTCCATTTTCCTAAACTCAAAGCTCTTGGGGGGGGGGGCGATCGCCTCCACCGCCCCCCCCCCTTGGATCCGCGCCTGGGTGCTATGATAAATATCGAAAATAATTATCAGCATATCGTCGAGTAACTTATTTTAGTTCTTTGGGTAATCTTACCAATAACAGTAGTGATATCAATTGACCATTTAGTAGTGCTACCATTTTGAAGATGATATTATTGATTCTGAACACTTTTAAGTCATCCGAAAATATCACGTTACAGTGTGTAAAATAACAAAATTCTCCAGAAAAATTATCCTAGGCAATTAAGGATCCATTTGTTGAGGATAAGGATGTAAACTCTGGAATAAGTTCGCTGTTTTTTTTTTTGAAAAATTGCTGGGTTAACTAGAAAGAATCTCATCAACTTTTTTTTTCTAATAATGACCTAGGGGGTACACGTTAAGAGTTCCCCAAATTTTGTTTATTACACGTCCTATATCTAAATTTAACTGTTCGCTTTGTCAAAAGTTAAAATTCGATCTATTCCTTTGTCAGGTTTTGTCAAATTGTCACTTTAAATTAATTTTAACTGAAAATAAAACTTATTGAGACACGGAGGATAGAAATTCTTATGAAAATAAGATATGGCGATAAGGTAAGAACCCGAGAAGAAGGATGTCAGGTATTTCAAGAAAGATATCCTAATCTTCCTCCAATTTCACAAGCGAATATATTGAGTGGCCGCCGGATCTCCAGACTTAAACCCTCTTGACTTATTTTTCTGGAGTTACCTTAAAGATAAAGTTTTCCAAACTAAGCCATTTGGTAAAGAAGACTTAAAGAATCGAATTATCCAAGAAATACGGTTAATTAGTACAGAAGTAGTCATAAATATTGACAATGAATTTATAAATTGCTTACGTTACTGTCAATTAACCAATGGGAGGCATTTTCAACACTTAATAAAATTATAAATTAAATATTGTCACTACTTCATTTCGAATTTTAACTGGCGTTAAACTGAAAACAGTTACATTTAGGTAAAGGAAATGTAATAGAAAAACGCTCAAAATTTTGCAGGGAGTCTAAAGTGTACAAAGAATTTGGAGTCACTATCTAAAAAATGAAAGTTAATTACAGCACAGCTTCTTTCGAGTGGCTGTAAAATATTTAATATATTGGAAAAAATTCGTACTGAAAAACGAAATCTACGCATCCGAGCGATTTTTCAAAAAAACCGTGAATTTATTCCAGATTTTATGTCCTCATTGTCTACATTGATTGACTGATCTTCGTGATCTGATGATTCAGTATTAATTTTGGAATACTCCCGTTCGTTAGTTCAGTTTTTTGTGGAAGCAGGCATTATTGCATTTTATTGGTTCGGAAAAACAATTAATGTTGAAAACAATTAATTAAATAAACATAGAAACGGAGAAAAGATTTAATAATGTTAAAAGCTTTTAAAAAGTCGAGCTTTTCGTCTGCCTTCCCTAATTCTGTAAATAAAAAGTAACATTTCACGATTCGAGACCGTAAATTTTCCTTGGAATAAATAACGTCGAACGACATTTACTCTTGTAATCTCGCGTAGTGTGGTGGTCTGGCTGACCGGCGTCAAGGGCGGATATTGCATCCCCTAGGCGACCCCTCTTGTACAGTCAGTGGTGGCCCACCTCGTTTTATTTTAAATAACACAAAAATTCTATCATAACTCTAAAAAAATCAGATAGATATCCATTAAATAGGCTTCATGTTATTAAAATTTTATGAAATTTAATAATCGATAGCTAAAGGAGGTCTCTCTCTGTCTCTCTCTCTCTTTGTCAACCTCTGTTCATCCACTCCTGGATGTAGGTCTCTCTCAATTGTTTCCATCTTTCTCTATTCTTCGCCAATCTCATCCACTGTTCGCCCGCCACTGTCCTTATGTCGTCTACCCATCTTTTTTGAGGTCTTCCCATGCTTCTTGTTGTCTCCCTCGGTCTCCGTTCCAGGATTCTTCGTGTCCATCTGTTGTCCTCATATGACCAGCCCATCGCCACTTCATCTTTGCAACCTCCTCCACGATGTCCTTGACTTTCGTTTTGCGTCTTATCTCGGGGTTTCTAATCCTGTCTCTTAATGATATTCCAAGCATGTTTATTTCCATCGTTCTTTGGACTATTTCTAATTTTTTAGCGGATTTTTTGGCGAGGGACATGGTCTCTAATCCATACGTACACACCGGTAATATGCATGTGATTCAAAATATCCCTAATTTCAATCAATTAGTCACATCCCTATAAAAATTTGAGCGATAGCTAAAGTTTTTATGGTTGACAATGGAAAATGCTTCAAAAAAAAAGAGGTACTGCCCAGTTGCTTTTAACCAGAGCCATGAAATGCAACAAACACACATAATTAAGACGAATGCAAATAAAAATAATATCTGATATGAAAATTTCATATCGATATTCGCAACTACAAGTATTTAAGTGAAACATGAAATCAAGTCCATTTAACTACACATATTTGAGTAAAACATAAAACTAAGACCAGTTATCTCGAAGGCAAAACTAAATAATCATGTAGCCATAACGCTGCCTTTATAATCTTACGATTTATGTATTTTTGATCCCTGTAATATTTGCGTTACACCTTATATAATACCTTTCTCAGCTCATTCAACCATGCCTCAACTATTTACGCTCGTAGTTGACCGAATCTTACTATATAGATAAAATGATCCATTAGCCTGGACTAAAATTTCGAGCATGTTGTTTTTTCGACTGTAGTATATTCTACATGATCATTCTTCAGAACTCGTCGTTGTTAAGATTTTACCTAAAATTATCCGACATTTTAAAGACTTTAAGCTTTGTATGGTAGTAATTAATAATTTTTTAAACATATATAGTTCTTGTTTAATTTTTGAATAATTAAAAACTTTATAAGAGAAAATTTTTGCTAACTTAATCTATGTACATCCTACGCCTGTACCTGCTAATAAATCCGCTGTTATCAGCAGAGACTGAGGATTATACTATTTATTATTGTAAAGTTAAACAAATGGCCCCAGCAATAGCTAGCTATTGTCATAAAACACTTAAGGTTTATTTTTCTTTAGCCTTTAACTTATCCAATTTGGGACATATGCCTCCTCCAAGGTCCTCCAATAATCTCTGTTTTGTACTACCCATCTGACGGTTTTATAGTCATCACCGCATCTTATTTAAGATCTCCTACTTTTTTTCGTCAGCCTTGGCCTCCCCTACTATGTTATTGTATTCCATTTGTTGTCCATGTGTCGGTTTTTGACTTTTCTCTTGGTTCTGATACAGCTTTTTGTTTTGCTGGACCATCATTCTTATTCCTAAGATCGCTCTTTCAGTGGCATCCATACTTAGTCGTATTAATAACCTCGAGATCTGGCAGCCACCATGTGAAAATTGAGAGAATCCCTAATGTTTGTCTTTATCTTCTTGTTGTGAGTATTCATCTTAAGACCTATTTTTGAGACTTTTCTGAATGTTGAGTTATCATGGTTTATAGTTTGTTGTCATGAGTATAATGTCGTCCACGTATCGCTGAATATAAAGCCACCATTTCTCTGCACATAATTAAAGGAAAATTATGCCTTTTCTAACCCCTTTCTGTGGTGTTTTTTTGCAGCTGTGTTATATATATATATATATATATATATATATATATATATATATATATATATATATATATATGTATGCAATTCACTGCTCTTTTCAATTGCCCATAATTCCACACTATCGAAGGCCTTTTCAAAATCAACAAAAGCAACGTATATGTTGAAGTGCTATTTGTTCACCCACCCTATAAGTATTCTCAGTGAGAGAATATGATCAGCAGTGGTTAAATCCTTAAGAATCAAGATGAACTATTAACCATACTACAGGAATATTTTTAAATATTTATAATATTTTCTTTTTTAAGCGACAAATCTATTTATTTGTTGTAGCTAGTAAAAAGTGAATCTTAAATAATCTATTAGCAATAACTTCAATTTTAGTTTCCAGGAAATGTATTTATAACTCGTTAAAAAATTGTCCTTTCACATATCTTAAGTGCAACTAAGTTGTTAGCAGAAAAATAGTGTAACGTATAAAAATCAAGATACACCTAATTTCAGAAATATAGAAAAACATTAACCAAGTCATTTTTTATCCGCCCTGTTATTGAACTCAGTTATTAATTTACAGCAGATAATTGACAGAATTTCCTCTGTCAAAGTTTAAACCTAAATACTAATACATGTTATTTAAATAATAACAAAAAATGTCGATAAATTTCTTTTGCTAAATCTACAATTACTTTTCTAAAACACAGTTCTAAATATTAATTTTAATGCTAATTGTCTTAAGTTCAACCAAAAATACATTGCTTTCCTCCCTCTCCGAACTGTCGAAAAGTGTTATGGTGCATAAATAAATACAAACTTAAATATCTACTTCTGTTTTACTTTTAAGCTCGTTAAACTTGAAAATGTATTAGAGAAAATATTTGAAAAATGTTATACTTACTTACCTATCATACTATGATTACTGAACCAACCCCACCAAGACTCTCACCCTGTCGAATGCCTTACGCCTATCAATGAAGCCAAGCCACGCAGCCTTATTGTAGTCCAGGAATTTTTATTTACTTGTCTTAAAATAACTTTTTTCATTAGTAAATCGATTCTTCCCTGAGTTATTTGTTCGTCAGTTCTGCCAGTATTGTTTCAGTTAAAGCCTTTAATAAGCTTCCTTCTTAAATGTTGGTATATTAACCGGCCTATCATACTATGATTACTTAACCAACCTCACCAAGAGTCTTCAATCTCACCCTGTCGAATGCCTTACGCGCATCAATGAAGCAGAGGCGTGCAGGCTTATTGTGGTACAGGGATTTCTCTGTTTGTCTTAAAATAACTAATTTCAATAGTAATCGATTCTTCCCTGATAGTTATTTATTCGTTTAGGTCTACTAGTATTGTCTTGGTAAAAGCCTTTAATGTGCTGTGTAATAAATATAGTTTTCTGACAGTGTCTTATTTTTCTTCATAAATGTCGGTATAGTAACGCTGCACTTCCAGTCAGATGAGATCTTTTGTGTGTTGATAATGTTTTCAATTTTTTTTTTCAATTTCGAAATTAATGCATCTCCTTCATATTTTATTAATTCTCTCAATGTTTTCAACCGTCGGTTCCATATGGAGGATCTCTTCATTGTCTTCATCTTCTATTTCTTGTGAAGTTTGGTGGTTAGTTTCTTCTTGATATAAGTTTGAAAATATTTTTCCCATTCGTTTCTTGTGATCGTCTTTGTTACCTAATAGAATATTAATAATAATTTATCTAATTTTTTTGTAGCCCAGTACCGTGCTGATTTTTTCATCAACACATAATATATCACGCACGCTTATGGCGAAGCTCTCATATAGTGTCAAGCACAAACTCCGGTCGTTATCGTACGTGTAATACTTGTCGCAATATATGCCGTATATTAGCACCGGACAGCGGGGACTTCGGGTTAGCCAAAGAAAAAAAAGCTCTGCGATTTAATTGCTTTATCAGTGATATATTTGAGGAAAATTGCAGGAAAAATGATTAATTTTCAAGTAACATATTGTCGCCTAAAGAATATCGCTTTATTAGAACCTCAGTGTTGTATAAGTTTTTTTGAAAAACAAGATGTTGATGCCATTATTTTGACATGTTCAGATAATAGCATAATAACTTAACCAAATCAAAAATTGTAATTTATTGTAATTATAAAAATGTACAAGGGCTTTGTACAAAGGCACAGAAGCTTTACTCCAGCTTTTGGGTCAATGACTATAACATTGTCGCGTTGTCAAAAACATGGTGAACTGAAAGTTTTCGTGACTGTGAATTGTTAATCAAATGTATGATAATGTAGGAAGTTATAGAAATAATAATAGAGCAAAAGGAGGAGGTATCCTAGTAGCGTCAAAAAGAAATTTCGCTATGAAGTGATTAAATAAATATTCATAACTGTGATGTTGATGCTGTGTTACGTAAAATTTAGAAAATTAGTATATTACTTGTGTTGTCTATATATTCCATCAAATATAGAATGATAAGTATATAGTTGTTATATCCTTCATTAACAATCTGACCAGTGTCATTGAAGATTCTGAATCGTTGTTGTTCGCTAACGATTTCAAGATTTATAGGGCTGTATTTTCATTCGGTGATTCTCTGCAGCTGCCGCATGATACGAATTATGTGTCTGAGTGGCTTACTGTAAACAAAATGATTCTTAATGTGAGTAAATGTTGTGTAATGACCTTTACAAGGAAAACAAATCCGATTTAGTTTGATTACTCAAGAAATAGCGGTTCTTTGGATAAAATGAATGAAGTTTAAAAATCACTATACGTATATCATCAACAAGGCGTATAGGTTGTTTTGGCCGTATCAGTGTCATAATTCTATTATACAATGCGCTAGTAGACCACACCAATCAAAAATAACGCGTCCAAAAACATTTTTTGAGATACTTCCATATTAAAAAACACAATAGATATAGGGATATGGTTTCGTATGTTTCACTGATTCAAAGTTTTCAATGTCACAGATTGACACAGAGAAGAGAGGGCCATTCCATACTTTTTATTTATTTTTTATTGAATAACTTGAAATTTAGAGACTTTTTACTAGTCTATTATAAGCAATTAAATGTACTTCAGATTAATTTAAGAAATAATAATAATTATTTTTATGTTAAATCACCGCTATCTTTCATGTTAATATGTTGTAATAGGTTTCATATAAGCTGTAAGCAGTTAAAAAAAATACTGCTTCCACCCTTTCCTGGTATTCTTGCAATCTGAGATAGTTCTTCGTCTATAACTGTGTTAGAACAGAGTACGTTTGTCCTTATAGTATAAGGTTTATTCGGTTGGTTGAGAGGTAAGTTTCTCTTATATAATTGTATTTTATACACCCAACTGCAAGTATGTGATCCACTTTTGGTATTTTAGGAAAGGTTTTCAATCTAGTTCTAAGGAATTTGCTCTTGCATATTATTACAATTTGATTTGTTTGGAAGACGAATCTTTAAATAAATAAATTGTTTTAAATTTATGAACTTAAAACTGTCATTTATTATTATTTTTTAAGAAGCGCGTTCCTTTTTGTCGATGTTGTTTTTTATTAGTGCAAAAGTCTGTGGACACTAAGGATGGCATTTTTATTATGTTGTTTTTAGTTTCGTCATGAGCGTCCCTGCGTATGTCACAATCTTATAACTTCTTCAATCTTTTGCAATGAAATTTTGCAGGCATATGGGTATGAGTCATCCAGAAACATGTCTCAGACAAAATTGGATAAAAAAAATTAGGATACCTCTCCCTCTGTGAAAAGTAATTTTTTTCCTTCACTGCGATTAGTGAGATAACGTTGAATAAGTCTTCAAAAATGCAAATAAAATTTACAAAATATGGGGCTCCAAAGTGGCCTTTTAGATATCCCCCCTTCTAACTTTCTAACGATAAATTTTAAAAAGCTGAAAAAAAATCGAACGGTTTTACGGCTCTATTCCTGTACTTGTATACGGTTTGATTTCACACGAATAAGGTTTCATTATCTGTTTTATTTCATATTGGTCCATAAAGGGTATCTCAGAATATTTTTCGTTTTTGTTTTGACTATTACGGGTCAAATACCGATAGCGAAGGGAGAGAATTGGTATCAAACGCTTGATTAGGTTTTCAAGTTTACTAGCGCCAGAACTTTTCACGGGACCCGAGCGCGCATTTTGACTGCGATGGTTTTCTAAAGACAACGATTCCTACACTATTGTTCGACATCTGTATAGGACATATTTCAATTTAACCACCATGAGAAATGTACCAAATGTGAATTTGATCAAGCATTGGGTGCGCAAATTTGAAGAGACGAAACGCAATGCCGGATAAATCATCTGGATGCAAAAGGACATCAAGAACGAACAGGAATGTTGACTGCGTTCGCCATTGTGTTAGAGGCGATCCACATTTCATCGCTTTATTCGTAAAGAGTTACATTTCCATCCCTAAAAAACTGTTATTGTGCAGGAAATAAAACTCAGTGATCCAGCTAAACGTGTTGAATTCTGAAGGACAGTGAAAAACCATTTTAGGAGCTTCAATAACATATGGTTTTCTGATGAATTCAATTTCCACATCAACGGTCTTGTGAGCAAATAAAATTGCAGATATCGGGCTCCTGACAATCCACTGGAACTGCATCAGAAACCCCTACACTCGCCTAAAGTTGTCATTTGAGCTGCCATATCAAGTCATAGAATAATAGGTCCCTATTTTTTAAGGATAACCGTGGTCGCACTTAGTCTGTTCATTTCGATCATTATTGCCATATGATCCGGACTTTTTTGGCTCTAGAAATGCAGAATCAGATTGGCTACAACTGAAATATATTTTTCCAACAAGATGGAGCAACTTCCCACGTCACAAATGATTCTTTGGCAGCTCTTCATGATTTATTCTCTGAAAGAGTGATGTCGCCGACGGTACATCAAACGGTCACCGCGGAGTTCAGATTTAACACCTGTTGATTTTTTTTCTATGCGACTATTTAAAAGTAAGGTTTTCAATCCATTACCACCCAGTTTAAATGTTTTAAAGCGAAGAATCATATAAAAAATCCACGCAATTCCAAGAGCGATGCTCCAGCGAGTAATTGAAAATTTCAGTTCGAGGCTAAATGATTATGAAGAAGCGGATGGTATTTAAAGATGGTTGTTTTTCATAAATAAAAATTGAAAAGCCGCTGTTAGTAAAGTGTCAAGTGTTAAAAAGGATTTTAATCCTTGTCATAGGCGTCGGAAGGAGGTTTATTTTATCAGTAAGTATTTATGGCATAGAATATTATTTCGATAATAAACTTAAAATAAAAAGTTTTTATAATATTGTTTTATTTCTTAATAATTCACATACATTAGAAAATATAGATAATTTTGACATATTTAACACAAATCATAACTGTATTTTTAATATTTTTAATTTTGGCATAGAAACGGTTTACGACCAATTAGAATTAAATATATATATATATATATATATATATATATATATATATATATATATATATATATATATATATATATATATATATAATTAAAGAGTGGGATACACTAAAATAAAAATATATAAAAAAATAAAAAATATAGAAACAACATTAAACAATAAAATACAACAAAAACAAAAATTTAAATAATAAATTGTGTTTACACTGGTAAACATTACGTATCTAATTCGTAATCAAAGTCAGTCTATCTCACCGATCATGAGATCGAGTTTCCACATTTTCTTTTATTATTTTATTATAGGGATTTTTCCCAATTTTCTGCAGTAATTTTATTCAAAAAAATCTTTCAAAAATACAGTTAAATTACTAATTTTGTAAGTTGTGTTATTTCTAGCAACTCTAACTTTTACTTGAGAGAGATATTTCTTTCTCCAACGGACATTTTCCGGACGATCTATAAGAACAGATTTCCTATCTGGTTTTTCCCAACAAAAATTAAGTTCTCTGATCAATTTTCAGAGCTCAGTTCTTTTAATTTCAGGTAAATCCCGATCTTCATTGATTTTAGTTAGAATTTTGTCAACGGTTGGGATCTGCTTCTCATAATAAAATGTATGTACAACTCCTTTTATTGCAATTTATATCTCTTCTTCCAACGAGGTTTTTCGTCTGTCTGTGATCGAATGTAGCTTGGGAGTACTAACAATTCCAGTAGTTTTTTTTCTCCTTCAGTATTTGGTATATAGTAGATTTTCCAACTTCTGTCCTATGGAACACATCTTAACAGAGCTTTTAACATTATTATCTAGATATTGGTATCTTAAGGCATCATAAACATTCATCATAATAAGTTTTTCGTTGAGCAAAAAACGTCCTGGTTTAACGATTTTGGAATATAGAGGTGGAAGCCATATCTTTTGGGTATCTCACTAATTTCAAACAAAAAACAAGCAAAAACAAGATAAATCACTAAGGACACCCTGTAAGGTGTACTTTTATCACTGACAGAAATTAAATTGAATTATCAGAAATTTTATTGTTGCAGTAAATTTATAAAAGCTTATAATATTCAAACATAATTAGATTTACGGCAGTCCTCAGTTACCTGCGGCACTGGAGCAGGTACGTTGAAGGTTTCGGTAACAGTGTTATTAATCTCTCTAGTTCTTGAATAGAGTATAGGAGTGTGTATGCTTGCGATCGCCCCTCCCCTTCCCAAGAGCTTTGAGTTCAGGAAAATAGAACTGATTCTGCCTTTTATATTAGAAATGTGTATGCTGCTGGCACTCCCCCCTCCCCCGTTGACAACTTGTTTTTCTTGCGATAGCCCTCCCCCCAGGAGCTTTGAGTTCAGGAAAATAGACTCGATTCTGCCTGTTATACTAGGAATGTGTATGCTGCTGGCATGCTCCCCCCCCTGTCTGAAACTTGTTTTTTCTTGTGGTTGCCCCCCTCTCCAAGAGCTTCAAATTCAGAAAAATAGACCCGACCCTGCCTTTACCACTAGAAATGAGAATGTTGCTGGTGTCCCCCCCGTCGACAACTTGCTTTCGCCGCTTACCATACTGTACTTTTGTGATATCACCGCCACCCCCAAAGAGAGAGGCTGGATCCGCTCCTGGTTAGTAGTCCGAGTTAGTTCTGATGTTTTATTTTTGAAGAATCAAAAACGAAAAATATTCTGGGACACTTTTAATTTAAGACTTAAGTTACGTTTCCTAATTTATGAAATACAAGAAAAGTTTTTCAAAATTTAATCTCCAGTGTTTCAATATGCTTTGCGACAAGATGCACAAATCTGTAGTAAAATTTTGCAAATGCTAGCTTTCAGTTAACCCAAAGACAAACCTGTACCGCAGATTTAAAATAAAAATGACAATAACTGCTACGAAACACTAATATAATGCGTGTTCGATACTCACTTGGTAGGTTTTTTACTTTATACGAAGCTTTTTTATCTTTTGTTTCTTATTCATTTATTGTAATGATGCATATATTTCTTGTTTTATAAGTACAGTAATAATTCTACTTTTTAAGTAAAATTATCCTAATATTTTTACTATATTGTGTTGTAAGATTTCTTTTATACCTTGAAACCCTGCAGCCATTACTGGCATAAATAAAACTTCGTTTAGTATAAGTATAAAATAAAATTTATTTTATCACATTCGTAAAACTTTAGCTGCTGCAACAGAAAAAAAAATCCGTAAGTTGTTTCCATTTGTGGTTAAATCTTTTGATCGGTGCTGTAACCAACATATCACCGTAAAAGACAGCATACGGGTATTTTTTATTGGTTAAGTAACGGGAGACGATACTAATATCCTTGGGGGAAGTTTACTACCTCGTATCTTGAGCTTTGGGGGAAATTGATATCTGTTATCTTGGCGTCAAACCTTGGAATTGTATTAAACGGTGCAGTGGGGAAGGAAAACAGCCGACTCACCAGGCATGGACATTTCTGTCGATTACAGTCTGTCGTAAAAAGCAGAAATATAAGCTCTTATTTCATCATGACCGCAATACTTTTCGTGAAATGATAAGGTACAGTACAAAGGACAAAATATTTTCTTACATTTTATCTTTAAACATCCTTTTTATTTTTATGCCAAAATTTGCGAACGATTGCAGACAAATTATTTTCTTTTTAAATTTTATTATAGCCAAAAACGTTACGTATTTAATGAGTTACCAAAAAAGTCAAAATAACGTTGTCGTCATTTAAATTAACGATTCGGAGCTTCGAAAACCTTACAAATATGAATCGTTTTGATTTTCAAAATTGTTAATTCCTATTTTAATTTTAATAACTGTTGTATAAGGTTCTTCCAATATTTCTAACCGGTTTAGAATGTGTATAGGTCTTTAATTCGATATGAAAAAGACTATCTATATATCTATACAGATTTTTTTTTATCAATAACATTTAATTGTAAGTAGTTCAAAACCTGGAAAATCGAAATTAATGCCCAAAAAACCCAAGTTATCCTCATTGCTGCTTGTGTGTTAGTAGCCCCTCTCCATTTCCACGTACCCCGGTACTTGCCGTTCATAGACTCGATAAAAATCTAGATATTACCCTCAGCAAGAGTCTGACCTAGAACACAGTCCTTTGACTATCTGTATTCCAAGCTCCACATCAAAAATAAACACCTCTATAAACAGATCAACAGGCCTGATCTATCGTATATTAGTAATACAATCTCTTACCTACTCAAGTCTTCCAAAAGAAGTTCTAGGAGCCATAACTAATACCCATAGTATCTCAAAAGAACCCGTATTCATCACGAGGTAAAGGTGGATTTCCTAAAAAACTGATGAATACAACTTTCCTAATTAATCTAAACTCTGATCCAAATCGGTTATAATTCCTGAGCGTAACCGTTTCCATCATGTTTAATTAGCTTTTATTAAATCACACTCCCCTGGAATTTGTATTATTTATGTATGTCAACAAATAAACCTTGACAAAGGAACATTAAGAATAAAAATCAAGTGATAGCATTGGAATGGTAACAGGAAGAGTTGTCTCCCAAAAATAAATAATATACAGTACCCGCCACGTACTTTTGCTCATCCCACCCGAAAACCAGGATAGTTTCAAAGTTTTATATTTCAGCACAAAATAATAGTCGACAATTTTCAAAAAAGCTTCTTAAAGCTCTTTCCAAGTACTTTCCAATAATGTAAAGTGTGACTTAAATTTTTCATTTTTTAAATGTTTTATATGAGATTAAAAAGATGAAAAAATAATTTTTTCTTGGTTTTGCTAATATCAGTGCAGTTTCCCAAGAAATATTCTGTTTTTTGTGGTTTTCTAAAAGCTTTATAATGCTTTTTAAAAATTTTTTCTAAGTACATTTTTGACCAAACTTCGGCTTTTTTAACTAAAAAATTACTTTTTTTTTCGATGCTCGATATATACCGGGTGTCAACGAATCTATTAGACAAGTCATAATTTCTAGAGTATTATGTGTATCAAAATAAGAATTGGTACAGGTAAATGGTATGTGAAGGGGAGAGTTTTCGCATATTTTCCACTTTCCGACCACTTCCGGTTTCACCGGAAATGGCCCCGGTTTTGAATTTTTAAATGGAACACCCTGTATATTTTAACATTTTTGGATTTCTGAGACAATTCTAGATCAGAATGTGACATTTTAAAAACTTTTTACGTCTACTTCATTTTTTTAGAGTCACTTTTAAAATTGCATCTAGGTGGCCATGATCGGACGCAAACTAATCTAAGGGCCTTAGGTGATGTCAAAAAAATACAATCGCAAAGTTTTAGTTACTAGTATGAAAGACAGGAATAAGACAAGTTGACAAAATTACGTTTTCATTTCTAACTATTAATTTTCAAATGGCGACCCGTTTTTGACAACTACTTTTCGAAAAAAGCATTCTTTGACGAATCTAACGGTACTAATTAATTTGCGATTGGATTAGACATAAGAACAGAAATTAAATATCATTAAGCAAAATACTGGATAATTTATTTACTTATGACAAGTGCGCCATGGACAGCCATGATGCATAATAATTTGCAACTGTTTTTATCAAGTCTTCTTTGGAAAACAAAGCACTCACTTAAGTAGATAATGACAGTGACATACGCTCTAAGAACAGACGTAAAAGTTTCTTAATTTTCGTTAAGTTTAGTTTAAATGTTCGCTAAAATAATGTATACTCAAAGCGAAAAAGTGGATATATTATTAATATTTGGAGAGTGTCATAGAAATTCAAGGAATGCTGCCGAGTTGTATGCTCATAGATATCCGAATCGGCAACATCCAGCCCATCAGTATTTTCCATATGTCGAGACTCGTTTTAGGCAAATAGGAAATCAAGAGGCGGAACCGAGGTTTATCATAAATGAAGAGACTGAGATTAACGTACTTGGTATGGTCGAGGTTGATAAAACAGTTTCGTTAAGAAAAATTAGTCAAGAACTGCAGATAAGTTATGAATCAGCAAGAAAAATACTGAAAAGCATGGATATCGAGCATTTAAATATCAGTTACATCAACATTTGTATACTGAGGATGGCCATAGACGGGTAGTGTTTTGTGATTGGCTGTTTCAAAATCATAGAGTTAACCCAAATTCTATCGATTTTATTCTATTTTCCGACGAATCCCAATTTACAAATAATGGTATGTTCAATAAGCAAAATACTCGGTACTGGGCCCAACAAAATCAACATGAAATGAGAGAGGGCAATTTTCAAGAAAGATTTGGCGTCAATGTCTGGGCTGGTATCGTTGGAAACAGAATAATTGGGCCAATATTGTTTCAAGGTCAGTTAACAAGGATTAGATACTTAGGTTTTCTTCAAAATGAAATCGAAAATCATCTCAATGATATACCTTTAGCAGTTTTACGGCGAATTTACTTTCAAAAAGATGGAGCACCGCCTCACAATACTAGAGAAGTTCTTAATTATTTAATAGAGCATTTTAATAATCGAATTATTGCAACCAATGGTCCGGTACGGTGGCCAGCCCGCTCACCGGATCTTACTGTGTTCGATTTCTTTGTCTGGGGATATGTTAAAGAAAGGGTTTACTATGGAGCAGCCCCAGCTACTCTTGAAATATTAGAAGAAAGAATTTTACGGGCATTTAGAAGTATAACGCCCCAAATGCTACAAAACGTATTGAGAGAAACAATTGAACGAGCTGAAATGTGTCATGAAAAAGAAGGAATGCACTTTGAACATTTACTACACTAAACTTTTTAACAAATTCAGCTACTGTACTTTCAAATATTTTAAGTGCGTCATCTAAGTTATTAGTTTATTTTGTTAGTTTTTTGTTAATTTTGTTAAATTTTTAATCCAATTCCTGTCTTTCATACTAGTCACTAAAACTTTGCGATTGTATTTTTTTAACATCACTTAAGGCCTTTAGATTAGTTTGCATCCGATCATGGCCACCTAGATGCAATTTTAAAAGTGGCTCTAAAAAAATGAAGTAGACGTAAAAAGTTTTTAAAATGTCACATTCTGATCTAGAATTGTCTCAGAAATCCAAAGATGTTAAAATATACAGGGTGTTCTATTTAAGAATTCAAAACCGGGGCCATTTCCGGTGAAACCGGAAGTGACCGGAAAGTGGAAAATATGCGAAAACTCTCCTCTTCACATAACATTTACCTGTACCAATTCTCATTTTGATATACATAATACTCTAGAAATTATGACTTGTCTAATAGATTCGTTGACACCCGGTATATAACTATGAGAGATAGAAAAAACTTCAAAACCAAAAGATGTTTGTTTTTACACGTAGAATCATCTTAGATTGTTCCGGAATTTTTTCCGTGCTTTTAATTTTTTTCGATTATTTGATAATTCAATTTTTTTTTTAAATTTTTCAAATGATATGATTATGCATCATGTATCTAAAAACAAAATTGGAACAACTCAGGGTCATAAAGCAACTTTTGTTACAGAGTTATCTTTTTCCTGAAAAAAAAGCGTTTTTTTACATATGAGCTATTAAAAAAAATTCTTTTTTTTTCATAAAAAAGACATAAATGCATAACCATATCATTATGTTTTTGAAAAATTTTAAAAAATGAAAAAATCGAAAAAAATTAAAAGTACGGAAAAAATTTCAAAACAATCTAAAATGATTCTACGTGAAAAAAAAAATCGATTCGATGAATTTTTTTATATGTCTGGTAGTTACAAATATATTGGTTATTGAGAAAAAAAGTCTTTTTTTTTCGTTAGAAAGACCGTATTCTGCTCGAAAATGTATGTGGAACAACATTAGAAAAAAGCATTTCAAAGTTCTCAGAAAACCCAAAAAACTGTCTGATTAGAATTTTTTACGAGCATTTCCCACAAAACTGCATTGATATTAGCAAAACCAAGAAAAAACTTTTTTTATCTTTTTATTCTGAAGAAAAAACCTTTTAAAAAAGGAAAAATTTCGCACTTTTCATTACCTGAAAGTACTTGGAAAGAGCTTTAAAATGCTTTTTTGAAAATTGTCGTTCGATTATTCCTTTCTGAAATATAAAACTTTAAAACTCTTACTGGTTTTCGCGTGAGGTGGGCAAAAGTACGTGGCTGGTACTGTATTTGTCAATCAATTCAAAAGTTAGACCATGTTTGTGAATTAGGGGGTAAAATTTTAGACCGATACTAAAATGGCCAAGGTTGATATTGGTGAATAAATTTGAATGATACCAGCTTCGAAATATATTATTCCTAACCAATAGAAAACTGACGTCAGCATAATTTTGACGCAAAATTTCGATGATAAAAATAAGAATAAAATTGAGGTAAAACTTACGCGATATCGCTAAAAAAGGAAATAACCAACGATCTCATTCTAACTAGGTATTTTATAAAGAATTTATTAATGAAATGGAAATATTTTCTCTCTTTTATTATTAATTAGAAACACTCTATTTTTTATTTAGGACACCGGTAATACAATCTGTGAACATCTAACAAGCCGATCCTTACATAAACTCATTGAACCCGAAAACCTGCTATAAATCTAGCCTACGTCTAAAAGTTCTTGTGAGCTGGCACACCTGTTTAAGTGGGAAGAAATGTAAATCTACTAACCCGATTAATACTTGATATTTACTATCATAGAGTGTGGTAACAGTTTAGTTCCCAGGCTCATGTTTATCTTTTTGTTACTTATTGAAATTTCTGCAATATGTAACTTGAACTGGGGCGGTGATTAATCGAAAAAAGAGATAAGGTAAAACGAACATACTGAACAAAAATAATTACTCAGATCTACTCATTCAGGATATCTTAATTTTTTTATTTATGTTGAAATATAAAATATCACTTAAAGAAAAATAAATACTTTTATCGATAACGCTATGTCCAAGAGTTATTAGACCGGTTCCCTGTTTCTGACAGACCCTGTATACAAGGTTTTCTATAAAGAATAGTACACACAGCAACAGTAGTTTACTGCATGTTTATTTTTTTGTATCGCTATCATTTCCAGAGATTTCCTTTTTTAACCGACTTCTAAAAGAACTAGGTTCTCAATTCGTCACGTATATATATATATATATATATATATATATATATATATATATATATATATATATATATATATTATGTATGTACACCGATTCCTCCGGAACGGCTGCATCGATTTGAATGAAATTTTTTACGTTATGTAAAGGAAGTTACTGCGGTGGTCCCATATTTTTTTAGATGAAATTGGTGCAGTAAAATCCAAGATAGCGCTTACAATATGGCGGCCAAAAAAATTAATTTTTTCCGATTTTTTCCAAAATTGGTATGGAGAAATTTTCGGGGTTGTACCCAACGAATCTGAAATTGTTTTTAAAGAATTCAAAATGGCGGATCCAATAGGGCGGACAAAAACAATTTAATTTTTTCCGATTTTTTCCAAAATTGGTATGGGGGAGTTTTCGAGGTCACACATGACAAATCTAAAATTATTTTTAAAAAATTCAAAATGGCGGATCCAATATGGCGGACGAAAAAATCAACTTTGTTCGATTTTCTCCGAAATTGGTATAGGGGAGTTTCCGGGGTCTCACATAACGAATCTGAAATCACTTGTAAAAAATTCAATATGGCGAATCCAATATGGCGGACAAAAATATTTAATTTTGTCCGATTTTCTCCAAAATTGGTATGGGGGAGTTTTCGAGGTCGCACATGACGAATCTAGAATTATTGTTAAAAAATTCAATATGGCGGATCTAATATGGCGGACGAAAAAATCAATTTTGAATGATTTTCTCCAAAATTGGTATGGGGGAGTTTTCGAGGTTGCACATAATGAATTCAAAATATTTTTAAAAAATTCAATATGGCTGATTCAATACAGCGGACAAAAGAATTAATTTTTTCTCATTTTCTCCAAAATTGATACGGGGGAGTTTTCGGGGTCGCACATGACGAATTCAAAATGTTTTTTAAAAAAATCATTATGGAGTATCCAATATGGCGGATAAAAAATTAATTTTGTCCGATTTTTTTCAAAATTGATTTGGTGGAGTTTTTGGGATAGCACAGTACGAATCTGATATAGAGGGTTCTTGAGGGTATAAATTATGAATTAAATAGTATTTTTTTAGGATTCAATATTTCGAATGAAAATATAGATGTCTAAAAATTTTTCGATTTTGTTCAAATGTGGAACTAAATTGTTTTTGAGGATGTAAATAGCAAATATAAAATTATTTTAAGAAAATCTAATATATCAGAGGCAATATGACGGTCTAGAAATTTTAAATTTCTGGATTTCATCTAAAATTGGTACTAGCGGGCTTTGAAGGATTTAGATTTAGATTAAATTAAGACGTTGAAAATTTTACCTTATTCGCATTTTTTCAGATTTGGTATTAGGGGGTTGGGGGCGGTGTATTACGAATACGAAGTTAATTTTTTACAACTATTAGGTTGATGAGATACAATATGAAGGAATAGAAATTTTACATTTTTCGGTTTTATCTAAAATTGATATTGCTGGGTTCTTGTGGCGTATACAAACTCAATATGCAATATAGAATATATCGGGCTAAGAAACTTACGTCTCAAATTCTTTAAATATCGATATTGGAAGGTTTTTGACCCTATATTACCAATCTAAAATTAATTTGAAATTTAAGATGGTGGATTTACTATGATAGACTAAATATTTGTTTGACACAATTTCATTGGTATTCTAAGTGAAAGAATTTGGTTCATTTTAGGGTGATTTATAATTCTGGATAAAATGGATACTTTTTTGCCACCTTGGAGTCATTGCGAGGTACATTAATCTCGATTAGAACTTAGTTCAAATAATTTATGAATATCATAATGAATTCAAAACTAAAAATCGAAAAATAAAATTTTTATAAAAAAAATTACCGACTTCTAAAAGTGCGCTAAAAAGTGAAAAATAACTAGAAATTTTTATATGAAATTGAAATTTTTGAAGTCGGCGCCAAATTATTTCTAAATGAAATAAATAACTACTAATACATACAAATTATGGTAAGAAAGCAATTGCAAATAAAGTATTTTTAATCTGTTTATGCAAATCATATTTTATCAGGTATTAGTTTGGCGCCGACTTCAAAAATTTCAATTTCATATAAAAATTTCTAGTTATTTTTCATTTTTTAGCGCACTTTTAGAAGTTGGTTCAATTTTTTTATAAAAATTTTATTTTGTGTGGTTTTTAGTTTTATAAATTTTGACTCTCTCATATGTATATATATATATATATATATATATATATATATATATATATATATATATATATATATATATATATATATATTACAGTTAAATACATGATTGACTTACAACCAAGGCTATATATTCAAAGATATTTTTACCATCCCCATAACTTTGATGAAAACTAGATATGTATTTTAAACGGCATACCCTTTTATAGATTTTAATTCTTTTTTATCTGCAAAAAAAATACTATATTAAAACTTAGTTCATTCGCAATATTATTATTAAATTACCTTACTTTAAAATTTTCTTATGCTAATATTCAGATTCTGACTGTCAAACTATGTAATGTCAAAGCTAAGTTCCCCCTAATTGTTTATACCTACCTGAAATCAAATCAGTTGAAACTATTAGACTAACTTTCTCAAAAGATAAATTGAATAGACCCCCATCGTATCTATAACAACCGAAGTTAGAGTAACCTTATTGTCTCGACAATCAATAAACAGAAGATTGTTATTTGGCTCTAGGCGGAAATTAAAGCCCCATTAGCAGGAAGTGTTTGCAGGATATTAGAAATTGAAAGTTACATGGCACGGCACTACAAGGCACATATAGTGTACATGTTAGATATATAGTGTACGAGTTTGCCGATAATGTCTGGCGAAAACACTTCATATAGGTGTAAATAGATAACATTGGTTTACAATAAATTAGACAGAATAGAGCGATAAAGAAAATTAGTCTAGCCATAACAGTAAGAACTGACGGTGTGTCACAAATTTAATTTCAATTCGTTCATTATTTTGTTCGTTGTTTTTATGAAGTAGTTTATAACAGGGATATGTTTTTTTTAAATCTGGAAATAATAGTGTCATCAGATTTTTAACAGAGGAAAACAATTGTCCTAAAATATTCAGTGAGAATTGCCATAAATAGAGACGCAGCTTCATCTTATTTTAAAGTAAAACAGGTTCCATGGGGTCGTGAATTCATTGAAAATGGAACAAGAATTTGAAGGATCTCAGATGCAACTAATCCTAATATTTGCAGAAAAGTGGAAATAATCGTACTCGAAAATCATGATTTAAAATTATCTACTATTGTTTCAGCTTTAAATATATTTAAACGAAGCATTTTGAGAATTCCATAACAAACTAGGCATAAATAATTTTAATAAGCCACCGCTTTTCTTCTCCTTCAGGTCATTAAAGGAAAAAAAATACAAACATAGTTTATTTCCTGCATATTTAGCCCTGATTCTCTCTCTATCAGTACTTGCTTTCACAAGAAAACTCAACGAAAATGGTTGTGGATGAATCCGAATAGCAACACTAAAAATGAAATTGACTACGTTATGACAAAACCATCGTACCACATTTAAATCTGTTACAGTGCGGAATCACTTTAATACGGGCAGCGATCATTGCATGGTGAGAGCAGGAAGAAAAATCAATAGAAGATTAGAAAGAAAAGCATACATACGTAAACATAAAAGATAAAACATTTACATGCAGTTATTAAAGGATGATAGTGAAAAGTACAAGAAACAACTAAACACAGAATTCGATAAGAATGTGGGAGACAGTTTTGATTTGAAGAAAATAACTGAAACTCTTACTTTGGTTTTTGGAAGAAATGTCGAGAAAGGTGGCATAACATTTTAAAAATAAGGGCAGACTATCAGATGTAACAAAATGTTGGATAGAAAAAAGAAGAATCATTTTCCAGGATGGACGGTATCGAATACAAGAATATGAAGAAATAAAGAAGACAACAAGAAAATTAATCAGAAAAGATCTACAGTGATACTACAACAAACTAATAGAAAAAATGGCAAAAGAGAACAAAAGCATAAGTAAGATACTAAGAAATCCAAACACACAGTATCAGATCATTTTCCTTAAAAACCAGTATGGAAACACAGTAAAAAACATAAATAACATAATAACTATAACGGAAGAGTACGATGACTTGAAGAAAGTCACTGGTCTGCATTTAGTGAGGGAGGCACGAAGCAGAGATTACTAGAAATCAGGGAAGGAGGCTTATATCCAATTCTGGATGGGAGAAGGCCGAAAAGAAAAAAAGAAAGATTAATAAAAACGTCCTATTTGTGTCACTAGTATGTTATCCTTCTTCATGATAACATAAGAATGTCCTTCTATCTCACACAAGTGCGCGAGTGCACAAAGCACACAAAGTTAGATCCATCCTCCGAGACTGTAACTTCTTTAGGCTGTATCGCCCGCCGTATAGTCCAGACTTTGTTCCATCTGATCTCTTTTGATTCAAATATTTGAAAAAGCATCTCAGAAACGTTATTTTGCAGATGATAACCAGTTCGAGAGGATATTGATGCCGGCAGGAATAATTTGTTTCTAATGGAATAGAGTTATTGCAGGACAGGAGGGGCAAGTGCGATGGAAAAAGTGCGAGACACTTATTAATACTTTAATAATGCTTTTCTAGTTGAGTAAACAGATTTTTATAACGACTTTTTGTGAAACTTAAGTGTTTAGTCAAATTTTAATTTTAACCTTTCAATTTTCTAGAACCATCATCAACTTCTTTATTTCTTATAACCAACATATCGGATCTTAACTATTTGGAATTTTTTTTTAAAATTGTGTTTTATTTTTGATATCGATTAATAAAAAAAGGTTTTACGAAATACTTCATTGATTTGTTAAAAAATTTAATATTTTAACCTGCTTGTGTTTCAGTATTTTATCGTGCCATGTTGCCAGATTTATTAAAAATTATTTAAATTTTTAACAAAATCTGTTACATTATGGGAAAGCTACAAAAATGATCGATTAAAATGCAATATCGCGATCATGACAAAAAAAATATTATTACGATCACTTCAGATAATTAAAAGGTTTAAATTAAAATTTGATGAAGCAGACATATTTTTCCTAAAAGCTAAGAAATTTAAGGCAAGTTTTAAAAAACGCAATATTTCAATCTTTATAAAAGTTTCTTAAAAGCTCAGCTAGAACCCAGTATCATTATATTTACTAACAAAATTTTCCGAATTTTTCCCCATTTAACCCTTTTTCTATTGCTTATAGTTTCCAATTTCGCAATACATATATTGGTAATTTGACACAGACTGTATATACTCGTATTGCAACTTAAATAAATGTAAGGTCTGATAAAACTGAACGAGACAGCCAAAATATATCTAAAATAAAATCGAAGCAAAAATTAAAGATTGTATATTTGTTGGGCCACAGATTCAAAATATTCTGAAAGACAAATATTTTGACAGCACTCTCCCAGATATCGTGGTCACTAATTTCGTCGGAATTTAAAAAAAAACTGATAATTATGTTACTCTTGTTAAAAATATGCTGTCATAGTATCAACAAATAGCTTGCAATATATCTCTAAAGATCCATTTCCTACACTCACATCTGGACTTTTTTCCTGACAACTGCGAGCCATAAGTGATGAGCACGGGGAACGTTTCCAACAGGATATATCAACAATGAAGAAAAGGTACCAGAGAAAGTGGAATGTTTCTGTTTACCGACTACTGCTGGACTCTTGTTAGAGATGCTTCACTGGCAATTCACAAAAGAAGAGCAAGGAAAAAGGATATTTAAAGTCTCTACAAGTGTAATTATTCTCTTCTTACAGGCATATTCTAATATATGTTTTTTATCTAGCACCTCAGTTTTCAATTAATTTCTTAATTTGCTTATATCTTCTGTTCCCTCCTCTGCAACAAAAGAAAATGACGATTTTTTACAAAATTTGTTGCTGGCAGATTGACTTAAACATCACTTCTCAAGAAAGGTATGCACCAACCTAGAACTTTAAATCATTATCTCGTGGAAAATAGGCTAAAAAGTACAAAAAGTTAAGTATTTTGTAAAATTACTTGCTCTAACGGTGGATAATAACTTAACTGTATTGAATCACCCTGACCCTCACTTTCATTAATGGTCAATCGATTGTTATGTTTTTCAATTAATAGCAGACTGTTAGAACTCAATAAAACGTAATTATTACGTCATTATCCTATCAAGCGGAATGCCTATTAATCAACTGAAACTGTAAAGAGATATTTTTATCTATAGAAAGATTTCAGTTATTTAGAGCTGTGCAGGAATTTTTTATTGGACTGTGATTTTTTTGCCTAAATAAATTTTTTACTAAAAGAAAACTGTGAAAATGTAAAATATTTCGACAGTTTATGATAATATCAATTAATTCATTAGTGTCTTGCACTAAATGTCTATATTTTTATTCAAATTATGAATAGACTCATGCTGGATTTCCAATGTCAATTAGTTAAAATAATCAGTTTGTATTAAATATTACTTTTCTAATAGTTAACAACAAATATAGGGTGTATGTATGTGCGCAGAATCGGAGGTCAATACACTGCGACCTGGTAGATCTATTGTGTCCCCCTACTGCTGTCCAGTGGTAAGAATTACCTTATCGACTAGAGCAGGTCCTCCAGTTCCTTTTCCCTTAGGACTCTCAGGATGTTGGACGCCTTCAAGGTGGGTAGTTCCCCTAATTCGGTTTGGTAACAAATATAGGGTATTCTACCTAGAAAAATACAAGTTTACTGAGTTTGACGAAAAGAAAATCATGAGTGCTTTTTCCTTTAGTTTTCTAATAACACTTTTAAGTTAACAATTCAAGGATTGTAATTGCGTTTTCCTTTTTCTATTTTTTCAATAATTAACGGCCGAGGAAAACGTTGAAAATACCGGGTGTCCCATTTTAAAGGAAGTATTTTGGACTTTTGTACTTAACATTTTCTAGAATGCCCTTAGTTTCCGAGTTGTCACCTGAGTTTATACTGATTCATGAAAAAAGGACATTTGACTTTGAAATAACCTCCAGATGACATTTGAACCCCTATGATATTTATATGGTTGAACGAGAAATTTGTCCTTAAAATGACCTCGAAGGCCAGTCTTAAAGTCGAAGTCAAGATCAATGTTGGAAATCTCTCTTCGATTCATACTTAACTTTTGTATTGAACATGTTCCTCAATCTCACAAACTGTGGAAAATATTTGGGTAGATTTTTTAAATTGAGACTTCCTATATAACCAATTATTCTTTTATATAATTTGTATATATTTGTATAAAACTAATATTGTTATTTTTAATTTTAACTTTTAAGTTTTTATTACCCTTAACTGAATTTTAAAATATTCTACATTTTCTATTTATTTGACTAACTTTACTTAAATTCCTGATAATTTTTTTATTCATGTTTGCCCCTTCGGCGGAATGGCTGTGATGAACAGAGAGAATAAATATAATTGTAAGTATGTAACTGCAGAAAACGAAACGTATTCAAAATTCTAAATGTTATGGTATTTTAAAAGATTTCCTAGCTAGCATCAATAGAACATGTCTTTATTTTTATAAATGCTATTGTCAATCCTCTTCCTTAACTTGGTAAAACTAGTAGCTCATTTTTAGATGATCATCCTAAATAGGATTCATCATGCCTTTATATGTAATAACAAAAAAATAGAGGAATGAAGTAAATTAATAGGCAGAACTTCCAATTAATTTTCGATTAATTTGACTAACATAAGGCCTATAGACTAGAATTGATTGTAAAGTAATATAGCCGGCCGAGGTTTCATGAGGAAAGTCAAGTAAAATTACAGGAAACTATTAAGAATACAAATTTTTCCATTCCTTTAATACGTCTAAAATATTTCTTACATTATACTAGATAAATAATAATAATAAATCATTTTATAAAATTTTTTAATCTATATCTAGAACGTTTTAAATTAAAAAATGCGTTTTCCAAACCTCTGTATTTTTTTAAATTGTATTTCAGTTTTCAAATATATTGGTGTGTTAATTATTCACACTTCTCATCCATATTCAATTATCACAAAGTATTCTTTCAAAATACAACAGAAATATTATGCATTAATAAAGCCGAAATTGGTTGTGGACAAGGAAGTTACAGAAATTCAACGGAAGAAGAATACCGTAAAATGAGTTCCTGAAGGGCTATACTGCACTTGCGCAGTAGGTCATTGAACAGGACTGGACTTGACAAATCTATTATTACGTTATTATATTGAAAAATTTTTTCATGAATGAATTAATGAAAGAAATACAACTTAGACAAAAAGACTTAAACATAATTGTATTGCTCTTTGAGGTAGAGGGTCACACCCAAAAAATAACATAATTTAATATCTATTTTTAAAATTATACTATATATATATATATATATATATATATATATATATATATATGTATGATTCAGTATTAATCCGGGAATACATCCGTTCGTTGGTCTACAACCACCAAGCACAGAAGATGCCAAATGGGATTTTGGCGAAACGTCTGCAAATTTCTACAGGAAACCAAACCAACGAACGGATGTATTCCCGGATTAATACTGAATCACATGTTCCCATACGTGAAACACTACGCAACAACATATATATATATATATATATATATATATATATATATATATATATATATATAGTACATAGTACATGTCAGGTAAAATATACAGTAGAATTCTTACGAACGATAAAATACTAGGTCCCATATAGCCGTGAAAAGTTCTCGAACGTTTAAAATTACAAATATTCTTGAATATTGAAAAAATAAATAAAAAAATGTATTTACCCAAAATAATTTAATTCCAAGATTATGCCTGGAGATTTAAAGAACAATTCCATACCCTTATACATTATTTTAAACAAAAATTCTGTACAAATCTCCTGGTACAGTACATCAATACTAACATTGAAGTTTCACTAATGGCACTATACGACACAACAAAAAAAAAAAAAACAAATTAATTATTAGCGTCGAAAACCTAACTAAGGATAATGAACGAACGCACTAAAGACTACACCGGGATACTACCGCATCCGCAAAGCCTACTCTGGTTTACTTGTTTTCGTGTTGCCCAGCTCATGCAATTTTTATAACCGACTCACTATGAATTTTTTTGTACGCCCTTCTATATCATTAAGTTGGAAACTTTTTAGAAATTCTTAAGTTAGAAACTTTTTAGAAGTTCTTTTTGATCCACGACGGTGTCAGGGCTACCTTTAAGTCCCAATATATCCCAGCAAATTTTTTTATGAATATCTACCTACATACATTAATTATCCTCATTCAAAAGTAACATTTTTAAAATGCAATATTTAATGTTCTGTGGCAGAATAAATAAGTCGGTAAATAGCATGATTTGTATAAATATACACAAATCCAATCAAGCGTATCAAATAACAAAAACAAAAGTAAAAGCGTGCAGAAAGTTTAATGCCATTGTATTTTAATTCTAAAAGATCTGCATCGCGTTGGCAGCAACACAACACAGCTCTAGCATTTGTTTCTCGTACTTATATCTATCCTCTTCCTTAAGTTTGTTTCGCTAACAAACCATTAATTAAAAGATGAGACGCTTTAGTTAGTTGAACAACTGTGTTATTTGACAGCAGTGACAAAGTAGTTTATGTTTTGTTAACTTTTATGTTTGAATTGAAGTTTTTGTGTGTGTTAATGGTTGTTTTTGTATTATAAAGATAAAGAAGTTTAGTGAGGTGGAATCGCGATGGCGTTTTTTACTGCTTGTAAATGCCAAAAGTATTCCAGTTATTCATCAAATAATTACTCGGTATGTCGCTTAATAATAAATTACTACTGGTGAATTATCTTTAAATAAGATCTACTTATATAGATTGGAGCTATCGAGGATTAGTGAAATAATACATACAATCACCCACAAAAGTATTGGTACAATATATTGGTTTGTTAACAATATGTTCTCCATATGAAATAAAATTACATTTTTTTTTCTAATAAATTTGTTGTTATACAGGATGTCCTGACAATACGTGTACAACGTTTGATGATAGACTCTTAACGACAAAATAGGTCGATTTAAGTCAACTGGGTTATATTCGATATTGCTTTATTTAGGCGGTAGAAAAGTTAAATCTTTAAGAAAATATTGATTTTTTTTCCAAATTTCTTGAAAACGTGGGAACTAAATTTAATGATTTTTTGTGTGTGGTCTAACATTATAATATGAAATTTTCTAGTGGTATAACCACTGACTATAAAGTAGCGTAAGGGTTATAAAAGTGACGTCCTTGTAAACATCGCTTCTGGTTTTTTATATCATTATTGTTTTTAAAAACTAGATATTTCTATCTGATAATCGCATGTATTTGAAAGCTTTTTTATCTCTTGAATTTTTTTTTCCTGGTGAAACCGCTCATCCAAAGAAAATTTTTGAAGAGATAAAAAAGCTTCTAATTCCATTATCCGAGAGAAAAATCTAGGTTATCTTAACGTTCAAAAAATCAGGAGCGATATTGTTTACATTCACATCACTCTTATAATACTTACACTACTTTATAGCCGTCGCCATATCACTAGAAAACATATTGTAGTGTTAGACCACACACCAAAAACCATTAAATTCGGTTGCTACGTTTTCAAAAAATTTGGGAGAAACTAATATTTCATTAAAACTTAGACTTCTTCTACCGCCTAAGCGAAGCAGTATCGGATATAACTAAATTGGTTTAAATCGACCTATTTTGACATTAAGCGTTTGTTATCAAACGTTGTACACATATTTTCCGGGCACTCTATTTATAAATTAATAATTCCAAATATTTATTAAAGAATAACCTTATCCAGTTAAAAAGGCAAAAATTATTTTATCGCAAGAATTAGGTACCGTAAAACTACAGTTAATGCTAAAATAGTATTTTCAAACCTAAAAGTATCCGTGTAGTTTAATAACTTCTAATAAATGACTTGGCATTAATTGTTTTGTAACATCATTTGATAAATTTTACCCTTCCTCTAAAATTACACTTTTTTAATCGATTTTATTTCAGATTTCACCCTCGTGAATTTTTCTTTCCAAAATATTCCATTGTTGATCTGTTCGGTTTATATCGGGACTAAGAGGAAGAGTTTCCAACAAATGAGGTGTGTTATATATTATCCACTGGCGTAACGTAGTATAAGTTTTGAATTCGGGGTCATTATCCTGTTGGATATAAAAATAATCTTGACAATCCAAATTTTTCTTGACTTATTTTTAAATTTTCTTTTAAAAGATTCAAATATAATTTTTGGTCCATGATTATTATTAAGTAAGTATGACCATGTTACCTACACCAGAGGCTGTCATGCAACTTCAGACGATTATTCCTTCTCCTTCCTTGTTTTGCTGTTTTAATCATATATATTTGATTTAAGTTTCTCCTGGTTTCCTTCACATTTTAGTGCGTCCATCTGAACCGAAAAAATTAAACTTCCATCATCAAGCCAAATAACTTTTTTCCAAAACTCAAGCTCGAGCAGTAACGGCTCGCAAGGTAGTGCCACAGTGCCTTGGCACTACTTCCAATCAAGTTTCATCCCCTCCAAACAACGCACGTACAAAACAAAACACTTCTGTTTACTCACAGCCGCACAGCCATCAATCTTTATAATAGCCATATATTTTTATTAAATTTGCGACAGCGAGATTTTTGTCTACTTCCACTTTGTTTTTTAATTTTAGATTTAAATGGTCATCCTGATGTTATACTCTTAAGTTTCTCCTCCAAAGAGAGTGCACTAAAAGAACTCTGAAAAAACGAACTTTGTTTGTAGTCATAGCGGGAAATAAAACGATTTTTAGTAAGACAACAAAAACACACACCGATATAGAAAAATAAATAATGAGTAAATACCACTGTTAATATACAATAAATGACTAAAACTAAATTTAAAATATTTTTTAGAATAGTCAAGTGCAAACAAAATAAAAAATTAGTCTGACCTGTAAGAAGTGTGCTGGTTCCATTTATTAAATAACGGTCCTTCCTTGCCGATTATAAAAAATCCGCGCGTGTTAAGCTCTTGCTATATTGCTAGCCAAGTATTTTTTATTTAGTTTATGGGGTCTGCTGTAGGGTACTACACAAAACATATTATATACCAAAACCGGAAGATACAACTGCGAGCACGCAGACACTTTCTCGAAACTTCTTCTACCTCCGCTTAGAAAATCAATTTATTATTTTATGCTGCCTATATTATTTTCCAATCAATCAGCAATAAAAATAACTTTTTAAATCAAATCTCGACTATACCAAAATTTTAGCTACTACAATAACATAAATTCAAAGTAATAGCTCGAAATATACGCTACACTTTTTTTATTAGGACACACAAACATCTAAGCTGCGGGAATCGAACCCTATCCGAGACAGATCGCATAGCCACCTACACGTAAATATCACCTATGCCACTTCACTTTAGATATTATTTCATTTGGTGGCGAGACAAATTGATAAAAGAGCTAAGATTTTCACCCCTATTCCAATATATATATATATATATATATATTCTCACGGGTGTGATGTGTAATCCAATGTTTTCGGGCATCCCGTGTATGTGCTGAGTCCCTCTCAGGACTATAAGGCAGCTGACGTTTCGGTGAAATCTCATTCACCATTTTCAAAGCTCACTGTATGGCGTCTACGAGCGAACAGTGCCCGAAAACCTTCGATTATATATATATATATATATATATATATATATATATATATATATATATATATATATAGGACGATTATATATATATATATATATATATATATATATATATATATATATATATATATATATATATATATATATATATATATATAGGATGAAACTTTAATTTAGGTTTTCGACGCTAATAATTAATTTGTTTTTTCTTTGTTGTGTCGTACAGTGCCATTAGTGAAACTTCAATGTTAGTATTCATCTATTGTACCAGGAGATTTGTACAGAATTTTTGTTTAAAATAATGTATCAGGGTATGAAATTGTTCTTTAAATCTCCAGGCATAATCTCGGAATTAAATTATTTTTGATAAATACATTTTTTTATTTTTTCAATATTCAAGAATATTTGTAATTTTAAACGTTCGAGAACTTTTCACAGGCCTATGGGACCTAGTATTTTATGATGCGTAAGAATTCTACTGTATATTTTACCTGACATGTACTATGTACCATATATATATATATATATATATATATATATATATATATATATATATATATATATATAATATGTAATCGAAGGTTTTCGGGCATCCCGTTTATGTGCTGAGTTCCTCTCAGGACTGTAAGGCAGCTGACGTTTCGGTGAAATCTCATTCACCATTTTCAAAGCTCACTGTATGGCGTCTTCGAGCGAACAGTGCCCAAAAACCTTCGATTATATATATATATATATATATATATATATATATAGGATGAAACTTTAATTTATTGGTAAGGTTTAGGAAAAAGTGACACGGGACTTAATTTGCAAGTTAAAACCCAATTAACTGCATGGAAAAAAATTCTATTTTTCCAAATATTCCTATAAAAAGAGGCTAAGCTATGGAAAATATTAGGTTAGCAAAGTAATAAGATCTAAATATGGCTGCCAAATTCAATTTACTTTTAAATTACGATCTTTAAAATAAATATTGATCTAAAACAGGAATTTTTAATTTAAAAAGTTTTAAAAAGTTTTATTATCGTAATCTTTTAGTTGAATTTATTTTCTTCTGACATGGTTATTTCACATTAAATATGCATCACAATATCACAACCGTTGTGGAACATGACCTTAGAAGGCATAATAGCCAAATTACACGAAGACACATTAGATTAGATGTATTTTAACTATCACTATTTTTCCCGGCCTCACTAAAACTATTTTTACAATAATCTTTATGTGTTGTTTTTTCATTTTGTCTTAACTTTTTGTAACAGGTCTATAACAAACTAACACTAACATAGTGTTAGTGGTTTAAATTGAGATAATTTTTGTTTTAAATCATTTATATTTTTCAAGTAGTGTTCTTTTAATTCCATAAAAAATATTTTTTCTGCTTCTTTCAATTGACATAAAACTTCGTGCATTCGAAATTTACATTTATAAAATATTTTTGCATTAGCCACTTCTATCTATGATTTTGACTTGTGTACCTACATATTTATATGTATAGCGCTGTTCCTGTTTATTTTCAATATTTGATTCCAAAAAGATCTTTGGCATACTGGAATGTAACGCACATGTGTCCCCAATTAAAATACTTGTATTAAGTTGAAAATGCGTCCTATACAAATTTCGATCCATATATCATTTTAACAGAACTCTTACATATTTAGGAAATTGTTCTGGTTAACATAAAAATATTCAAAAAAGCTTTCGTTCTTTATAAAAATAATCTCTCCTCTTCTACATAATCAGGTAAAACTTTCGCATATATATATATATATATATATATATATATATATATATATATATATATATATATAGGATGTATTGTTGTGATATAGGAAGCTACGTTACTGGCTTTACGCCCCCTGGCTTCCAGGTCCTCATGTAGTGTCCGTGCCTGAGGAAGCAGCTTTCCTATACACTTGAAAAATTTTTTTGGAGTGTTTCGCCCCGGTGTCAGTCGGATTCCGACTGACACCTTCCCAGACACTCGCTTGCCGTACTAATATATTGTTGGATCTTGTATTTGAAGTGAAATGTCCTCGGAGAAAGGCGGTGAGAAACGTCTTTCTACGACAGTGTGTATATATACATATATATATATATATATATATATATATATATATATATATATATATATATATATATATATATATATATATGTATGTAATCGAAGGTTTTCAGGCATCCCGTGTATGTGCTGAGTCCCTCTCAGGACTGTAAGGCAGCTGACGTTTCGGTGAAATCTTATTCACCATTTTCAAAGCTCACTGTATGGCGGCTACGAGCGAACTGACGCCTGCGACTCCGGTGCTGCCGGTACCGTGTGCGCGTTGGACGCGTTCGTTTTCCGAATGGTTCCGGCCCATCAGGTTGCGAGACCTGTATCATCGGCCCTATTGCCAGTGTTTGGGGTTGCGTTGCCGAGTTGTAATCTGTTTTGTTACTAAGTGGTACTAGTTGATGTTTTGTAAGCAGATTTTTCCAAGTATTAGGCACACGTTGGCTATCATCTCTGCTATTTAAGTTGTTGGGCCTCTTTGCAATTTCAATGGCTTTCCTTATAACTCAACCTCAGCTGCCTTACAGTCCTGAGAGGGACTCAGCACATACACGGGATGCCCGAAAACCTTCGATTACACATCACACCCGTGAGAATATCCGACATAATATATATATATATATATATATATATATATATATATATATATATATATATATATATATATATATATATATATATATATAAATATAACGTTGCGCTTATCATGGCAGACTTTTTCAAAAAAATTTGTTTTTATTTTTAAAATAAGCATTGTTCGCAAACCTACAAAAGGAGACTGACTTTAGTTAACATTATTATTATAACACATGATATACCGCAATATATGTATAAATAAAATCACACTCTATGTCGCCTCCAAAATTAACACACTGAGAAATGTTGCAGTTGGTGTATTATTCATCAACAGACATGGTTTCATACATCATATTCCCATAATTAATTTCTTGTCTCATCTGTAATTAGAGTACTCGAATTCTCGGAATTTATCTGAACATGTATTTTAGCATATTTTGAAAAAGACCTGTACTTTTAACGGACTATGTTGGCTTAAACTTGTTTTTCTTTTTAGTGTTCGTTTAACTGATTTCGGGCTATATGTATATACAAATTTAGTAGCTTATTTTTGGGAAATGATATTAACGTGCGGTTATTAACGTGCTGTTTTATGTAGAATTAAGTATCAAAAATCGATCAACAACAGCTGTTGCACACCTTCTGTGCCCCTGAACAAGTTTTTGTACAAAATTTTCAGTTTTTTAATACCTTTTTAAAATATTTGATAGTGTAGGTTCACCTCTCCTGAGACGTCGAGTGAATTTTTTTATCTATATCAGAGATTCTCAAACTTTTTTCTCCCATAGTCCACGAGCCAATTTTTTTTCTGTAGATCCTCTGTACTTCTAATATTGAATTTTTGCAGTTTTATCACCTTAAACGTACTTATAACAGGCGAGACACTAGTCTGGCTATCATACGCACAACTCTACGTAGTATGAAAAATGTCAACCTAACAATAGACACTGTTGACGTTTTTCATAATCTCTTCGATATTGTGTCTCGCAACGCGCACCACCACGTTTTGCGTCTTATCACCTAATCGAGGCTTGACACGGAGCTACATAATTTGATAAAGTTTACTATGGAAATATCGAAGGAATTAAAAAAAAATGTTATTAAAAAAAATGGATTTACTTATCTCCATACTCTTAAAGAAGACAATTTTGATTCACTTAGCTTGTATATTAAGTCTATTTTATTTGTAAAAATATTTGGTTCACTTTTTCTCTCAAAATTCAGAAAACAAATGAATTTGTTTTGCCTCTGACACTCGTATTGATAATAGATGAATTAAAAGAGTCCATGTAAGCCTACAGTTCTGGTTCCTGTCTAGACATGTTTAATAGCTCAAGCATGAGCGTAATGCTTTGGTATCAAGTAGTGTGACGACAAAGCAAATATACACAATGATGAAATATACTGAATTAATATAATATGTAAGTAGATAGGTACAATCTTTGTGAGGCACATTATGACATTTATGGAAAGCCTAAATTTTGGTGATGATCTGCGGACGTAGGGTCCATTTTCGTAGACCCCTATTTGCATATCATGCAAACCCAATTTGTTTCCCGTTGACATGGACCCCTTACAAGTCGCAGTCGATCTCTGGGGGTTGATATGGACCACTTTGAGAATTAATGGTCTATACTTTTCGATATATAGAGTTACGAGTATAATTTAATCTCATTCAGCTTCATAACAGTGTCTACCGTTATTTTAAATAGGGAAAAACACTCACGTATTTTGCCACAAATAACTTAATTCACTTTAAGTTTTAAATTATTTAAGTTACTTTTTATGATAAAATGAACAATTAATATGAAATGAACATCAATATATTTAAAAAAAAACAAACAATATATTCGCGTACTATATGGATAACATCAGCACATATATGTTTTCGGCTTTAAATTAAAAATATTTTCTAGCTACAGTGATAGCAAAAAATAGCATAAGAAAAACACAAGTGAATTAATTTATTTCTCTAAAGTTTAATTTTCTTAGTCATTTATATGCATATTTACTCGAAAAACCTCCTTACCGTAGCCTAAAACTTATAGAGTTACACCCCTGATATAATAATTATTGGAGTAAACTGAAGTATTTTTAATGGTAGACTTCTATATAAGCGTTTTTTTAATAATTCAATGTTTTAAAATACTAAGATTCTGTGATACCGTGGAACAAACTGATACAAAGAATTAAAACCATCAGCGAACAATCGATAAAAATCGTAAATTGACGACGTCATTACCCAATCATGCCTTTTGTATTTAATTATAAAAAATTATTTTGTTTTACCTCTTTTTTTTTCACTGTAACCTTTATAAGTTTTTTCTGTTGCCTTTGGATTGTTTTAAGTCACTAATTAAACTAAATATTTTTTTACCCTAATAAAGAGTTTAATTAGTCTTTGTTTACATTTTAACTTTTTAATTTGGTTAATTGCTAAAAAACTCTTTTCTCTTTGAGAAACTTTGCTCTAGAGCTTCTAATTGTGTGACATTAAACCATCCACCTTTTTTCTTAATTTCGTTAGAAACGGAAAACAAATTATCGCAGCATGACTTTTTAATTGAAAAAAAGTTTGAAGAAGTAAAATGAATCAGCAACCGGGAATTAATATTTAATCAGAAGGCAGAATTTAAGTAAATAAATCATCAAAAATTATGCCTAAAAACTTTATATATTTCAATATAACTTGAAAATTCTTTATAGTACACGATTCGTCCAGAAAGTATTTGAACATTTGAACTTACGCTGCAACAAGCTGTATTACTGAAGATTAATATGTGTTCGGTTTTTTATCTAGCTTAACTTTGTTGAAAAGGATCGTTATTTAATCAATGTATTATCATTCCTCTCTTCAGGTTATTTTTGTTCTTTGGTAAAAAAATTTCAACAAATGAGGAAAAATCACTTTACGAGAAAGCAACAATAATTATTTAATTTGTTACAGAGGGAATCAGCTCAGAGGGATGCTGACCGCGAGCGGAGGCTTCGTGTTGACAGCGAAACGCGGGCTAAACAGGCCCTGCAGGAGGCAGCCCGTTGTCGATCACGGCTTAAGTTGCTCACCCAAGAGTTTGCCAGGTAAGAACAAATAGGTTATATGTTTAAATACAAACGCATCTCCGAATAATTTAATTAGTTCCACAGTGATTTATTCCTGATACAGACTAGAAACAAAGAATATTGCAAAAAAAAAATAAGCTACTAATCAATTTTATTAACATTTAAATGGAATGTTAATTTGATGTACAAGTAAATATTTAGAATTTTAATATGAGGTACTTTCACTCGTGAAAGTTTTTTCTACAGAAAATTTATTTTTGTCACTAATTTAAGATATCTAATAACAGTATAGATATAAACGAGAAATAAGTAAACAGCTACCCAATTTTTAACTTACAATATCTTTAGGTTCAGCCCATAGATAAAATATTTATAGATCCGCAAAGCTTAATCCCAAAAACGGCAAATTTACGACAATAAAATGTAAACATCCTAGAACAGATGTCGACATGCGCACTACAAAATGATCAGGTGACCATCGACAGGACCGAACTTCGAAAATCCATTTAGTTACTTCAATTAGTCATAAATGGTGTCTAAATGAAGCAAGTTATCAAAGTTGCAATCTTTAGTAAAGAAGTCGGTCTCATGTAACTTTCTTGTTCTGAGAGTTATATCATATGGGCACAAATAATATCTGAAGCAGAAGGGAATAATCCGATCAGTGTACCGATGGGAGTTAGTTTAGTCATTTCTTATACTGTGAAGGTAAAATTGTGAAAAAAATGTATCTTACTATTTCTCTAATCTATTGTTTCCGTCTGTGTGCGTTAACTTTCTTGTTGTGGGGTGGGAGTGAATAATTAACATTTTTAAGGTTCGGCAATTTATTCTCTAATTATGAAAAAATAATTACCATCTTTTCCTTATCTTTTTTTTTATTTTTTTAAGAAAATATTGATACGAAATGGGTTTTTTAACGGATATGCAGGATTTGAAAATAATTTTATATAATAATATTTTTCTGCCGTAATGGTGAACGGAGCATATATTTTCTTATCTCATTAATTTTTTCGACAAAATGATGAAAATGTTATTTCAAATAAAATAAGTGAACAAGATCATTGCTGGGGATGAATAAAAAAAATATACCAACAAAAGAAATTCACATTTCTCTAACTTATTTCGTAATATTTTGCTTCTGTTAAAATATTAATGAATTTTTTATTTGACGATTTCAAAGTGAGGATTTCCATGACAACATGATTCATGACAATGTCATAAAATGAGTACCGACATAACTAATCTGAATTTACTTCCAAAACCAGTATTAATAATGAACAACGCCTTTTAACGTCATGTCCTCAATCTTCAGACATACAAAATTATAAATCAGACTGGCTGCAGAACAAAAAAAAAAACATTAGAGCTGGTTGGAAACATCGGTTAAATATAAGGTAGATGAAGTTATGCAAGAATATGGACATTGTGCAAATTAGTAACTGGAAAAAAGTCGTTGGCAATTTGGAAAAATAATTCAAACAGAGCTTAGAAATTATAGAGGCAATAGCCGATTCTGGCTAAAATATAAACCTTGTACTGAAATATTTTATATATATATAACAAAATAATAATGCATTATAATTATTGTAAGTTATATATGTATGTTTTAAAATATTCCAACTTCATTTTGAGGATGTATGTTTTTATTTATGTAAGTAATGGAATAGATGGAGAAATTGTACCATTTCTTGACATATTGATGAATGTACTTTTTCATATGATAGAATATACTATTCTATGGTTTGGAGCGAATTTTCAGATTTTTTTTTTTTAAGAATTGATTGCTTAAAAGTTCAGTTTATCTTTTGGTAATCTTTTGGGAAGTGCTAAAAATATATCATACTACATGTTTTGGAAATTTAATGTTATACGAAAACACTATAAATCCAAAAACGTTGTAAATCAACACTATTTTTTACCCTATAGAGAAAAAGGAAAATAAAACAAAGAAAATATGTACACATTCCATTATATTAAATAAAAACACAAAAACAAATAAAATAAATCACTTAAAACGCTATAAATCCGTTTAAATCGCACGTAACTTACAAAGCAAAAATAAACACAAAAAAAATGGCGTTAAGCCGATACTGTGCTGTTTACGGATGGCACTACGAAACAACCGATCGATAACAGGAAGTCGCCTATGCGCATGCCTTTATCTGGTCAGCATCCAAAAATATGACTGCCGCCCGATGTGCAGAAACGCATTTTTTCGCCCATGGATTGCCATTTTTTGGCTTTAGCAGCCGACAAGAGTAGGGATCCATAGTAGAGGTCACTGGTTCAGTCAGTATTGATGTTTTGGGTAGCGAGTAGATAACAAAAATAGTTTAGGAAAAATACGTCCGTTCAGTGTCTCAAAACTTCGATTTGATAAAATTACACTGCTTCTGGCTAGGATAATACCTTTAAGTCTCGTCAATTTAAATTCAAAATGGTCGAAAAAATTTAAATATATCGATTAACCTCAAAAATCCCAGAAAAGAAGCGAAAAGAGGATGACGAAAAATTTTGACCCCATGTCAAAGTAAGGTTCATGTGTTTTCACACTTTTTGATTAAAATATCTCGAGACCAACGCATCGGAGTTCCAACTAAACTCATTTTGTTCTCGGAGTGATTGATAATATAATTATGGTTTTCATACGTACTATGTTTTTTATTGAAAGTAAATGATAATTGTACAAGCAGGATAAATAATCATGTTGCTATTTTATATGATGCTGCATTATTTGCGAAAAGAATTATTAAATTTAAATTTTTTTATTTAATTTTAGAAAATTTTCGGCTCTCAAATTTTTTCCTTGAAGTTTGTGACGCATGTGACCTAAATCAAAAGAAAGAAAAAAATTACATCACTATAAAATTTTGGATAAAACAATGGTTATATATTGTTCACTGCCAAAGCACTAATCTCAACTGTAAAATCTCGATAAAATATTTTTTTCGCAAAACGGCAAAATATGTTTACACTTTTTAATTTCTATAATAATATATTTCACAAAGAAAGCATTTTTTTAAACCTCATTACAATTTATTGTGTCTCCCCCTGCATTCTAGCACTCATTTGAACAATTGTAGTTCAAGAGGCATATAACAATGAACCCTCGAAAAAAATTCATCAGAAAAAAGTTTTTGAGAAAATTGCATTTATTTTTTTTCGAAAAACGACCGGCATTTTCTTAGTTTTGAAAATTTTTCAGTTTTCAATTTTCTCTCTGGATATTTATGACTCATGTGATTTTAATCAAAAGAGACAGCTGAATTACGTGGACTAGTCATAAAAAATACAATTTCGAATAAAGAATTACTTTATTTTTGTTCATCGCAAAAGCTCGAAGCTCAACTTTAAAATCTCGACAATTTCCTTCAAAATATTTTTTCCAAAATGGCAAAATACCTATACACTTTTTTTGGGTTCTAGAGTAATATATTTCACGGAGAAAACTTTTTATTTTTTGACTATTTTCACTGTATGATTTTGAATGGAATCAATCATATATGGGTGTGTATGTTAAAAGCTCATTTTTCAAAATTGGTTAATGAAAGGAGCGAGGAGATTTAAAACTCTACAGTGAGATAGTGGTCGCCTCCGAAAATTAATCACAATTTTTCATCATGATAATAATAAAAATAAAATCTTTTTAATAATGGTAAGCTTATCTAATAACTTATTGTTGAGTTTGTTACTACTTTAAATCCATTACTCTCTGCTTAAACTCGACTTATATCTATATAAATTAGACGAATAATGTTTTTATAAAGAATGATATATGGAGAATTTGAAGATTATCATATAGGTATTCCTATATAAACACGAATACACTTGTTTGTCTTTTTTTTTTTGGCAAAAATAAGTTAAAACAATGTGACAATACTGTGTATCAGCCAGTGGTTTAAATCTCCATGAAAATGAAATTTTACTTGCTAATCATTGAGTCTTTTAGCAAATGGTTCATTAAAACAAAGAAGCTATTTCGTAAAATTTATTTTTTTATTTATTTTATGGTTGGACGTGATTTAACGCGGAAGTCTATTAACTGAAGAAAATTGGTTAATTAAAGCCACCGTTAAAGCAATGATCGTCATTTGCAATTATCTATTGAATATCTAAAAAAAAAAGAGAAAACTTGCTTATTTTCATTTATACCGGGTGTCAACGAAATCACTTTCCGGCTGTAATTTTTTTTCTCAACAAAAGATTGTTCACTTCCGGACAATAACTCCTTGGATAGCAAATTTTTATTGATCGACCGTTGATGTGGAAATACATGATAAATTTTGGAATATGTAAAAAGTATATTGCTTAAATTTTCACTCGTATTTTTATATAACTGTACAATATACTTCATTACACAGCAGCTTCTTCAGGTACTGTACAACTTGTAAAGTTATGATGTTTAAACGGTAAATAGATCAAAAGAACCATGGTATTAGGTTACAAATGGGTCCAAAACTGACTATTGTGTAGGAGCCGGAATACACGAAGCTACCCCCAGGCTCAATATAAATGAGGAGCTGGGACAACATACCATTGTATTCCAGGAGAAATGCATGGAATTGTTATTCGTCTTCTAGAGAATCTGACGAGGGGTTACGGAAACAGGACTGTTCCCCTTTCCACACATCAAAGTACCTGCATATCATCCTATAACTCTGCTACCACATTTGTTGGACCAGAACCAGTATTTGGCATTTCTAAGGCTTCTATTTTGGTAGATACCCGAGTGGATAAACTAGCAACGCCAGCCCACTGGTATCATATTGCGGACCACAGGGGCAGATATCTACTGGAAACACCTGCAAGGGTCATTTATCAATCGTAAAAGTCTACACCTAAAAGCCAAACCAATGAATGAATGAATGAAAAAGGGGTGGTGATACTAGATCATCGATGCCTAGGCCTCCATTGGGCCCTTAACATCCCACCATATCTGCAGGTTATTCAAGGCCGATCGCCTTTGTGAATCCAAGCAGCCTCGTTATTTGAACTTGCCTAACTGCTTCCGGTAACAAAACTGTATCTCCGAAATATCTCTGTCTCAGTCCGTTGAGTGCTGAGCACCCTCTAAGAACATGGTCAACAGTTTCATCCTCCTCTAAACACCATCTGCATGTCGGGTCGACAATGTCCTGTCAACAATCCCACCACAATTCGCAGCTCTTTCCTTCCCAAGGAGAGAAGCTCCTTAGCACGCCGTGCATCAGGCCCCGTTATATGTTCCTTAGCACACCTCATTCCAGGAGCTCCCCTCCATGATTCAATAAATTTGCTTTCCAACAACGATTTTAATTCCCTTTTGCCAATAGCAATTGGAACAGGTAATATTGGTTGGGGTCCATACGGTTCGATCGCCGAACCCAACTTTGCCAGACGGTCTGCTTCCTCATTCCCGCACTTGACTTCAGTGCAAATATCGCAGCTTTACTGTCTGAGCATATAGTCATTACTCTATTCCTGTCTATGTATCTCTCACAGAGATGGGCACACTGCAGAATAACATAAATTTCCGCTGTGAAAATTGTCGCACATTGTCCGAGAGCGTAGTACTCTCTGACTCCTGTGGTCTTGCCGAATACTCCGGCTCCAGCTCGTTCATCTTGTCGAGATCCATCAGTATACCACCAGGATCCATTTTTCCAAAGATTTTGTTCTCCTTCCAATCCTCTCTACTTGGCATAAGTATCTCCATGGAGAGGTTGGGTTTTAAAAACGGCGTCATGTAGCCTGTCCGCATGGGGAGTGATGGACACCTCTCCACCACGCTTTCTCAGACACCTGAGTCACCGTCTGTGTCAATTCCAAGATGTCCCAGACAACTGAGACAATAAACAGTCCTCAGGGCCTCGTTCTCTATGTATAAGTGAAGAGGAGGCAGGTTCACCAGGACTTCTAGAGCCCTGGTGGGAGCAGTCCTCGTCGCACTCAATATTCCCACACACACCATTCTTTGAACTTTGTTAAGTTGAAGAATGTGTTTGCGCTTTGTTGTACTACGCCACCATACAATAGCGGCGTACATTATCATGGGGCGAATCCCTCCAGGTTCCTATATCGCGACCAGGGCACAAAATGACCAAGTCATAAGCATAGGCCTGTGTATACAAACCGGCATCATTCAGTTCACTCAACAGGCTGTCCACCACGAGGCTCCACGGCAAAGGCAATCACACTCCTCCCTGTGGACACCCGCTACTTGACAGTGCTTTAACAGTTCCATTGTTAAGCTCAGCATATATTATTCTCTGAGTTAACAAACCAAAGTAATTTTTATTTTTAGCTTTTGCAACCTTGTTTTACTTTTCATTTTTCCGCATCATATGGAATTTCTTTTATTAATAGCTTTATTCGAAATTTGACTTTGGCAACAATTTCTGCTTGGATCGAGATAAAAATTAACCAAAAACATATTAGTCAGGTGATTATCATTATCTGTCAAATTTTATTTTTTTTTCCAAAAACTGAGGTTATATCACAAAATATCGAAAAAAGTTCTTAGAAAAAGTATTTTCAAACGCAATTTTTAGCCATATACAAAATTTCAACTGTATGAGATAATTTAGATTTTTTGCACATTTTTTGTAAATTGCACCATTGTTGCAATATAAGACTCAACGCAACCTACTTAAAACTTCTTAGTTTTGACAATGCTTCGTCCCAGAGATATTTTGTTTAAAGTAGCGCCAGATTAAATGTGTGTTTTTCTACAAAATCCAAATAGAGATATTAAAATTTGGTCACATCTGATGCAAAGTTTACTTGTTTTTTAAGAAAATGGTTTAATTGGAAAGACTCAAATTATCTAATAAAAAGCATAATATAAAAATTAAAATTTATTTTCCACCTAATCCAGACTTTACTGATGATCATGTGTACTTGTTTGTCTTAATTATAATGTGTATTACTTTTAGACACAAACTACGTTTTCAAAAATAGTTATTTTATAAAGTTACCTTATACAGAGTCAAAAAAAAATAAACTTTGCATCACATATGACCAAATTTTAATAACCCTATTTGGATTTGGTAGAAAAATACACATTTAATATGGCTCTACTTGAAACAGAATATCTCTGGGATGAAGCATTGTCAAAACTAAAAAGTTTTATGTAGGTTACGTTGTGTTTTATTTTGCAACAGTGGTGCAATTTACAAAAAAAAGGCAAAAAATCGAAATTATCTTATACAGCCGAAATTTTGCGTATGGGCTAAAAATTGCATTTAGAAAAACTTCTCCCAATAACTTTTTTCGATATTTTGAGATATAACCACACTTCTGAATTTTTTGGAAAAAAATTAAAATTTAACAAATAATGCTAATCACGTGACTACTATGTTTTCATCTAGATCGAAGCAGAAAATTATGCCAAAGTTAAATTTCGAAATAAAGTTATTCATAAAAAAAATCCTATATGATACGGACTTTACTGGTCACACTGTATAAAATATACTGTAATCTATAACATCTTTTTTTAAACTAATACCGAATTCTGCTTTAAAGATTTCTACGTATATATATTCAAATATCAACAAAATACCCTTCCCCAATCGGACACAATTACAGAGGTTACAGCAAAATTAAAGCTTCTCCGTATAGTCGTTACGGGTTTCCGGTGATCATTTGATAAGACTGCGTAAACCTTCTTTAGCTCTCAGCGATGTCTCGTCTGCCTTATCATAAACTGTTGACTGATTGTTTTATTTCCCCCTTAATACGAAACTATGTAAATTTGGTAAGACAAGTTAAACAGAAGCATGTGGGGTTGCTCATTGCTAGCAGGGTAGCAGCTTTAAAACGAAAATAACTGCATTAATCCTTAGCGCTTACGCTAACTCATCTCCTGTCAGTTCGATCTTGTCGTTAGAAAGTTACGAAGACAACTTAATAGTTAGGTTTGGGGGATCAAATTTAAGTAAGCATAAATATGTTGATAAGTTATAATTTGGAAAATTGCTACTATTTAGGTTTAATATAACTGTAATGGCGTTAGTTTATATGTTGGGATTTGAAAGAAATACAAATATATCACGTAAAATTAGTCTTAGTTAGAATTGTTACCACATTTAATAAAAGTTATTAAAAGGCAGAATTAAAACTAATTTGGAAATAAATCTATGAAGTTTGGAGTGCCAATGATCTGACGGGAACCTCAGAATCATATTGATGATTGCTACTTTTGCTTACCGAAATTCTGGAGTTTTCTAGTAAAAACTAACATAAAATTGAATATCCTAATATCCCCTCAACCGTGAGACCTATACCTCATGACGCTTCTAACACACCTATCTCTAAGCATCCAGAAAGATACGAAATCGACTCGGAATAAGATGAACTAGATGATTTTGAACAAAAGCCGGACCAAGTTTTAAAGAAAAAGCCGATTACGAATGTAGTAGCTGTAAACAGCCCCAATTTATATCTCAGAAAAAGCTCAACGATCTTATTCGTGATTTAGATTTTCCCAAAGCAAAGTCACAGCTCCTTGGATCTCGTTTACGGCAGTAAAATCTCTTACAAAACGGAGTGAAGATTTCCACGTTTCGGGAAAAGGTTTGCCGGCAGTATTTTTCTCAATGACTTAGATTACTGTCATGCTACTTCGGGTTTAATCAACGAACTTGGCCTTTCTTATAAACCTACCTAAAGGCGACTGTTTACTGACTCTTCGAAGACAAGTCTACAGACAGTTATATGGAAATGAACAACCATTTGTTCTCGTGGGTCATGCTGTAAATATGAAAGAAACGTACGAGAACAGGCGTATATTACTTCAAAGTGTAAAATACGAATATTATAAATGGAATATCTGTTCCGATCTAAAAGTTATTGCACTACAGGACTGCAGAGTGGCTAAACCAAATATTGTTGTTTTTTATGCAAATGGGCCAGCATAGGCAGAAAATAACAGTATGTCGTGAAGGAATGTCCGTTACGTGAAAACATCGTGCCCGGTCTAAAAACGTCCTTAATGAACCCTTAGTAGAGTAACAGAAAATTTATTTACCTCCTCTGTACATAAAACTAGAGCTTATAAAAAATTGTGTTAAAGGCTTAAATAGAGAATAAAATGCTTTTCTTTATTTGTATGAGTTAGGCAAAATTTAGAGAAGGAATTGGACCGCAAATGCGAAAACTTTTTAAAGACGAATATTTTGAAGCTACATTTTAGCGACAAGAAAATAGGGCATGGACCGCCTTCCAAAATGTATGTAGCAACTTCCTAGGTAACAAAAATCGGAGAACTACAAAGATCTAGTTGAAGAACTCATACAATCTTACAAGACCTTAGGTTGTAACATGTCACTTAAGCTTCATTTTCTTCACTCCCATTTGGAAGTCTTCCCTGACAATTTAGGTGCAGTGTCAGACGAACACGGAGAAGAATTTCACCAGCAAATTTTTCAAATGACGAAGCGATGGAGTGGAAAATGGACTCCAAACATGTTAGCGGACTACGGTTGGAACCTCAAACGTAAATCTGGTCCCGGCTAATACAAGCGAAAAAGACAAAATAATTTATTTGATTATATTATAGTTTTTTCATTGCCAAATGAAGAATATTTTGTAAAAAAAGTGATTTTATTTTCTTTTAAATCTTTGATTGGTTATAGTTTGATGATAGGTAAAAACCGAGTTCATATTTGAATTCAACACATTACAATAGACACAAAAAACCCAAAAAAATATCAGGGCGCGACAAAAAATTTCAAAATACACAACAGTGTTATTTAAGCTCAAAAATATTTTTGTATTACTACTCTCGTCGACAAATTTATCTAATTTTTTTATTACTATTGCTTAAAAATAATTTCAAATTAATGCCTTAAACATCTGTATGTACGGATGTTATTTGTGTAGTAGGCATTTATATTAAGGTGTTTTAAAAATATTGACGTGTATTGTCAGTCGCGAATTTTATCCTTGCATAATATAAAAATTCAAGTGAAAGTTACCTGTGGTAAAATATGTGAGTGTTTGCTTTTGCTCTCTCTAAAACAGCACTAAACGACTGGCTAGGTACTGTTCTTTATAATGAAGGATATAGACGAAAATATATCGTACGTCTTGTGATGCGTGTCTTCTGATGTCGTCAGCGAACATCGTTTCATCTCACAGTAAGGACTGGGACTACTATTTTTTGTCAATTCAAATCAATTCCACCATTTGCCAGAATTATGGAATGTCCGTCTTCTCAGTTATTCTATGACAGTGCCGGCCTTTGTGATGGTATACTATCTGATCTAGGGGCTTAATTTATTTAAATTGTATTCAAAGCTGCATTATCTGTGCAAATTTCTGAAATGTCTTTTCGAGCCCACATTGAGACAGATCTTTTGTTGGTTTTTCATTATTCTTTATTTGTTAAAATTCTACAATACATACAATTTTGTATAATACCTCACGATTTCTTTGGTTATTCAACTTCTGTCTCTAATAATCTCTCCGTGAGTATTTTTTATTTTCACAATTTGTCTTTCCGATGCTAGACTGTGATCTTAATGGGGGGCCATTTTGTAGAATTTATAAGCTGGTATCTGGTTAAATTCAGGTTAGTTTAGATTAGTTTTGGGTAGCTAAAAGCTGAATATGTTACGTCTTTTGTTCCAGTTGTATAACTATAATAATTAAGTACTTTAATTATATACCTACAAGTTATTAAACAAATATTGGGTGCATTTTTACTAAAGAATCAATGAGTAAATAAATGACTCCGAGATAATTTTTTATAATCATTTTCAGATGCTCAAGTGATATCCGCTAAATATCCACAGTAATAGGACGTAAATTGAATAAATGTTTCTATGGATTCCATCTTTGGTTACTTTAATCGTACTGATGAGTAAAGATCATAAAAATTTAATCTAAAAAGTTTATATTTAGCTCTTTTTTCCGCCTCTTTTGTTTTTGAAATATGTCTGAACTTATCATGCACTTAGTAATAATACATTTCTTTCGTCGATTCCATGTGCTCATGTAAATCCCACTTATATAATGCATCTCTCAATTTATTACGAGACGTCTGCCTGTCGAAATTGCTTCGTTTCCTATGCGATTTACGCCCTTCGCAGCAACGATGATTGAACTGGTGTTTGTTAAGGGCGCGGATGTCTGGTTTCTACGATTGCTGCATGAATTATTTACTCGAATGTTTCGGCAGCTTAAGATTGCATTTCTTGTTTGACTGATGAAGGCGTTACATTTTTTGAGACAAGTGTAGAAGTGTCAGAACTGCATGTTTTCAGAAACGTTTCCGGACTTGATCGGTTGATATTTCCGATAAACAAATCAGAATTTAATATTTATTTTTTTAGTGTCAATCGTTATTGGAAGTTTACCCTGATCTATTACTTTCAAGCAGAATAGATTCAGAATCCAAAAAAATTTTGAAATACAATACAATTTATAAGGTGTCCGGAAAATACATGTACGACGTTTGATGACAGACTGTTGACATCAGAATAGATCGATTTAAGCCAGTTTACCTACTTCGTTTAGGCGATAAAAGACGTCAAAGTTATAAGAAAATATTGATTTTCCCAAATTTCTTAAAAAATTGTTAACTGAATTTAATGATTTTTGGTGTGTGGTCTAACACTATAATATGACAATGCTTTGACAACCTAGATACTACTAACGAATAATCTCGTGTATTTGAAAACTATTTACCTTTTGAAAAATTTGCTTTGGTTGGACGGTTTCGCCAGGAAGAAAAATATTTTCAATTACATGCATATACCAATTAACTCTAATATTAAAAATATCTGTAACAACCCATATAGCGTGAAAGATTGCAGTAGGCTTTCAGCAAGCTTTCGAGAAAGTTTTGAAACCTTACAAAAAGCTTTCGTGGGATCCTGCGGTAATTATCAAATGTCCGCAACAAATACTAACGGAAAGATTACATTTAAGCTTACTATAACCTTTCAGGAAAGCATAACGTAATATTTTGTAACCTTACTTCAAGACCCACGTCAGTTTCTAAAAGTTTATACTTGGTATATATAACCTTTTACGAAAGCATTCTGTAATCTTTCAATGAATATTTCTGAAAGCTTTCGTGGAATCTTCCAGTAATTACCTAATCTCCGTGACAAATATTATGAGAAAAGTCCGTCTAAGCTTAAGATATCTTTTCAGGAAAGCCTAACGTAAGTTTCTTTGTAAGCTTACAGTTAGTTTTTATTGTTATATGTAGCTTAGAAGGAACCTTTCCCATAATATTGGTCACCAACATTAGGTAATCATTGGAAGCTTTTATAAAAGCTTTGACGGCGCTGTTTTGTCCTAGTATGGAACTCACCACACCGTTACGCTCGGTACAAATCATCACTTGGTAACTGTGCACTATAAATAGACTTTAAAATTAAAAAATAGTAAACAAGACACAGTGGTGACATCTCGATGAATCACTTAATAACACTTTCAAGAAAGATATACTATATACGAGGCTTACACGATAATTTCACGAATTCTTAATGGAAGCTTCTACTCGAGTTTGCAGCAAAATATCCGTCAAAATTCTAAGAAGATTATAGAATGATTACAAAAAGCTTTATTAAAAGAATCGATTTGGAATGACGGAAACTTTCATTGAAATCTTACTGCAAAGTTACACTAAACTCCAAAGTTTGGTTATTTGATCGATTGGAATTTTTTTTCTTTCAAGATTGTATGTTATCTTCCAGAAACTTGCAAGAACGTTTCACAAAAGTTTCTGAAAATATATAATACATCCTAGCTTCGGTAAGATTTACGGTAAGGAAAATATATAAAGATTACTGCAGGATTACAGAAAGTTTTCTTGAAAGTATCAGTTTAGAATAACAGAAACTTTTTTGGAAATTTTGCTGGAGAGTTACATTAAGCTTCTCAGTTTGCTTATTTGTTAGATTACATATCATTTTCTACGAAGATTGCACGTTATCTTTCAGAAAATTGTAAGAAAGTTTCACGAAACTTTCCGAAAATATGAAAATATATCTTGGTTCTTACAAAGTTTGCATTAGGTTTTCAAGAAAAATATATAGGAAACTCATATGATGATTTCATAAATTCTTAATGTTCAAGTTTGTAACCCGTAAAAGTTCTAAAAAGGTTGCTGGATGATCACAGAAGCTTCCTTGAAAATGTCAATATGGAAAAATCACTCTTTCTTGAAATCTTACTGAAAAGATTCGTTAAGGTATCTATTTTGCTTACCTGGTAAATTACAATGTCCTTTCTTGGAAGACTGCAAGTTATTTTCCAGAAACTTGCAAAAAGGTTTCCCGAAACTTTCATAGTTAGTTCTGTATTAAACTTCCATGAAACATTTTTTTATGTATCTCAGAAACTTTTATGAAAGATTACAAGGGATCCTTTAAAATATTTATCCATAAAGTTACTTAGGAAACTTACACGAAACTTGTATCGGAAAGCTTTCATAGGACGTGTGAAGGCTTTCATGCTATGTGGGAATAATTTTTTTAGTGACTTTGTTGGTATGGCATTTAATAATTTGACTATTGACAAAGTGCCATCACTGTCTAAGAAGTGGACTAAAGTAAAATCATCATTCTAAATTTCTAAGCCTGTAAACTTATATGAAACCAAACAAAAAGTTCATTACAATCTGAACAGAAAAATCTCTTGCGAGTAAATGATGAAAAGTATAATGGCCGCTGGTATACATAAATAAATCAATGCATATTCAGATTTTATTTTTATTCAGAAGCTGGATTTAGTTAAATTATTTTCAATAATTTTGTCTTCATCAATATTTTAGAGAATATCGTCTTTGGTAACGTCAGGTACTTCAGCATTTTCACAATTTAAACCTGTACGTTATTTGCAAAACATGGAGCAATTGATTCCCAACTTTCTGCACTTGTTGAATGCTTCTGGAATAACTGATATTGACAGGAGCTTCGGCTCTCAATTTTTAAGCTATAAAATAAAGTTACGATGCATTCAAATGCAGAACCAACATCTTCAGGACTTTCGCCCAAAAATACATCTTCTACTTTACCCATCTCTTCCTCTCTACACTACATATGTTTTTCTCATTATTTAAGAGACTTATGAAAATTTTTCTTGCGCCTTTGAGCCTCTTGAAAATCCACCTGTATGTCTTTTTCTAAATGAAAAGCAGGTTAAGTAGATGTTAAGCCGAACAGATCTATGAAAAAATCAAATGATTTTACATTATATTCAAATAACATATTAATGGCTGCGCTAACCACCCTAAGGCATGGTAGTATATAAATTAAATATAAACTTTAAACAAAAACTCATTCATGACTAAACAGCTTTTAAGAATAAATGATTGGTGTACGATTCAAACAATAAAGAAATCAAAAGAAAAGTAGAAAATATTTTATTAATTTTATTTTTTCTTCGTTACTCCGTATTTATAGTTTTTTTCAAATTATTTTTATCATTAAATACCCTAAAATAATTTGTTCTTTGAATAAAGAAAAATTTTCATGCAAAAATATAAAATTAGATAATGTGCGGGTAAAAAGTTTTAAAAATCATAAAAATATTAAAATTTTGAGGCCATTTCTCAGCTACTATTCATGGTAAAGATTTCGACTGGGGATTTTAACGGGCCTGATGTCAGCTTTTTTTTTGAAGAAGGCAATGTCTATACCCAACTTTACTTACAAAAAAGTTGTGTGGAACGGAATTTGTTTTGTTTAATATCGAGAAAAGTGTCAAAGTTTGAGACGCCACATTTCGGTTACTTTTCATCGTATAGACCTCCGCAGGAGCTCGTTTCAACGGGGGTAATGTTAGCTTTCCTTTTTGTGAAGTTATGCGGATACCTTACTTCACTTAAAAAAAAATTGCATTTTTTTTCTTTTTTTATTTTGTTTTTGGGGTATATTTTTTTGAAAAATTACTTTTTTTAACTTCATAGGGTACCATTTCAAAAGGAAATTTAATTACCTACACAAGTACATAGTTTTCTAGTAAAACTCAATAAACTGAAAAATGGACAAACTCAGCTTAGTCTCACACTTTGTAATTCTATAATCAATCCAAGCCATAATGACGTAAATTCTGAGATTGATGAAACCTACCCAAGGATGTTGAAGGCAATGTAAGAACAAGCCCTATATAAAATGTAACAGCAAAAAATAGGTTGGAGCCAAGAGGGGGGGGGGGTCAAAGTTGCCAAAAACAGGATTTTTGATTCTTCAAGCGAAGACACATATTTTGGAAAAAAAAAATTAAATAAAAGTTGTAAAGATTTTAAAAACCTACAATTTGAGCTTTCGTGCCATCATTTTTGTTAGTTTGTTATTGCAAAAATGCCAAAAAAAAACTTCAAAATCAGCAATATCAGTTATTTATTGCAAAATTTCCCTTATTTTCCAGTTTTTTGCTTTTAAAGAAAAGCCCTCGTTTTTCTAAACAAAATGATTTTTATAATATTATGTCTGGTAATTTGTTGCTGAGATAGTGCTAATTGTTTATCCCAAGACGCAAAATGTTGATTGCTATAACTTTTTTGTGTGTGAATATTTTGATCTCCACAAAGGTTCAGTCTCTTCGTGAAGGCCTAAACTTTCATATCTTATTAAGAACAAATAAAAAAATTAATTTTCAACCCCTTAAATAAATAAATTTTTGATAGAGAAATAAAGCTCTCGCACGCGCGAGGAAACTCGACTCGCAGTTTCAAATTAGCAGCATTCGGAAAAATTCGCCGTATTTCAGAAACGAATAGACCAATTTCGGTGTATTTTTTTAAATCGGAGATAGCTCGAAAAAATACACACCCTCTTTTTTAGAGCGATACTCACGGGATGAAAATTGAAAATTAATTTTTTTATTTGCCCCTAACAAGATATGAAAATTTAGGCTTTCACAATGAGATTGAGCCTTTCTGGAGGTCAAAATGTTCACGCAAAACAATATTTTAGCAATCAACATTTTGCGCCTTGGGATAAACAAATAGAAATATCTCAGCAAAAAATTATCTGATTTACTATTATACAGTATCACCTTGTTCAAAATGACGAGGGCTTCCCTTTAAAATCAAAAAAGGGCAAAAAAGTTTATTTTGCAATAAATAATTGATATGCAAAAAAAATGATTTTAAGGGTTTTTTGGCATTTTTCCAAAAACAAATTAACAAAAATGATCACACAAAAGCTCTAGTTGTAACTTTTTAAAGTCTCTACAACCTCTATTTGAACCTTTTTTTCCAAAATGCGTTCCTTGGCTTATAGATTCAAATAACCGATTTTAGCCAACTTTCACCCTCCCCCCTCTTGACCCCAACCTATTTTTTGTTCTTACATTTTATACAGGATTTGTTCTTTCATTACCTCCAACACTCCTGGTTAGGTGTCATCCATCTAGAAATTTACTTAAAACACAGCACTAATTTTTACCTATGCTTGGATTATATATAAAGATCAGTTGAACGTATGAAATAATGAAAAAAAAAACAGATGAACGTTTTAGTTCCTTTTAACCCTTTTTTTGAAATAGTTAATAGCCTATATCATGACAAATGTTTTTATCCATCAAACCAGAATTATCCACTGATATAATACTTAAAATGTACATTTATTCTTTTTAAATTTGATATAGCATAATAATCCTTTATCAGGTTAAAAAAGGCAGCCTGTAATAGGTTGTAAAACATTTTTATATAAATATGTAATACAACGTAGTTTAGAAAAACTGATATACCCCTCGTTTTCGCTACACGTCAAAAAAGAAAATCGTAAAATTATACGCACTGTTATATGACTTCCAACTTTCTTAAGCAAAGATTGATTATTTTTCTTGTGTCTCGACGTGTAAAATAAGGGTGATAACAAGCTCACTATGTAAATACACAAGATGAAAGTTAGGCCTAGTTATACGAAGCGCGTTTGAGAGATTATACTTTAGGGATGATGGCATAAACAGGGATGTATTCTTGATTTTTTTAGACAGCATCAATTTGTCAAAAACAAATCTTGTTACTGGAACTTCCATGCTATTTTTTATTTCGCTGTCAATGTATAACCGTAAGGCCAGTAGCTAGGTTTTAGAAGGCTCAGACCTGCCCAGTAGCCGTTTAGTTGTCATCTGGACAATTTGTAGACAAATGAACAAAAACAACCAGTAGGTTCACTCGCTTAATGCCAGCTGAAGTTTTTGGTGACCCTGAAAAGGTATTACCTTAATTGTCATCGAAAAATAGGTCAGTGTGGTAATGAAGACCGCGACAATAACTTCAAGCATTATGTAGTGATTATATTGTGGATTTTTTACTGTTCACCGCTCTGCTTTTCAAATTCAAAATAGGAAGCAGGCACAATTTTTACATACGCCTAAAATTTGTTCTAACAATATTTTATATAAAATCACATTAATTATTTGGTTACATAGTACCATGCCAAAATTAACTGCTTTTTATAGTGTAGATTTCGAAAGTGAAAACGAAATTTTATGCATTTGTTAGTTTTTATGATATTCCATTTTAAATATACCTATTTTAAATGTTAAGTTTGCCATCTGTCCTTCTTGGCTTTTATTTTTATTTCGGAGTGTTTAAATATTTTTGGAAATTACCTTTAGTGTCCAGAGGAGTCCCAATTGCCTCTTTAATTTACATGGATCCACCAAACTTTTTTTATGTATTTTGAGCCACTGAACACGATTTTTTGGGATAAAAATTCACTGAAGTGGGAATAAGATTGTTATACACAAATAATTTTTTTAACATAAGCTTACATTATGTTGGAATAGGAATTCTTTAATATTTTGGCTCCGTATTTTGAATCATTGTCTGGCTGAAGGTAACTTCATTTATCGGATGAGGCATATTATTCACAGTTTCAATCAAAGTGTGTTTTAAATATGCATATAATTTTGTTTTTTTTTATATTTCCTACTATTCTACGAATAGACGTCAGCTCATAAGTTATCATATATTCCTAATGCTTAGTATTGCCTCACGCGTGCTTTACAATCTGAAAGACAGAAGAAGATTCAATTAAAATAATTTGGTCAGATCAGACAATGATTAATCAAGACACAACTGATGATCGCCAATAGCAATGGAAACGGGAAGGTGAGCAAATGAATCATACAAATTTCATTCAAACTGTGAAATATGGAGAGGTTAATATTAAGCTTAGGGGATATATGACGGATTATGGGCTGGGTACTATTCACAGAATAGTCGGAAACATGAATAAAGAAATTTTTGATCCGATAAATGAAGTTACCATCCAGTGGGACAGTGATCCAAAATGGTAAAGAAGTGGCTTATTTTTCATGATTTTCAGGTATTACAGTAGCCGACACGAAGCTCTGATCTAAACCCAGTCTAAAGTTTGTAGTCATAATTAAAATATGCTCTACTAAATAACTTTGATCCATCACCCCAAAAAAATCAAACAAAAAATTTATTATTGAATATATATATATATATATATATATATATATATATATATATATATATATATATATATATATATATATATATATATATACGTGTGAGAACGCTACGTGTTTTTTAAACCAACAAATATAAAAAAGGGGGTGCGTTGGTGCGAAACCTGCTTGAACTGCGAAAATTTATAGTTAGTTTGGTTGCCGATACTGAATGATACGACTTCTGTCCTTTGGGTAGCATGCTTATTGTATCGAGTTTGATATATTTCAATTTTCACTTTACCGCCCAGCCATCACAGAGCAGTTTTATAAAACATCGTTAGTGGATGGTACTCTTGTGTTATTAAGTGTTCTGTCGAGATGTCACTATGCATGTCTTGTTTGCTGGATTGTACCGGATGCAATGGCCTGAGATGTCTCAAATAAGGACGAAACAGTGCATATATATATATATATATATATATATATATATATATATATATATATATATATATATATATATATATATATATAGTGTTCGACCGCATAGTGCGCCGGCAAGTTAGCCTTCCTCTTTACACCATAAGCGGCCAAATGCTATAGTCCAAAAGTGTATTTAAAACATAATTTTATGCATTTGCAAAATTTAAATATATTAATTTAGTCCAAAGTTATTAATGTTCAAAAATCACATTTTTCAAAACCTCGGAAACTAATCGTGACAAAAAAATTTACAGGAATCTTTTTTATTTAAAATCTCTCAGAGAACACGATCCAATTTTTTCAACTTGCAAAAATGGACTTTTTAAGCGTTTAAACAATTATTTGTTCATAACAGTCTTATTTCTACTCGAGCGAATTTTCAAGGATAAAAAATCGTGTTCGTATGCTCAAAATATAGTTTGGTGAGTCTACCTAAATTAAAGATGCAATTGGGACCCATCTGGCCCCTACACTAATTTATTATCATTCAGTTATTGTTGTTAAGCCTAAGCAAAGTTGTTTAACAAATGCCATTGTTTAGAAATTTTTTATTATTATTTAACTGGACTATTTTTAATGTCATTTTATTTGAGTTTGATGTCAATATCGCAATTCCAGTTAGTAAATTTAATAAAACTCGAAACTGAATTCAAATAATATAGCTGTTCCACCAACAAACAATAAAGTCATAAATAATCTTAAATAATGGTTATTTAACATCTTGAGAAGATTTTAAAACATTAGTTTATAAAAACCAATGTAATTTTCTAAAATTTTTTAAGTTACTAAAGAGAAAGAAGGGCGAGTTTTATGATTTAAACAAAAAATGGACAAATATAACAACAAAGAAGGGAAAATGAAAAATAAAGCGTTTCCAACTTGACTTTTGATGTATGTTCATTTTGAAAAGCAATATTTCACAACACTAAAATATATTTTGACAAAATGGTTAACCATGACGGTGTAGTACAACTAAATAATAACCGAAACTGCTAAATAAATATTGTTTTTAAAATAAATAACTTCTATACACAATTTTCTTATATACCCATATATATATATATATATATATATATATATATATATATATATATATATATATATATATATATATATATATATATAACCTAAACATAAAACAAAGATAACTAGTTTACTATTATTCTTTTTAATTTTTACCAGTGTAATAGCGGGTCTTGAAAAAAGCATGATCGCGAAAATTGCACCTTTTAACTTCAAAGACATCGATAAATCCCTCGAATCTATAAGATGAATATTAGTAATTGTGTAAACAAGTGCATGTAATTAAAAATAAATAAATCCAAAGTATGACTGCTCTAATTTTACTACCTTGGCCGTCTAGTGGGACACCAATCCCATTTAATTAACCCATATTGTACAAATTTGTGAAGGCCTCATGTGTTTTACTATTAAAAATATTAGTAAAGAACAATGTATCTAATCTTAAAATTAAAATGATTATTAACATGAACTTGAAAAAACATTCTTTACTACACTGTAAAAAGGAAATGCATTAAATTTAAGGTAAATGTGCTGGAAACAAATTTCATAAACCGTTTCTTAAATTCAATTAATGTAGTGCTTTAAATTTAATAATTAATCATTAATCTAAATTAATGTATTCCATTAAATTTAATGTAATCATACATTAAATTTAAAGTTTGATCATTACTTTTTAAGGTGACTATGAAGATTAAATATATAGCTAGTGTTCATTGAATTTAAGATTTTTTATTACATATTTAATGCACCATTACTAATATGAGGTCAAAAAATCTTGCTACCAGGAAAAGGTGGAAATTTTTCCCATAGGTATTGTGCCGTCATCTATACGCAGGTTTAAAATTCATTAGTTTCTGTCAATACCGACAGACTTATACGCCTCATCATAAGAAAATTGAGTCCTTTAAGCAACTTACATCATACTTACCAAGTAAGTCAACATTAACTAACTTAATTACTTTTACACAATACATTCATAACTCTCTTAATAAAAAAGCACAAGTTGATGTAATCTACACGGATATGGCAAAGGCATATAACAGAGTAAAACATACCTTTATAATACAATCCCTTAAGCAACTGAATGTTACAGAGAATCTGATAAATATTATTGTCTCTTACCTGACTGATATAAAGCAGTACGTTGAAATAAAAGGGGCCAAATCATATGTATATAGAAGTACTTTTGGTGTTCCTCAGGGGTCTAATTTGGGACCCCTTTTGTTCTTAATTGCCTTTAATAATATATGTAACGTGATCAAACACTCAAAAGCATTACTGTTTGCAGACAACTTTAAACTTTTTAGGGAAGTACTGACTGCTGATGATTGTGACTGTTTACAGCAGGATCTAAATAATGTTGTTGAATGGTATCTTTTACTCTCAATAAAAATATTTTAAATTAAGTCTATTCTATTAATGATATAATGTTAAAACGGACTTCTTGTCAGAGGAATTTGGGAGTATTGTTTGAAAGTTCATTGAATTTCAATGAACATATAATAAATAAACTTAATGAAGCTCACAAGATAATGAGTTTCATCATCAGATCTACTAGACATCTTGATGTTGATATTTGCTTGACACTTTTTGACATCTCGTACTACCAAAACTTGAATACTGGGGTATAATATGGTCACCACAATATAAAGTGTGGAGTAGAACCATAGAACGTGTCCAACGAAAGTTATTAAAGTATATGTTTTTTAAAAGATTTGGGTACTATACCAATCAGAGTTATTGAATCTATTTAACAAACTTTCGTTGGAAAGTCCATTTGTGGTAAATAATGGTGGAACAAGATAAAGACCAACATTTTATCTAGAATTTCCTAGAATAAATACTTATAAAAATTCGCCGCTATATAAAATTTGTAATTATTTTAATACACATATTAGTGATGTAGATTTAAGTAGTATTACTTTACGTAAATATACGGCTATTACTGACCATAAGTTGCTTGCTTCTCGGGCTCAAATGTAATATTGACAATAATATAGATTAGGACTTAATGTTTTTGACTTTAAGAAAGGTGTCTGTAATTGGCTTAACTACTGTATTGAATGAATAAATAAATAGGTAAAAAGGTCACTACTAGTTGCGCCATCTCCCGGAATCTCATGTAATGTATCATGAATATTAATGTAAATTCCTTTAATGTTAAGGTACATGTGAATTAATTTTAATGTACAGAAACTTGAAATGTCTTTTCAACTACTTTATTGAAATTTAAGGTACCATTTACTCAAATTTAACGTACAATGAACTGATATTTCAGTGAATTTGCTTTAAATTCAAAGTAAATGTAAATTATTTACGATTTTAAGAACAAAATCATTAAATTTAATGTAGAGTGTACATTAAATTTGCGTTAAAATTAAGATTATTTTTAACAGTGTATATATAATATGTGTATCATAATTTATGAAGTTATAAAAAAATTTAATTTTTACAAATAAATGGTTTTCATTTAAAATTCCAAAATAAATCGTGTAATTAGAATTTTTTTACTTTAATAATTGCAAATTTTAACCAAGCTATTAGTGGACAGTCGAATCAGAAGCAAAAAGGTTTTTTTTAGTATTCAAAGATAAAATCCACCACTGTATTTGTGTACATAAATTGAAGTAACTCGCTGGTGGCACGGATAAGATAACTAGATTAGCGCGCTGCCGACTTGAATTGTTACGTTTATTTTGTGTAGCGATGAGAGCGAACGCGTTAAACTAGATAGAAATTTGGGCAAATCGGGTAAACAGCCACTGTGTCATGATGACGAAAGGGGGTATAAGTGAAATGAGGCCGGATTCGTGAGATCCGCCGGGAGCGAGAATATGTAAATGGGGCTTAATTTTGGGGGAATTGTTTAATATTGAATTTCTAGACGGAAATGACGAAAGTCGGGATTATATTGATGACAAGAAAATTACCATAACTTTATAACAGTAAGAATTACCGAGACCAAAAGTAAAATGGCTTTAAATGAAAAGTTGTTCTAAAATTAAGCCTGAAGTTCTTTTGTAATAATACGTGTAGACATTTAAATATTCGTACAACAGTCATGGAAGTATCACACTATCAGGAGTCGTAAAGTAGAAATACTTATTTAAATAGATTTTCACAAACAACGTTGCCATAAAATATATTACAAATAGTTATTTTTGAAAAACATTTAACTCTTTTATATATACATCCTGTTGAAAAGTATTTTCATGGAAATTGCATACCCGGACATTTTAAAGTTCTGTATATTGCACCCAGACAAAAGTCATAAATAAAGAAAGTTAGTTTTAAAAACTATAACTACGTTTGTCGATTCCGATGTCATTTCTTTTAGAATGTTAAGAAATACCTTATTGCATCCTTTTCATCCTGCCGGGTATCGATTTCAGCTGCTTAAAATTTTAGAAAAGTTATATTTTGTTCGCGTTCGGGGAGGAACTTGTTTGGTTCTGCGTTATCTATATAGACTTTTTGTTCCTTTATTATTTATCTCATTGGGGTAACCATCTAAAATAATACTTGCAATTAGTATAAAACGATTTAAGTGATTAAAGTACTCACTTATTTCGGCCAACGTCTCGTTGGTGTTCTAAACAATGACGTAATAAATGTTATCAATATAACCTCCAATAGATGTAGAAACATCATTCAAATTAGCATTTTTAGTATTTCTCATACTAAAACTGTCAAAAAGAGATGCTGGATATGGAGTTCGATAATATTGAAATTCTGTATCAAATCGCGTAAATAAGTGTAAATGCTCCTATTGGGCGCGCATATAAAATACGGTCCATATTGAAGCTAGGCCATCCTTGCTTAAGATTCAAAGCGACCTTATAAGTTGATTTTTAATTTGGAAACCACTAAATATACAGGGTGATTCTCCTAGAAATTTGTCGATCGATTGTGAGAAAACTATAATTAGAAAGATTCTGAAAATTTGACAGTGTACTAACAACTGGTTTATTTCTATTTCTTTTTGCTTTTATGGATCGAAAGTTCTTGAAGTTTTCTATAATCCTTTTAAAAATTGGTGGTGTTGGTTTCTGTTTCTTCGGATATCGAATCGCGAATGCATCGCGTGTTTTTGAAATAACTCTATCACATTCTCCATAAATAATAAATAAGTTTAAATAATCTTCGTGCGTGTAATGAGTGTCAAATGACAAGAAATATTTACAATTCTGTAGGTTTCCTTTGTTTTATTTTCGTCACACCTCGCCATCATGGCCAACTAATAACAAAACTTAAAAGCCGTATAGCATTTTTACAATAGAAAAATGTTAAATTGCCAATATTTTGAAAACTACAAATTTTTGGAATACATTATATATATATATATATATATATATATATATATATATATATATATATATATATATATATATACCTTATACAAAGTTACCCTTTTAATGTTTAATATGATAAAATTATACAAAGAGGTGCTTTTTATTTGAAAAAATTGACTTGACGATTTTTTAAATACAATTTTTATTCTTTTTTTTTGACCATTCTGTACTCATAATTTTCAAAATATCATAAAAAGACTACTAAGTCGATCTTTGTCTACAAGAAAACTAACCCAAATTAAACAATAAAGACTTCCTTATAGGAAAAATTTTATTATATATTTAAATTTTGGTCCGCAAACGTCATTTTTGACATAAAAATTTAAATATGTCCAAAACGATGAGACTTAAGTATAAAATATTATACACTAAATATGTCTAGGATTTTACAGAGAAATCAAAAATACAATAATATATAGGGTGTTCCATTTAAAATAAGCAAGTTAACATCTACTTTCTGTATAAACGGAAGTGCCGCCATCTTGAAAATATTTTAGCTGGCTGTCCCCCATGCACGTTAGTAGACTTTTAAATTTTCAGATTCTTCGTAATTAAAGTTTTTCTACAATCAATTGATAAAGTTCCCGGAAAATCACCCTGTATAAATAAGAAAATGGTCCATATTTATGTTCTAATTATATAATTTATTGTTTGTATACAATATCAAATTTATTTAACAACTTAAAAAAAACGTGATAATTAGCATTTAATATTCTGAAAAACGAATAAAAATTGAGATTTGCACGACAATGTTCCAGCTAATTTTGATCGTAGAAACTTTTATAGCCCCTCATATTAACGGCTGTAATTCGAGTTTATTTCTTTAAAGGAATTTTCCCCAGAAAAGAGTTACGGACGAAAATATTTTAAAAAATGACAATTTTCGCATTTTTTGGATTTTCTTTTTCTTATTATTTGTAAAAAATATCATATAAATAGATTATTCTGATGAAAAATTCAACTTTCTACAAAAATATTTTCTTATAATTTTTTTTTTTGAATTTTGTGTATTTTTTGAGTTATACTGAAAAAACTAAATATTGCCCCGTTCGTAGAAATATCACAATCAATGTCAATAAAAAGATGAAACTGTGAATCTGTGTGCATTTTAAGGTAGTTTATCGGTTGTAATTGTAACCAAAAGTACCACTCGTGATTCAATGCTGTTTAGTACCAAATGCCTCCTGCTTCTCTCCTAAACTTTTGACGCTGACTATACACCCTCACAGGACAAATTATATATGACCAATGTAGTCCCGCAGACGTACGTATATCCAATATGTAATATATCAAACAGGTAACATATTAATGAACGTCAATAGGGATGTTGACTATTTTTGGGAAAGTATTTAAAACCATGCATAAGTACCTTATGCAGTCCAAAATATTTAATATTATTTTTTTAATACAACTATACTTTAAAAATCATTTATTTTAAATTCCGTTTCAAATTCCGCTCCAAACCGGCTGTGACGTCACTGTGGCACAAGAGTGCGAAGTTAGCTACTTTTTCAGAACCGTTTCTACCAACGACGAGTTTTTAGAATCGAACTTATCAATTGCGCCTACCATATAAACAACAAATTACCCAATAAAATTTGGAAAATTAAGTGCCTAATTTCGTGGTATTCTAAAATATTTCCTTGTGATGTACCTAGTGGAAAAATTAAAAACCCTAAAGCTATGTTATAGACAACTAGTTCTAACCAAAAGACCGTATGCGTTAAGATATAAAATTTGCCAGCAACGGACAGTAGGTTAATAAAGAATTATGTAATTTTCACAAGGGAAGCTTCGAGTCTACAACTTGGAAATGTGTTTGGAAAACGAAATAACGAACTCTATAAGAACTATATATATATATATATATATATATATATATATATATATATATATATATATATATATATATATATATATATATATACGTACGGGCTTTTATTTAGAACTAGTTGTCTACTTATGCTTCACAGATTTTAATTTTTCGACTAGGTACAATATCGTAGTGAAATATTTTAGAATACCGTGGAATTAAGCACTTAATCTTCCAAATTTTATTGTCTAATTTGTTGTTCAGACGGTAGGCGCAATTGACAAGTTCCCTTTTAAACTAACTTCACACAGGTGTCAAAGACTGACAAACTGTCACACTGACAAGTATATATAAAGTTTTTCGTAATGTTTGTAATAAAAGATGAGTTCTAAGTTTTATAAGTGTTGTGCGATGCCTTAGTGTACAAGTACTACAATTTAATACACCTAAAATGTTATTTATACACGTTCCAGTTTGGAAAATAATAGGAAAATATGGCTTTAGCTAGCCTGCAGGGATCCAGCACTTGTGCCTACACAATCTAAAACGTATTTTGTGAAGATCATTTTGATGTAAGTTTTGATAATATTTGTTTATTTTTCTTATGTTAAAAGTTATTATTTTTTAAGTAGTAAGCAAATTTTGAAGAAATTGCGCGAAAATTACCATGAGATTATATTAACCTAAAAATGCAGCTTTTGACAGCGATTACGTTAGACCCTAGCAACGTCATTCACTTTGATTGGTGTTCGTTGTCACGTGACTTGAAGGAGATTTAATTACATTTTGATTATTAAATAAAAATTAAATTCCTCAGAAATAAAGTAAAATATTATGTATTTTAGGATTTCTATTATGGAAACTACCGTTTCGGGGCAGAGTGATATTTTTATTTGAATGTAGTCAACATATACTTAAACTTCAACTGATGACGTAAAAAATGCAACTTTCACTCGCCTACTTCGCATTGTAGCATCGAGGTTCCTCCATTTTAATGAGTTTCATGCGACAGTCGCTCGAAACATTATTAGGTAACGAAGTTTGCAGTACAACTGTGAATTAACAGCATGGCTAGACGTCCCTATCTTGTAGTATATTGTGCCTTATAATGTTATACGTCGTATATTCCTTTTTTAAAAAAATATGTGAAGAAATTTTTGAATTATGCTTAATTATGTTATACTAAATATAACTCCTCACATATAGCCTATGTTAAATGTTACATTTTTTATTGCTTATCTAAAATAATATACGCTGACATAGTAAAATAAAGAACTGTAATTTTTACGAGTTATTAAATGAAGGTATAAACTATCCACCGGCCTCTTCATTGATTGGGTGTTGTATGCGGAAGCTTCATTTTGTTGCGGCTTTTCCTAAAAGCAACAAAAACTAGAACACCTGTTCAAAATAGTTTTTGTGTTAAATATAGTACACTGTAAAATGAAAATGCATTACATTTAATGTAAATGTGCTGAAAGCAAATTTCATAAACGTTTATTGAATACATTTAATGTAATGCATTAAATTTAGTAATTTACATTATTCTAAATTAATTTATTCCATTAAATTTAATGTAATCATACATTAAATTTAAAATTTGATCATTATTTTTTAAGGCGATTATGTACATTAAGTATATAGCCAGTGTTCATTGAATTTGAGATATGTTATCACATATTTAATGCACCAACATTAATACGAGTTCAAAAAATTCTGAAACTACCAGGAAAAGATGCACATTTCTCCCATAGGAAGTGTCCACCATTTAGACCGGTTTCGAACTCATTGGTTCCCATCAGTACGGGGCAGACATGTACACCTCACGATAAGAAAATTGAGTCCTTTATTACACTTATATCATACTAAACAAAAAGTTCAATACAAGTTGCGTCATCTCCCGGAACTTTATGCAGTGAATATTGAATAATAATGAAAATTCCTTTAGTATTAGGGTATGTGTGAATTAATTTTAATGTACAGAAGTTAAAATATGTTTTCCGTTACTTTATTGAAATTTAAGATATCGTTTAATCAAATTTAATTTACAACGAACTGATATTTCAATGAATTGCTTTAAATTCAAAGTAAATATAAATTATTCAATATTTTAGGTACAAAATCATTATAAAGGGTGTTTTTTATAGAGGTATACAAATTTTAAATGGAATAAAACAAAGACGAATTTTTTAAATTGATATGAAATTTACTTTATTCGAAAGATAACCTTATGGCTTTATAATTTAAATATGACTTCTGGCATATGACCGCCACGGCTGGCTCGGACGTAGTCTAATCTGGAGGTCCAATTTTCGATGACTTTTTCCAACATTTGTGGCCGTATATCGGCAATAACGCGGCGAATGTTGTCCTCCAAGTGATCAATCATTTCGGGCTAATCGGCGTAGACTAGCGACTTCACATATCCCCACAGAAAATAGTCTAGCGGCGTTAAGTCGCACGATTTTGGAGGCCAATTCACGGGTCCGAAACGTGAAACTATGCGGTTACCAAACGTTTCCTTCAATAAATCAATTGTGGCACGAGCTGTGTGACATGTTGCGCCGTCTTGTTGAATCCACAGCTCCTGCACATCATGGTTGTTCAATTGATGAACGAAAAAGTCAGTAATCATGGCTCTATAGCGGTCACCATTGACTGTAACGTTCTGACCAGCATCAGATTATCATCACTCCAAATACGGCAGTTTTGTTTATTGACGTATCCATTCAAACAAAAGTGAGCTTCATCGCTAAACAAAATTCAGTTATGAAAATCGGGATCAACGGCAATCTTGTTTTGGGCCCATTCACCGAATCTACGCCTTGCTAGGTGATCGTGTGGCTTCAATTCTTGCACGAATTGGATTTTGTAAGCACGCAAGCCAAGATCTTTCTGCAAAATCTTCCATAAAGTGAATGGACACATATCCAATTCCTGTGCACGATGGCGGAAAGACTGATTCGGGTCTTCCTCTACGCTACGCTGTACAGCAACAATGACTTCTTCTGTACGCACTGTGCGACGTCTCTGTGGATGCGTATTATCATTTAGAGTAAACGTAGTGCGAAAACGTTCCATAATTAATCGAATTAATTGCTCTGATGGACGATTATGTTGACCGTAAAATGGACGTAGTGCGCGATACGTATTTCGAACAGAACCATGATTTTCAAAATAAATTTGCCCAATTTGGAAGCGTTGTTCAGGCGTCAGTCTATTCATGTTGAAATGGCAAACCAAACTAAACATAAATCACTTGACAGCTGACAAAATGGCCGCCAGTTAAAAAGTATTGCCAACTTAAAGTTTTATACCTCTATAAAAAAACACCCTTTATTTAATGTAGAACAGACATTAAATTTGCATTAAATTTAAGGTTATTTTTAACAGTGTAGCCTAAAATAGTTCAATATATTTCGTTTCTGTTATGGCTAGAGCTTTTTAATCAAGAACTCGATTTTTATATTGTATTCTATTTTATATTTGACGGAAGAAATATTTTTTATCTCTTTTTTTGTTAAACAGCGAATGAAAAAGGTCTCTATAAAAATTTGTCTGCAAACTTTCAAAGAAAGAAAGTTGGCAAGTGTAGTAAATTTTTTCGGCGGAAGCAGTAAAAGATTTTGGCATCGTAAAGCGATTTTCCGTTTATATTTTATCGAGTTAAAAAGATAGTTGCTTAGGGCTTAAAATATGGATGTTTTCTCCAATGCGATAGTTTTGTTTTGATGTTGTGCTTCAATGGTTCTGATGCTCTCATTTATGATAGTGTTACTTTTATTATTCTCTCGGTTCTAGCTAAAAATTGCAGTCTCAGTCAAGACGTTGAAGAAATATATTATTTTAGTTGCTGGCTTGGTTAACTAAATGCCATTGTGTAAAATTAGATTTTTTGACAGAAGTAATAGATAAATATTTTAACGGAATTTATATTTTATATAGACATTTGTTTCGTGTGAATGTTTCTCTCAGTTCGATACTGCTCTGACGAGGCCATCAGGCGATCGAGACGCGTATGGAAAGAAGGCCAGAGTTGTATTTGTAGAAAATAAACCATTTGTATATATTATTTTCTTTATCTGCTTGAAAGGAGAAAACATATACATATATTAGCAAACACGGTAGAGAAAATTAAATTTATTTATTTCTTGCTGAAATCTTAATTTTTAAACTAAAATGGTATTAAACAAAAACGGTGTTGTATTAACAATTTAGAAAAAAGTTAATGTCGAATTTTTATGGCTACAAGGTTCTGTCCACTACAAACATAGGATTATCTTTAAAAAATTTATTATTTCAATGTATGTATAAAAAAGGGTTACCTTGACACATCATGGTAATTGATAAATCTAAATCCAGAGAAGCATTTCACACTACTGAATTTGGTGAGACACTAGTTAGTGTATTTTTATTGTACCTTCGCAATCTGCTGTTCTTTGCTTTTTCTAGGTTAACTTTATATATTGTTTCCTAAAAAGACGTATGATGCCACCTTTTCACTTTGATCCTACCATGTAATACTTACCACCTATCGTTTCTGTGTTATTTCATTAGGTTCCTGATAGCAAGTATGCCCATGTCAAAATTTTAATTTTTCCACCACTTCTGTCTTTTGTTCCCTATCTGTAAGTGTTTCATATTCCTAGTCCAAGGTTTCTTTGTATTTATTTTTCCTTATTTGTCCATTTATTGAAATTTAAGTCTGAGTTTTGTGCACTACCCTTTGTATCGGCTAGGGCTTTCTCCATCTGGTAAAGATATGGATTTCCAGTACAATTAATTTTCATTCGGCATTGAATTTATTTTGGTCTTTACTTATATTCTTGCATCAAAAACTCCTGCTTGAGGAACCATATATTGAAGAGCCTAGTTTGGACCAAATGCTGCTGATACCCATCCTTTCTGAATCAGACTTATTGACTATTTGTTCCCCTGTAGGCGTTTTATTTCTCTACTCTACCCATGTCTGGAGAGTATTTCCTAATCCGCCACCTGGGGACACATTGTCTAGAGATTACAGCTTCCATCAAGTAACAAAAAGAAGGAAAAATTTGATTTACAATTGAGAAACATTAATAAAAAATCCATAGTGAGTAACTAATTCTGGTTTTTACGCCATACAATATACAACACACACTCTTTTTTATTACCTGTTGCATAAATTAGTAGCAATTTTTTTTTTAAATTGCTCAATTAGATTTATTCATATTTTTTATTTATTACCTTTTCAAAAATGAATATGCTATAGCATATCGACTGATTAACCTTTTAAATTAAATTTTTTATTTTAGAAGAACAACATTAAAATCAAATAATAAAAAATGTAACAATAGATTGATGCGTTTTCCAATCAGCTTTTTTTATATTGCTTATTTTGTTTGTTTAATATATTTTTTTAAGTTTGTAGTTTAATACTTAGTTCGGACTTCTACCATGCTGGTTATTTAGTCATTAGATCCTTTAAACAAATTTCAAACTTCGAAGACTTGTCTGGGTATAACGGAAATTATGTAGTTACATTATATTTAATTACGCTTTAATTTGAGTTTCTTCTTTACTGGTAGTTCTATCATTCAAACTCACTAAAATCTATTAAATAAACTATATCACCACAATAGGGTGGTGAATTAAATATTAGCCATTTTTTAAGACCTTAGCTATATATAGGCAACACAGAAGATTTACCAGATGTAACAGAAGACGAAACAATGCAGGTTATGAAACGAATGGCAAAACGAACAGTACCAGGATCACACGGAATCATAGTCCAAATGGTGAAAGCAGGGGGACGAAGACTAGTAAAACAACTAGTGCAATTATTTAATAAATGCCTGGAGTCTAAAACACTACCAAGGAAAACTTTTGACGTCATTCTTACTCATAAGAAAGGAAATAAAGAAGACCTTAGAAATTATAGACCCATATTTCGTATTTCCCATGTTTGCAAATTATTTATCCGTTTAATTACGGATAAAATAACAACACTAATAGACATCTGATCAGGCCGGTTTCAGAAGCAACTAAAGCGTTATAGATCTTGTTGACACTGTCAAACAGATAATGGAAAAGTTACAAGAATATAATCTTCTGTTCTTTAAAACTTTGAAAAGCCTTTCGATACGGTCGAGACATGGTCCCTAATAAATGCACGCATCAGATCACATTAATATATATATATATATATATATATATATATATATATATATATATATATATATATATATATATATATATATATATATATATATATATATAATTTTGTTGCCATTCTAATCTTTTATTTATAGCTTAATTAGAAAAAATGCTGTATAATAATATTTGGAAGAAAACTGATATAGAGTGTTAAAAATTTTATAAATATAGAGATTGGCGATTCGGTTCTGGGTCTTGTCTTTGACAATGCACTGCGATTTAATAAGCATGTTTCCCACTGGGTTCAGAAAGCTTATATTAGATTAAAACTTCTTTACAGTTACCGCCATGATTTGTCCATAACGCTAAAGACTTTGCTCTGTAACTCGCTGATGCTCTCCATTTTCAGACACGAAGATGTAATATGTGGAAGCTGTCTGACAGCCATTCAAAAACGAATAATACAAAAACTTCAAAACTCTACTTTTGCGATTAACTTACAGAGTTCGTAAATATGAAGGAAAATGGCTGAATGTGGAAAGTATAAGATGGTTACATGAAGCTTGTTTTTACCATAAAATTATATGTTATAAAAGCCCACAATATCTATACAGATGCGTTATTTGTAGATCCCACGTACATACCATCAATATTCGTTTTCGAAGAGCAATAGCTCCGCCCCTGTGTAGATCTTCTCTTTTTGAAAGCGCTTTTACCAACAATGTTGGTAGACTATATAATTCTTCGGATTTCTTCAAAACTCTCACGCTTATGAAATTTATATATATTGTTTTTCAATTAGTTTAGAAATTAACACATATTTTTTTTCTGACGTTTCGGTTTATTTTATTGATTAAACCATCTTCAGAGAATTACTGTAAATATGAAAAGGAATATGTAAATTGTTGTTATATAAACTGAAATTTTAATTTATTACCTAATGTTAACAGGTAGCACTTGATATATATATATATATATATATATATATATATATATATATATATATATAAATAAATAATTGCAGATTAGTTTAAAGAAGCCACCATCACTATAAAAACCACACTGAACTCATTAAAGCAGAAAGAGGCATGATACAAAGCGGCCCTCTTTCTCCAAAATTATTTACCAAGTTATGCCAGAAGATGTTTTTAAAAAAGTACAGTGCATGGGGGAAGGAATAAATATAAATAGTAAATATCTCATAAATTTAAGATTTTCTGATGATATAGTCTCGTGACATGGAGACCAAAATAATGACTAATCAAGAATATAACTTAAATCAGCAACGACAAATAGATGGGGAAAACACAAAGATATTGACAGACAAAACTAACTACACAAGATTCAACATAGTCAAACGAAATCAAAACAAAAATCCAGTTTTCTTGGGCGGCTTATGGAAAACTTAAAAAAAAAACATATTCAGTGGCCCCTCAAAGCAATCCCAAAGCATTTCATGCGTGCGTCCTCTCCGTGCTCCTATATGCATCCGAAACATGGATATTAACAAAAACCAGTATAGAAAAAAGGCCCAAAGAAAAATAGAGAAATCAATACTAAATATTAGACTGAGTGACAAAAAAAACCAACAAATATATAACATGATAAACAAAAGTAAGCATCGTTGCAGCACAGACATAAAGACAAAAATGACGTTAGGCGGGCGCTACGTAGGGAGGATGGTCGATGGGGTAGGAAAGTCACAGAGTAGAAACCACAAACGGAGAGAAGGGATAGAAGATGACCAAAGGTGAGATGGAAGAATGATATAGCAAGGATGGCTGTTCACAGTGGATTGAGAAAGCACAGAATAGGGAGGAATGGGAAAAACTTAACTAGGCTGATGTCCACTATTAAAACGAGTAAAATGCTAAAAAATTAACATAATGTATATTTGAAAAAACAATGTACCAAAGTGTTCACTGCCGCTGAAAGTTTTCTATGTTGCTTGTTATATCTATTTGATGTAAATAGGTTGGTTTGCTTATTCAGGTTTAGGAGTCTGCCCACTCGTTTGTTTTCTGGATATAGACGTTTAGGATTGAAAGTGGTTCGAGCCTATTATGTGTAGTGGCCAATTATCAGTTCTGTCAATATGTTGTCTATTTTAGCGATGACATCGTGATTTAATTTGCCGGATGTTTTGCCCAGTAATAGATTGCTGTGTCTACGACACGCTATGTGGTTGCAGTGACTCTAGTGTTAATGATGTATCCACCAGAATATACCACGAATAGAAGTTTTAGTGATATCAAGTACTGATCTTGCTCCAATAAACATGGTTGCAGACCATTTTCATGCAAATAGTTCTGTTTTTTAAAGCTTAAGATACTTTTCTCTCCTAGTACCCATACAAGAGTGACATTGTTGTGTATTTCCAGGACAGTAAGGTTTTGAAGATGGTTCCAAATCTGCTTAGATTTTCCCTGATGACATGCTCGGTATAGCGTTGGTGCACTGTGGGAAAAAAACGAGGACCGTTCTGCCTCTGTAACCTCTCGAAAACAGGTATTCCTGCCTAAAATACAGTGATGTGCCCCACTACCTCACTAATATTGACTTTGAGAATATACATTTATAACGGAATACCCTGCAAGTAAATTTTTGGATTATCTAAAATACTTAATATATTTGCATAATTTGTTTTAGATCTGTATTTAATGGGATTGTGAAAACAAATTTATTTTAAAATATTGTCACAAGCACGTCAAAAATAATACTTGCTTAATATAAAATTCATAAATACACATTGTTATTTTTAAATAACTTGAACTTTTACTATCAAAATATTCTTGAATCGTATATTTTTGAAAGAGTCAATTAATTATTTTAAATTGCTTTATACATCCCATGCTAGTAGATAAAGATAAAAGGTATAAAAGGTTTTGTTTTTGCATAATTCATTACTTCGATAACTGACAATAAAAAAATATAAAACTCACAATTTTTCCAGTTTTTTCCCTGAATATCTTTGAATGGAATATGAAGAATAAAAACGTATTTAACTTTCTTTATTTAGAGAACACTTTGTTTTGTAAAGGGTGTTTTTTATAGAGGTATAGAACTTTTAAATAGAATAAAACAAAGATGAATTTTTTAAATTGACATGAAATTTACTTTATTCGAAAGAGAACTTTCTGGCATTATAATTCAAATATGACTTCTGGCATATGACCGCCACGGCTGGCTCGGACGTAGTCTAATCTGGAGTCCAATTTTCGATGACTTTTTCCAACATTTGTGGCTGTATATCGGCAATAACGCGGCGAATGTTGTCCTCCAAGTGATCAAGCGTTTCGGGCTTATCGGCGTAGACTAGCGACTTCACATATCCCCACAGAAAATAGTCTAGCGGTGTTAAGTCGCACGATCTTGGAGGCCAATTCACGGGTCCGGAACGTGAAACTATGCGGTTACCAAACGTTTCCTTCAATAAATCAATTGTGGCACGAGCTGTGTGACATGTTGCGCCGTCTTGTTGAAACCACAGCTCCTACACATCATGGTTGTTCAATTGATGAACGAAAAAGTCAGTAATCATGGCTCTATAGGGGTCACCATTGACTGTAACGTTCTGACCAGCATCGTTTTTAAAGAAGTACGGACCAATAATTCCACCAGCCCATAAAGCACACCAAACAGTCAGTTCTTCTGGATGTAACGGTGGATTATCATCACTCCAAATACGGCAGTTTTGTTTATTGACGTATCCATTCAAACAAAAGTGAGCTTCATCGCTAAACAAAATTCGCTTATGAAAATCGGGATCAACGGTAATCTTGTTTTGGACCCATTCACCGAATCTACGCCTTGCTAGGTGATCGTGTGGCTTCAATTTTTGCACGAGTTGGATTTTGTAAGCACGCAAACCAAGATCTTTCCGCAAAATCTTCCATGAAGTGAATGGACCCATATCCAATTCCTGTGCACGATGGCGGATAGACTGATTCGGGTCTTCCTCTACGCTACGCTCTACAGCAGCAATGACTTCTTCTGTACGCACTGTACGACGTCTCTGTGGATGCATATTATCATTTAGAGTAAACGTGGTGCGAAAACGTTCCATAGTTAATCGAATTAATTGCTCTGATGGACGATTATGTTGACCGTAAAATGGACGTAGTCCGCGATACGTACTTCGAACAGAACCATGATTTTCAATATAAATTTGCACAATTTGGAAGCGTTGTCCAGGCGTCAGTCTATTCATGTTGAAATGCCAAACCAAACTAAACATTAATCACTTGACAGCTGACAAAATGGCCGCCCGTTAAAAAAGTGTTGCCAACTTAAAGTTCTATACCTCTATAAAAAACACCCTTTATATACGGGGGTAGCCGTTTTTATTTCGGGAAAAAACAAAAACGAATATCGAAAATGGTTTCGTTGTTTTTGAAAATATTTTCTACGATGATCAATAAGCTATATTCCTAAAACCTGGCTTTTGAACAGATCAACCGCCTCATTTGACGTAGAAAATCATTGCTTACACAGTTTGATATTCATATACGGGAAGACAAATAAATCATTCCACGCTTCAAATTTTTAATTCTTGTATTATTACTTCTAATAAAACACTTTGTGTAATTTGTATAAGTAAATATGCTAAAGCTAATAATATACAATGACTTTTGTTAAGGATAAAATTTCTTATATATCAAATTTTCTAAATATTATATATTTCGTCCTTTTTTGGACATGCTGTATATTAAATCTTTAATTTCTTCCAAATGAAACCTTAAAATATTTTTCCAAAGTCAAAGCTCAATTCGCGTCGTTGATCAATGAGCTTTAAAAGCGGATTTTAATTTAAGTTTTTAATATCTGAGGCTGTAACCAATTGAAAAGGCAGCTTTTGCCTCCTTCACCTTTTATTAAATACTCTTTTACAAAGCAAACTTAACCAGCGAGACTGCATAACGCTTTCGGTTTCGGGTTCAAATTAATTTTAACTTCGTATAACTTTAAAATCGCAATTTCGAGTGCAAAGAGCACAATATAACTTTGGAAATGAAAGGCACAATATACTTTTACAGCTAAAGTTGAAATAATTATAAATTTTAGCTTTTTATGGATAATTTTTTTTGTGCATATATTTAATTAATATCATCACCAAAAAATCTTTCTAAATATAGAATTAATGCAATTTTTTTGATAATTTTAGTTTTTAACACAATTTGTTTAAATGCAGTGCACTTGCGCCATCTATTGTTGGTGTATTTGGTGACACTGCGATATTCTGATTTCCTTAAACTCATTTGCAACAAACTTTATGAATGAAAGATAAACACAGAGCTTTCACAAAGAGAACGAGAGATCGGATTAAAGCAACGAACTTTGTTGACATTCTGATCTTTGATTTCAAACTTTATTCTCCATTCTGGGATTACTACACTCTAAATATTTTAAAAATCTTTCTTGTCTCAGGGTACTTTCTCTGACTGAAGAAACGAACCTAACTCGAAACAAACGAAAAGAAAACGAATTTGATCAGTTTTCTGATCTTGAATCCTTTTCCTTTTGTGTCTAGTCCTTTGCAGGCGTTTGACTTTTGAGCTAGACTCTTCTCACTTTGCACTTTTGGAATCTGGGTATTCAATTGACCGAGAATCATCATAAACCTTATTTTTATGGTGTTTCCCATTTCGGTTTATTAAGCTTTCGATCTATGTGGGTCTCGTCCGTTTGGCGAAGTAGCCAAAGAGCTCTAAAATTTGGTTTAGTGAAAGTTCGAGTAGAAATGCTCAAATGAAAAGAGTAAATTTTACTCCCATTTGATCGAACAAACCAAAGGCTGTGAGGACGAAAAATCGGATTAAAACGACGAACTTTGTTGCCATTCTAATATTTTATTTATAACTTAATTGGAAAAATGCTGTATAATATTATTTGGAAGAAAACTGATATAGAGTGTTAAAAATTTTATAAATATAGAGATTAGCGATTCGGTTTTGGGTGTTGTCTTTGACAATACAGTACGGTTTAATAAGTATGTTTCCCACTAAGTTCAGAAAGCTTATGTTAGATTAAAACTTCTTTACCGTTACCTCCATGATTTGTTCATAACGCTAAAGACTTTGCTCTGTAACTCGCTGATGCTCTCCATTTTGAGCCACGAAGATGTAATATATGGAAGCTGTCTGACAGCCATTCAAAAACGAATAATACAAAAAGCTCAAAACTCTTTTTTGCGATTAATTTACGGAGTTCGTAAATATTAAGGAAAGTGTCTGAATGTGGAAAGCAGGAGATGGTTACATGAAGCTTGTTTTTACCATAAAATTATATGTTACAAAAGCCCACGATATCTATATAGATGCGTTATTTGTAGATCCCACGTACATACCGTCAATATTCGTTTTCGAGGAGCAATAGCTCCGCCCCTGCATAGATCTTTTCTTTTTGAACGCTCTTTTACCAACAATGTTGGTAGACTATATAATTCTCCGGATTTCTTCAAAACTCTCACGCTTATGAAATTTATATATATATATATATATATATATATATATATATATATATATATATATATATATATATATAAATAAGTAGATAAGTTTTTGTCCGTGTAATTTAAAATAAAATAAAATAAAATATTGGCGAAGCGGACGTGAAAATTTGTCAATCTACATGATTCTCATGTTAAAAACTCCGGGTCCGACAGATGGCGACAGCGCTGTTTCGTCCTAATATGGGACTCGTCAGGCCACCGCAGTCGGTACAAACCATCATCTCGCCTTTGCATCATATAAAGCTGAATTTATAATCAAAGCACAGCAAATACGACGACAAAGGCGACATCTCGATGGTCCACTTGATAATACAAGAACCACACAGATTAACAAAGTTTGTAAAAGAACCGTCATATGGTGGCGCGACGGTGAATTAAAACAGAAATATGTAAAATCGAGTACACGAAACGCGCTGCCCAAAGGATAGGGGTCAGTACCGAAAAATGCGGTCATACTATTACTTTATATATTAACACATGTTTTTTTTCTGACGTTTCGGTTTTTTTTATTGATTAAACCATCTTCAGAGAATTACTGTAAATATGAAAAGAAATGTGTAAATTGTTGTTATATAAACTGAAATTTTAATTTCTTACCTAATGTTAACAGGTGGCACTTGATTAACTTACTTGTTAACTATTTTATTATTTTAATACAAATATAATCAAAAACTTCTTTTTTAATATAAATATAAATATAATTTGACAATATAATATTCTAACTTGAACCAAAGCAATGATTTAATTGCTGCATGGAGACGAAACCTTTACTTGATACTGGCTGCGCCACGCGCGACTGGAAGCAAAAATTCAAATACTCGTCCAGTGGGTTGTACAAGAGAAAATTTTCTAGTAAAGAATATTTTGTGGGACAAACTAAATATAGGTTTGAAAGTCGACTTGTAACCTATATGAAGCTTATGAGACGAAATTAATTTTCACGTCTTTTCACTCCATATATGCCACAATGGATTGGATGATATTAAAAAAATATGTGTACTTATAAATATATTAGTAGGTTTTAGTTTAATTTACAATTTTTTGGGGGGTTGCACAAACCTGCAAACCTAAGGAAAAGCCGCCACTGGTGTTATCTATATCTGGACTTCGTCCTTTCTGCCTTTATGTTATTCTGTGTATTAACTACAATATTTTGTTAACTCTATTAGATTCAAAAATAAAGACATAATTTTTATTATTACTATTTTAAGTAAACTTTCAACGTCGCAAATTACTACGTGAATTCATCTCTGGTGTCAATTTACTCTGTTTGATGCCCTTTCAAATTTAATTATATTCCAAATGTAATTTACATGGAACCTTATACGTTGAAACAGATACTTTTTGAGATATCAAATTTGCATTTTCCACTTGAATACAGCAGCATCCAAATCTTTGCGAAAGATTACATGACCCTATGCTACCTGTTCGTATTCCACACAAAAGTATTAACTTACAGTAATTTCTGTTCAATTAGGTATTCTTCAAAATGTTTTGCATACTGAAATGCCCTTATTTTATGTTCTTCAAGCATGTAAACAGCACAATCGAGCGCGATATTTAAAAAAGAATGTTTTATGTTTTCTCTCGGGAAATACAGCTAAAATTTAATTTTTATTAATCCCTAATTTCAAACGCTGCCAACTTTTAATACGCATTATCCAATTTAAAATACACATCAGCCACTCTTTAATATAGGGTGGCTTGCTAAGCCTTTGGAAGTACCGTATTTTAATGTTTGTTTTATGTTTATTGAAAAGTAAAGCCAATATTTATTCAGCTTCCCGGGGTTATTTGAAACGATGTTTATCATCCCATAAAACAGAACCCGTTTTTCTACGTCACTGAAGTCGACATTTACATTATTCCAAATTTAAATTCACCTTTAAAATTTAATTAAAAAGGAGCAAGAGCAACCGAGCGTACACAAGATAACACCAAAACAAAGTCGGACTCGGCTCGCAAAATATGAACATAAAATAAAACAAAGATACTCCAAAACGAGCTGCTAATTAAAAGAAACATTAAAAGAAACTAAAAGTGTAGCGTTTTCAGAAGAACGGACATAATTAGTTATTTTAGTCATTTGCCTTTTAACTTAAAATATGAGCAATAAAACAACTTTGCCCTGGAAAATTTTTTCAATAAACACAAGTTCTAGGCTCGAATTGGATTTCGAAAACTGTAACAGATATAAAGACGGTTAAATTAGGCTGAAAGCACAATATAATAAATTCATTTTTAGCTCTTTAAAATATTATAATAATTTTTTGTCCGGGAATTCATTTCTTTCTTGGGCAAGCTTCTGAATGTCTGGCTTTTGTCAGCTCTTAACGAGATGTATTCACTACCACATGTGTCAAATGAAGTGTAGTCTTTAATATTTGACAAACTAAATTAAAATACTAATAAAATGTAATATAATTTAAAAATAAATAGTTTGCATTTATCATTGAAATAGAAAACATTATTAAATAATACATACGGAACTTTATTTTCCTAATTAAATGATTTGGCAACGTTGTGTTTTTACTCTTTATGTTTATCTCCAAGACAGCAGCTTAACCTTACTTTTTCATAATAAATAAGTTTATAAAATAGTAAAATGTTTCCAAATGTAAACCATGGCGTCAGAAAATAGTGACTGCAAAAAAAACGTAAATTAGAAATAAATTTCACTTCACAAGATGTGTACGTTCATATCAATAACTTAGTGATAGAAATGAAATATATTGCTGATGTTTTGTGGTGTAAAAATTGTGGTTAATAATATTTTTAAGGTAAGTCGTGAAAGAGGAAATTTTTGAGTTAGTAAAATGCATAAAATGTAATAGTATAAATTCAGTTCATACAAGTATTATTTCAAAATATTAATAAGGTCATAGTTTTCATATTGAATATATTTAAAGATCTGAAGTGCGCGCTCATGCAACGTTGCCAAACGTTTCTACTGAATTTTAATGTTAAATGTTAAATTTTAAATTATGTCATTTCTTTTAATTAGTATTTCAGGAAACCCCACGGTAAGAAAAATATTTTATTGCAAAGAAAGAAATCTGTATGTTTCAAAAAGCTAATTTTCAGTTTTTTTCTAACCTCATGTAATCGACAAATGGTGGTATAATTTAGAGGAAAGATCCAAAATCCTGATTTTCGATAAGATTCTGTACAAATTTTTGCATTTTTGAGAATGGAATTCTCAAAAATTTGCACGGTAAAATTAATTGAAATTCCGCGATTGTATAAATTACGACTTAAACTATTATGATAAAATGATTTTCATTATGAACTTATATTTTTTATTTAACACTGTACCTTCTTCATAGGACAATTGATTTTTCCATTGATTGCGAAGACCAGAAACTAAATATTTCATTATTTAATTTTTAAAACAAAATTTATGAGTGAAGTGATATTAAAGTTTAGGAATCGGTAAAAGGAAAGCTTTCCCCTAAGGTTTAATATAACTAGCAATTTTTAGTCTAGTAATTAAAAAAAATTCTCCTGCAGTAGACCTGAAATGCACTTTTAAATGGAAAATAAAAAACAAGGATTTTTTATTGACATTGACAAAATGTTTCCGAAAGGTAGACAGCGCTGCAGATTCAACCCCTTGTGTAAATTTTATCTTTAGAATTTTAAATGACAAGAGGTGTCAATTTGTATCTCATTTTTAATTCTGTTTTTACTGGTACCCAGTTTTTTTTAAATTAATTTGGTAGTTTTTGAGAAATTGCGTTTTGAATTGGGTAAGTTGTAGGCTTCGGAGCTGCCAGATTATTATAATTTTTAACTTTACTTTTGCTTTTAGACACCTAAATAATTCATAACAGACACTTTTAATAACCTTTAATTATTTATTTAAAAGTAAAATCGATACTCAAAAGTTCTAAATGTAGTATGGGGGTTCGAATAATAAGTCAGTTTGGAGGTTACAATAATCTTAGTTTATTGATATATTTCTTTATTTATAATATAAAATGGGTTAAGAAAAAAAAAACAAGAAAAGTTTTACAAAAATAATTAGTTTTTTGTTTATTTTATTAAATGTTCAAAATGTTGGCCTTTTACTTCCTTACCATAATAAAGATTCTGCTCAAATTTGTTTTTGACATTGTTAAGCATCTTAAGAGTTCTTTGGCATTAGTTATGATTCTTTGAATAAGATCATCGAGAGAATTAGGTTGGGTTGGTGGTGGAAGAAAAATTTAGATTAAGAGATCTGGCGGGTTATTCAGTTAAACCTCTTCTACCAGTCTACTAAAAAAATTTTTCTAACAATAGATAGATACTGCGTAAGTGCCCTATCTTGCTTAAACTGAAAACTAGTATGTGAAGTGGGATCGTTTTCTATTATTTTTATTATTAATGGATTAATCAGTCCTTCCACCTGATTTTCGAGTATCTCAGCCCTGACATTATCTTTTTGGATGTTCTGTATGTGAACCTATCTAAATAAATGAGGGTTTTCGTCGAAGAAATAACGGCAGTTGTGTTTAACGTGTCATTCGTCTCAAAAACAGATTTTAAAAGACAAATTGGCATTATCTTCTAATCGTTGGCTGAACAGAATACGTCTGAGGAAGTGGACAACTGGCGAACACTTTGGTTATTATCTAACACTACATGTCTCAAAACAGTTATTTCCGCGGCTTCATTTTTTACTTCTTTTTCCGGATGGTGTACTATTTAAGCAAAAAACCGGTCGTTTAGATTTTTCTCAGGATGACTCGTTAAATAAACGTACAGTGGCTCCAACACAGCAGTTATTTTGAAAGTGGAGATTGCCAATTTCTACTCGTTCTTGAATCAACTATGCCATTTTGAAAATAGCACCTAAAATATTTTACGCATAAATAATCACACTGGCATTAAAATTCTATTTTGGTTAACTACATAAACCGCAAGACATAATATTTTAATACATCAAAGTTCCAAAATCCCATAAATTCATTTGGGCTTAATTTCTTCTTCTAACAGGGGATGGATTGTCCATGCTATTGAAATAGTGTTAGATTTTAAAAATCAAAATTTCAGTAAAAAATAAATAAAATATACTTGCCGTGTGTAGTTGTCTGTGGCAATTAAGCTCCGAGAATTTAGTTTTAACTCGGGAACTGGCAACAATGCGTCGTTCGTCAACATCTGTCTTGTGAGGGGAGACTTCCTTTTAGTTTTAGTCCAAGGTTGCAGTCGAAGGTATGTTTAGTTTTTTCTTTATGAGCATTTTTTAGTGACATCGTGAAAATGAGTGACTCACATTACAAACAACGTGTTGTGATTCAATTTTTAGTGAAATCTAGCGAAAAACTCTCGGGAATCCTCCTAAAATTGCAGGTGAGATATGGAGATGAGTGCATGTTGAAAACGCGCGAGTTTGAATGGGCGAAGAGGTTCAAGGAGGGGCGTGAATGGGTAGAAGACGATCTACATGAAGGAGCTCCCGTCACCTCTCGTACAAACGCAAATATCGACCGTTTGCGCTCGCTGAACACGTCTGACCGGCACCTAAGCACTCCTGCGTGGTCTGAGGAGTTAAACACGAACAAAGAAACCGTTCGCAAGATGTTACCCGACAATTTGAACATGCAAAGGATTTGCGCGAGACGGTACCAAAAGTTCTCACCCATGAACAGAAACAAATGCGAAAATTGATCTGTGAGAATATGTTGTCCCGCATTTGGAGCAACGGTAGAGACTGGATGAGTCGGGTGGCCACTGAAAGTGAGACCTGGATATTTCAGTATCACCCCGAGACCCGTAAACAAAGTCAGTAGTGGGTGGAAAATGGTGGAAAGCGGCTAATAAAAGCGAGGATGTCCCAGTCCCGACTGAAGATAATGTTGATGGTCTTTTTCGATATCCGTGGCATCATTCATCGTGAATATGTTCCTGTCGGCCAGACAGTGACTGGACAGTTCTACGTTGGCGTCATGGAGCGGCTGCGGTGACACGAACTCCCCGATAAAAGCTAGATCTTGCACCACAACAACGCGTCGGCCCATTTCTCGTTCATTGTGCAAGAGTTTTTGGCGAATAAAGGCATTCCAACGTTGCCGCACCCATCCTATAGGCCCGATATTGCCCCCTGCAACTTTTTTTTATTCCTTAAGATGAAGTCACACCTCAAGGGACTCATCATGGTGGCGTACAGGAGGTCAAAGAAGCTTTAACCGTGGTGCTGAACGGGTTAACTACGGAGGATTACGAAGAATGCTTCCAATCGTGGGAGCAACGTTGGGATTCTTGTGTAGAGTTAGAAAAAAACTATTGTGAACTTAATTTGCTTGTTTTTTATTGACAAATTTCCGGAACTCAATTGCCACACCTCGTATATTAATCTCCTTTTAAGCAGAGAAAAAGAAAAAAATATATAGAAACAGTTTGTTTCCTGCAAAGCTAACGGTGGTGCTCTCTCCATACGCGTTTCCACCACCTCATGATCTCGTCAGTGGAGCTGTATCAACTCGAGAGAAACATTCGCAGGAAACAACTTCTATATAACATATGAATTCCGAAGCATGTCGGCAGGATATAAAAAATGTGCCGACTTCAATGTCACACTGAAAAATATCGCCAGTCGAAACAACACTATGCATTCACCAGAGTAGTGCGAAACTTAAAAATTAAGATTTCGGTAAGAAATAAATAAATCTATTTTCTGTTCCCCTGGTGAAACCATGAAGTGGTTAAAACGCGTATGGGTACAGGACCAAAGTTGTATTTGCAAGAAATATCTGTATCTATATATTCTTTATTTTTTCTCTGCTTAAATGCAATAACATATAGTGTTTTTATTATCAACTTTTTATAAAGTTGTAACAATCTAAACTGATCCTTCATTTTAGTTATAACTGTTAAACATGGTGTTTACTTTCCAGTGGAGGATTAAAAATCGCTAAAAACTACTACTAAACCATAATTTTATGGCTTTAAAATGAGATGCAATTTGACAGTCTTTTACCTATAAAATTTTGGAAATGAAATTTACCCGCACCAAGGAGTTGAAAATGCAGGGCTGACAATAGACGCAAATTATGTCTCCCTCCGTTGGGACGCCCTACATATCATAATGATGTCAACAGTGGAGGTAACTGTGCCAAACTTCGGTTTTCTTAGTAATTTTAAGTCATTTGATCAAACTGATATCGGTTTGAATAATTAAAACGTATAATAAAACTCCCCCTAATTTATAAAAATATGTAAATATGGTGAAATTCTTATTACTATTTCGAAGTATTGAATTTTTACTTATCAAAAATGGAAACAAATGCAAACAACATCATATATATGTACATGTTAGTTTTCTCGCCTGTCGTCACTACAACTGAAATCGGATGCACCACATAAGATTGTGCAATCTTTATTGTTATGTCGCTTTTATAAATTGAATTCCTATTGGGTAGGGTATTTTCAACACAAATAAACTTTAGTAAAAACTGAGATAACCAAAATAAAATAGATTGAAAATAAATTGTTTTGCAAATTGAAGCAGCTTACGTACAAGCTGTTTGTACGTGATTTTTTAAATTGTATTTCTGTTTTTATTAGATTTGCAGCTGAGGTTTGAATATGATCTTTCTTTCTGCTTCTTGGTTCACCTTGGTTTATTAAAGTTTTTATAGAGTTTCTGACTCATTTCTTTTGCAACTATCTTTTGTATATGTAAAAACGATTTATTATTCAATTTCATAATGTTTGTTCAACCGTAGAGGTTGGCGCTCCTATTTTGTGTTTTCGAAAATCTATTTATTTTAGATTTGTTTCTAACCCATATTTACCGATGTTAATAATTTGTGACGATGCTGTAAAGTGTGAAGAGAACAAATAAATGTTTTCTTTATCCGCTCCTGAGCATATTTAGGGGGTGAAAATAACTCTTAAACTTTGGCCTCTAAAATGGATTTTTGAATATATTTTGGATTCAACAAAATGGAAATTATACCTTATATAAGGTGTCTGATGTAACTTCGACCGTCAGGATTGAACCCCCATCTATATTTTTTACACTTATGTCTATCATAAGAATTACAAAATGAGCTGAACATATTTAGAAAAAATAATCTCTTTAATCAATTTTAAAAAAGTGCTCTATTTCAAAACTTCTTTTTAAACCACCCTTAAGTAACTTTAACTCTTTTAAGACCACAAGGAGCTGGGAAACTGTGTCCTTTTTAAATAATGGACTCAGATTTGCTAAGTGTGTTTAAACTAAAACAAATATCTCTTCTGGGACGTATTTGCAAGTAAAATAATTGAGACAAAAATTTTTGGGTTCAGAAGTGGACATCCAACAGTAACCTCGACATTGACATCAAGATGACATACAAGGTAATTTCAATAAAATTCTCGTTTTTTTATTACAGAAATGGAAAGTACGAAAAATTGTACATTTAATCATATAAATATCATGGGGATTAAATGTTAAAAACAAAAATTGTAGTAGTTTAAATGAAATCTCGTGCTGATGTTAAGGTTGACCTTGAGGATGATCCTTGGAATCATTTCAAGGACAAATTGATATTGTGAATGGGAACCCTTATGATTTTCATGTGGTTGAACATAGAATTTTACCTGCATTCCATTTTTGCAATAAAAAAGATGGGTTCCCATCACGAAAAATCAATTTAACCTTAAATTAACTCTTAAGGTCAACATTAATGTCACCATGACATGTCTCGTTTAAATTTCCACAATTACTGATTTTAATATTTTTCTAGAAAACCCTTACTTTCCGAATTACTTACCACTTTTGCAATAACAAATTACATTGATGGTCAGTCTCAAGATCAAAGTCAAGGTTATTATTAAATGTCCCTCTTGGAACTTTACAACTTTTATCTGGATCACTTTTCTAGAGAAAACCTTCCAGAAGAGATATTTGTCGATTGATTAAAACTGCCCACCCTGTATACAGACAAAATGTTTAAACTGGCAAATTTGAGGTTCCTAATCAGCGATCCAAAATACCAAACTTTTCTGAGTAATTACCCAGCTCCCGGTAGTTAAAGTTACCTAAGGGTGGTTTAAAAAAAGCTCTGCAACCCGGCAAGTTTTTTTTCTTAATTTATTTTGTAATTTTTGAAATAGAAATAAGTCAAAAAAATAGGAATATTTAAAATTAAAAAGTTACAACCTCTATGGCTGAAACTACACCTAACATTTTTTGTAAAGAATAATTTTCAGTTTATTTTATTAAAAAATAACAACTTGAATCCGAGATATAATCAAAAATATATTTTGAGGGGTGAATTTTGAAGGTTATTTTCATTCCCTAAATCCAGTTAGGGGCATTTAAAAAAATACGTATCTGCTAATTTTTCACACTCTACCAAATCATCGAAATCGGTGAATTCGAATTAGAAATAAGTCTAAAAAGAGGCAACCTCCGAAATTACATTTGACATCTCTGCTCTTTTATAAGGAATAATTTCTTATTTGTTTCACTGAAAAATAATAAAATGAATCCGAGGTATATTCAAAAATCTACTTTCCAGGGTTAAGTTTGACAGTAATTTTCACCCCCTAAGTACTCTAAGAACCGATAAAAAAATATACGTATCCCTTATTTTTCACGTTCCAAAAATAATCCAAAAATCATTGAAATTGGTGGATTTGGGTTAGAAATAAGTCTAAGAAGGTAGATATTTGAAAACAGAAAATCAGACTTCTAATCTCTACTTCTGAAACTATATCTGACATCTTGGCTGTTCTATAAGGAATAATTTCTAATTTGTTTTATTGAAAAATAATAAAATGGATCCTAGATATTTTTAAAAATCCACTTTCGAGGGTCAAGTTGGACAGTAATTTTCACCCCCTAAGAATCGATAAATAATATACGTATCTCTTAAAAAATCAAAATTTCAGTAAGAAATAAAGAAATCTTTCTGCCGTATTTAAATAGTATAAATAATATATATATATATATATATATATATATATATATATATATATATATATATATATATATATATATATATATGTAATTCTCCTTTCAGGCAGAGAATATGAAAAATATATACGTAAACAGTTTATTTACTGCAAATATCGCTCTGGTCCTCTCTCCATACTCGTTTCGATCATCTCGTGATCTTGTCAGTGGAGCTGTATTGGACCGAGAGCAACATTAGCAGGAAAGAACTGATATATGAACCATAAATTTCAAGGCATATCGGCAGAATATTGCACCTGCCATCTACCAACTTCTATGTCAGACCGAAAAATATCGCCAGTCGAACGACATCTATGAATCATCGGAGTAACGTGAAATTTTTAAAAAATCAAAATTTCAGTAAGAAATTCTGCCGTATTTAAATAGTTTGTTATATATGTAATTCTCTTTTCAGGCAGTGAATATGAAAAATATGTACATAAACAATTTATTTCCTGCAAATATCGCTCTGGTCCTCTCTCCATGCGCGTTTCGATCACCTCATGATCTCGTCAGTGGAGCTCTATCGGACCGAGAGCATCGAAGTTGGTAGATGGCAGGTGCAATATCCTGCCGACATGCCTTGAAATGTATGGTTTATATATCAGTTGTTTCCTGCTAATGTTGCTCTCGGTCCGATACAGCTCCACCGACGAGATCATGAGGTGATCGAAACGCGTATGGAGAAAGGACCAGAGCGATATTTGCAGGAAATAAACTGTTTATGTATATATTTTTCATATTCTCTGCCTGAAAGGAGAATTATATATATAACAAACTATACGTATCTCTTATTTTTCACGCCCTAAAACATGGTCTAAAAATCATCGAAATGGCTGAGTTCGGGTTGGAGTACTTTCCTTGTTAGTTTGTCTATTTATTTTTAAAGCAATAAATCAAATTTATAATATCTAGGTTCTACAGTTCAACGAAAAGCTGTCTTGTTGAGACATGCCACTATTGCATTTTTTCATTTCAATCTGCTCTTATACCTTTTTATTACATATGCTATCTAATCAAAGAACATTTATTGTTGCTTCTGAACTTATTGAAAGTATAATAAGTATATTCCAAATTAGAATTTTAAATTCCAATACTAAACTGTTGATAATCAATAAGAGGGTTGGATTAGTGTAATATTGGAGACAAAAACAGAAATAAATCAGATAAGTGCAGGTGTCTTATAATATTTGCTATTTTTTAGTCGATGAAGATTCTCCGTAATTTTTCATTTAAAAAAATATTGCTTATTTATTAAAATTATTTTTTACTGTAAGGTAATTCGCAATTATCTTTTGGTATTTATAATTCCCCAATTATGATGAATTTAGCACCGACTAAATTGGGCTTAAAGTCATGTTTCGACAATGGTAAAATTTAATCAAGATGGCATAACCCTGTTCTGTATAAAATGGGTGGACAGAAACAATAATGAAAAAGTTAGTAATTATCTCATTAACGTAGTCTGAAATATATTTTACGAAAATCACTTTTTGGCAAGTAACAACTTTCTGATTTTGTTTTACATCCAAGTAATTTGTTGTATATCACAGGAATTACTAGTCCTTATAATTTGTTACTTTCACTCGAGAAATTCTGTATTTTTTTACTTGCTTACTATATTCATGAAATTGAAACCATTATTTAATAAAACAATTTTCTTTGTTTCAGGTAAAAATTTATTAAATAATATACATCGTTTGAAAATAGAGTAAGTATACATTATCTAATAAAAAGTAGAAATAGGGTCTAGGGTGGATAGAAATTAATGTAGGGGAATCCAGCATTTTTTCTTGCAAAGACCTATTCATAATTTTCAAAGATAAACAGTAACCTTTAAATGCATGTAAGATAATCCGGAGAGAATTTTTGAGTGGATTTTAATATTAATAAAAAATATATTAATATTGACATGAAATGCAAAATCATTTGTTCTTAGTATTTCGTAAGTTCATAAACATGTTTTCAAATAGTTTGGTATGTATGATTTATTTTTATAAAAAATGTATACCAGGAGTCGTTAGAAGGTGGCCCACGTTGAAGAGACCCCCTAACTCTCAAAAACATTAAATTGGTAAAAACTTTTTTTTAACTAAACGATCCTAAAGGCAAAAGAAACAGCGGCACAAATTGGCATTTCGTAAACAGGCATTCTTCATATCCATCATGGGCATTTAAATCGACTCGACGTCCGATTGCTTCACTACCAATACTCCTGTTTACTCAGCAACGATTACCAATGCCCCTGTCTCTGAAAACGACATTATTGAATTCATCATTCCCAATAAACTCGTAATTATCCTGTTTTTCTTCGGGAATATTACGTAGAACGTCCAGCTTCCCCTCGTAGTGCTAGAACAAGAGCATGTGCCTTCTCCGGCGAACTCCAATTATTGCCGGTAGCGGCGGTTTCGAATTGATGGATATAGGTAAGCCAAAGTACTTTGCCGTCAAAGGGAGGTGGTTTCATCAGGAACACCATCTACCTTAATTAAACCCGGACTGACTACCTTCTCGATTTGCAAATGTAATTGTTGCACCTCTTTCTGGATTCCCATCACTTCATGTTGTACTTCTCAGTGTACGCCTTGTCTAATTTGCAAATGCAATTGTTGCATCTGTTTCTGGATTCCCGTCACCTCATGCTGTACTTCCCCATGTACGTCTTATCTAATTTTGATAATCTTCTGTTGCATTTCTTGTTCTACGCGCTTCATATCATCTTGATTTTTTTAAGTTCCTGTCTGATGTACTTGTTTTTAGTTCTTGCTTCATATCATCTTGGCTTGTCTCTAATTCCTGTTTCATATCATCTTGGTTTGTCTTTAATTCCTATTTCATATCATCTTGTCTTGTTTTCAGAGTCATCTATTCTCGTTTCATATCATCTTAGCTTGTTTTCAGTGCCGTCAATTCTTGTTTCATATCATCTTGGCTTGTCTTTAATTCCTATTTCATATCGTCTTGGCTTGTTTTTAGGTCATCAATTCTTGTTTCATATCATCTTAGCGTATCTTTAATTCCTGCTTCATATCATTTTGGCTTGTATCATATCAACTCTTGTTTCATGTGAACTCTTAAATTAAGCTGTCCCTGAAAACAAATCCTCTATATGTATACCCGTTTTACCGATATCAGAAGATTACAGATCTTTCTAGATGGATTTTCATACTACATGGCGTAATAAAAATAAGAAAAAGGAATAATCCGGCGATTTCTAGAGCTTCTGTCATAGACATTCCACGTCGAAAATAAGGAAATATAATTTTCTGAAAAGTTCCAGAGCTTCTTTCATAGACGTGTCACGAGGAAATTAATAAAAGGTAAAACTAAATAAATAAATAATGAACTCTTAGAAAATAAACCTAAAACCCAACAAACCAATTCTATGAAGTTAGTACTGTTATAAAGTCCATTACATCGCTCCATCATATCCTTTCCGAATTAGAGGTTGCACAGTTTGAATAAATTGCGACAAAACACAATTCATCCTATTCCACCACCATCGAGATGATGGCTTCCCTGTACCTCCATACCGAGAGGAAAGTCAAAACTTACCCTCCCCGCTACAGTGATATGGCAGAGGTACATGTTTCGTCTCTTAATAGACTCATCAGGGTACATGCACCTACTTAAGCAAAGGACAGATCGGAAGGAAGCATGAAATCCTGAACGTGACTTCGCCGACCTCCCGCCGGATGGCGTCTACATGTTTATGTGGTTTTCACGGTTTTCTCCGTGTAAGATGCAATAGCAGCGGATATATCCATATTATGCCGTTGTAATGCTGAAATCACATTCAGCAAACGTTAAAGTATATGCATGTATATATATATATATATATATATATATATATATATATATATATATATATATATATATATATATACATACATACATATTTATATAAATTTCTAATGATTTCTACAACAGCTACATAGATATTCCTGGTTCAGGTTAGCGACTTTTCCTACTTCCAAAATGAAAATCTAGGTTAACACTTTTATAACATTTTAAATATCCAGCGCTTTTAAATATGGAACATTAAACCAAGTTTAATGTTTTTTTGTGATCCATTAGAGGACGTATATGCTTTTAAGCTTTTTTTATTGCTGCTGCTCGTAATTACAGTCAAGTTAAAAAGTATATACTTTTTCAGGGTGTTTTTATAGCTTCAGAAAGTTAAAAGACACAACGATGCAAAGTTTTGAATTCGCATTGTTACAGCAGAATTTACGAACATTGTCGCTATTTTTTCCGTTTAAGTTAATTATACTATTTAATACGCAACAATTAAAAAAACAAAGACCTTAACAAAAAATTATTAGCAAGCTAGATTTTTATGTGAACCTTGTTATTGTTGTTTTAAACAAGACGTTTCTAGTAAATGCCCACGAATTTTTATATGTGGAGATAAGGATAAAATCGGCCTTTCGAAAGCAATAATTTTTTTAAGTAAAAAGCTTGTAAAATTTAATACATAAGAAGTCCTAACTATTTTTTCGTATAAGTAAGGGTTTTCAGGTAAAACAACAACTTTGCAAATCTGTGATTATTTGGAAAACATAATACATTTGTTCCATTGTTATTAATATTGACTTAACCAAACAGCTCTTGCATTTCCTTTAGGGAATATTCGCTCATCCGAGATATATTCAGCTATCATAAGGATGGAGCTCTGTGAGGCCCTTTCCATATTGTCGGATACTAGGTAATGTTATGGCTGCATTTCTATAACTTAAGCTTTAATAATGTTCGTCTGTAAATGTTTTACGATTATGTTTAGTTTTTCGTTATGAACTGTTTCAATATGGAAAATAAATTTTAATAACCCAATTTTACTGTTTCATTTACTATTCCTAATGATTATACAGGGGGTTCATCAATTTATATCGGTTTTTAAAAGAGGTTCGCAAGAAGAAAAAGGTTGGGGACCGCTGGCCTAGAAGATCGTGATTCTAGTACTAATAATTTTATGAAAATAAAAAACCTTAGAAAAACTTATCGAAAAGGAAACTACACGAAGGTACTGCTACCTAATTAGAATGTTACATCAAATGCAAAAGAATTTTAACCTTAAATTTCACCTTTTCTGGTAAAGAAGCATAAATCCAAAATAATTTATTTTACGGGAATAACAAAAAACTAAATTTCTTCTTATACTTAAGGTATTTTCAATCGCTGTTTTAGCGCAACCTGTAAATAAATATGTATTGAAAGTACCTGAGACATTTTAAATTTCAGTTAATGTTGGCACCCAAAAAGGAATATATGTATATTTAACATGTGTTGTTTTTGTGAAAAAGTCATAACTACCTTTACGAAATAAAAGTATTTTTTTTTAAAATAAAGGCGAAAATAATACAAATAAACTTAAAGCCCTAATTCACTAACATGATCTAATCTTAAAACCATTCTAATTTGACAGAAGCGTATTTAAACTGACAAAAGCCACAGCAAGTCAAGCAAGTTTTAAACCCTAAAACTACAAACGTAAAAAAATAATTGACTTTTATTGCTCAACCAGCAAAAATGGAAAATTTTATTTATTTTTGGAATTAAACTACTTCTCTTACCTATTTCAAGGCTTATCGCTAGGTTCTTATCCTTAATATCCCTATATAAGCGTATATTTGTTGAAATATGTAATATAAAATATGACAATATCATAACAAAAAAAATTGGCCTAGGAGAACATCTATTTTTCATAGCAACTAGATCCGGTTTAAGTCTTAAACCTTCCTAATGAATCAGGCTATAAAATTCTTAAGAAAAGATACATACACGAACTTATGTTCAACAAAAAAAAAGTTTAATAGTTATCTTACAGCCACTGCTGTTGTTTTTTGGGTCTGTCTCCTGAATCTTCGACACTATTTGATTATCTTTATTGCAAGGATTCATAAAATTGCAAGATTTCTGATTGCTTATTAACTTAAAGAGCGCCTGGAGGTCTTCGATTTTTTTTCGATTAACAGATATTCGTTCACGATATAAGAGCGTAAGTTTTAACTTGTTTAACAGATCGATAGCTCTTTTCGTAGGAACAACACACTCTGGAGACTCTTTTCTGACATATGTTGTTATTCATATTTTATTCCAAAAACAACACATGTCAATGACAAGTGCTGTCTTTGCAGAACCGCCAATATTTTGACCACATAAATCAGGTCAAAATAATATTTTCGTAAAGCAATGTTATTAGCAACTAAAAAATAATATTTATCGACATATATTATTTTTGCTAAAAACCTTTCAATTCAGAATTAAATAAGGAACACTGTATTTGAGCATATCTAGGCAAAAGAATCAGCATATCCTTATTCTATTGGCAAATTGAATCAAAACATCACAACAAAAATCTGAAGCAGATTAGAAATTGCAATAAAAAATATAATTTTTTACTCATACTACCCTATTAACCTCTAATTTATCTATGTCTACTTGCATGCTGCGTTTTCCTGACTGACTGACAATCAACGCACAGTCCAAACTATTAAGATACAATAATGAAATTTTGGAAAAAAAGTTTGCAAAGGGTTTTTTAAAATTCGCACTCCAAAAGGGTGAAGAAGGGTCAATTGTTATTTGAGAAATTTATCGATATATCTTGTTCAAACAGAGATATGGACTCCATTTTGGCTTCAAAAGATAGCATATAACAATATTTAAAGACTGATTTCTTAATTTTCGATATTTGGTAGGACGTTGATTTGCTACCTAAAAAGTAATTTCTACCTTTTTTTAAATTCTTTTTTGTAAGAACAAAAATTTTTAATTTGCAAAAATGGTATAAAATTTATTTCAGATTAATTTTTGTGGTGTAATGTATTAGCCTCCCAAAACTGTTCCCCACTCCCTCACTTAATTTTATTGACCAGATTTAGTTCATTATTTGTGCAATTTTTCAATAATTTGAAAAAATATAATAATGTATAATGAACTAAATATTTGAATAGTGAATTAATTAACGACTACAATGAATTCAGAAAGACGCTAATCGGATTATTTTTGCGTAATGCCTTATTCATTTTTTTTTTTTTGATATTCAAAGATACATACTGAACAGGGTCCAATAACATTTTCTAGGAGTCCCAAAGGACGCAGCACAAATACATAACATGAAGTTATGATGTGATTAATGGATAATGAGAAAAAAACTAGAATAATTCATCATTATCTATATATTTCCAAAGCTTAATGCGACAAAAATAATCGTAAAAATCAAGCAGTCGCAGCAACGCTAAAATGATCCGATTTTCATGATTCAAGATGCTTTATTTTTGTCAATTAATGCTCTTTGAAATATTCACATTTTAATGAATTACTTTGATTTTATTGCTTTTATTGATAAATTGTATAAGGTAATTACCTGTATCTGATCTATTTGCGCTAAGGTTGTTAAAGAAAGGGTATTTCACTAGAACGTATGCACAAAAAGGCATACAAGAGTGGAGTTCAATAAAATTTCAATCCCTAGGGATCTTGAATGCGAGCGAAGCCGCGATAGGTAACTATTAGTGAAAATATCAGTAGTACATATTAGTTAGATTTAGTAGTAACAACAGACTCATTTTTAATATCGAATTACCCTAATTAACTTTTTTCTAAATAACTAATCCAATATTCCTTTGGTGTAAATCAGTGGTCTCATTTATTCAATAAGATGTAATATCAAATTATCGTCATGCTAATGATAAATTGCACAATAACTCCTATTTATATGAAAAAATATAAATCCATGAGTTATTTATTTCCAATTTCTCCCGATGTTGTTAGCCAAAGCGATACTTGAAATGAAAAATGTAGCAAACAATTCCAATAAAACCAAAATCGTCAAATTAAACCTTTTTATAAAACAATAGCGTAACCGTAAAACTGCAATCAAACTGTTCTAGTAAAAAGCAATTTTGCATCCAAAACATGGCAATTTTAAATTCCAGTCCGGCAAAGCGCATAATGTAACTTCTTTTGTGCAATATTGTATACTCGAGGAGAATAATAATGACTGTCATGTGCAGCTTAAATTTTATGTCATTGAAACTTTTACTATATTCCTGACATCAGACTAGTCTGGAATTGAAAAATTAGAATTTTTGTTCTATTTTTTGTTACATTCTAAAATATTATCTTAATATCCAACTTAGTGTATGGAATTAAAAACCAGCTAGGCCAACTTGGAAAATATGTTATTTTTTATTTTCTAGCTAATAATTCAGAAGTCATTAGCCAGTCAAAGTAACTGAACAACGCTATAACCAATGTTGTTCTGTTAATTTGGTTGCAAATATCTGATCTTCCAAACTGGATTGTGAGTACTGTTAACAATCCCAAGAATGTAGCGGTAGTAGAACGGTGAGTGACAATTTGTCACCTTTCATGATCGCTCAGCTTGCAATTGACATTCGCACCTGTGCTTTGATTATTTTAAGAAATTCGGCGATAATGGAAATGGATGAAGAGAAACCTGTTATATCTTCTAAATCTTAATAAAAAAAGCTATGCAAGAGACTCCCAATAACCTTATTTAAAACGGTTCCCAGTGAAATCGACTGGAAATGTGGTATGACGTACTTCTTGACTAAGTGTGGATGTTGATAATAGACGATGGTTCCCATCAGTCACTCGAAGTCAAATAACTCTTAAACAAAATGTTTTGGATAAAAGTTTCAACACTAAAGTTGCAAATAATTAGGCGGGGCATATCACGATGACCTTGACACTGATCTTAAGAATGACCCTTGTGGTAATTTTATTGGTAAGTTGTGTTTTTAAATGGGAATCCATAAATTTTATTGCAGATATGAACGGTCTGGGAAATTCCGAATCCAACGGAATAACTAACGTAGGTGGTCAAATATCATAGGGAGGCCGAATCTTCTTTTTCAGTGAAACTGTAACAAATTAGCCAATAAATATGTAATCAAGCGTAATCAAACTTTTCGTATATAAGTTGTAGGAATTAAAATGTGGCATCTTTTAATGGCCTTTAGATTGATCTTCATTGTAAACTTTACTGAATACGGATTGCTTCTAACTTTCTATTTTTATAATAGAAAATACAAATTCCCAAATCAAATTTACCTAAAAAGGTCATCCTTAATATCACCATAAGATTCTCCGTTAAATTTTCTAGACCTTTCTACATATTACACTAATGCATAAATGAACCGATATGATATTAGTTTATCGTTATTGTCAAGGAAATTGTGGGGAGTCAATAAGAGTATACAGAGGAAGATTTCCAAATAGACACTTACATAACCACCAAACACTTGTTGCAGTGCAAAGAAGTTGTCGAGAAACCGGTAGTTTTGCTCCTGCAACGATTAATTATGGACGGAATTCATTCCACAGTACAGGAATTTTAACGTCTCGATCTCAGATTGAGACAGGACTTCTGTCGATTTATTAATGAATGAAAAGCACATGATGGAAAGGATGCAGTTAAAATTTCTCCTTAAACTTATTCTTTGTGTACATGAAAACGGAGGTAAACAACTCTGTGTTATTCTTTTTGTTCTTTACTAATTTATCCTTATATTATTATAATATATGATCTGTAAATTTTTATTGTTGTTGGCCTGTCAGCCCTTAAACAAGCTCCGAATTTCGTGCATCGGTTCTAAGCCTGGATAAAGTATAAAGGGAAAGCTACATGTCTCAGTACGCAATAAAACATTTAAATTCGATGGTCTCAGAAACGCCTGCTCAAAGTGACACCTGCTAAGTATAACTTTTTTTAATAGAACATGTCAACGAATAAGAATTTTTAACTACACTGTAAAGAAGAAATGCATTAAATTTAATGTAAGTATGCTGGAAGCAAATTTCATAAACGTTTATTAAGTGCATTTAATGTAATGCATTAAATTTAATAATTTACATTAATCTAAATTAATTTGTTCCATTAAATTTAATGTAATCGTACATTAAATTTAAAGTTTAATCATTATTTTTTAAGGTGGCTTTGTACATTACGGCCACTGTTCATTGAATTTGAGATATGTTATCACATATTTATTGCACCAACAATAATATGAGTTCAAAAAGTTCTGAAACTACCAAGATTTTTCCGATAGGTAGTGACTGCCATCTAGACCGATTTAGAACTCATTAGTTCTCGTCAGTACTGGACAGACATGTACACCCCAACATAAGAAAATTGAGGTCCTTTAAATAACTGATATAATACTAAACAAAAACTTTAATACAAGTTACGCCATCTCCCGAAATTTCATGCAATTTATATTAAATAATATATGTAAATTCTTTTAGTATTAGGGTATATGTGAATTAGTTTTAGTGTACAGGAGTTGAAATATATTTTCAGTTACTTTATTGATATTTAAGATACCATTTAATCAAATTTAAGAGACAACGAACGGTTATTTGAATGATTTTTTTTAATTCAAAGTAAACGTAAATTATTTACTATTTCACATCATTAAATTATGGGTAAAATTGACATTACATTGGCTTTGAATTTACGGTTATTTTTAACAGTGTAAAAATTAAATATACCAAGGCACAAACAAGTTATGAAGCTTTTGATGTAGGCGATGTGCTGCTGGTGGCGCCCTCTGCAATGTACATCGAAACTGGCAGATTTTGATTTATGGGCTGATTTCTTACAGACTTGGTGACAAAGCAAATTCAACTTTATTATTAATTTGACCATCCAAATTAGTCGTACCGTTCAATGCAAAATTTCCAAGACTTTCCATATCTGCAATAAAATGTATGGATTACAATTTAAAAACTCGACCCTGAAATTTCTGTAACGATCAAACCCAAGGTCAGTATCGCGTCTAGGTCTCCATGACATACCCGTCTTAATTATTAACTTTTGTAATCAAACATTTTCACCAAAACACTTAGTTTCCGAAATATTCAATTTCAAATGAGTGACTTGAACCATCACTTATAGCCATCATCCCACCTTTAGTCCTTTTGTATCTAAAAAACTAACCACAGGTTGCTTAAGGCTCACGGAAATTTTTGATCAGTATGCCAAGAACTATATCATATATTTTCAGTCGATTTCACTGAAAACCATTTTCCATAAAGTTAATTTGGGGTCATTTGGATATTTTGAGAACTCGCGATATTAAATTAATTAAATTTATGATTTGTGGCGGAATTTACGTTCATATTTATTGAGTATCAACTATAAATTCTGTAAACGTCTCGCACGGTCAAAAGAAATCTGTAGTAAATTGTGTATAAAAGAGTGGATTTTATCCAACAGCAAACTATAAGAACTAATGTACTGAACTCAATACCTCTTCTAACAAATTATTTCGAAAGGAAATCGACAGTAAACTATACCATATTCCCTACCAATATACTGTCATGATTTAATACATATTGACTTGGTAAAATATCGAGGGCGGATGTGTAGTTTAAATCAAGCCACCGTTGCCTTGGGACCTCGGTCTTGCCGAGCTTCGCTTGTCATAATTTAAGTGCTGAATCTGTTTTTTATTTGCAGTATTTTTGCCATTTCAATTTCGAACATGGGAAGATAAGTAAAACGTAAACTTCTGGGAAAGTTATTAAATTTTGAAAGATATTGTGTGGAAATTTTTTAATATTTTCTTTATCCGCGTTGTTCATAGACGTTCTTATTTCCTTAATATTAAAAATTTTAGTTAGATAAATTCGTAATGACTACCGGTTTCGTTGTTCATATATAATCGGGTAGAAAACGCTGTTTTTACCGACTTCTAAAAAGAATATATATATATATATATATATATATATATATATATATATATATATATATATATATATATATATATATATATATATATATATATATATATATATATATATATATATATATATAATGTTATGTCGGATGTTCTCGCGGGTGTGCTGTGTAATCGAAGGTGTTCGGGTATCCCTTATGTTGGCGGACCCCTTCTCAGGACTGTATGGCCGCTGTCGTTTTGGTGTAATCTAATTACCATTTTCAAAGCTACGGCCATAGGGTCCACACACGGGATACCCGAGAATTTATTAATTACATATATATATATATATATATATATATATATATATATATATATATATATATATATATATATATATATATATATATATATATATATATGAATGGTTTGGTTATTCCGGGTTTCAATCAGTTCGTTTAAAAAATCGTTTTCACGACGTTTCGCCAAAATCTCATTTGTCATTTTCAAGTGCGGTTCGTCTCGTTACTCGCTGAGAACTGATGGTGGCCTCTGATGAATTTCGAGTTTTGTTTAGCTGGCTCGCTTCCTGATTGAATGAGCGGCTTCGCAGGCTCCTCACCTCTGCCAAGTGCGATATATTTTGTTCTTGTATGCTAGTCTCTCATGTACTAGTTGATTTTTGTTGTTTTCTTTCTTGATTTAGCTGGAAAATTTATAGCATCGTCTCGTTTATTTAGCTGTCCTGCTTTTTCGATTTCTAGGGCCTTGATTATGACACGTACCTTGTAGTTCTGTACTGGTGCTATTTCTTTTGCTTTTTCGAAATCGATGGTATGTCCGGTTGTTTGGTGATGTTGAAATAGGACCTGCTATTAACTAGGAAACTCAAAAACACCCTGGGCTTTAGCGTATATCGGAAACCCACACATACTGACCGATATCTCAGTGCAGCGTCACATCATCATCCCTCTCAAAAGCAGGCAGTAGTCAACAAACTAGTATCAAGATCTCCCCGCTTAACAGAACTTGACACAAAACAAGACGAAATAAGACACATTTCAACAGCTCTAGAACGGAATAGTTTCTCACAATCAGATATAAAGAAAGCCATAAAAAGACAAGAGAAGACTACAACAAAGACCAAAGACAAAGATCAAACAAGGAACAAAGCGAAAATACCATACATAAAAGGAATAACAGACGGGATCGGAAGAATCTTAAGAAGACACAACATACAGCCCATATTTAAATCACAAAAAAAACAATACCCAACATCCTGGGAAATCCCAAAGATAAGAAAAACCTTGAAAATCATGGCGTTTACAGCATTCCATGTGCAGATTGCCATTAAACTTATATAGGACAAACAAACAGGCGTATATCAGCAAGAATCCAAGAACATAAAAATAGCCTTAAAAATAGAAAACCTCAGCCCTATTTGAACAGCACCAAACAACCGGACATACCATCGATTTCGATAAAGCAAAAGAAATAGCACCAGTACAGAACTACAAGGTACGCGTCATAAGAGAGGTCCTAGAAGTCGAAAAAGCGGGATAGCTAAATAAACGAGACGATGTTATAAATTTTCCAACTACATGAAAAACATTAATAAAAAAAAATCAAGAAAGAAAACAACAAAAATCAACTAGTACACGAGAGACCAGCATACAGGAACAAAATATATCGCACTTGGCAGAGGGGAGGAGCCTGCGAAACCGCTCATCCAATCAGGAAGCGAGCCAACTACACAAAACTCGAAATTCATCAGAGGCCACCATCAGTTCTCAGCGAGTAACGAGACGAACCGCACTTGAAAATGACAAATGAGATTTTGGCGAAACGCCGTGAAAACGATTTTTTGAACGAACTGATTGAAACCCGGAATAACCAAACCATTTATTCTACCCCTCTCAGAACTGTAAGGCAGCTGACGTATCGGTAAAATCTCATTCACTATTTTCAAAGCTCACTTTACGGCATCTACGAGCGAATATCCGACATTAGATGGCTACTAAAATCAGGCGAATACAAAAACAAATTTTGTCCGATTTTCTCCAAAACTGGTATGGAGGAATTTTCGGAGTCGATTATGACACAGGCTTAAATTACGAACTTAAAATTATTTTTGAAACATTTAATATGGCAGATGCAATATAGCGATCTAAAAATTTTATATTTTCCAACTATGTCCAAAATTGGTACTGGGGCGGGGGTTTTTGAGGGTGTAGATTTATAATTTTAAATACTTTTTTGAAATTCAATATGGTCGGTCGAAAATTTTACGTTAAATAACGTAAATACATTTTTTCAATATGTATGGTATTAAGGGAGTAGTAGGTAACGAATCTGAAGTTATATTCTTAAAATTAAATATTGCAAATAAAATCTGGAAGACTAAAAATTTTGTATTGAAACTGAAATTGGGAGGTTCGTATATTACTTGTCCTAAATGAAATTCTTCAAACTCAATATGCTAGATAAAATATGTCCGACTAAAAAATTTACAGACCTTATGTTTCAATATCTTTGGGGGCCTACAGTACGACTTTAAAATTAATTTTCACAAAATTCGATATAGCAAATTAACCATGGGAATCTATATATTTGTTTGGTACAATTTCATTCAAAATTGACATTTGTAGAATTCTCAGAATCAAAGAATTTTTTCTGTGACTATTTATAACTTATATGATATATGATATTGAACTTTTTGAAGTTGGTGCAAAATTATTATTAAATGAAATAAATAACTAGTAACACGAGATACAAACAGCTAGTAAGAAAGCAGGTACAAATAAAGTATTTCTCAATCTTCTTGGGTCTATCACATTTTGTCAAGTATTAATTTAGCTCCGACTTCAAAAATTTGAATTTCATATAAAAATTTATATTGTTATTTTTCCTCACTATTTTTAACTTCTGAAATTTCCTGCGTCGGCTCCCGGACTACTAATGAAATTGAGCAAAAATGTTTAGGTAGTTTAGAGTTTAAAAATAATTACGGAATTAATCATTTATAACAGAACGCATTTTTTTAAATATTTTTGTCAAACGGTAAAGTTATATTTAAAGAATAATGTCTACACTATTTATGTTTTAATAGGTTCACTTAAAATAGATACGCATCTATTTGTCCATCAGCAGTCGGAAAAGCGCTTCTGAATAAAAACTACTAGAAAGTTAAAATAGATCCAAGTCATATATCTTAGTTTACTCACAAACTGACAAATAGAAGATAATTATTATTGTACTGATAATTTATGTTGTGAAATTTTGAGGAAATATTTAACGATTTACAAAAAAAAAATGCTAACAAAGGCAAACTAGAGTCAAGCATTGTTACAATACAATTTGCATGCGTTCTAAATTAAGCTCATTAAATGCTTCTTCAGTTTCATTAGAAAGATTTCAAGGGTGCATATTTTGCATACATTATAGAAGAATTTTGTGACTTAAATATATTATTATTGCTTTTAGTTATACATTGCTTTTAGTGATACATTGCTTTTAGTTCAGCTAATTATACCTTTACACTTCAGGCAACAATTAATCTAAAAAACTTCCCACTCAACAACTGCGATGAAGAGCAATCAAGATGTAAACATTTCGTTTTAATACCTACTCCATTTTGTCCGATATATTTTTTGCCCATTTATAATTTAACAAGAAATTAAAAAACTTCGAACTTCACATGAGCCCACACTAAAACTGGCATAAGTTCACAGTAAAAGGTTTTAATTGGCAAGTACAAGAACAGATCAAACTTGTTTTGAGCATTGAAACTACAAGCATAAAAAATCATTCTCTTTTATTATTAACCCAGCAAAAATGGAAAATTTTGTGTAATTTCTGGAAACCAGTATTTCTTTTACCAATGCCAAGGCTTTGCTTTAATCCCTAAGTTCTTATCCTTAATTTTTCTGTACGAAGATTACAAAGGGCGTAAATTAGGACAATGTCATAAACAAACAAAAACCAACTATGTTAGAAGGTCTAACCTCCATGGCAAGTAGATCGAGTCTAAAAGTTAAACTTTTTTAGTGAACCTAGCTGAAAAATTTTACTGCTAAAGGACCCCGAACTATCCTTATTAAGCTCTCTAAAACTTTATTTTCTGATAGTTCTTAAGGACTAGATCAAAGTCTGAAGTCACAAAATCTCATGTTTTAAAAGTGTATGCTAGCCCTTTGTCGTTGAGCTGTTCATGCGTTCTTCAGTGGCGTAACAAAAATGTAAGTCTGTTGTCACCTTAAAAGTCATTCCAGGATCCAGCTGTTTGTTGCCGAAGAGCTAGAATCTATTCTTTCACCTTGAGGGTCATGTTGAACTTAATTTCAAGATCAAGTTGTTTTTTTGTCGAATATCGAAAGGGGGATCATTGTCAATCTTCGCTTTGACCTTAGCATTTACATTGAGTTGACCAATAACTCGTGGGCGTGCGCAGGGTCACATGGAACCATATTACTTTACTTTTATGATTTTTAGGCTATGCGCGATGTCAAAATAACGTTACTAACCCTATGACTCCTTACTAAATACCAGAAACAACATGAAGATAAGCGAAATATTAATATTGAAGTGATAGGATAGAAAATATCTTTATGAATCATAGAGATATCATAGGTAAAAAAGGACCAAATGATGTGCAAATTCGGATGTCACAACCTCCCCGTTCTGTATACATAGTCACGATAATGCCGATGGCACTCTCTTGCTGTACATTATATATATATATATATATATATATATATATATATATATATATATATATACTACGTACCCACAAATGTATTTATATTATTGAAAAGTTTTGATGACTTGGTGTCAGAAGGGTCCAAAATAAATTTTAAATGTGTCGCCAAAACCAATTATGCTTTCTTTAATAAGTCAGACAAGCATAGTCATATCTTTTGGATTATTTGGAATTATTGGGATTGAAAAGTTGCATGCATATATACGTACATACATGCATAAATTAAATACTGATATGCATATATGTATAAATTAGATCTTACTAAAATACATGCAGTTATAAATAAATTTACGTAATTGCAGATTGCACATAAAACTTAAATTTGCTTCGCCGACAGGCGACCTTCGCTTTGATCTTGAGGGTCATCTTGAAGGTCATTTGAGAGGGATTGCCAAGCTCAAAGGAAAGGTCACATTGATGATTTTTCACAAAAAAAAACTATTGACTTTGAATTCACCTTCAAGGCGACCGCTGAGTTTAAAGCGAAGGTCGCCATTAAACCCCTTCTTTTTTCTACAAACGACGTTAAGTTACAGTAATAGGTTTATGCTACTTCATACTGCACGAACAGCCCGTCTTCAAAGGCCTATATTCTTAAAACATGACTTTTTAGGACTAGCGCCTACTGAGACTTTTGATCTACTTTTCAAGGACTACGAGAATCCTGCGTTTCGAAAAGCTTTACCAAGAGCAATTTTCCATAAGGAAAGTGTGGAGTCCGTTACTAAAAAGGCTTAGCTTTTAAACCCGATCTAGTGAAGTTTGATCTTCTAGGTGATCAGTTTTGATTTGGTGATAATATTCTTATAATTTTAGTACATATGTCAACAAACAAATAGGAATATTAAGGATAAAAATCTAGAGGTAAAGCCTTATAATCAGTAAGGGAAATATTTTTGGTGTTTGTTTGAAGGTCATAGACAATGATGTTTCTTGCGAAGTAGTAGATATCTATTGGACTTCCATTGTCTTTATTTTTGTTGAATACCACGACGTTTCGGCTAGTAGTTATCTCTAGCCGTTTTCAAGTTCCATAAAAAAAAAACGACTTTTTTGTTACCTTCCTAAAATAAAATTTCTTTTTATTCGATATTGCATTTAGTCAATGTTTATATGGCCACAATTTTTTATAAGAAATTAGGACGTGCAGTTTCACGCGCGCCTCTTTACAAAAAGATTCATAACTTTTACAATTTTTGAGTGCACCTAAAAGTTGAATAGGCGACGGTTCACATTAATGGCCAGGCCATTCTACGTCAGACCACCGTAGTGCCGGCTACCAGACTCGGTTAGTACCTGGATGGGTAACCGCTTGGGAAGGTCGCGTGACGGTAGTTCAGAACCCACTTTAAATTGTAGGTCCGGAGGCTAAATTGTCTCCGTTATCGATGCGCCTTTCATCCAAATCATTTACATTTTTTAAAAGCTGAGATCAAAAGGAAAATGAATCAATTTGTTTATAATTTTTTTACTGTTAGAGATAAAAATTGAAAAATACTTTGATCGAAAGACAGATTTATAAAAAATGTATGTGAATTTTTCCATATTTTACTTTGGATTTATTCGAAAACAAAAAAAAATAACGTCGATTTATATTGTTCATGCTTTAAAATTCAAAAAATTTTCTAAACTGTTCAAATTTTCGATTTATTCATTATTTTGGTACCTTTATTAATCCTCATGAGACATGACGGTTGATTGCGCCCCATTGATTTAAAAAGTCATACGTAGACAAAATGTCTTTGTCGGAAATATCAGTTTGAGCTTTTACTCTATAACGGGTATCGTTTAGTCCATTTTTTGACGTCACTGTAAAATGCAAATGTTATTGTTAACACTATGGCTACAGTCAGATAAAAATTTATTCAATAACAATTCCTATAATATAAAATATTAGCACAATTTCACAGTTTTGAGTTAAAATATTCTGTTAAGTGATATACTTAAAAATGTTATTAATATTCAGCCGAATAGAAAAACTATACTGTCAATCAATGCTACCCTAATCTATCGCCCTATAGCAATCGTCCATGAAACAGTGGTAGTGTAAGCACATCGTTGATCCATCTAAACGGAAGTACAAACAGAAACAGGGATTTAATGTTTGCAGTTTAAACGTTAATAAGATAAGAGACTGTAAAGTAAACAGCCCTCTCAAATATTTACCCTCAGTTGCGTCCCTCAACCCACGGCGATGTTATTCGTAGCAACAGCACTAAAAAATTTTCCTGTTTTTTGTGTTCGGAATATTGCCGGTGGTTATTTGAAAAGTATTCTCAATTTTATTCTTGGAATATTTGTATTTTATTATTTATTATTGTGTGTAGAAGGTTTTCCATTTATCTGAAGATATATCGAAAAATGGTAAATATGAAAATTTTGGGACCTTTTGGAAGGTGCATTAATTATTATCAGAAAGTAAAGGAACACCGATAAGGTCAAATTTTTAACTATAACTTATACATCTTTGTACTGACTGTGAATTTAATTTTATTGTGAATAAGTGACATCCCCTCAGGTACTTTTTTAAATTTTTGAACTATTGGCGGTACTGTTCAGAAAAGTAATACTTACGAAAGGCGAGTTGAACTTTGGCTTCTTTGTAAATTCGCGCATAATCCTGAAAAATTGAAACATTCTTATGGCACATACTAAGACTGTTTTAACCAATAGCCCTATGTAATTTTTATAATATGTGACAGTAGATAACTGCTGTTATTGTAGTGAATCTCAACAAAAACCCACTCTTACTTCAATCCAAAAGACAGTGGCCATAAAAATTTCAGCTAAAGAATATTTGAGGTCTTTTTTAGAGGCAGAAAATCCTTATGAGCCCATTGCATGATAAAAATGCAATATTTTATAAACCTGCGTTTCCAAATTAAATTAACCTTAAATTTTAAATTAAAACAAAAACAAATCGTGTTACCTTCAATTATTTTACAAACTTCCAGGTCAAAAACAAGGTCCCTTTCAAGCTCGTGATGAGCTAAGGAATGCTAAAGGATGCGAATTGTTAACGATGGAAAAGCAATAAATGATAAAAGGACGGACGCGCTTGGGTTAAGGGTTAGTCAATTTGAGGCTGGTTAGTCAATCTGAGATTGATTAGTCAATCTGATGTTAGTCCGTTTGAGGTGAATTAATGATCAAACCCAAGCGAGTCGTCAGTCAAAGAACTGATTGACCATCAATAATCCTAGTGACAACCCTGTATAAAGTGCTAAACATGAGAATAATTGCATTCTTGGTAGAAATCTATTTTTAAAAATTTTACAGCTTCCTATGTTTGGAGTGATAATCAGTTTTTTATAATTCAATTTCATCGCTGCGGACCAAATTTCCTGATTCCTATGTCCCACGCCAACCCCAAAGTTGAACGTGTCAATTCGTCCCTCCTAACATATGTTGGACTGTACATCTTTTAAATATGGATGACTACTTACTTTGGAATTAGAGTAATATATAGTACTCTATAAAGGGTTGTCACTAAGATTACTGATGGTCAACCGGGTTTTTGACTAGCGACTCGCTTGGGACTGACCATTGATTCACCACAAACGGAGTAACCTCAAACTGACTGATCAGCCTTATATTGACTAACCAATCTCAGTTTGACTAACCCTAATTCCAAACGTGTCCGATTATCATTCCAGTATTTCTCATCAAGTCAACAATTCGCATCCTTTAACAAACCTTGATTCATCGCGCTCTGGAAAACTACCTTGCTGATTTTGTGATTTTGCAGATCGACGACCAGTAAATAAACATAATATTAAGGCGGATTCAGCCTCTTTTTTTGGAGGAGGGGCAATATCACAAGAATGTCGTATGTCAAAAGAAAGCAAATTGTCGACGAGGGGGGGGGGAGTGCCAGCCACATTTGCGTTCCTAATGAGCAGGCAGAGACGAGTCTATTTTTCTGAATTCGAGGCTCGGGGGGGGGGGGCGATGGTCTGTACCTCCTCCTCTTGGATCCGAACCTGCATGATATTTCATAACATAAAATAATGAAAGGTAACACGGTTTGTTTTTCTTTAATTTTAAATGGAAGATTAATTAAATTTGGAAACACGGATTTATGTCATAATATATTTTTATATATTTCCCTATGTGGCACTGGCGTGTGGAGAAAAACTAAAAAGTCTGCATCTACAGAGTCCTAATAATTTTGAGAAGGTTGCTGCTGAGCAATTTTTGTTAGAGAGAACAACAACATTCTCGAAATCTTCCTTGTTGCCAATAAATAAAAAATCCTTTAAAACCGAAAACAACATTTTTGTTCCTCTATATACCAAATTTGGCTCACAGAATATATCAAAAGTTTACCTAAACAAAACGGGGCAATATGTTGTAATACTCCATTTCCTTCAAATTGACGACACAAAGTAGGAATCTCCTAAAACTTTTTATTGTATGATAAAAGTCTCCTTCTGATATCTTTGTGCCCTGAAGCCTACAACACAAATAAAAACTTTTCTCCTAAAAAGACCCTAGCGAAAACTTTAGCATTTCATCAACAACATTGTCTTTTCTTTCATCCCTTTTAAAATACTTCAGATTAAATTTAATCTTTTGTTTAACGACAAACTTTAAAACTCGTTTTTTAATCTCCGCATCACATTTGTTTGATGTATTTTGTTTATTTCTGGAAGTATATATAAAACTGTTAATTATATAGATACGAGTTTACATTTTCATTATACACACATATGTAGATAAACTAAGCTGTGCTTATTACAAAAAAGATAATCATTGGATCTCTTTACCTTTATTGATACGTGGTACGCCTCCGATTTGCGTTATTCTGTGATATGTTGAGGTATACCAGAAAATAGCCAACACGTATATTTTATGTCCAGAATCGCAGTTCTAGTAAGTGAGAACCCAAATGTCATCTCAAAAAAAGGGTTCACTGAGAAAATGGCATATTATAGAATGTAAGGCGGACATCTGAGAACATTCCCTTGTAAATATTTTGTTTATTTGGAGAAAATCCTTAACCTTTATTAATGGAGCCGCAGACCTATCGGTCTTTTAAGCCAAAAACTGGAAAGCACAGGCAAAAAGTACATTTGTTCACATCGAATAGGGGTATCCAAACTTTTTAGTTTAAGGGTCATATTGACTCCTTCACTAAGTACCAAGGACCAAGACCTAACTAGTTTATCTTATCAATATACTGTAGTTTTGAATTACGCGTAAATTTTCGTATTGGAACTAGCTGTGAATAAAATATCTATGACAGAGGGCGAGGGAGTAGACCCCGCTTCATTCGCAGTTTCGGTTAGAGATAACCGATACATGTTCTATGCGTTACATACTGTTACAACTACTGATGAACAGGTTAAATGTATAGTAGTAGCATCTTGTGAAGAGTTGGGAAGTTAAGTTCAGGACGTGGCAAAGCTACAATAGTTCAGCACCATTTGTGGGAAGCGACGGAATTACGCAAAAACGTCAATTATGCTGGGTTAGTCGAGGTGTAAAACGCCATCTTGTAGCGAGTAACAGAGGTAGAATATATTCTAGGAAAGTTCTGCGACGTGATGGCTTGTCTGGAAGATTCGAGTATTTTCAAGAGTTTTCGAATATGTTCAACGCACCAAGAAGTCGTGGTGCAAATACGACAGACAATAGTTCCAAAGTTTAAATTTGAAGCGACAAGCGCGATCTGAAAAACGACTGGTTTATTTTTGTGTGGATTTGTATAATTATGGAAAAGAAACTAAAGATAGATAGTTCAGATCATTTAAAGGGCAATGGGAATATGAATATTTCGTGATTGAGTCAAGTAATAACGCAATGTGACAACTTGCAATAAGATAATATCAGTGCTCAAAGAATGTAGTATAAAACTTCATTAAGAGACTAAACAATCTCAGAATGACTCCAAATTCACAGGATGCCTATAGTTAGAAAAATTTCAATGTTCGAAACACGGATTGAAATCTCAGCAGTTGTATTAAAAAAATATATATTCTAAACAACAAGCTGCAACTCGTACTAGTTTCTGCATGACTCATTCAGTAGCAAAACATGAGAAACCATTTGCTACTGGCGAATTAATTAAGGATTACATTATTGCAGCAGCAGAAGAAATGTGGCCATAAAATGTTAATTTATTTTAAAACTACAATTTGCCAATAAACAGTGTTGCTCGAAGAGTAGATGGTATTGCAGAAAATATATCAACCCAAGTGTTTCACAAAAATCTACCTTTACAGTAGTTCTCTTTGGCTCTGTTTCAGATATGGCTCAGGTGTTACTTTTTATTCAAGCGAAAGATAAAAAGTATAAATAACTTCTTGACATTCACAGCACGACAACTGGAAAAGATATTTATAAAGAAGTTAAAAATTCTGTGCAGAAGAACAATCAGGGGAAAAATTTGAAATGTATTACTACTGATGGTCGCAAAAACATATGTGGAAAAAATAAAGGTGTCGTTGCTCTCGGCTGTAGAAGATGATGGTGCAGATTTGTGCAGATAATGCTTAGATATGTTAGAAGATTTAAGGTCAGTCATGTCGGCTGTTAATTATATCAGATCACATATACTCAATTGTCGTCAGTTCTGCGAGTTTATTAAAGAGATTGGAAAAAATAACTTACCGTATTATGCAATACGCTAGCTTAGCTGCGGAAAAGGTCTTACGCGTTTTTTGCGCTCCGAGCTGTAATCAAAATCTTCTTAAATGCAAAAAATCGTCTTCTGGTTGAGTTAAAGAACAATGATTGATCATGTTTTCATTTTATACAGATTTAACTAAACATATGAATGATCCCAATTTGAAATTGCAAGGAGAAAACCTGCTTCTGCCGGATTATACACTCGTATTAAGTTCATTCGACAAAAAATTATCTTGTTTCAATCTTAGTTGAATAAAAATTTTTAATACATGTCATTAGACTCCATTTCCATCAGATTTCCCAATTGATGCTTTGAGTCCTTTAAAAATACATTTCGAGTGTCGTTTTTTAGATTTTGATGTAATTGCAAACGATATCAAGATTTTCCCAAATCCTTTTAACGCCGATATAGAAGCCCTTACCTCAGAACTTCAATGAAAGTGACTGATTTGCAGTATAGCGACATTTTTCAAAAAAAATATTTCAAGTCTTCTTCGTTGGAATTTTATAAGTATTCCATTCACAGAGTTTGACCAGTTTCATAAATTTACCCATGGATTTTTTCGGCACTGCTTATCTGTGTGAAAAAATATTGTCCAAAATGAAATATACCAAAAAATGTTTACAGATCCAAATTTACTGATGAGCATTTGAAGTCGCTTCTGATAATTTCCACTAATAAACTTGATTCACAACTGCAGTCAATTGTTAGTGGAAAGTTACAGCCACATAAATCTCATTAATAATAATTAGCATGTATAATTCCATTGTGTGAATTACCTAAGTATGTCACTTACTATTAATTTTTAGGATAAATCTCGTAAATTAAAGTTAAATTGTTCAGTGTCATTATGTATGTCAGTCATGTTGTTAAATAAAAACGTGATTATTAATTTGAGTGATTTATTTACATTGTAAGTTTTAAAATGTAATTAAAATAGAATATGGTGGACACGGGTTTGTGGTTTTTTTTTGGGGTCGATGTGGCCCACGAACCGTAGTTTGAAGACCTTTGCTTTAGACTGTTAAAATTTTGTCTCCGAATTTTGTATTTGGAGTATAAGAATATTTCCAAATTAACGCTCCCGAAATTCTAATAAAAACGGCATTTCAGGTGATTTCTCAATTTTCAAATGATATTTTACTCTGAAAACTAAAAAAATCTACCTAGTCATGATAGGAACAACTGACTGAGCATTGCCTAATTGATCAAGAAACACCACCATGTCTGATGATAAATCGACGCGTCTACAGATTTTGAGCAACGTTCAGTATTGAACACCTTACAAAACGCCGAAGGACATTTTTAAATAGATGCCTTTATGTTCTACAGTGAAGTAATGGAACCAGTTATCGCTTAAAGATGACCTCCATTTATTTGAAATTGTAGAGAAGTGCTGGTAATCAAGGGACCCACAAAAAATTGTCAATATTAGACAAATCCATTGACCTAAGTACGCCACATCATCGTCGAGAGGAGAGACAGAATCAACAAGATTGCGTTGTTTTTGTGAACATTTTAAATATCAACCTGGATTTTTTTGAAAGCTTTTCTAATACAACCAAATATCATACCGTTATAACAAAAATTTTATCATTTTTCCGTTATAGAGGCGATACAAACAAGAGACAATTACATACAAGCCTTGAAAGTTTTTTAAGGGAAAAAAAAATTTGATCTTAAAAAAATTTCTAGTAGCTAGTAGAAATGTTATCAAGTGCTTTATTTAAAAAATAAATACATTGCCGAGTGTTAGCGGTCTATGGAGGTTCCATCATATTTTATTAAAATAAAATAAATATCGGTGAAAATAGTATTAATCCGATCCGTATACATACGATTTAACAGATTGTTTTAACCATTTCTTGGTTACTTGTTACGTAAAAAGTAATGCCGAAGACCATTTTTCAAAAAAAAAAAACAAGGAAAAGTTTCCCACTGAACTCAAGTTTTTTCACTGTAAGTTACAAAACTGAATAACATTATTAGTAGTATCAAGTAGACCTAAAAAAATATTTACTGTATAGGTTATTGTATTTCTTTAAACTTTTTCTTGCTCGTATATTCTCACTCTTACCAAAAATTACAATTTTATATTATTCTATACACAAACATCGCATTGCTGTATTTCATGCTGGATTTTAAATGCGACTTAATTTCTGTTTATGCAGCCTTTGCAATAACAAAGCAAAGTATACACTCATGGAATGATAATCGTCTGCATTCAAAACCGAAACCGCAGCGTATATCCCGTAGGATTTGTGAATCCTCTACCATAGAAATATCTTTTGAATAAAAATTGGTGTGCAATTTTAGACACTATGGAAGCCATATTCAGTTATTTGCGGTTATACTCGTATAAAGCAACATAATAGTTAAACTTGGAGATAAGTGAGTATGTTAATGATTGGTTGCGGTAGCTGATAATTTTAAATGCTAAACATAAAAGCCTATTCAAGTTTTAAACCTAATTGCCCTTGTATCGCTTTACTTTCTTTTATTGAATCGTATAATGATCCGTCCGTGCTCCTTTCTTGTAGAAATACATTTTTCTCTAAAAATGGCTGTGAATTATTTTAATTTTTCTTTAAGACAAAGAATCGAAAAAAATAGGGAAAGAGAATGACTAGACAGACCTGTCTGTAAGTTGCTTAGCAGTGATTTGACAATACACCTACCGGATATTTAGCATGACTAAACAGTCTATCGCTTCGTAAAATGCTAATACACACTATCTGTAATTCCTAAAATCATTACTTTGAGTTTGCTTAGTATGTATTTAGTTCCCCGAACATAATTTTTTGTCACCAAGTAGCTGACTTTGTGCTTTTTTTTGTAGATTATTCTGACAATTTTTTAAACTGGGCTATAGAGTTCATTTGAATGGAAATTAAGTTCAGTATTATTTAAAGAGGTTTTTAATATCTTTAATAATGTAGAAAAAGTTATAAAAATATTTGATTTTATTGATTAAAATATTATCGTGGTTTTGTAGCTTGAAAATACAATTATTAGGTTGACAAGGAAGCTCGAGGGACTGAGTTCACTGATTCCCCTGAAACTTTGAAGCTGACTTATTTGGAGGCTAAGGTTTTTGTCAGCCGGATAGTCATTTCTACCCATACGCCCTAATAAAAAGTAGGGTCAGGGCTTGCTCGACTAATTCCACTATTTTCCTCTTATCGGATAGAGTAATGCGCTCCTTGTTCGGTTGCTTTTCTACATGTTCGAACTTAAAATAACCATCGTGGTCATCTCTTGCTTGTTGTTTATCTTCAAGATGTTCAAAATTCATAAATGTCGCATTCATTATCATAACTTGCTTTTCTCCATTCTTAAGTCGTGTTAACAGAAATTACTACCCATGTGATAAACATTGGGCTTCAAGTAACTAAGCTTCAAAATTTCACAGTAATCACTGTACCCAGTCCTTCGAGCTCCCCTGTTTTTTAATCATACTTGATTCAAATGAATGATTAATAACAATGTAGTACACTACCGCCGAGAATTAGTTGATTGATTTGTTGATAATTCAAAAGTTTATGTTTCACTCCTGTTTTATATTTCATTACGACGTTTCGCACACTACATATTTAAAAACAGATTTAAACAACTTAAAACAATTAAAAGTTTTGTATATTATTTCACATAGCGTTTTAAAATCACATTGTTAATAAACAAAAAATTTTTTTAGATAGCTCTTTTTATCGTTAAGGGCGTTATAAACTAGTTTATACTTGATAACGATTAGAGATACAACTTAATTGAAACGTCGTAAAAATAAAGACAATAAAAGTCCGACAACCACATTTTAGTCAATGATGACAAAAAATGGCGCACAATAAAATTCGTATGGGTACCAGGTCGCTCAGATACCCAAGGGAATAAGACAGGAAATCGGTTGACAAACGTGAGGTGTTCAAAAGAAGAAATTAATACTATTAATACAAGTTTGTTGAATACTAGAGGGTAGCCCCGAACTGGGAACAAAAACACATAATCTCAACTAATGCGTGCCTTATCTGTATTCTTCTCTCCCTGACAGAGCGTTATCATTCTTTGTAGGAGTGGCATTACAAATAATGAGGCATGGAGATAAAATTGTTGATCATGTTCTCAGTCAAGGACTTAACAGACGGTTTTATCACTTGGAGCAGTCAGTCAAGTTCAGACTACAAGGGTACTTGGATTGGAGACAATCGGCTTGAAGTGTAAAGAACCCACTGAATGTGAGACCTAAACATTGGGGATCAAAGATATACAAATAAAATCTTAAAAAACATTTTAAAATCCTAATCTTAGATATGAGACTGTAACACACTGATTTTCACGTAAATTCATATATTTTTACATTTTATTATGAGAACTGTATGTCTCTTTTTTATTCCAAAGTACTAATACTTTTGATACGGTAATTAATAAAAGTCTAAAGTTCCTTTGTCAATTTACTTCAAACTGAAACAATACGAGTTCAAACAAAGTAATATAACATCGAAGCTGAGCTGGTTTGCGTGCGGTTGAAACCGAAATTTCGATTGATTAATGCAACAGCAGGAGTCGAACACGGGTTTCCTGCGGGACGTGTAGCGGTTTTGGCTGCGAATGGGAATTATGTTCGAAATTACCACTACGGCCGAACATTTTGTTTTAGTTCAGGCTGTCAAATTATATGTTTGTAATATCGACATTACTGAATAAGATGAAGTGTTTAAAGTACATACACAAACCTAAAAAATATACTTATTTAATTTTTCTAAATTTTAATTTTAAACTGTTTTTCAACGGACTTGGTTGTTATAATATTGATAGAGAAATAGTTAAAGTTATAATATTTAGTTCTTGTTCTGTTCCTTTTTTGTGGGCGATATTTCGACAAGAAGCTCTATTCATCTTTAGAAATTTACAAACTATCATATGCTAAAATTTCGGATCTACAAATGGTTGAAAGATCGGTTGTTTTGTCATCGCCGTGATTTTTTTAAATATACTTAGATTAGCTCACGATGTAACAATAGTTGTAAATTTACATCCTACGAGACAACTAGCTCTGTTATCTAGACTATTTTGATCGAAGGAGTTAATATATCTTCTGAATAAAATATAAAATTTTGAGAGCCATCTATATTGCATAATATATAAACGTAGGTAGCTTCAAAAAGATTCCTAAAAATAAACAACACAGTGCAAGTTGTCCAAATAAAACTCTTTTAAAATTTATTGCTATAATTCATTATTTTAAGTAAGTGGTCAATGTGATCAGCCATCCGCTCAGTAGATGGAGCTACAGATGATAATAAATAAACTCCAGGAAAGTGAAAATAAACACTTCAAGATTGAACACAGTATAGTGTAAATTGAACCTGAAACCTGGAATCCACGACGTATCCGGGATCATAAACTTTAAAATCTTAAATTTTAATATTAATTTTAAATTTGTGTACCTTGATATATATTTTTACCTGAATTTGGTATAGAATCGATGGATTTGTTGAAATAGAAAATGGTTTAAAATTTTTAGTTCTACAACACCACTGACTCGGCCAATCGCTGAGTTAACCAAATACATTAACCTAATTCCCAAATCTCAAAAACAAGAATTCTTCGAAAATTTCTCTTAAAAAGGTTTTTAAGCATAAACTTCTAATAAAATTGCTTTTCGAAAACCTACATCAGAAACACTCAACATTTTTTCACTTTGAATATGAAGATTCATGCTTATACCATAAATTCTTTCAAATGTAATGTTTATCAACACATCAACACAAGGTCATGCTCTTTTTCCGTAGATAGCAAGATGCGTGCGATTTACGGGTAAGGAATATCTAGACAACTACCAACATAGTTCCCTCAAATTATTCAGACTTCTCCAGACTATTAAACGCAAAATGAAATGATGCACGTTTATAAAACAGTTGTAAAAATAAAAACAACTTTTACAAACGCAAACACAACATAAATAACTTAAGAATTATAGGTACAAAGCTCAAAATGATCTAATGACTCATACCGGTTAACTCCCTTCAAGAAATATTTTTTTAAACCAGCAAGCTATTCTTTTCTAGCTTCTGAAACTTTTATAGAAAAAGTTAGATATTCGTATTTTTAAATTTATTGTAATATAAAATGTATCAAAATGAAGCCCGGTAAATACAAGAGATGATCGTACTTTAAACCCTAGATTATGATTTATATACTTTATGAATCAATTCCAGTATCTGATTTGGCTGCACGCAAACCGCAGACGCCCTGTGGCTTCCAGACTGGGCGAGCAAGTCTGACGGTTTATTGTTTTGCTTTAGTTTGTTTTAGGTAGTTTGGGAATAATGGATAGTAAGTTAAATTTGGTCTCAAATAACATATAGGAACTTGGTGTTAAAATGGTATAGAAATACAGTCATGGACAAACGTATGGAAAAATTTGTTTTCTAATTATATCCGTAATATTTGGTTATCAATAGTTAAATATATATATATATCAAAAAATGAACATACACTACTAAACTGATAAGTTTTTATTCAACAAATGAAAATACAAAATAAAACAAAATTCCTTTAGATAAATAAAAAACACTTAGGACAAAAGTATGGAAGCAAATTAAAGAAGCAAAGTTCAATATTTTGTTGAAAACCCCTTTGCCTTAATGACTTCCCTTCATCTTCTTAGCATTGAATCGAGAAGACTTTGAAATACATCAACTGGAATATTCCGCCATTCCTCTTGTAAAACTACCCATAGATGATTTTCATTACGAATTATTATTTCCCTAATTTTTCGCTCCAAGTGTTCCCAAAGGTGCTCAATTGGATTTAGGTCCGGCGATTAAGAAGGGCAGTCCAGTAAATCAACGCTTTTCTCTAAAAACCAATTTTTTACTAAACGGAATGAGTGTTTGGGGTCATTATCTTGTTGATATCTCCATAAAAACGGCATTTCTTCTTCGGTATAAGGCAACATAGTATTCTATAATATGTCGCGGTACATAAATCAATCCATTTTTCCCGTTATTTTCACTATCGGGCCGGTCCCAGACCTGGAATAGAATCCCCAGACCATAATACTATGACCCCCATGGTTCATAGTAGGTTTTTGATACTTAATATCAATTTTTTTTCTACAGGCCTTCGAACAAACGACCTTCCGTCTGAACCAAATACTTTAAATTTACTTTCGTCACTCCAAAGTACCGTACCCCTGTTTAGAGGTGTCCAATTTAAATGTCTCTGAGCAAACGGAAGTCAGGCCTTTCGATTTTTTTTTGGAGAGTAAAGATTTTTTCATAGCAACTCGTCCAAACAATTCAGCTCCACAAAGACTTCTCACAGTTCGAGTCGTTAAGTCTGGGTTGCAATATTCGCGAATTTCTACACTAATTTGGATGGATGACTTATGCAAATCGGTTAACGAAATTCTTTTCATGCACTTTTCAACATTGGGGGTAGTTTTTCTAGGACAACCTGACGTTTGCAGATTATTAACATCCTCCTTTAGAATTTTTGGAAACAGTACCCTCACTTAAATCTAATTTTTTGCTATAGTGCATTGCTTTACACCTTGTCGTTTTCACTCAACAACTCTAAATTGCAACTCTTTCGACGAACATGTATTTTTGCCCATTCTTAACATGGTGTTGGTGACAACCGTGGCACAACAATACTAATCCAATGACTTTAAATTTTAAAAATGTACAGAAGAAATAATGTTTCCATGCAATATCCAAGACATAAAGAAAAAAGGCAGATAAGAGAGGAATGTGTATAGCCCAAGTGTAAACATTTGATAATATTCAATACCTTAACAAATATGTAAAATAAACGGCACAAATTATTGTTGAATATGAGGCGTGCTGAAAAAATGTACAAAATGAAAATATTTCCATACTTTTGTCCATGACTGTATATTTTTACACATTCCTCTTACAAGATGATATATTTTTGAATTATTTTTTATAGTTCTTTTATTTTCTGACTTTAAGTTCTCTACTTGGTCTGTTTGTGTGTGTGTGTGTGTGTGTGTGTGTGTTAAGTTTTATGGCATTGGTTGGAAGCTAGTGGCTAGCAGTGTTTTTTTCTTTAAATCAAATATTTGATCAAATAATTGAAATAACTTTAGTCATTTGACTAATGCGAAAAAATCGTGGAAAATACAGTCATCTAACAAATAATCGGAGCATAGCAAGAACCTTACTAATGATGAAACCACCCACGACAGCGATATCGCTATAGAGCAACGAGAGGCCTTTCGAAACTTTTCAATATATTGGAACGAAACTAAATTCAAGTTACTCCCAAAGACAGAAATATTATCATACGAACAAACAAAATTTTTAAACCCGGAATTTATCGTGATTTAATTAACTGAAGGATATAGCAGGCTAGAGTTGAAGTCCATACAGTGTAGCATAGTGATCTATTGTATAGCCTATTTTATCTGTTCCATTCGAGACCTTGAATTATTCCCAGGAGTTTTTGGATTTTAAAAATGGTAATTATAATGCAATAAATAATTTTCTTGGTACCTTTGACTGGCATCAGACTTTAAGTTCAGATAATATCAATACAGATGTGGAATTTTTTTATGACATAATTTACCATAGCTTTGAGTTGTTTGTTCCAAGAAAGTTATCAAAAAAGCCAGTATTTCCATCATGGTATAATGATTCTCTTAAACAATGTATACTTAGCAAAAAAGCAGCTCACAAAAAGTTTTAAAATACCAACAATGTAGATGATTACAGGGAATTTTCTTATTTGCGACGTGAATGTAAGCGTCTTTCTGAAATTTCTTACCATGATCATATCACACAAACTGAAAATTCTATTAATCAAAATAGCAAGGACTTTTGGAAATATGTAAAAAAAAAAATAACGCCTATGATATTGCCAAAACTATGTATTACAAAAATAAAACATTCGATGATGTAAATGTGACTGTGGACTGTTTTAGTGACTTTTTTCATCTGTTTATTGTGATAAAGAATGTGGTATATATAATTTTAATGTACCAAAGTCTGTGCCTATAAGTACTCGTGATATTAGTGTAATTGATGTTTATATTGCAATTTGTGGCTTAAAAGATCATTTATCTCTTGCTCCTGATGACATATTTTTAAAAAAGTGTTCGTTTATTTTGGCCTTTATTTTAAATATTATTTTTACAAAATCAGTTGCAACTGACATTTATCCGGATATCTTTAAAAAAGTCATTTGGAATACCTATATTTAAGAATGGTGATAGGCCGGAAGTTAATAACTTTAGAGCAATAAGTGAAATGTCTTTGATAGCGAAGGCATTTGAAATGATTGTTGATTCAAAAATCAAATCAAAACTTCAATGTATTTTAAGTGAAAGCCAACATGGTTTCGTCAGAGGTAGATCTACAGTAAGTAATTTGCTTGTTTATGAGCAGTTTTTGAGAAATTCTCTTGAGGACACTAATCAGATTGACTCTATTTACACGAACTTCTCTAAGGCTTTCGACAAGGTAAATCACTCTCTACTGTTGAGAAAGTTGAAAAAATATGGAATATTTGGTGACTTTTTGCACTGGTTTTATAGTTACTTAACAAATAGGAAACAACAGGTAAAATTTGGCAATTTGGTTTCTAGCGAGATTCTAGTCTCATCTGGCGTACCACAAGGTTCGCATTTAGCTCCACTTTTATTCAATATTTTTATCAACGATTGTGTGAAATATTTTAAATGTCTTTTATACGCTGACGATTTAAAGATTTTTCGAATAGTCAAGGATGTGGAAGATTGTATGAGACTTCAAGAAGATATGAATGCTGTGAGTGAATGATGCAACTTAAATGGTAGGCAATTGAATGCAAGTAAATATTTTATCTTGAAATTCTATCGCATTAAGCATGTTATTCAATATGATTATTCGATTGATAATATATTACTTGAAACTAAAAAAGAGCTCAAAGACCTAGGAGTATATTTTGATAGCAATTTAAGTTTTAACTTTCATGTGAATCATATTACTAATAAAGCATTAAAATTACTGGGCTTTATTAAAAGAACCTTGCTTGACTTTAATAACATTGCTTGCTTTAGAACATTATTTTGTTCCTATGTTAGGTCATTCGTGGGATATGCTTGCCTGGTAGGGTCTCCTTACTATGGGCAGTATATTCAACAGATTGAAAGAGTGCAAAAGAGATTCATTAGATTTGTGGGTTTCAAAATGGGGATACCAAGTGAAAACATCATATGTGAAGAAATACTTAAGTCTATTAATTTGATACCTCTTAGGAAAAGAAGAACATATATCGATATGCGCACGTTTTATAAAATTTTTCATGGGTTAATAGATTGTCCTGAATTACTAGCTATGATAGACATAAATGTTCCACAGAGAGTTTTAAGAGAATTCAATCTGTTTAGTGTTTCTTATCACAGAACAAACTATGGATTATTGTCATCGTCGCTTTTCAATTACGGCGAATAAATTCGAAAATGATATCGATTTCTTTAATGATACATTAAGTTCATTGAGCTCAAAGATGAAGAATACTCTGTGATATGTGTATCTAGTCATTTTATCTATAGATGGTAACTTCTTTTGGTATATGTATTCGAAGATGGCTAATTTTTCATTAAAAAAAAAACATTTTTACATGCGACGTTAACCAACTTTGAAAAACTATTCTACCGATCTCCTCCATTTTAACCACATATTCTAAATATATATGACTATGTCCCGTAGTAAAATTAAGACAAAAGATTTATATTTACTATTTTTCTCGGCATGAAATACACAAATAAGTCCTATGCCATTTGGTTATTTTTGCATGAAAATTCATAATTTTATTTCCGGCGATAACAACAAGCAGAAAAACATCGAATTAATGTTTCGTGGCCCGTATTCACCTGATTTATCGCCTATTTACTTCTTTATATTCCCGAATGTCGAACAAAGAATTTATAGATTGCGATTTTCATCACCAGAAGCAGCGTTCGAAAACCTTAGAAGAAAAATATTTTGTTTTAACAAATCTTTTTTTTTTTTCGATTTTGAAAAACATAAAAGGTTGTCCTTGTATATTAACTGCTACAACTGGTATCATTAAGTTCGTTATTGAAGTAAAGCAGGATATATTTACGTTTCTACTAGAAATAAATAATTTGTAAATATCTTAATTGTTAAAATTTTCTCAATTACGACACCATGTTGATGAATAATGTTAATTCTTTAATGTTTTTTTACTTTTGTCTCTTAAATTAAGTTATTTATAAATATAGATTACTTAATTTATAGCAAATAAGATATAAAAATAAGATATAATTTGACAATTTTTCGGTGTAATTGTAAACAAAAGCGATTTTTTAGACTCTTTTAATGTACAGTTTAAAATCGTTACTATCGAATTGAAGTATACATCAGTAAGTCGAGATAAGACATTAATTTTTCTAGTCGGTACAATTTGTTAACACAATATTGATATCAACACATGACAAAGAAAATACCCAACTGATACGGCATTTTTATTCGAATATAACATTCAGAATAAAATGCAAACAAACCATAACGAGCCCGTTTTTGTCACTGACAAAAACAAAAATGCAAATCGTACCCCCCTATAAGCGTCTTAGCTTCTCCCTTCAAAATCCTATTAGCCACCAGACCACCCTCTGAGCTTGACGTAATACCGCCGCTGCTTTAACTTTGAATAAACATTCGCCGGAAAAACGGACCCCTCAACCCCCCGCGGCCATTATTACGCCTTTCACTTTCTTCTGGATTTGACTTTATTCTTTTTTTACAACGTCTTTTGCGCTGTCCCGAAGCGGTTTTATAGTCTTTTTATCGTTATAAGACTTTGGTGTGATATTTTTGGCGTATAAATCGAGAGTTGGTTGGTAAAAAAGTGTTTTAGAGCTTGCAAAAATATTAACCTAAATTTAAAAATGGTTTTACCCACTTAAGACATTAGGTTTTTATGTATATTAAAAGGTTTAGACTCAGAAAAACAAATATATTTCTAATCCGAAAGCTTTTTTTGTACTTAAATAAGTATTCTGGACTGCGTATAAAAATGCTTAGTTAACGTATTACTTTTGATCATAGGCTATTTAAACTAATCTGGATTATCGAGTCTTAAATTTCACAAGTTTTTTGTCTAAAATTAATATTAGTGTAAATATATGTAATGCCCGATTGGTCAGTCGATTATTCTTAATCCTGGTTAAGTATCAGAATAAAATCTAATATGATCCATCAAAATTTACTACTTTTTAGGCAATTATTATTTTTTCCTAAAATCGAATTTGACGTAAAATAATTTTTAATCTAATATTAGTTTCAAGTTAGAGAAAAATTTAGTCACTTCCTTTCTGCCTGTAACTATGGATGTCACCATTCTGTGTAAAGATCGATAGCCCCGTGAAGAAAAACCTCTGTTTATTTAAGTAACATTACTGTTTTTGTTTTTGCCACAATCTGACATGTTATAAAAAAATTTCACTTTCTAAATAAATTATTTTGCCCTATTTTCAGTACGTCAAGGAATCATCTTGCACCTTCTTAGTGTAGGGGTTAGATGGGTCGCAATTATCAAATGTTTAAGCAGTTATTTGCTTACAACAATCTTATTCTCAGTTGAATAAACTTCTACATAAAAATACTTTAAAAAAACTTTGGTAGAAAATATTACTTTCACGTTTTAAGACATTTACTTTTTGGTTCTATACCCGAGGTTTCCAACCTTTTTCTTCTTGTGAATCCCTTTTAAAAGGCGGAGTAAATTGGCAAACTCCCTACAGGGGCGGATCCAGCCTCTCTCTTTGGGGGGGGGGATGATATCACAAAAGTACAGCAGGGCAAGAGAAAGAAATTTGTCGACGGGGGGGGGGGGTCTATTGTTCTGAATTTAAAGCTCTTGGAGAGGTGGGGGGCGATCACAAAAAAAACAAGTTGCCGATAGGGGGGGGAGGGATGCGAGCAGCATACACATTCCTAATGTAAGAGGTAGAATCGGGTCTATTTTATTGAACTCAAAGCTCTTGGGGGAGGAGGGGGCAATTGCAAGAAAAATAAATTTTCAACGGGGAGGAGTGCCAGCAGCATCCACATTCCTAATACAAAAGACAAAATCGGTTCAATTTTCCTGAACTCAAAGCTGTTGGAAAGCGGAGGGGCAATCGCAAGCATACACATTCATATACTCTATTCAAGAACTAGAGAGAGTAATAAAACTATTACCGAAATCTCCAACGTGCTCCAGTACCGCAGGTAACTGAAGACTGCCGTAAATCAACTGAGCTCTGGAAATTGCTCAGAGAACTTAATTTTTGCTGGGAAAAATCAGATAGAAAATCTGTTCTCATAGATCGTCCGGAAAATGTCCGTTGGAGAAGGAAATATCTTTCTCAAGTAAAAGGTAAAGTTGCTGGAAATAACACAACTTATAAAATTAGTAATTTAACTGAACTTTTGAAAGTTTTTTTTGAATAAAGCTATTGCAGAAAATTGGGTAAAATCCATATAATTTAAGGTTAAAAGAAAATGTGGAAACTCGATCTCATGATCGGTGAGATAGAGGAACCAATTATAATTAACTTGAGCGGAGATAGCTTCACTGACTTTGATTACGAATTAGACACGTAATGTTTACCAGCGTAAACACAATTTATTATTTAAATTTTCTGTGACATATAAAAATTAATTACATTTGAATCCCTTTTTCTGCAAATGATTTAAGAAATAAATAAACTGAAACGTTAAATGTCCTAAAAACGTTTTTAATTAATAATAAAATGACCGATAGCCCCAAAAAAATTTTAATATTATATGGACGAATTTATTTTTTTATATATATGCTTAACTTGTTGTATTTTTGACAATAGGTATTTTGTAAATATTTAAATTATAACTTAGAATTTTTTGAGAGAAAAAGGCTACGTTTAGTCTAAATGTGCCTAAAACGGTTTCTATGCCAAAATTAAAAATAATAAACATACAGTTGTGATTTGTGTTAAATATGCCAAAAGTATCTATATTTTCTAATGTATGTGAATTGTTAAGAAATCATAAGAAATAAAATAAGAAATAGAAACTTTTTATTTTAAGTTTATTACCGAAATAATATTCTATGTCATAAATACTTAGTGATAAAATAAACCTCCTTCCGACGCCTATGACAAGGATTAAAATATTTTTTACCACTTCACACATCCAAATATCTATTGTTATCCAACCCAAATAGTCCATTATTATAGACCGATATTTCTGATTATAAAATTTCAAACCTATTCCTACGAAAAATATATGTGTCTAACAGATTTTGCCAAAGACACCGGACTAAAGAACACAGGTAGTTTGCTAAGAAAAAAAAGGGTAAAAAATGATTTATTACTCGCTCTAGTTCTTGAATAAACAAGAGGCAAAATCGTGTCTATTTTCCTGAACTCAAGGCTCTTGGGGGGGGGGGGGGCAATCGCCCCCAATATTAGACCAGCTAAAACCACATTGCAGCTCACAGGCACAGCAAACTACTGCTAAGCGAACCATCCGCTAAAAAAAAACCGCGAAGTCCTGATAACCGACCAATGCAGCTTAAAGAAACGTGTATACACAATGATCATTTATAATGAAGAACCAACATGTAAACAATGTGACACAGAGCACGAAACAGCCCCACACGTCATCTTCGAATGCGAAGCTCTACTCTACTAGAGGAGCCTTTAGGAATTGATCAATCCTGAAGCTTTATGCTCAAAGGACAGATTAGTCAACAGGCTTCTAAACCTGAATTAAACAACCAGCCTGTTTGCATGGAACAGATAAAATAGGCAATAAAATAGATCACTATGCTACACTGTAAGGACTTTTCAACCCTAGCCTGCTCTATCATTCAGTTAATCAAATCATGATAAATTTCGCTTTTAAAAATTTTGTTTGTCCTTATGATAATATTTCTGTCTTTGGGAGTAACTTGAACTTATTTTGTTCTAATATATTAAAAGGTTTCGAGGCTCTTGCACTTTAAAATAAAAGGGTAGCATTGTCCGGGCCTCTTATTGCTCTGTAGCGATATCGCTGTCGTGGGTGGTTTCATTATTAATAAGGTTCATTTTCTGCCTCTGTGTAAAGCTCATATTCTTGTTATCTGGCATCTCTTCATTAGATTTTGGACTCCCTGGAAACTTCAGAACTGCGGCGGTTCAGAAACGAACATTGCTGCGCACGCATGCCAGAGACGAAAAACTCAAAAATATCGAAGGACCGCGTGGAACTTTATGAAATGAAAAGTTTTTTAGTAGATATCAATTACTCAGGATGCAATATTATTCCTGTATTCAGATGTATTATCAAATTTCGAACGGAATAATCAGTGTTTATGACCTTTTTTTGATCTAAAAAGATCATTTAATGTAATTAATATCGATTTAATGTTGGATAAGTTTGATAAGTGGGATATATGTGGTCTACTCGCTTGTGGATTTGGTCTTACCTCACCGAGAGAGAGCAAAAAAACCGCTCTAACACATTGAAAAATTTTTATTAGATATCAATTACTCAGGATGCAATATTATGAATGCATTATCAAATTTCGGACGGAATAATGTGTCTTTATGTCTGTTTTTGATCTAAAAAGACCATTTGATGTAATTAGTATCGATTTAATGTTAGATAAGTTAGATACGTGCGGTATACGTGGTTTTGCTCACTTGTGGATTAGGTCTTACCTCACCGGGAGAGGGCAAAAAAACACTCTAAGAAATGGCGATATTTCCGTTGTGTCAAGGCCAATACCGGTATCTCGAGGTGTGCCGCAGGGTAATATACTGAGACCACTTTTGTTCATTGTATTTTTTGATGGTATCATAGAGAAAATTCTTTATCACTATGTAGCGGCATTTGCAAGTGGCACTGTCGTCTCAACCTCTAGTGATGAATTGGAGAAATTATCTAAAATGTCAACTAGCGCGGTTAGCCGAATGGTGAGCTTTTGTAGGGAAAATAGCTTAATTCTAAATCAGTCAAAAACTGAAATGATATTTTTTAACCTTACCGATTTAAATAAAAGTTTACTTGGTAAATTTCATAACAAATCAATTGAATACAATAAAGTTACTAAATACTTGGGTATCCTCATTGATGAGCGCTTTACTTGGTCGGATCAGGTGGACATTTAAAAAAAATGTCAATTTATACTAGTGTTATCTGACACGTAATAAAGTTAACATCGAGCTCTTGCTTCTTTACTATTACGGTTACGTGCAGTCCTGTTTATCGTACGGTATCATGTGTTGAGGTAACTGTTCCAGGGCGGAAGAGATTTTCATAGCTCAATTTTATTTAAGCCATACGCATTCTCTTGTAGAACCTTATTTCCTGATTTACAGATTATGCCGTTTCCTTGTTTGTTTATTTTCAGCTCGGTTATGCACGTGAAGGAAAACCTGTCTAATTATTCTTTGTCCAGAAACACTCAGTATGAACTGACGAACCAATTATTTTACCAATTAAAGTATACAACAAACTTCCTACAGAGATTAAAAATGTTCAGAAAGGTAATAGTTTTAAAAATAATTTGGTAAAAAATTCATTCTACTCTATGGAATAATATTTACATTGCAACATCTCTGACCTATTACCATAATTTTATATTTTGTTTGTTTATTAAACTTATGTGATTAATTTTTAGTATTTTAAAGAGTTACTTTCATTTTTGTAATACCCAAAACTGTAAACATTTTTGGGATTTATTTACTCTATTCCTGACATTATCCGATACTTTGTAAAAAGTGTATGGAAATATTTGTCTATTTGTCTAGCTCGCATCTTCTAAGCAGAAATACACGCCATCAGGTAATGCATTCAATTCAGCAAAGAGAAAAACTGTCGCGGATAGAAGATTATTAACCTGTCTGATAGTCAAACGGTCATCAGTTTTCTTTCCGCTGAGTTTTCAAATAATCAGCTCCAAGATGGTCTGGGAATGTCTAAAGGAGCTAAAAATAATAAGGTCACCCTTTTGTGGGTGCCAGGACACACCGATGTAGAGGGGAATGAAATCAAGCTCACGAGACAAATGGCTGAGATACCATTTCTGGGGCCTGAACCTTTCTGTGGTATCAGTAGCAGTGTCATGCTGGAAGAACTGAAAAGAAAGAAAAGGAGCAGTAGAATTAATTGCTGGACTGATCTGCAAGGAATGAGACAAGCGAAGATACTTCTTGGGAACTACAACCAGAAGAGATTCATAAGCCTAGGCAAAAACCAACTTAAAATTCTGACACGAATCCTGACAGGCGTTGCCACCAGAAGATGGGACTCTTCAAGAAACTCAAATCGACATAAAGAGAAAAGTGTAAATTCTGCTAGGAAGAAAACGAAACTCTATCATGCTCTCAGAGTGTAACTCTATAATGCGGTTCTTGGAAGCATACCAACTAGAGGAAGGTTTCTAAGGGAAATAGGACTGGAGGACCTACTCTAGTCGGCAAGGTACCCCTAAGGGCTTAGCAGCAGAAAGGGAACACAATAGACCTATTAGGTCCACACACATACATACATACCTATCATAGTACACACCAAATCTTAAGATTTATACTATGACGTATGTCGTAGAAAACGCAGGCGGTTAGTCTATTTTATTATTCTGGACGATAATTTTAGTTACATACCAAATAAAAACGTATTTTCTGTTTATATCTATTATCAAAAAGGCCGTACAGCTCAGACATAAATATTTTTTCTTTAACTTGTATTGAAATAAATTAATGTAATTTTTATTATACGCTACTGAAATACTCTTAAACGAAAATACTGGCCCGACGAAGTCTACAAAAAACGTATAAAAGTGGAAATGAATTATTTTTACGAGATTTGTTTAACTCCGTATTCTTTCTGGCAGATTTAGGAAGCAGGAAATGGTTTTAGCTTTGTCTTTATTGAGATAATAGGCCGGCGCCATCTTTTTATACCTTTCGCAGCCGTCGGAGATCCTTAATTTAATTAATTTCAGCAAAGAAGTATTTTCATCACACTTTCTTTTGTCCTACCTTCGTGGTTTATGCAGTATAAATAACGTTTATAGAAGCATTATGCTTAATAACAAGAAAGTTAAAGAAAATGTTACAGTCTTTAATCTTAATAACTGACTACTACGATTGTTTTCCGCTACGAAAACGATATGTGCGTGAAGTTATTCTTTTAAAGAGGGAGGGCCTATAAACCCATTTTCGGACTCCTTCAATATTGACTAAAAAAAAATTGATTTTTTTATTATATTTATTAAATTACTAATCGATTTTATCACAAGCAGCACCACACCATCCTCCTCCTAGCTAGGATCAAGATGTCTGAGACTTAGCTATATATATATATATATATATATATATATATATATATATATATATATATATATATATATATATATATATGAGACCGAATCCGAGGTCTGTTCTCGATATCAGGTCAGGTTCAAGGTGAAATTGAGAAAAAGCCTTACCTATATCATTTCAGGTCCAAATTCCTTCTCAGTGCATAAAGGTAGACCACTTAAGCCGATGACGATAGTCACCACTACCGGGTATATTTTGGAGGTTTTCGGTCCTTACTTTGCTGATGGCAAGAACAACGATGCTGACATTTTGAATGGTTTGATAAAGCAAATATGTTCTAAGCTTTTGAGATGGGTACAGCCAGATTATATATATATATATATATATATATATATATATATATATATATATATATATATATATATATATATATATATATATATTAATATATATATATATATATATGCTAATTCATCCCACTTCGTAACTAAATTAGTAAATAAAAAAATTAGTAGTGCTATTTTCGACGTAAATTCCGAGATGGATGAGACCTATCCAGGGGTGTTGGGGACAATGTAAGAACAAACTTCACATAAAATGTAACAGCAAAAAATATATTGGAGCCAAGGAGAGTGTCAAAGTTGGCTAAAACAGGTTTTTGAATTTAAAAGCCAAAAACGCATTTTGGGAAGCAATATCTCAACAACAAATTATCCGATTTACTATTATAAAATATCATTTTGTTCATCTAAACGAGGGCTTCCCTTTAAAATCAAAAAAGTAAAAAAAAATAGTTAATTTTGCAATAAATAATTGATATGAAAAAATGGGTTTTTGGCCTTTTTACAATAACAAATTAACGAAAATGATCGCATCGATTTTTAAATATCTACAAATTTATTTGAAACTTTCTTTTCTAAAATGTGTTTTTTGGCTTGTAGATTCAAAAACCTGTTTTAGCCAACTCTGACACCCCCTCTCTTGGCCCCATCCTATTTTTTGCTGTTACATTTTATGTAGGATTTGTTGATTGACACCAACACCCCTGGATAGGTTTCATCCATCTCGGAATTTACGTCACTATATTTACCTATAGCTTGGACTATATAGATATAAAGAATGTGAATTATTACTTGTGTTGTTTCATAATTAATAAAATTTCCACAAGTCTGTCTATTTGCAAAGTCTCAACTTTAGGCTACTATTCATTATATAAAAAACTGGCCTGTCTAGTCAAGCTTTCATGCTTGAATAAAAAGAAACCAAAATTAACGAAGAGGTTACCGCAAATCTTGCTTTCAAACAAAAAATCCAGTTACGAGCCTGAAAGGAACAAAAAAGAAAAGCTCTGAAACAATTAGAAAAATGCATCTATTCCGAACATAAACAACTCACACATGTGGAACTTGATACAGGAACTTGATTTCCCAAAAAAGAAAGTTTCGAGGTATTTCTAAAACTTTTGCATGCTAGGAACCAAAAACTGACTGCTATCGCAACCATATTTATCACATATGCAATAGTAACTTATGTTCAAGCTTCACGCTTGCCCAATGATGACCCTATGTCTTCTATCTCATTTTCTTATTTTTCAATATTTTATAATACTATTTTTTCATCACAGTCATTGATTTGTTGTTTTAATGCTATTTTATGTCAATATATTCAAAAGAGTGGGCCATGTACGGTAATGATTGAACGACATGATTATTTTTGCAGGTTACTTCAAAATTCTACAAGCAAATTTAAATAAAATGTGAACTTTATTATCGTAAAAACTGCATTATCGCAAATGTCTAAAATCACCTTCATTTTCCTGAAAAACAAGATCAACGAAACAAGGGTCTTTCAGACTATCCTGTTTCTCTGAGCCATTACATCAAGCAACTAAGCAGTAAGAACTTTATCGGCAATAATTCCTCTAACGATATTGGCCTTTCATTTATTTTTCTCGTTAAAATGTCTAACCAACTAACAAGCTCGAAACAGTATGTTTTCGGCCGGATCAATTCGACTGAAGAATAGTTAGTAAAAAAAGGCTCTCAGAAACTCAATAAAGCGAAAATATAATGATGTGGTTTGCCATTAGAGTCAGTTGTGTTATGGGTAAAGGAATTTGTTTGCGTGTTACTTGTATGGGATTTCTGAAATCGTCAGTGGTTTACCAGAAGGGATTTAACTTTGAAATAAAAGTGAAAATAAAAATAAAAGCATTTTATTTTAAAACCGTTTGTTCATAGGTCTAAACTGTCAGAATGTCCATTAAAATGGAATAATTCACCAAACTGAATATGTAACTTCCAGATAACAACACTTTATAAACCGAAAACAAGTATTGTATATTTATTAAAAGTATTGATTCCTGTCTGGCCTTTTGTAATATGAGCTAAATTTCGGGTTTTAAATGTTCTCAAAATATTTTAACTTGTATCATCATTGTATCAAGGGCTTTGTGTATATTATATCCAATCGGGTAACGTCATACATCACAGGTGCCGCCTATTTCCATTAAATAAAACATTATATACTAAAAAATATATCTACATAGTCCTGATAGATACAACTGGCTATGAGTTTCAATTTATTTTTTATTTTTTGTCTAGCGGGTTTACCAACAGAAAATGAATTTTGCAAATGTATTAATAGATTGTTTGCAAATAAGTTTTTTATTGTTACCATCCTAACTAAATTCATGTAAAACATTTATGTGTTACATAAATATATTAGTATAAAAATAGATATAAATGATGACATAAGAATAAAAATAAATGTTTTCGCATATTTGAGGAAAGTTTCCATTACATAATTAAATTACACAGTTTGTTTTTCAATTACTCACTAATTATTTTCTGGTAAGTGGATTTGGGTGAAAATCTATACATTCTTGATTTAATACAGAACGAAAGCTATCACGGCTTTAGTCAAGTTGAAAATCATGGTTCTTGGGTTTATACCATTTCAAATTGGAATTATTATCCGACGTTTCGCCTACGATTGCACGAGGCTTCTTCAGGGATCTTTACTCCACGAGATAGAACACTGAATGACTATCAAGGAGCAACGGCCCGGTATTTATACCCGACTGGTGCGTTACATTTGATTTCCACGTGTGATGTAGACTGTAACTCTATTAATATTATTTGGATATTTACAAATTTCGATTGATTCTCTAATTTTACCTTTAAAGAAACCAGACACTGATACTAGCACCTTAGTTGTAATTACATCAATAGTGTGACCTGAGCAATGCTGGTGTTCAGGGTAGCTATTCTCGTTCTCGAGAGAACGATCACTTGATGGAAAGTGGACGTGGTTCTCACGAAAAAGTATGAAACCGTATTCTGGGTAGCTTTTCTCGTTCTCGAGAGAACGATCATCTTGATGGAAAGTGGCCGTGGTTCTCACGAAAAAGTAAGAAACCGTATTCTGAATACGTTTTCGTACTTTTTCGTGAGAACCACGCCCACTTTCCATCAAGATGATCGTTCTCTCAAGAACGAAAATAGGTACCCAGGTACTGCAAATTATACCATTACTTTCGTTTTAATACCTTTTTCATGTTCCTTAAGTCTAGTTGATATAGACCACCTACATACACTCTACCACACGAGCAAGGTATCTTATAAACGCCTTTTGTATGAAATAGTGTTACGTATTTTGGAGACTTTAAACATTCTTCAACTTTCTTACTTGTGTTGAAAATTTTCCGAATATTTGGTAATGTAAGGTAACAACACTGTCCATATGAGGTATATTTATGACTTTTTGTTGAGGAGTTGAATTTTTATATTTATGAATAGAACGTCTCATATCTTCAGCACAATATCCATTGCCTCTCAGAATATTAGTCAGTTTTTCTGTTTCTGATTTCAGTGATTGTTCATCACATATTGAAAGGGCTCTATGTACCAAAGAGTTTATGACGGATGGTTTATGAGAAGGATGATGGTGTGACATTGCATTGAGATATCGATTTGTATGTGTTGGTTTTATGTACACAGAGTGCCCTAATTTGCTATTATCCTTCCTTTGTACTAGTACATCAAGAAAGGGAAGGGTACCCCTTGATTCAGTTTCTATAATGAATTTTATGCTAGATTGTTGATTTAAATGATCTAGGAAATTACGGAGGTTATCTGCGCCATGCGGCCAAACTACGAACGTATCATCTACATATCTGAATCAAAATTTAGTTTTTAGAGGAGTAGAAGACTGGGCGTTTTCTTCGAAAGCTTCAATGAAGATGTTAGCTTCCACAGGCGATAACTGAGATCCCATGGCCGCTCCCGAAGTAGAGAACTCCTTGAAAGGTAATATAAGTGGAAATCAGACATGCTTTAATTAATTCTAGTAAAGTAAATTTCATGTTGTTATTTCGTAATATGTCCGATATCACGGAAACTGAATCATTTATAGGAACATTTGTATACAGGGATTCTGCATCAAAACTTACCAATATATCTCCGGGTTCTAATTGGATGGTTTTTAATCTTTGGACAAACTGTCTAGAGTTTTTAACAAAGGATGCAGTTTTTCCTGTAAATGGATGTCAAAGTTTGACCAGATATTTACCTATTTTGTGGTTGGACGTAGAGGTACATTTAATTTATGTATTTTAGGCAGTCTGTAGAGGCCTGATATCTTGGAGCTGCTAGGTTTAACGGTTTTCTTTTTTTCTGGAGTGAGACTAGATGCATTAATTAGAGATGTGAGGTTACTTTGGACTTTGTTTCTTAGATCAGTCCGAATGACGTTGTATGTATTGTCGTCCAAGAGCTAGTTTATTTTATCAGTATATTTGTCAGCTGAAGATATAAGACATTCTATTAACAAATATAAAAATCCAACTCCTCAGTAAAATGTCAAAAATGTACCTCTTGTGGACAGTGTTGTCTTACCTTACATACACGGAACTACCGACAAGATTGCCAGATTGCTCCAAAAATCAAATAGACGGACAATTTTCAATACATGTAAGAAAGTTGGACAATGTTTGTAGTCACCAAAGGACGCAATACCATTTCAAACAGAAGGCGTTTACTAGATATCTTGCTCTTGTGGTAAAGGGTATCTAGGTGAAACAGGACGGTCTATAGTCACTACGCTTAAGGAACATGAGAGATGTATAAAAAATACTGAAATTGTACAATCTCCAGTAGCTGAACACCACCATTGCTCAGGTCACACTTTTAATGTAAAAGAAACTAAGGTGCTAGCATCAGTGTCTGGTTTCTTTAAACGGAAAATTAGAGAATCCATTGAAATTTGTAAATATCCAAATATTATAAATAGAGATGCAGGTTACAGTCTACATCACACGTAGAAATCGATTGTAACACTGAATCACGGTTTGCTGAGCACCAGTTGCTCATCGATAGTCATTCAGTGTTCTAATCTCTTGGAGTAAAGATTTCTGAAGATGCCTCATGCAATCGTAGGCCAAACGTCGGATAATAATTCCAATTTGACATAGTCTAAACCCAAGAACCAAGATCTTTAACATTCTTAATTTATCTGATCGTAACCAAACGTTTAGCCTATTTAATCTTTTAGGTGACATTTTAGTTTTCTCTTTAAATCTTTGACTACTAAGTTTAATACTTTGTAAAGTTTGTATCATAATAATGAACTATAATTTTCCTTAACTTTTTAGTGTTCCTAAAATTCAGTATCCAAAAAAAGTGGAGAACCACGTATTTTGTTCAAAGTATTTTAGTTAAAATTCTTCCCTACAATCCTTTGAATACCGATTAGCTAGTATGACTGTCATAAAGCTTGCGACAGCTCATTATTTCGCGAAAGCTATCAAGTCGTGGTTCTAGTACCAAGCCAGATTTTTTTAATTGACTAACACTCCCTTTTATACAGGTAAAAGCAGTAATACCTATTAACAATAAGTAGTCTTTGGTTGAAAAATTTTAATAAGAGACAAAGGTAATATTACCTAATGAAAAGATTATATTCAGATTAAAAAATATATAATTTGTGGCTCTAATCTTTACCCTGAACGAAACTTGAAGGAAAATTATATATGCTAGAATTAGAGACTATATATATATATATATATATATATATATATATATATATATATATATATATATAGCTAACTGTACTGGAAGAAATGACATCCACTTCACTACAACGTCTTATTTTTAAAGCTAATTATCAAAATCCGACCTTGAAATTCCTTTTCTCATCTACGTCAAGAAATGTTTTACATACGAAAAGGTTCGTGAATAATTTTGCTTTGTAAACATCTCGGTGGAATAATATAAAGGAATTGGCACAGGTTTTAGTGAAGTTAAACTCAACTCATCAAGATTTTCCGGCAATTATCCTCTGTGTCGAAAACAGTATGAACGCTAAAGTAATGTAAGTACATGAGTTTAAACAACTACCTAAGCCAAGTTGGAATTTATACAATTAATTATAATTAGTTTCTTTGAGGTAGTACATTGTTACTAATAAATACGGGATGTTTGTATAACATGTGTCCTTAATTAAGTTCATATTCTTAATGTAAAAGTAATAATCTATAATTTTTAGATTTTATCAAAATGTATCGTCGAAAAACCCCAACTTTGACAGACCCCCCCCAAACCATTCGGACTAACTTGAAAGCAGGATCTGATTTATCAGTCACTAAGTCTGTGGCTGGTTTACAAACGAGTCCAAAACTAACCATAATATAGGAACAGAAACACATGAAACCACCCCCTGACTCACTATAAGTGAGAGGTTACAGAGGCAAGACAGGTCTGGAACTGGTTTCAAATTCTCATCGCTCTAGTAAAACACAAAAACACAAGATTACTTTTATATTGGTACCAGGACATATCCTAGGTAATAAAAAAGCGAACCTACTTGCAAGACAATTGTTTACTACAATTTATTGAATCGAAACAAGTAATTGACATCACTAAGACATCGATTCATGGGTGGATATTCTACTCGATCAACCATCAACACCAGACCCACTGGAATCACATTGCTAGCCACATTCACAGTAAACAATTGCTGGGCAAACCAAGTCGCGGTGGTGTGAATTTAATCATTAAATTGTTGACAGGATGCAAGTTAAGGAAACATTTACACACAATGGACATCTATAGTGAAGAACCAACATATAAAATATTTAACAAAGAGAACTAAAGAACTAATCTAATGGATACATCTTCGAGAATCGATTAACCCTGGAGTACAAACCAGCTAACAGGCTCCTAAAACTGACTAAGGCAACCAATCTGTTTACTTAGAACAGATAACAGGCGCCATTGGAATGAAATGTGCCAAAGAACATATAAGTAGACGTAGGGAACTTATTTTCCTGAAAAGGAAAAAACTGCGGATCGTGGTGGGATTGCTGATGGGACATTATCACCTACGAGGCCATTTTCATAGGGACTGGTGTCGCGGATGAAACTGTTGACCATGTTGTCAGAGAATGCTCGGCGCTCAACGGACTGAGGCAGAGATATTTCGGCGATACACTAATATCACCCGAAGCAATTAGGTCAGATAACTAGGCTGCTTGGATTCACAATAGCGATCGGCCCTCAAATGAACTGCAGTCTTGGTGGATTGTAACAAGACCAACGATGCCTAAGCATCGAGAATCGAGTATCGAGTATCACCATCCTTATTCATTCATTTATTCAAGAGGCGCCACAATGAGTCACTAGGCTGTAGAGTAAAGGCTTCTCAAGAACAACCTGCTATGTTATCCAATAAATTAATCAGTCAATGCTTAAACCTCTGACATTTTTGGGCTAGATATTAATTTTGGTACCATCACAACGGAAAAGAAATAATGTTGATTTTCAACGTATGTTTATTATCTGTTGAATTTTACACCAATAATGGCTGTTACCATATTTTCGTTTAGTGTACAGTTTAAGAGAAAATTTCTTTCAAGAGCAATTTTGACTAATAAAAAAACACATTTTATGCTTGGTTTTTAACAAAAGTTGAAGGGTAGCATAATAGAATGATTTTACTATCAAACCGGCATATACGAAAATTTTATTAAATTTTCCTATGACAACTATTTCTGACTTTATTTGTAGGTTTTTCCTGAATTTTCCATCAAAAAGAGTAGAATATTGTAAGTAAAACAAAACCAGGCAAATAAGTTCTCACTTTAATTACAACCAGATGCGGTTTTAACCTAAAACTTTTTTAGCGAATCTGGATGCGATATGTTTCATTATTGAAGTATAATCTTATAAATAATTAACATCACAACATTTTTCATTATATTCATATGAGCTGAAGTACCACTACAACACTTTTAAGCGACGAATTTTATCCTATTTCCATTGTCACTGTTTTTAAATGTTAAAGATAAAATAACAGCAATTTATATTAAATCACCTAAACTGTTGACATAATTTATCAACAACTCACCGACACCTTTTGAACTCCGCAACCGATTAATCAAATTCACGAAACTCCCTTCTTCCAATATTAATCAACTAAAAGTACAAGAGGTAAATAATTTCTGTACCATTTCGTTCTCTTATTCAATAGACAAATAAATCATTTATCTCCCTTTAAGAATGAGTTGTTCCAGAACTAGTTTTTTTATAGAATAGTAATAGTTTTTACAAAGTTTTATTAAGTATATAGTGAAACTTTAGAAATTAATTCCTTGTTTAATTCCAAGGTAAAGTGTTGATATAAGTTTTATTCCCAAAGGGCTTTATTGTCTAAATATTGGCCCTCATTAATGGCATTTAAATGATTCAGAATTTTTTGCCATAAACTATAGGATAACTAGGTAAATGTTTACTTATGTTTTTTTTTTAAATTGTAGTATATTCTCACCAGCTATTTTTTCCTTCTTTAAACAATGTTTTTTATTAAGAGTGAACTTCAAAATCTCCAATTTTATCGCTTTTTCTCAGTATTCTCATAAATTGATCATTAAATACGCTATCAACGACGACTGGTCTAGACAATAAAGGGTTTTAATTGACAAATCAACAAAGTGTTATTCTTTAATAGCCATGTTAGTTGGCATTCCACTCGGCAATTTTTAGTATTTGATATCATTTTGTTTGTTATCCTATTAATGAGGTTTATCATAGTGCCCATCTGGCTGATGAGATCTTTCATCATACCTTTTAATTCATTCATATCATTATTTCATACAAGAATCAAAAAATTGCTTTCTTATATTGCGAATCGGGGAAATATGGAAATTTTGTTTATTTTCTTTAAACAAATATTCCTCTTTCCGTTTTTGAGGCTTAATTTTTCTTTATATATATATTTGTTGACATATATAAGACAAAGTGCAACAATATCATTTTTAAAATAGAACTGACGAACAAGAAGGTCCAGATCCCTACTAAGTTGGTTTTGAAAGTTAAACCTTTTTTGTGAATCTGACTGGAAAACTTTATTCACATTTGATTAAAAATAATTTCTCTCATTTTCATAGTGATAATCTGAACTGATTATATATATATATATATATATATATATATATATATATATATATATATATATATATATATATACAACAGGATCATGTGGATATAACCACTGCTAATGCATCTCACACGGACGAATCCGTGAAAGCCGTATAAACATATATAAGCCATCCGACGAGAGGTCGGCGAAGCCGCGTTCAGTGTTGCATGCTTCCTTCCGATCTGTCCTTTGCACAGCCAGGTGCATGTCGGTACCCTGATGAGTCTAGTGAGAGACGAAACATGTATCTCTGCCGTATCACTGTGGCGGGGAGGGTAAGTTTTGACTTTTCTTCTCGGTATGGTGGTACAGGTAGGCCACCATCTCGATGGTGGTGGAATAGGATGAATTGTGTTTTATTACAGTTTATTCTAACTGTGCAACCTCTAACACAGAAAGGATATGATGGAGCGAAGTTTGCATTCACTGTTTCGCATTTTACTTCACTTACATACGGAGTTGCATATAGTTGTACGTTTGCTGAATGTGATTTCAGCACTACAACAGGATCATGTGGATATAACCACTGCTAATGCATCTCACACGGACGAATCCGTGAAAGCCGTATAAACATATATATATATATATATATATATATATATATATATATATATATATATATATATATATATATATATATATATATATAGGACGAATCCGTGAAAGCCGTATAAACATATATATATATATATATATATATATATATATATATATATATATATATATATATATATATATATATATATTTATATTGACACAATCAATATTATGGTATGAAATTTTAACAGAACAAAGAGAACTGATGAACCAGAAGATCCAGATCCCTTAGCAGCTAAGTTGGTTTTAAAAACCTTTTTTGTGAATATGACTGGAAAACTTCATTCACATTTGATTAAAAATAATTTCTCTCATTTTCATAATGATGATCTGAACTGACATAATAAATATTATGGTATGAAATTTTAACAAAACAAAGCTGCAAAGTGAAGATATATGAAATGACATTATTTTATTTTTCCGAATCAATAAGAAGCTCACAAAAAAACCCCACGCATTAGGAAGCCCTCTCCATTAAAACCATTTAAATTTCAAATATTTACTTTTTCGGCCAAAAAATCCAAAAACCCGAGCAATATTGCAGGCATTTGCTTTTGCGTTATTGCGGGACGGGATTTTGAGATTAGGAATATTTCTGAAGAAATACGAGAAGAAGAAAGTCTGGATAAAAATAAATACTAAAAGAGGATGAAATGAAAACATTTTATGTTGTTAAATTGATATTTACTTTTGTGTGTTATTTAAGTAGAAGTATGTGAGTAAGTGCACAGACTATTTTAGGTTACTTTTTGTAATTTAATAAAAAATTAATTTGGACTTAAATGCTTTAGATATGTGTAAAATAATTATGTATTTATATATTATAATTTTAATCCTTAAAAGTGAAGTTCATTTTTTATTTAACCAGTAGAATGGAAACTTTATTTGCATTTATGGTTAGAGATAAATACAAATCACGTTATATTTTATTTAACCACTACATATATAAAACATTTATTATTTCCCTACATTGGTAATACAGCAAGAAAAAAAATGGTTTATAAGTAACTGTAAAAAGCAATTGAGTTTTTAAGGTTTCGCAGCCAGCTATATGTCTGTCCGTCTATCCCAGCATCATAACTTCCTCAGTTTTTCGTGCAATATGGCCAGTATATACCTTCAGTTTACTGAAAAATAGATAAATGTGAAATTTTGAAAAAAGAATTAGGTGAAAGGTAGAAGAGAATTTCTTTTTTTTTTGATTACCCCATCGAGCGGGATAGGTCTTTAAAAATACAATTACATATTTTTTATAAACATAAATTTTTAAAGTTCTAAAAAATTCGGCATAATAACATCTACTAAATAAATTTAATGTCATTACTGTTACCTTAGGTCCATTAATTTATGAGATAAAAACATTTAAAATTTAATCTCCGAATTTCGGAATAAGGTTTTCGATAAAACTTTTACCTCTTGCGATGGAATTTTGCAGGAACATGCTTTCAATTAACCCAAAAAGAAGAGTGAAGCGAAATTGAAAAAAGGTATGTGGAAAGTTGGGGTAAAAATTAATTTTGTTCGTTTATCTCATCAAGTTCGTTTATCTCATCACGTATCGTTGTTCACTAGGATTTCAAAAATGTTATTAAATTTATCATATAATATTTCTTAATTATTAAATTGCGACTAAAGCTAACAATGCTGATTACTTCTACGGACACGCAATTGGCCACTTCTTTATTATTGTATCGCCAAAAATTCTGAAATCTTAGGTAGAAAAGCTTCTTATTGTTGCCACTTAATTTTTACTTTATTTAATGTTTAATTTATAACAAGGCATTCTGAAAAATATGCTTTATTGTCTTACCAAATATACTGCAGTAGTATGCTAAAAGCAAAATTATGATCTCGAAACTATTTATACTAAAAGTAAATGCAGTGAAGTGTAACCGAGATGAGTATGTGCTACGCTGAGGTTCCAGCCGAAAACTCATTACTTGCCAAAGGTTTGAACTTCTTGATTTTTCTGAAAGAGATTCCCTTTCTCGATATAATTAGCGCCGCGGATTCAGCAAGCATTGAAGATCATTTCGCTGATAAGTTCAGGTGGAAGATAAAAGATACTCGACAAAAATATGTAAAAACGAAACGAAGCATCAGGACAGACGAGAAAACTGTCCTTACGAACTTACGGAAAGATTCCTGTATTAAAATTCTACCAGCAGCTACAGTTGTAATGAATGCTGAGACATACAACCAAAAATTGATGAAATTTTAATGAAAGGAAACTATACATCTCTTGCTAAAGATCCTACGTCTACAATTGAAGGAAGAATCTATCGCGTTCTTAAGAAACGGGAACAGTATTTTCCTGAGAAGACCCGGAATAAGTTGACGCCCCATCACAGCAAAAATTTACATCTTTATAAACTCCCGAAGATTCATGCTTTTACGACTCATCACGAATTCCAGAACTCTCCGACTTCTGAGCTTGTCAAATTCACTCGTGAAACCATTACAAGGAAATACATTGTCCTGAAACAAAACCTGCAACATTTCTTAGAAATTATACGTGAAATGGAAGTACAACCAGAAGAGCTTTTTATTAGCTTTGACGTGGAAAGCCTATTCACCAACGTTTCAGTTAAGGAGTCACTAAAGATCATAAGGAGGAAACTTTAGCAGATAGAATATCTCTACCACGAAACGCCAACATGGACTGACTGGAATGTTGGTTGACCAATTCCTATTTGCAAGAAATAGAAAAGTTCTTCATCCATAATGATGGACTACCCATGGAATATTAGCTCCCACCAGTAGTCGCAAACATTTTCATAGAATAGTTTGAGACTTTTACAGTTGAATCTGCAAATAGGAACCCAAAATTATGATTTCGATACGTAGACGACACCTTCATTATCTGAAATGGAAACGACGTAGAACTTCAAAACTTCCTTTCTCATATCAACAATATTGGCCCTACCATTATACTCACTAAGAAGAAAAAAGTACAAAATAAATTACCATTTTTAGATGTTTTAGGTTGAAAGAAGTGGCGGGCAAATTCGAAACTCAGTTTACAGAAAATCCACACACACAGGACAACACCTAAGCTATTCATCCAACCACTGTAACAGCACCAAACATGGAATTGTAAAAAACCTCATAGTTAGAGCAGTAATTTTGGAACTGCAATAAGATCTTGATGAAAGAGATAGATCACATTAAAAATGACCTGACAGCCAACGGATATCCAGTAAATCTGGTGGATAACATTCTGGAAATGCAGAAATAGAACAAGATCGACACCAGACGAGGACAAAAACCAGTGTTGAGTCATTTCGGAAAAAATTAGAAGAATAAGAAAACGATATAACACCAGCGTGGTTTTCAATTTAAATAACTCTCTGATAAGCCAGATCACTGAGGTCAAATCAATAACTCGTAGTGACATGAAGAACTGTATGTATCAGATACTATGTGAATGTAACACTTCTTACGTTGGCGAAACAAAGAGACCACTTGAAGTAAAGATCAAAGAATACTAAAAGAACACACCTCGTGGACAAACAGGAAAATCTGGTGCCGCCATTCAGACCTGGACTCATGGACATCAGATTAAAGGGTCTAAAGCTAGAATCCTGTTCCGAGACCAGGATTGGAGATAACATAAATTCAAAGAAGTCACGGTTAAACATCAGAACTCAGATTTCTTTACATATAAAAGAAGTGTAGAAACCCTATCTTAGTAATTGTAAATTAAAACTAAATGCAGCATAAATGGGACTCTAGCGTAGCATTCATGACTGCACTCTTTTCGGTCACACTCTACTGCATTTACTTTTAGTATATAATTATGTAGCTTAAGAATTTATTCCGTTTCACTTAAAAAAGGTTAGAGATAACTACTAGCCGAAACGTCGTGATATTCAACAAAAAATAAGAACAATGGAAGTCCAACAGATATCTACTACTTCTCAAGAAACATCCATGTCTATGACCTGCAAACAAAATTTGATATATTTTTTTTATTTTGTGATTCGAGGTACAAAAGTACGTCTTAACATCTTGACAACAACATCAAATAGTTAGTAATCAAAAGTCAGATACAACTGGAATATTTCAGACCATAAAGAACAGAAGTCGTAATATAACCGCTGACCTCACTTAAGATTTAAATTAAAGCAGCAAAGACCTCCTTGATATATTTAACAACAGTATAAAGAAACATCAAGACGGAGGAATGAAGTAAAGAAGGGTGAACCATAATGACAAGTGGTGTAATATAAGACTTGCTCGCAGAAAGGGACTCGACTTATTAAGGACAGCCCTGTGGCAGTGAAGGACTGCGGAGGATTAGTCCTTGAAAATGCGTCATAGGCGTATTGAAAATTATTTCACTATAGTTCAGTCATAGGTTTTTGTTTCTTTTTTAGTTATTTATCTAGAAATAAGTGGTGATATTTATATATTTATATATTAGACTTTATTACAGCAAAGTAATAAAATCTAGGTTTATACTTCTTAAGATTTTCAGAACATATTCTAAAGAAGAAAAAATGAGGTCACTCTGCTTTCATGATAAGATTTTTAGGAAATATCAATACTTCTGCATAACTGCTGAAGAATAATCGAAACTCGGGGGAAAATTTGACAAAGAGACTTAGTGGATGAAGAAGTAAAGCTATAAATTGAATGTTTGCTTACAATACACCAAGAATATTTTAGGGGTAATAACCCTCATGTCTGAATGGGAAAAACTAATTGGAGTGAAAACGAATTTGAACAATTAGAAAAGGTACTATATTTTCCTTCTTCTGTGATATGTAGACAATAATATGACAATTTCCTTATGTTATTGTTTCATGGTGGATTTATACATCATTTTTTGTACACAGAACTATGTATTTCAAGGATTTTTTATCGTATACAATTTTTCACAGATTGTCGATATATTGTACTTCATCCAATATCACTTGAAACATTTAAGTAATATTTACATAATAAATTATGATTTAGGAGGATTATAAATTATAATATATAAATTATTTTTTTTTACCTTGTTAATTCACACATAATTTAGAATAAAAAGTTTAATTTCCATAGGAACTTTGGAGTCTCCACTTCGTGAAACTTTTTGTTTTGAAGACAATTTGAAAAGATTTCTCGCCCTGTGAATCTAGATGTCTAAGTTTTTATTAACCTAGAACTGAGGATTTAATCATCTTGGTTTCAAACAGTTTGGTTGTTATATTTTCACTTATTTATTTGACCTTGTTTTTTTTTCTTCAAATTAATGATCTTAACGTTTCTTCCAAAATTCTTCAATTCCTAAAAACGAAAAATGTGGTGAATTTAAAACGAATTTGGGAAATTATTTTTTTAAATATATATATATATATATATATATATATATATATATATATATATATATATATATATATATATATATATATATATATATATATATATATATTTTTTTTTTTTTTTGATTCTTGAACCATAGATTATATCCTTTTTTTTTCTTATTTTGTCTTTTCTTGGGTTTAGGTTCTTTATTTAACAAAAAATGAAAATAATTGACGTTTCTCCCTTTATTTAAGATATTTAAGGTATTTAAATTTTTTAAAAAATATTTAATTTTACCGGTACACACCTTGACATGTTGTTACTCTATTAATAATGAAATTCAATCTTTACATCGTTTATTGAGGATACATGGAATGCGAGTGTGTTTTATTTTTTATATATTTTTTATATTTTTCAATGCACAAAAAAAACAAAAAAAGTATACATTTAATTTTATGTTTAAGAGGATATTCAATTTTTGATTCTCATTAACAGGATCGAATACTTTTGCTTAAATTAGGCTGGTGTAAATGTGGCTCAAATTTTCCATATCTGTTATGTGGTTAACAGTGTTTTTATCTTTTCCTTTATCTGCAATTTTTGGTAATTCATATCTTTCTTTTTTATTATGGTACTGTTATAATCAAAAGTATGTTTTCGTCCTGTGTGTGTTTGTTTAACGCCGTTGAGGCGTTTTTCGTATAGTTGTGGCTATTCAATCTGTTCTTTAGCGATTGGCTCGCCATGCCTATATATTTTTTGGGACAATTTGTGCAAGGGATCCAATATACTACATTTGATTTATTCATGAGAGGAGTTTTACTTTTTAAATTTGTGAACAGTGTATTTAACTTATTATGTGACTTGTGGCATACGATAATATCATGCTTTTTTAAAATGTATTTTATTTTTTCTGACAGTTCACTAGTGTAAGATAATGCTAGATATTTTTGCTGTTTATGTTCTGTTTCTTGTTATTACGTTATAATAAAATTTATATGTTCGTCTATTAATTATTTTGGTGATAGCCTTTTCATTGAAATTATTATTTAGTAGTGTCTTTTTTACTTTTTGCAGTATTCTTGGTCGGAATTCTGGAGACGTTAGAGAGATAGCACGATCAGACAGACCGATTATAACACTATTTTTTCGAGTTTTTAAATAATTAGAGAAACAGTTTAGATATCTACCTGACCAAAAGACAAAATAAAGAATATATATATATATATATATATATATATATATATATATATATATATATATATATATATATATATATATACAACTTTTGCACCTGATTTGCGTGATCTAAATATTTTATGCCATGTTTTTTTTTTTCATGTCAAACTTCAACCTAAATTAAACATAACATGATGATAATGCCAACAAGATAATGACCTGCACTTTAATAAGCCCTTCACGTGATCATGGACCTGTACCTGATTAAAACCCGCACCCGAATGCACCACTATATTATGACTCTTCTGTCTACCATATATGCCAAAGAAAAAAAATCTGTTTGCTTTTTAAAAGATTCTTTGTGTATGTACTTGTTTAATATATTTTTATTCATTTATTTATTAAATAATAAAAATCTAATTAATAGAAAACCACTTTTCATTTATTTTTCAAAAAATGTAATTTTTGTTCAAGGATTATATAGTTTTGACATTTTATGCTTTTGTTGTATTCATTTGTGTTAATAAACTTGTTTTATTACGGCAAAAGTAAAAACGTCAAAATATTACTACTATTCATCCAAAAATAAATAATATTTTCCCTCCTCCCCTAGGGCCTTCGCCATATGCATTAGTTGTTAGCACTACGGCACTATCGAATTAACATCACAGCCTTTTCGACCAACTAGCATGTAAATAACATTTCTAATTTTTCGTAGCTTCTTTATAAAAATAAATTTCGTTGTGCTTCCTCTTTTGTTATACGGCACCTTCATAGAGCGCGTGCCATGGGCTGAGAATCGCCAAGGTAAATTATTTCCATTGTGAAGCAGCATTAATACCACTCATACCTGGCGCAGCCCAAGTATCTTAATATATTATCAAGAATGATCACTGCTCTATCATTAAGTAAAAGAAAATTACGCGTAATGGTCCTAACGCATCTTTTCTGGAAATAGATAAAACAACTTGCATGAAACTTAGGTGGTCTCACTACTTATAACGAGGCATCAATCGTAATATTGTGACTCACATGGAAACGACTTATAATCTAATCCTGTATGCGTCATTTACAGCATATAAAAAATATCTGCTATGTGTTGCCTAGTAACGTTCAATAATAACAACTTTTTTCTACTTATGATTCAAATTTGATTTCAATTCATTCATTATTTTATATTTTATAAGGTATCTTGTAACAAAAAATGAGTTGTGTAAAATTAGAACAAGAAGTGGGAAGCCCTCAGACGCAACCTGATATTTGAAGGACAGTGATTCCCAAGTAAGAGATAAAACGGATATCCGGTGACTATCCGGTTATTCATATAACTATCCTATATCCAGCCGAATACTGGCTACTATCCGACCGGATACTTAATTAATCATATAGAAGGCGTTCCAATTGGAAAATGTATTTATAAATTTAATAATTAATATCAGTTAATGCTAAATTATGATTCATAAAAATTAGATTTCACTGCTTGTTGGCAGTAAACGATTGCATTTTTCTTCATATACGAGACCTGCTTCTGAGAACACTCTCACTGTATACGTTGCTATTAGGAAAAGAAAAATAAGTCGTTTGTTGGCATCGAATACTGGCGCTTGCTGACTGCCACTCATGAGAGTCTGCCTTCCAATCTAGGTGAACAGTTTTCAAATAATCTCATTTGCGAAAAGAGGTTTTCTTTGTACCCTCAGTTTGGCTGTGGTCGATGATACTTAAAGTTGTTAAAGTAGTTGCAAAAAAAGTCGTATATTCCTAATAATATCACTTTTGGCAGTTGGAGAAGAGTCATCATCGGTGCTAAGTCCAACAGAACTCATTTTGAAATCCTGCAAAATAATTTTATAACTCTCCCTTGTAGCTTCAACTACTCCAAGAAACTAGTTTTCAGCCTCGAGTTAAAAAAAAAAGTTGCAACAAATATTTATCATAGTTGTCATTCTCTTCACAGGCGACACTTTTCTAGCTGGTTTTTAGTAAAGATCGTGCGTTCAATAAGTCAGGTATTCTGACTGCAGTCTCTTTCCAGATATTTTATCAATAGAACAACGTGTGATATCACTTAAGAGATTTATGAAATACTAGAGCTACTTATTTTAGTTATTTCTTCGAACGGTTTGACGAATTTGCTGCATTGCTCCATCAGTTCCTACTGAAATGATCTCAAATTACTTAAGGAATCAAGGTCTGTTGTGTACAAGAACACAGCTCATTTCTTTTCTAGTAATTGTTCGATCAAATAATACGTATAATTCCAGTGCATGCTGATATATTGTACTAGTTAGTTATCTGGCAAATAAAGTTCTAAACGGATTACTTTTTTTTATGTCACATTAGAGTGATTAAAATAGGTGATAATTTGTCTTGCAGCAGCTACTGTCTCTATTAGCTCCGATTGGGATTACAACGATTCATTGACAGCTCGTTGCAAGGAATAAATAAAACCCCTTGTAGAATCATATAATAGTACTCGTACGCTTTTCATCATATTAGTTTCAAGAAAATGGATCTTGCTTTGAGGAATGAAGTTGCGCTCCTTTCCAATTTTTCCCTCATTGTGTCAGGTCTCAAACGGTTTCATTGCCAAAACACCATGTTCAAAAATAAATTCTGGAGGCAAGCAATATACAGTGAAATTGTGTAGTTAGGTCCATATATCAGACGTTGCATATACTACTGCAACTTGTGAGATATTAGCGTCAATTTTTGTGATGTTTTGTGACTTATAACACATACCACTTACGTCGGGTATCTGGTGGGCGAATATTCGATGCTCTAGCCTAAACCCTTACCGGGTATCTAGTTGGTAGTGTCCGACCAAATCATTATTCATTTCATCTCTAGTAAATAAATCAGAACGTTTTGAGTATTTAACATAATGAATTAAGCACAATTAAAGTTTCAGCAAGCTTAAAAACTCTCGAACAAAAATTGCTTAGGGCAGCAAATTTCTAATAAGCAATTGGGATTCTTGGGTGCAGATCCTGACTTTTTCTTTTATAAGAGCACCACCCCAACCCGACCTCACAAATTTTGATTATTTTTGGATATGTTGTAATACTTGAAAAAATAATGGACACATATTTTTTTTTATAGGCTGACATCGACTTTTAAGGGGTGAATTTCACCCCCCAAGTCGACCCTTAAAATTATTTTTTCAATATATCTCAGCATCTATTGAATATTTTAAAATAAAATCAACGGCAAAACATTCGTTATAGAAAATCACAAATATGAGATATATTTATAGTCAAAAGGGTTGCAACTCCCATTTTATATTGAAAAGAAAGACATTTTTTATGAATATTTTTTTTTAAATATCGGGGAATGAATTTAAAAAAATTATAAAAAACATTATCGATTACTAGGCTTGGCGTGTTTCGGGATTTTTCAAATCACCACCCCTCAATACCATTAACTACCCCTTACAGTGATGAACCACATATAAGTGTTAATTTTTTTCCCTTAACAGTCATCCAATATGTAAGGCAAATGTAATTTATAACAAATATTGAATTTTTTTTTGTTTATAAAATAGTAACAAAAGGGTGAAAAAAGTGTGAGTTAAAATTCTTTAATAAAAAAAAGGAAATAAATCCTGTATAACTGAAAAAGAAAATAACACTATGCTTTTCAATACATCAACATTTTTTGAAGGGGTGAAAACCACCCCTAAAGTTTACTCTTAAAATTCATTTTAATACACCTTAGCATTTTAATGGATATTTTTAAATAAAACAGACTGTAAAAATATTTATCGTAAGAGACCTGTAATATAAGGTGTGTTTATGACCTAAGGGATTGCAACCCCTTCGGGTTAACGGGTAGTTAACGGTATGTAGGGGTGGTTATTTGAAAAATCCCAGAACATGCCTACACTAATAATCGATATTGTTAACAAAAATGCTTTTTACAATTCTTTTAAGTTCATTCCCTGAAATTTATAAAAAAAATATTCATAAAAAATGTATTTTTGAAAATATAAAATAGGGGTTGCAACCCCTTTGATCATAAATACACTTCACATTTGTGACTTTTTATGACAAATATTTTCCACTTCATTTTATTCAAAAATATTCATTAGATGCCGAGATTTATTGAGAAAATAATGTTAAGGGTTGATTTTGGGGGTGAATTTCACCTCTTAAAAGTGGATGTTATTGTCTATTATTTTTTCAAGTATTACAACATATCCAAAAATGATCAAAATCGGTGAGGTCGGGTTGGAGTAGTTCCCTTGTTAGTGAGAGGCTATAAGACTTAATACATCACTAAGGTCTAGAAAGAAAAATTACAGTCCATGCAATGAGTGCTTAAGAGTTCTTCGGCCCCAAAAAAGTTCGCACACAATCTTCAACCAGAAAACTCATGATCACAGTCTTTTGGGACCAAGCAAGAGTTATTCTTTTTGAATATATACGAAGTACACTACAATAACAGTAATTACTTATTGTACTGGTTTATGTCGGAAAAATGTCCCCCTTCAGGGCGTGTTCAGAAAGTCATTCTCCGCTAGTGTAACCTTTTTGAGCTGATTCACCCGCCATCTAGTCCAAATTAAGTTTTGTTTGACTTGTTTTTATACACAATTTGAAGAAGAACTTCAGCAATTGTCATTTGGCATACGATATCAATGCCGATTGTGAAGGCCGACAGAAATAATTTTTTTCTTATGGTATAAAGTCGCTGCAGGACAGATGGCGCAAGTCAATTAAACGCAAGGGAGGTTAAATTGAAGAATGAAGTTAACAAATATATATTTGGTTTCACTGTTAGTGAGAAAACTTTGTAATTGTATGCTTTTCTCTAAATGGAATTACTTATTTAAAAAGCATTGAACTCTATCAGATATTAGTTTTTCAAAGAAACAACCTCATAACATTGAAATGATAAAAATACAAAGAACAAAGACAAATATACCAGTAGATGTAGCAATATTTTAGTTACAGATAAAATAAGATTTAAATGGGGAAACATCAACATGTATAAAAGATTTTCTTTCATGCATAGATATATTTGTAAAGCTTATTCCCCACAGGCGTTTTATGTTTCCTTCGCCCATTTGTAAAATACGCCTCTGCCGACTTGATTCTTCAGCACTCCCGCATTCTCCTCCCTTCAAGACATTATGGCCAGCTGACGTTAGTTGCCACTCGAAAATTCGCCCCGCATGGTTTATATTCTTATTAAGTGACTGGTTATTATGTTGGATTACGGCGTTTATGGGGTAATTTGTTCTGAAATCAATCCGAAGGCTCGTAAATCGACGAAAAACTGAGAGTTGTAGAAGTATAATATACCAATTAGGCCTTACGACTAAAGAAATTCGCCTTGTTTGAAATAAATTCCTGTTGAAAATTAATTTAAGAAAGGATATTTTTTAATTTTAAGTTGATATTAGCTCAAAATTCGAATTTTACTAAATATTAGATGTTTGTTGTGTTACACTTTTGTTATCTTACAATAGAAACTATAAATATTTATACTAATAATACTTATAATAAAGCTATTACTCACCATAAATTAATCCCTTATTTTTATCAAATACCATCTTTAATACATATTAAATAAAAAGCTAAAGGTTTATTCACCTATCACATCAAAAATCGGTATTGTAAAAAATTCAAGTGTGCTTAGAAATGTATCAAACACTCCACTATTACTATTTTCATCAAGGGTGTAGTTCATCTTTTGTTTTTTTTTTCTTTTGTTTTTCGCGCTCTGGAGATTTCTAGAAGCGTCAGTAGAGAGAGTCTGAGTCAAGCCTTGGTTGTAAAACTGGCAGAAACCCAGATTTCTTAAGAGTACAATACTACTTTGATTTCGGTTTGCAGCTAAAACCATAGTTTATTGTGTTAAGGCATCATTTGCCAGATATTGAGGATAAACAAAGTTATTATTGTATTCGTTTTTTTCGTTAAGTAAACCGTAGTGAAAGTGGTCACACCTAAGAAGTCAACACACCAACTTTGTGACTTTTAATAATTGGTACACCCTTAAAAACAAACAGATATATGCCACAAACAGTTTTTATTATACCGAGACTTTGCCTTCGTGTCCTAGATTGAATTTGCATGCCAGTGCCGGCATATAACACATCATTGCTCCTATACAGCTTGCTGAAATTGTTTGCACTCAATGACAAAACTGCCTTTCAGGTATTAGAACTACATAATAAAAAGTGATATTACCGATTTTAAAATATACTTTCATTTCTCTCCTGTGATTGGGAACAAATAAGATTTTCTGTGAGCAATTATAGGACACTTTATACTTAATTTCATTTAAAATATCTTGTAAACCGAAGGTAATACTTATACACAAGGTAATTTAAAACATAATTTCACATATTAATAGTCTAATACTTTTAATTAGGTTTAAATAAACATAATTTTATACTTAATCGGCCAACTAGATAATTATTCTTTCAAATTTAAACATTTGAACGTAACAAAAAGTAAGGTTATTCAACGCCGTTATTCAAGATCAACTGACAGTCTAGGCTGGACCTAAAACTATTGACTTTGCGTTTGGCGCGGATGACGTCATACTTGCAATAGTATTACTTTTCATTATTTCTTCTTTTTTTTGTACTTTATGTAGCAAATAGTCACATATTTTATAGATTAAGTTAATAAACATAATTTTATACATCAAATCATTCATAATGATTGATGTATAATTGTTTTTGGAATCCGTGTTTTATTTTTGCATCTGGTTGTTTACTGTTTTCGCTAATCTCATCGCTTCTTCCTACCGACGGGCCTAAAAACAGGTAGCGCTTTGAATATATATAACCCCCCCCCCCTAATTTCCGGCATGCTAGCCTAGGCACGCATTTAATTTTAATTTATAATTTTAGTAGATCATGCAGTAGAATGGGAATAGAATTAAATAATGACACCCATTTATATACGCTTCATTTTGCAGATGACCAAGTGGTAGTGACCCAAGATAAAGAAGACCTCGAATTTATGACGAGGAAATTATTTAAATAATACGCAGAGCGGGGATTAACTGTCAACTGCAATAAAACTAAATATATGTGTATCGGTGGAAAATAAACAGATTTGGAAGTAGATGACAATATCATAGTAAAATCTTGTTCTGATTATACCTACCTTGGAACAAAAATCAGTCAAAGTGGACGAACTGAAGAAGAAATATTGGAGCGAATAACTAAAGGGAAAAAAGCTATCGGATGCCTAAACTCACTATTATGGTCAACAAACATCTCCAAGGAAAGAAAACATCTTTTATACAATGCAATATTTAAAAGCGTTGTAATGTATGGATGTGAAATATGGCAGATAAATAAAACTTTAAAACGTAAACTGCTGGCTCTTGAAATGGACTTTTAGCAAAGATCTACCGGAAAGTCAAGGATCGAACGGATAACCAACGAGAGAATTAGAGAGATTATGGAGGTAAAGAAAACTATTCTCGATGAAATCGAACAACGTCAGCTGGTATGGTATGGACATGTGGAGAGAATGACGGACGAACGTCTACCAAAGCAAATCCTAAAATGGACACCAATTGAAAAAATAAAAAGAGGAAGACCAAAAGTTACCTGGACTTAAAAAGGAATTAACCGAGCCATGTCCAAAAGAAACTTACTTTCAGGGGATTGGGAAGACCGAAAACAATGGAGACTGGGAACCGGAAGGCGTAGAACGCTATGAAACCGTATATATATATATATATATATATATATATATATATATATATATATATATATATATATATATATATATATATATATATATATATATATAATTTTGGTTCTTTCTCGTTGTAGCAGTTGGTAGAGCTTTTTACCAAGAAAATATGTCTCTGTATTATTTTTCTAATAACAGATCTTTTAACTTTCTTTAAAAGACAAAACGCTAAAGATGAAATTTTACCTTTGACTCCATATGCTCAATTTTGTAAATCTACAGAATAGTGCAAATTTCGTCAAAAAGAACCTTACAGCTACAGGTGAACATTTTTCCCATTTAAGGATGTTTGTGCTGACTAGCCAGTTTTGTGGTTTGTTGAAATTTACAAAACTAAACCTTCGCTATTTTTTGTTACTATTCTTTAATGAAATTATTTTAGTAATAAATGTTTAAGGATCTATTGATCGTTTGTGACAGGCAATACGTTCATTTATACAGGGTGACTCAGATCTAATTGAGCATAGCCTAGTGGTGTATTTTACTTAATTGTGTAAGTATTTATATGTAATGAAAAAGTTCTGTTAGCCACCCATCATGAAGATGCACTGTGTTTTACAAAATTTTCATTTACAGATATTTTCTAAAGTATTTTTAATATTAGATTGTTATGTAAACATTTCATGTTATAATAATTTCTGATTTGCAGGATCTAATTAGAAATTGTTATGTGTTATTGTGTATAACTTTTTAAAGAAGTTAAAACACACGTTTTACGGCTTAATAAATGCCTAAAAGATTGGTTAAATTTATTTGGTTGCCACACCTATTCCTTCTGAGAAGAAAGTAATAGCTTTTTTAGAAAAATTGTTTCTTCTGATAAAATTTTATTTACAATAATTATGACATTTGTATAGTTTTTAAAAAAAATTGAATTTATTATTCATAAAATAAATTTCTAATAAAATTAGATCAACAAAATTTGGCCAAATATTTCTTCTATATTTCCTAAAATATTAGTAATATTAAGTGCCTAGTTCGCAGTGATACTTTCATATTATATTAATTTCTGATTTTGCTGGACCGAACTAGAAAAATGAGCATTTTTATTATTTCTTTAAATGATAAAACGCCCTGTATAGTTTTTTAAAGAATTTAATTACACGTTTTAAAACTTTTTTAATAAATACCTAGAAGATGGGTGAAATTTGTTTAGTTACCTCACCTGTTCCTTCTGAGCAATGAAATATAAATTTTTGTAGAAGAATTATTTCTTCTGATTAAATTTTTTTTAAACGATTTCAATTCTATTTAGCCGCTAACTAAAAATATGTAAAGCGTTCGTTAATATTAATTTGTATGTATTATCTTCAGCAAAAAGAGTAAAAAAAACAGTAACCCAAAATAGCAATAATAAACATAAAACTTCAGTAAAAAATTATTTGAGATTTTCTTCAAAATGTCCTCTTTAACTTTTTCATATTTTCTTCTTCTGATATTTAGATTCGAAATAGCACTGGTGATTATATCTGGCCTATTCCCTGAAATAAATTGCGTTGCAAAAACTAATCTAAATTTTTCATATACCTCCAAAAGAAGAAGTCTACAGAATTGAAGCTCTGAGATTTTGCTGGCCAAAAATAGAGTCCCCCGCGGCATAACCATCTATAGGAATGAATATTATTTAAAAATTCAAAAATAGCCCCCCTGAAATGTGAAGGGGGCTCCATCATATTGTAAATACATTCCTCTTAACTTTACATCTGCATGTGGAAGAAAATTTAGCAAAATGTGTTCTAAAACAGCAAATATTGGTTTCCATCCAACCTTTCTTCAAAAAAATGTGGACCAATCAATATATTATTAAATATACCCACCCAAAGGCTGACCACTTTACGACTGCTTAAGGGCGTCGATTTTTTAGAAGCCACACATGACAATTTCTAGAATTATTGACATTATTTTAGGTAAGGTAAACTTCATCAATCCACAAATTCCAGCGAAGATCTGATTAGCATAATCACGTCGTTCTTCAAGACGGTATAGGTCAGCCAACCAAGTAAATTTCCTCAATCTTCTAGGCATTTATTTAAGTTTTAAAACATTCTTAAATCGGTGTTTTCTTTTAAAAAAAAAATAATAAATATATTAATTTTCTATTCCGGTCCTGGAAATCGGAAATCAATATAAAATATTTAAATATGAGCACCAAAGAATCATTACCAACTAGCAACACACAAATAATTATGAAATCTGTGAAGGAATATTTGGTCAAATTTTGTAAAACACACTGTATCTTCATTACCCAATTAAGCAGAATATACCATTAGGCTATATACAATTAGATCTGAGTCACTCTGTAGATATATCGTTTTTTGATCTTTTTTAATATTCTCATATAATATCAAAATAAAGGAGCTGCGAAACAAAGAATTTATGTTCTATAGAGATATATCCATCAAAAGGCCTTTAGAATTTCGTATAAAGTTAATAAGAGCGGGGGTTTGCCATTTACTGCTGTTGGCATAGGGGTAGCGTAACAGAGAGCACGTTAGCTTAACAAGGAGGGTAAAAAACAAGATCACGTTGCAACTCTAGTAAAAGAGCTTATGTTTTCTGCATATACACCTTTTTATAACTGTTTATATAGAGATTTCTTACACGCTAAATTTTACGCTTGTAAACACGTAATCCTAAATTAATCCTGGTCTGGTAATCCTAAATTGATCTCTTTTGACACCATTATTGATTCCCCTATAAACTTGAATTTGCTTATCACGACCACATATTCAGTATAGTGTGCTTGTGGGCAACAAGAGCTTACTGATTTTTACGGAATTGCCTTCCGAGTTTTGGTACCTTTGGTGAGCGTCTAAATCTCTTTTGGCGCAGTAGATTTGCATGCTCCAAAACAATAAAACGTAGATTTTAAATGGCATTTCTTATCAAAATACGGTCTCGCCAAGGATAACCTTCTTGTTACGTCACCGGTCCCTCTCTCTTCTCACTCCCCTCTCCCTCCTCTTTCCTCTCTTCCCCTCTTTTGCCTCCTCTCTCTTCTGATCTCCCTTTTGCCCCCTTTTTCTACTCCTATCTCTTCCCTTCTTTCCCTCTCTTTGTTGTCCCTTCTCTTCCCCTCTTTCTGTTACCCCTCTCTTCCCCTCTCTCTGTTGCCCCTCTCTTCCCCTCTCTCTGTTGCCCCTCTCTTCCCTCTCTCTTTTGCCCCCTCTCTCATCTCCTCTCTCTCCATGCCCAATCTCCTCCAGAATGCACTTCACAATAAGAAGAGAGGTTCATTGAACTCTCTCGCAACAACAGCCTTAAAATAAAATTCGCTTCATCCGATTTGGTAGAGTTTTGGATAACCGTCAAAAATGAATATGTAACGCTGAGTTTAAAAACTATAAGGATTCTCATTCCCTTTATAACATCATATTTATGCGAGGCAGGATTTTCGGCTGTAGCTGTAATAAAAAGCCAATATCACTCAAAGGTCAACGTGGAGCAAGAAATAAGAGTAGCAGTGTCAAGACTTATCCCTCGCTTTGAAAGAATGTGTGATCACCAAGCTCACCCAGCTAACTGACTTTTTTTTCCTATTGTTCTTTAACAATAAGATATTCTTGTGTAACAGTTGAATATATACCTATATATGAACCTCAGATTGTTTATTTTCATTTCTATGCTTGGTTATTAGTGTCAATGTATAGTCGTGTTCAATGAAGTATTGTGGTTTGCTACTATGTAGTAGGGAGATTGTAAAGAACAAAGTTTTACGACACATTGTCCAACACGACTGTATACATGTTTCGACTAGGGCGCCGTCACGAAAAGGTAAACCTGTAAGTGCGCAACTAACTGAAAAGTTTAGGAACCCCTGACCCAGAGTATGAAATAAACGCTAATAAAATATGACATGTGGAAATACACATTTTTTTAGCATAACTCAGTTAAGTAAAACTTTTAAAAAGTTAGAAAACTCATACCATAAAACCTTTATATTATTTACAAAATAACAAGAAAATTTTAAAGTAGCATGTATAATTACTAGCACATGCACTAAAACTTGTGTTTTAGCGCATGCCAAATCAATAAAGTAGTAAAATTACAGATTTAAAATTTGCCCTTAGCAGTTTTTTAAAATTTAATTAGTGACTATAAATTGCAGTTACACTTTGTAAATCAACGTACCTTTTATGTATATTCTCCAAGGCTTCGGCAACTGTTTCGGTCTTCCTTGACGCTCATCAGTGTTGTACGGCTCCGAATAGAGCAACAACAGACAGCTGCTTACTCATTATAATTCTACATACCTAAAAAACCTAAAACGTAAACAGCTGCCAAGAAAACACTAACACCCTTCGCATTTGCGTATTGTATATCAGTGTGTTCTTAGTTTTAAAGATATAAAAATCCTGAAAAATAAATCATCAATAATCCTAAAAAAAAATAATTAGGCATCCTAAAAAAGATCATTAGTAAAATTTAATCAAATAGTGTCGTAAATAATAGAATACAGAGATGGATTCTTAAACGTTCAAACTCCAAGTCTAGAAGACCAAAAACACTAACTCTTGAGTCACTTTATCTGATTGTGAGTGTATTAATTAGCACAATTTTACAAAATTGTCGTTATTTTGGCCAGAAATAACTACGTCCTTATGAAATTGTGCAAATTAATCAAAAACAACGTGACTAAAAGGACAAGTTTCCCGTACCTTTTCGATTCAAAAATTTGATATTTGATGGTCTGTACACTTCAACATATGCAGTTGTGTGCAACATTTGGACTCGAATTTGCAAAATAATGCAATTTCGTTGTCAAGCTCTGAATAAAATGTTTTAAAATAGCTGATTGACTGATTGCTTAATTTTAACCATTAAATTCATTCAAAATGTATCAACATACCTGAAAAGGAAAAACAGCATTAAATTTCTTATGTCATATATACTGTGACATTCTGTACTGTAACTACAATGGCACAATGAAATTAAACATTAAAAAATCGAACTTAAAAGAATCTTAAACATTTTCTAAAATTTCAACAAGTAACGTCCTCTATAATGTTGAAAGAAATTTTTGTCTGCGACACATTTTTTCTTGTTTTGGGCCTTTACTGCATTAAACGTTCAAAATTTAAAATACATAAATTGGCTTCTAAAGTAAGAGGCTATATCTATTTTTTTAAATCCGGCTTAAAAAAGTTTGTATTTGTAATAAATTATCTGTAAGTTCGCTCTTCAGAAAAAAAAAATGCTCTTTAGCAGAAATATAACAGTTACAGATACTTTCAAATCATATGAAAAAAATATTATACTTATCATACCCCAAACTACTTCTGTTCGTCTTTTTTTCTTCAGTCTTCCTTCAACACTGCACACACAAATTTATCTTCTGAAATTAATCATAATCCTTTTGTATTCAGCACTTCACTTTTCACACGCGTTCTAATATAATGTAAATCATTATCTTTTACCATGGAAAGAATGCATGCATGGACTTACCTAAAACAACAGAGAAAAGCTATTAATTACACAATAAAAATATCATGAAGATAAATACATTTGCACCCCGTAGGCAGATCTCTTTAAAAGTATTGTTTTTAGAATAAAATATTTTCATAGCATAATTTAAATTTAGTAAAAATTTGGGTAATTGTTTACATTAAGTGAAATCACGTTTTATCTTAAAAATTTTTTTGTGTTTCTCCTATTTTGAAGCCATAAAAAAAGATTCTGTCCTTAATTTTTCACTATTTATCCTTATATTAGTATTTATTACCTCAAGGACATTTTTATTTCATCAGAAAACAACAAACTTAAATATTTATTATTGAAAGTACTAGGTTATCTACATTGTTTGTAATATATTTCAAAAATTTTTGCACTAATTTTAGCAACCAGATAAAAACAAATCTTTTGACGAAAGAGGATAAATAAGTTTCTCAGGCTTCGTTAATACTACTTAAAAAACAACAAATTTGTTGCACCGTTGGCAGAAATGACATAGTTTCATGTAACAAACTTTTATTTTAAAAGACATTCCATAACATACGGGATATTTTAATCTTCTTCGTTACAAACAAATGTAAAATTAAACCTAATGAACTAAAATTTTTGGTTTGTTCAAGTTAGTTTACGTTAGTTCAGGTTGAGCTTGGTTTTCGTTGATTTAGAAACTAAAGCAAATAAAAATAAAAGTAACTTAAATCAATCTAAGCTTACCTGAATTAAGTGAATCTAACCTGAATTGACCTAGATACTATTATATATCAATTCAAAAATTGTATTATCCGGCAGAGACCATGTGAAAGCGGGACAATCTCTGTAGGTATTGGCATTAACGAATTATACTAAAACGGCTCATTCTTATGGGAGGATTGGAAGCGCTAAGTATTAAAAATCAGTCATTGATAAAAGGTAGTTGTTACTATAAGTAGTAAAACGGCAAGGAATGGTGTATATGCAGTGTTGCCGTATTGGATAGTTGATCTAAACTACGGGTACAATTTTTTTTATCACTTATTATTATATTTGTTTAAGTTTACAAAGGGAAAGTTGTAATGATCAAACCTTTCAGTAAAACTTCGCTAGGCTGCGGCAACCTTGCATTTAAATCGATAAAAAGGTGGAGCTTACCCCTCTTAGTCGGTAAGAAGAGATATGCAGTATTGCCACGTTTTCAACCTAAATCCGAAAATTTAAATCTTTTATACTTGTTTCTAACAAAAGCATGTATATCACATTAAAATACTGATATCTAATCATTGACAATATTGTAAATTGCTTTTTATGAATGAAACTGCGTATCAGTTTGGCTCATTTAGGAGCGTCAAAATTATAGCACAGGATAGGAATGCTTGGTATATTTCTTCTATGGTATGGGGAAGCTGGTAGTTAGGTATCTAGTGCAAAAAAATAATAGCTTTGATGAACCATGATGAAAGAATCACATGAAGATTTAAACAGAGCACCAGAAATACAAGAAGTAGGGGAAGAGATAACTGACGTTCAAGAAAACTTTCCAGATGTTCTCGTGGATGAAGTAGAGGAAGTTCTTAAGACCATAAAGAAATATATGAATAAATTGGATACAACCCAGGTAACTAATGCAATATCAAAGAATAAAATCCCAAAAATGGCAATGGGCAGGAATACAAAAAGTAGGGGAAGTGATAACTGACGTTCAAGAAAAGGTTCCAGGTGTTCTCGTAGATGAAATAGGGGAAGTTCTTAAGAGCATGAAGAAATATATGAATAAATTGGATACGACTCAGGTAACGTAATCCATAGAATAAAATTCCAAAAATGACAATGGGAAGGACATATAGCAACTATGTGGTATCCCAGAAACGACAAAAGACCAAAGAGATGCCCGAATCTCAGATGGGATTACGACATTAAAAAACTGGGCACAAATGAACATAAATTACAAGAACATCGAATAAATTACATTGCTATATAGAAGAAGAAACTATAGAAACATTGAATAAGGGAGGCTGCACAGTAGTAGGCAACAGTAGATAAAGCTGATAGTGATGATGATGATATATGAATGTGTGTTCAATACGGATAAAAACTAGCTGATAATGATGATGATGATATATGAATGTGTGTTCAATACGGATAAAAACTAGCTAATATAGAGAAATTTGAAAACATAAGTTTCCTTACGAAGTATGAAATAAATAACAATGTTTCTTACCTTAGTCATCTCTGCAAACCGCCCTAATCCAGCTTGTGTCCCGAACACTTTTAGTTTTCATGATTGCACTTAATTGCAGTTCCTGGGACAGATTCAAAAAACAACTGCTCTTTGTAACAACTTGTCCAGGAAACAACAATCAAACAGACACAGAAATCACTGCATTATTGACCACATTTAGTTCCATGTGAAATTCAGATTAAATTGGTTCAAGAAAAACAAATTTTTATTGATGTTTTTAGACAAGTAGAACGATTTATTCGATCCTTTCTGTACGTTAGACTAAAAAGGATCAAATAGATTAATGCTTGCAAGAGTTCCATGTCTTATGCCACCTTGAAAAATTCGCGACACGGCCTTTTCACTGTCCTGAAACAAAAAAAAATTATCTTTAGTTACAAAATATAATTAGATTATAAATAGCATATGTATTAACCATTATTTGTTAGTAAATATACTCAATATTAATATCAAGGAAAATAACTTGTATATTTGTCTTTGTCTGTTTCTGGTATTCAAAACATTATCAGCGTATAATACTAAATAGTGAGTGTGTGTGAGTGTTGATAATACTCATAATCAAAGAAATTTTAGATTAACAGAGGCCATCAAGCCTATTCCAAATCATATAATTGTTTACAGACAAAATTGCTATGGATACGTGAAGAAAAAGCTGTACCGTTTTATGCTCACGCACCATTCCTTTTTTGAAAAAAGTGTCTACTCCACACATTTATTTATTTATTTATTAGTTTTTCTTGCAAATTACATAGTATTTTACCATTTGTCAGAATTTAATTCACTCTGTTCCATAAAGACAAATCATTATCTTTAAAATGGCAATAAATATCGATTAAAATTGAAATGAAATCACGATTGAAAAAAAAGAAGTGCCAATTGTCACAAATTTCAGCAAAATGATAAGTGTGCAGTTACTCTGGAGAAGTTATAATGTTACACATTCTAGCTATTCGTTGGAAAACATTATAGGCAGAAGCTAAAGACTTTTAAGTAAGAGCAGTTGTTTATAGATCAAAAAATCCTATACATTCCAGGAATTACGTTATTTAATATCATATAATATTTAAATAATTAAAAATTATTAATTAAGAATTAAATTTATTTAACTACCAAGAATTTTATATTTTCTTACAATCATATCGCGCCTGGCGGTTACCATGGCTACACGAGTACTCTTAAAGACACTGAATATTTACATAGGTCAGGAATTTTGGAGAGAATTTTTCTTGTCTGAGCCTATCTCTGTTTTAACCTAAAATTTCTTTGCTGATAATGAAAGATTTGTAAGAACATAAACCCCGCAATGCTGTCTTTGTATTTATAACGTATAGATAAAGGTACATTTCCAGAAAAATGTTTATTATACAGGGTATTTCAAACACTAATGGCATAACAGTTAGATTTCCGAATTACTGGATCTAAACAAATTCTTTGAAATATTTCAAATTAACTACAATTCTGCAAATATTTCAAATATACTTAAAGAGAGTTATACAATTGCCGATATTTATTCTCCTTGCAAGAAGTTAAAGGAAAGAATATGTACAAATATTTTATTTTCTGCAAATAACACTATGGTTATCTCTCCATACGCGTTTCGACCATCTAATGATCTCGTCAGTGGGGCTGCATCGAGTCAAGAGCAACATTCAACAACTGTCCATCTAAAATATAAACTTCAAAACAGGATATTAAACCTGCACCGGAGTAGTGCGTAACTTAATAAAATTTCATTCAGAAATAAATAAGTAATTTACTGTCGTGTTTAAACAGTTACCTTCATTTACTCTCTTTTGAGGCATTTAACGGAAAGAAACAAACAGTTTATTTCGTACGAATACCACTTTGGTTCTCTCTTTAAACGCGTTTCGACTACCTAATGGTCCCCTCAGAGATTTAAATACGTCTCTGTTTAACTTAATAATATTATATTTATTTACCTCCTTAACATCTCCATTTGCCCGATAACATTTTCTTCTTCCTTGTCTGATGACGTCGCCTTCTTTCTTCACGATTCTATTCTCCAGGATACGAACAAAATTAGGTGTCGAAGAACCCCAAGCCTTTTCCAGACATACAATTGTCTTCAAAAGCTAAGTGAACCGCGCTTCTAAACTACGACGGTATTTAGGAAAAATCCGTGAAGAGTAGAATCATCACACGCGCCACGCACAATGTTTTAAATTTTTGAGTTGTTGAACAAGAATGGTAGCTGATGATTACATCGCCACGATCTTGAGTTCGACTTGTACATATCGATTTATCAATATCCACAAGCACTGGAATCAAGAGATATGGAGGTCCGCGTATAATAGTGGGTTAGTTAAAAAGGATGATTTTTATTAAAAATATATTAATTTTAATTTATTGAGTGTTTCCATGCTCATCCAACAAGTAAAAATTGCACGAGTTGTCTGGCAAAAGGTATCTGAAACAAACCAAAATATGTTTAAATTAACGTTTATTAGAATGAAATATAAATTTGAATTGAGTTCCTATTAGTTCATGTGTTTTTTTAATTCGCTATGTTTGAAAATATAATTTTTACTTATTTTCTTTAAAAATTGCAAACAGTTTAGGGATATTCTAATTTTCTTTGGACACAGATTCTCTAAAGTTGTTAGGAAAACAGGGCCAAACGTTTCTTAAATTGCTGGAAGCCGAAATTAAAATTTTTATTTTAAGCGAGATTTATAGTGAATTTTTGTTATCATGCAGATATGTAAGTGATCCTTTGAATTACATATGCAATAATTTAATTTTGTTACTTTTGAAATGTAGTAAAAAATTTATTTTTAATTTGAGCTGTTGTTCAGATGAAATAAAAAAAGTAAATATATACAAGGTGTTCGAAAAATATGGGTACCCTGTAAAATCTTGTAAGGGATGAATTTTTTGAACATTTTTGTCGAGGCAAATAGTTTTTTGTTGTAAAAAGATGCATCGAATGACCTTAAGGCTTGATTCTCACTATAGTGCCGCTCTCGATACGATCTCGGTGCGCTCTCGGTTCGATATATTTTTTTTTAAATAAAAAATAGTTTACGATATCGAAATCTCCGGAAAACCGATAGTGTGAATAGGTTCATCGTTTCTCCTGTAAGGATATTTTACCGGACCGAGAGCATATCGAGATCGGGCTTATAGTGAGAATCTGTCCTAAATTTGACTTTGACTATAACTTCCAAGGTTATTTGGAAGTCAACATAATTTTTTTAAATGAGAACTCCTATTTTTGACATCGGCAATCGAAAGAGTAGGAGATTTTACGTTCAAATTTGCATTAAAGTCTAAGATTAACAAGACCTCTATGGGTCAAAGGTTAAAGTTATGCAGTATTGAAACCCCTAGAAATTTCATTGGATCAGTGATAAAAAAAAGAAACAAGGGTAAGTTTTTAACCAAAAATTTGATGGTTACTTTAGATTTGGCCTTGAACCTTATTTTTAAAATCATCTTAAAATCAATTTTTTTTTTCAAACGGAAACCCCCTTTTTTGACACCGGCAGCAGAAAAAGCAGAATATTTGGAGGATCATTTGAAGGGCATATTTTAATGTTATGATGAATCTCGAAGCCAGTCGCATTATGGAAAACTTTACAGACAAAATTTTTAGAGTTTGGTCCAAGAAATATATTGGTGACTTTGTCTTTGACCCCAAAGTAATTTGTAAAGGTTATTTCAAAGCCAATTTCGTTTTTTAAATAAAAACCCTTATCTATTGGAGAAATGGAAAGGCTGAAAATTTTACACTAAGATATGTATCTGACCTTGACTCAAACCCATATACCCACAAACCCCAATATATAAATATTTCTAGTTGAACTCAATAAAATCAGATTCACGGCGAGGACGAGTCGATTTCCACTCAATTTTTTTTTACTTATTTATTTTTAAAAATGTTTTTTCTTTCTATTTTTTTGATTTATTTTGGTTTTCTGTTGTTTTATTTTATTATAGTGTTCGATTTATTCTGTAATTAATTCGATTTTTTTTTAAATTTTTAACATGTCATTAAGAACTTTTTTGCTTTTAAATCTACTTATTAGAACCTTTTTTTATAATATTTCGTTTGATTTTATTGAATTCAAATAAGTATCCAGTTTTCCTGAAAATTTAGATGAACTGCCACGTCATATTGTTGAAGGGACCAGTTTGATTAGTCGAGACGTTATTTTAAGCGTGACTTCGTCATTGTATGAATATTTAGGGTACTGTCCAATTGAAAATGGTAGACACTTCGAACATAAACTCTAAAATTTTTCTTAACAGCAAAACTCTAATTTTTTTCGACAACTAGACACTTATTTGAATTCATTACATTTCGTTTTTACGCTTCACAGAAATCAAACCAAACATTATTAAACAAGTTCTTAATGAAAGAAAATTAAGAACAATAACAACAACAACAAAATAATATTAAAATAAAATAAAAGAATAGGAACCTCAAAAAAAATTTGAAAATAGAAAATAAAAATATTTCAAAAAATAAAAAAATAATTAATGGAGTAAAAGCTGTGACGTCTTTGTCGTGGCTTTGATTTTACCGAGTTCAGCTAGAAATATTTATACATTGGGTTTTGTAGTTTATGTGTTTAGGTCAAGGTCAAATACACCTCTGAGAGTATAATTTTCAGTCTTTCTATTTCCTCAATAAATAAGGATTTATATTTAAAAAAACAAGTTGGTCTTGAAATAACCTTCGCAAATTATCTTGGGTCAAAGTCAAGGTCCCCAATATGTTCCTCGGACCATACCTTAAAATTTTCGTCTGTAAAGTTTGTCAGAATGCGACCGGTTTCAAGATTCATTATTACATTTAAATATAACATGCAAATGACCCCCAAGGGTAACTTTTATCCAAGGTCAAATACGCACCTGAGCTTCCAATATTCTGCCGTTTCGACTGCCTGTGTCAAAAAGGGGGTGTCGGTTTGAAAAAAAAAATTTACTTTTAAAAGTCCTTGAAAGAAAGATTCAAAGTTAAATATAAGGTAACCATCAAATTTCTGAATAAAAATTACCTAAGACTTACCCGTGCTTATTTTTTTATCATTAATCCAAAGAAAATTCTAGGAATCCAAATACTCGCTTAAATTTGGCCTTTATCTGACCCGTAGAAGTCACGTTAACCTTAGACTTTAATATACATTTGAACGCAAGATTTCCCGCTCTTTCGATTGCCGATGTCAAAAATAGGGGTTTTCATTTAAAAAAATAATGTTGACCTTCAAATGACCTTGCAGGTCACGGTCAAAATCAGATTTAAGATCACCATTCGATGCAACTTTTAAAAAATTCATTGCTGTCTAGAAAAAGTTTAAAAAAAAGTTTTCCAAAATTATATTGTTCATCAGGAATTAGAGCATGTTTCTGATTTGTTTTTAAATTTTTGTGCATTATTTATTAAACTTTAAATACATTTGTTAATTATGACACCAGTTTAATAAATGTTTTATAATTATAAATATTTGTCAACCTAAATTTTTGTATATTACCAAAATACTGTGAAATATTGCTAAGATTGGATTCCAATAAAATTGAATAAAATATTATATTAATTTGAATCCTATTTGTCGGTCATGAATACAAACCACCTTTAAAAGAAAAATATCAATCTACTACGCAAAATTGCCTTAAAATCAGTGAGAAAATAATCCAAATATAGAGTGTTCTGAATTAGGGTACCACATTATTATGAAATAAATTAGATCGCAACTAAAATTTCATTTTTATAGCCTACAGGTCTATTCTAAAAATAAGATTTTGTTGAAACCATAGAGCAATACAATTGTTAATAAAAAACGTAAAAATGAAAAAAACTTGTACCAATTTTTTAATAAGAGAGAGAGAGAGATAGCATGAACCTGTATTAGCCCCCTCTCTCTCTCTTTTTGCATGTAAGGTGCTCGGAGCATTGGCATGCTGCCTCGAATAGTATACTGTTGTATGCTCGACGTATAGAATTCATGGGTTCCATATTAATGAGAACAAAAAATAAGATTAAAAATATTTGTCGCACATTTCTTTTAATTCATACATTTTTCCATGTCGGTTTGGCACGTGAGTCGCTCTAGTAATATTCTTTTCCCTTTCTTTTTAATTTATAAAGACGAGTTACAGTTTGTCAAGCTAACAGACTCAAAATATGTCTAGAATAAAAGTAACAGACAAATTCGAAACATGAAATATTATAAAAAAACTATTTGGTTGCACAAAGACGTGGTAGACTCAATCTGGGTTCTTTAAAATTTAATGATACTGATGTGGCAAAAATGATATATAACACAACCCAATTTCCTACCACGCCTTTTGGATTACTGATATATAATTAATTATTTTGTATCAAATGTTTTATAACTAAAAAGTAAAGGAATTTAAGCAACTTAAAGGTCTACCAAGAAATTGCAAGCCATTATAGGATAGCTATGTAATTTCAAAGTATTGCCGGTATTTACATATTGATATTTCTTAAGATATTACAATGTAAAAAATAGTAATAAAAATAGGACTTACATTAGTTAGCATTAATGTTCACCCTGAAGAAATGCTCTGCTCCAATCTTAATAAACGAATGTATGGTCCAGAAATTTGCCGAGGCCGACGTAACCATTCCTGGACCGGGAGAAATGTTTGCAACCCGTCGTGTCTCCTCCTCTTTCACCGGCCGTACTCCACCCAACTCTTCTGATGGGCCGGCAAAGCGCCTAAGAATCCGACTCAGGGTGTAATAGTCCCTATGTACCCTCAACCGCAAGTAAGCCGCTACTGAAGTACCCCCAGGGTTGGTCCACATCACTGGGATTCAGTAGTGCGCCGAGGCTTCAAACACGTCTGACCCTGGGCCAAGGGATAGAGAGTTACTCCTACGTGAAATTGGATTCGTCCGCGTCGCGATGAATATTACATTTTTTTCGCGTCTGAAAAATAAACGTTTTATATTAGAAAAACTTAAACAGGATTGTTAGTTATGGAAAAGCAAAATGGTGATGCTAAGTTACTTAACATTTTGAAGATAATATCAGAAGTATTTTTATATAATTTTAACTAACCATACTTTGTTCGCAAAAACAATTAAAATTTGCCTTTGCCTTAGTTCTCAGATTTTAATTAAAAGCATATGAAAGTAATCACGTGATTCATTTTACTTGTTAATAATTTTTTCCAAAACCACGCTACCATGGAATTTTTCAATATTTCGAAAAAAAAATGTTTGTAATTTTGTAACTACGCGCAAATTTTCAATCACGTACGAAAATTTTGATACTCTTGACTTATTGGTGTGATAAAAAAAATATTTGTCAGTGTCAATTAAAATAGGGCCCAGTGGCGAACTAAGGAGGGTGAAGGGGACGGCCAGTCCTGGGGGGGCTCCAAATCTCGATAAGTTCTTAATCAAATTCCAAACAAGGCCAAAATATGTTCATTAAGAGGCAGTTTGAAGTTGACGGCCCTGTACGCGTGCAAAATATAAACGTATCAGGCCATGGTAATGGCCCATGAGTGTGTTCAGCACGTTGTATAAAACATAAACTATAATAATATCAATAATAACTACTATCTCGTAACTAAGGTTACGGGACGAATTCATATTATAGTTGTACAAGCGTTGTTTTTCTATTCATTATTCTTTGCATTTTACCTGCTGGTTTTGCTGCACCTATATCTATATATATGTATATTATAATCTCGAGAGCGTAGAGGATTTAATTTTTTTTTTGTCAGTCATTACATCTATATCCTATAAATACATCAATTTCTAAACAGACCGTTGGCCTCATTTAGTTCTGCCACCCCAGGCCTCCGATAGGCTTAGTTCACCACTGTATAAGCCACCAAATCATTCAAAAATTATATAACATACAAAATTCAAATGAATAATGTAATAACTATGAAGGTGAAAAAGCAATACAAAATAATTGTTAGAAGGGCAAGTTTTTTTTTAAAACTAGTAAAATTTTTTATATTTTTGACTATTCTATTCAGAAAAATTAAAAATTCACAGCCAGATTCACTAAGAAGATTTAAGATTTAAACCAGGTCTAGTTGCCATGAAATTTAAATCTTCTAGTCTGCCAATTTTGTTTTGCTTATGATATTGTCATAACTTATATTACATTTGTCAACAAATTAACGCTTATATAGGGATATTAAGGATAAGAACCCTGCGATAAAGCCTTGGAATATGTAAGGGAAACAGTTGTATCTCGAAAATAAATATAGTTCTTGATTTTTGCCGGTTCAATAATAAAACAAAATGGTTTCTTTATGCTACTATTTTTAGGGTTTAAGACTTGCTTGACTTATTGTTGCTCTTATCAGTTTGGGCCCTCTGCTGTCAATTTAGGATGGTTTTAAATTTAAATCATGTTAGTGAATCCGACTGTCAGTGTTTAAATTGTTACAGATGTATTTTTTTTTTGAAAATTTTAATTTCACAAACGAACTATTACTAGTAAGAGCAACGTCAATTCCCATACATTAAAATTAAGATTAGTCCAATCAGGTACAGAAAATGCTTTTTTATGACGTTAACTTAGGACCAACTCTACGATATTAAAAAGGATAAAAGACGATTCTCCCATATGTTTGCAGGCAATTTGAGTACAGGAACTAAGCCGCGAGCGTCTAAAATTCCCTAAATACAATTTTTTGAAGCTAGAAGCCAAGTTAATAATTTGGGACGAAAATATTTAATACAAAACTGTAGATAACTGAAAGATCTTTAATTTGAACCCTCATAAATTAAATTTCACTTGTTAGTTATTGCAAGAAGGCTGAAAAACCTCGAAAATTGCCTTTTTATTGATATAAAATATTTATTGCAAAAATATATTTTTATTTTTTTGCTGCTTGGAAGGAAAGCCTTTGAAATTTTGAATAAAACTGCTCTTTGGCAATCTTAATTTATCTCTATATATATCGTATGCTATTTGTTAACAAAGTTCTCAACTCGATCAGAAATGCATTCTATTCTTTGAAGATTCTACTTTCATGTGATAATAATAATTCAGAATTCAATAAATAAGCCTGTATTTATAGCCTAAAAAAATGATTTATAAATAAATAGAGATGCAGCCTCACTCGTCGGTCATACGGATTACTGAGTTGAGTAAATCAAAAGTGGATTACAAAGACTTGAAAGAAAAAAAACATTTCCTTACAATCAATAGAATCTGAGGGAGGACTTTTTTCAAAAAATCACAATTGATTCTTTTATAATATAAAATTCGTTTCTTGCAAAAAGCTTTCCGTCGATAAAAATAGAACCCTTGAATGATAGAATACCCTTTTGAACGAGCTTGGGATTAACAAATTAAAATATCTTAGCATTTAATAACATTTCCAACACAATTAAAAAGCGTTTCATTCCAAACTTCAAGGGCCTCCTTTTCATGCAACAAAAAATCGGAAAAAGTTATTTTTGCATTAATTATTTATTATATAAAAAGGCCAATTTTTGAGTTTTTTTTGTAATAACTAATGGATGAAATTTAATCCGCGAGATCTCAAATTAAAGGTCTTTCAATTATCTACAACTTTGTACAAAACACTTTTAACCAGATTTACTAAGAAGGTTTAAAACTTAGACCCGATCTAATTGCCTTGGGAATTAGATTTTCTAGATGACCAGTTTTATTTTTCTTACGATATTGTTTTAATTGTATTTTAAAGGTTCAAATCTTGCTTGACTTATTGTTACCTTTATCAATTTAAATTCTCTACTATCAGTCTAGACCGGTTTTAAAGTTAAACCATATTAGTGAATTTGGGGGTTTCAGTCTAAAATTAACACCTTGGTTTCTTGACTCAAAAAACTGTATTTTAGACTTTCGTGGAGCATCCCTTGAATTCAAATTGCCCGACAAACATATGGAGGAATCTTTATTCACGCCCCTTTACGTTGCAGAGTTAGTCCCGGTCCATTCCTGATTTAACTCCTGTTTTGTTTATCCTATGGTTGAGCTAAGTACAAAACATTAAATATAAATGCATTTAAATTTTAACCAGAAAGAAAAATAGATTTTACGATAATAATCAAAAATTTACAAAATCGCATCTAAGCCAAAATAATTTATATCACCGCACAATCCTCTAAAGTAAAAGAAATTTTGATGTTTTACACATTCTGGGAGTCGAGATAACGTATTATTTTATATATGCGAAATAATAAAGTAAAAGTAATAATTTATATCGTAAGTACAAAATAAAAACAATAATTATTTCCCTTGCCTTTTTTTCGAAGACCAAAGGAAGGGCTCCTTGTGGGAAAGCCGATATAATAATTAATTTTAAAGTTGTAATTGTTGAAAAGCTATTAAAAAGGTTTCTTTATTCTCAAACACATTTTTTTTTGATAATTCCCTGTGAAAAAATTGAAATTTTGCATTGTTTTCTGAAATAATTGTAAACAAATATCAAGTTATCCGTAAGAAAAGTAACCGGAAAATTTTTCCGTTTCTTAGAATATTAATAAAAAAGATAAGGGTTTTTTAATTTAGCGATATTCAAACAAAAGCTGCCCTTTTGTCCCGTATTAACAAGGAAGATACCTGAAGTGTCCGGCTTCGATTTTAATGAAAGTTCAATATGTTGTAGAGGGTACAAAGATAAGGGACGCGTATTTTTTTTTCATTTTAACGGAATGAAAATCGACCCTTTCACCCCTAAAAACAGTATTTTTGAAATATATTTTCACGGATACCATAAGTGACTTAAGTTGACGGGTTTCGAGGTTTCTAAAAATAACTAATACAAGTGGTTGAGCTGTCCCCCAAATACTTTTTTTCTTAAATCTCAAGTTCTAATTGAGATATATTTACAAAACAAAATGGAAATTACTTGTTATTTGAAATGATGTTGAACTAATATATTTTCATCCCCAAAAATGCCATCCCTTATTTTTATAATAGTGAACCATCCATTCGTGCATATAATTTAATTCTAAAAATTACGAAATTTGATAAGATTGTTTGAAAATATTATTTCGGGGTTTCTAAAAATAAACTAGTAAAAGAGGGTGAGTCACCCCAAAATATTTCTTTTCATATCTAAAATTCTAATAAAGGTAACTGTACAAAACAAAATGAAAATTATTTTTTATTGGAAATGATATTAAACTATGGTACTTTCACCCCCACGGATATTATCCCTTATTTTTTGTTAGGGTAAACCATATATTTGCCTACGTAATTTAACTGTAAAAATTATGTAATTTAATAGAATTAATTGAACATATTTTTTCACCAATACCATAAGTCACTTAAGTTATCGTGTTTCGGGGTTTCTAAAAATAAACTAGTAAAAGAGGGTGTCACCCGCAACTACTTTTTTTTACATCTCAAATTCTAATTGATATAACTTTACGAAAGAAATTGGAAATTACTTGCTATTTGAAATGAAGTTAAACTATAGTATTTTCACCCTTGAGGATAAAAATACTATAGAGTTTAACTTCCTTGAGAATATCATTCGAAAGATTGCATTTCATACATGTATAATCATTCTTCAAATTGACAAATTTCAGTTGATATGAACGTTAAAGAGCTTACTGATTTTTTTTTCTTGTAATTAATACGAAAATATAAACGTATTTCATTGGTTAAGCATTTGTTTCTGTAAATTATTATAATTCATGATAAATAGTGATTTCTAATTCTGTAACGTTCATTTAATTTTGACGATTTTAAGAATAATAATATGTGTACGAAAAAAAGATTTACTTTTATAAAAAATGATATCCTTGAGAGTGAAATACCATAGTTTAACATAATTTCGAATAACAAGTAATTCTAATTTTGGCTTGTAGAAATATCTTAAATAGAACTGGAGATATTAAAAAACGTATTCGGGGATAGCTCACCCTCTTTTACTAGTTTATATTCGGAAACTCCGAAACACGTCAACTTAAGTTACCTATTGAATTCGTAAAAAAATATCAAAAAATTTGATTTAATTTCGTAATGTCCAGAATTAAATTATGTAAATTACTTACAAGATTAACCTTAATAAAAAGTAAGGGATGATAGCTATGGGATTAAGACAACAGGGTATAACCTCACTTCATCTAACAAATAATTTCTACTTTGTTTTGTAAAGATTTCTCAATTAGAATTTGAGATTTGAAAAAAATGTATTTGGGTGTGACTCACCCTCTTTTACTACTTCATTTTTTGAAATCCCAAAACATGTCAAATTGAATTAATTATGGTATTCTTAAAAAAATTACCTTGAAACAATTTCATTAAATTTCGTAATATTTAAAATTAAATTACGTGCGTTAATAGATGGTTTACCGTTATAAGAAATAAGGGATGATATCTTTGGGGGTGAAAATACTATAATTCAACATTATTTGAAATAATAAGTAATTTCAATTTATTTTGTTTTGCAAATATATATCAATTAGGACTTGAAATTTAAAAAGAACCGTATTTGGGAGTGGCTCACCCTCTTTTACTAGTTTATTTTTAGAAATCCCGAAACCCGCCAACTTAAGTTACTTATGGTATTCGTGAAAAAAATATTTTTCAAACAATTCCATTAAATTTCATAATTTTTAGAATTATATTACGTGGGTAAATATATGGTTTCCCCTAATAAAAAATGAGGAACGATATTCTTGGTGGTGAAAATACCTCAGTTTAATATCATTTCGAATAACAAGTAACTTTCATTTTGTTTTGTAAAAATATCTCACTTAGAACCTGAGATATTTCAAAAATACTGTTTTTGGAGTGAACTTTAGGGGCGATTATCATCCTGTTATAATGAAT